>OY728119.1:139490453-140740453 GCA_963277665.1 Viscum album
TACAATGTGAATTGTTTTTATTTTATTTTAAAATAGATGATGATATGGATATTTTTAATGAGTATAAATAAAATATTTGATATAATTATAGTTCAATAAAATTTAAATATTATTTACCTTTCTTACATTCCATTTATAAGAAAAATAGAAACAACGGTCACATATACATTCAACCTACCATCTCTTCGATCGGTGCAATACATTTTTCCATCTATAAAAGTTATGGAATATTATAAATAATTATAAAATTTATACAAATTATATTTATATAAAATATAAAATTATATAAATCATGGAATCAATATCAATGAAAAATTACCTATATTACCAAACCAAAACATACTTGAAAAATGAAGAAATTCTCACCCAAAATAGAGATTTTAACCAAGAATTGATAATAAATTGGTCATAAAATATTATAAGTAAATAATATATGGTATGAAATATAGAAGTACAGATATATAATGTGTTTATAATTAAAATATATTTTTTATATGGTAGGGAAAAACATGTTTGAATGAAATTAGACCCGAGGCAAGGGGATTTCGTGTCACTTTTACTTCTGTGTGACATATCCCATATTATCCACTTAATTTTAATATTTCAGTTATATAATAACCATTTGATATGTTATATTATGAATATATTTATCTTCATGGTATTTAACGTTTCATTTCAAGTTATTTCAAATGGTAATTATGTTTAAAATGTTACTAAAGGTTTAAGGGTTTATTTCATAATCTCATCATTATTTGAGATTTTTTATGTTTAAGCATACCTTTGGGGAATTTTTTGATATTTATATATTAAAATAAATTTATTTTATAATCCTACATTTCTTCATGAAAATTTTAATTAATATTACCATTTTTTTCTATTTTTGAATTAAAAATTTTTAAGGAATTATTTTTAAAAAATATGAATTTATTTCTCTCTTTGGTCAAAACTCCTTTCTCTTCAATGCCCATGTTTTCTAAAAATGATTTCAATTTTTTTAAAATTATCATATTATATTTTAATGTCATTTTTATCAATTATTTAATTATTAATAAAGGTTTTAAAATGATTCTTCATATATATTTCTAAATGAGGTACTTTTTGATGGTTTACGAAAAATGTGAATGGATTTTTTTAACATACTCATCATGAAAACAATTTCCTACCATCATAAACACTCATCATTTTGAATAAAAATTTACATAATTATATGGTTTTTTATGAAAAATTATTTTTCTAAAATTATGGATATTTTTTGGTTTAAACGTGATGTTCCAAGTGAAAAGGATATTTCTTGGAGAATATTTCTATTCCAAATTTTATGATATTTCTATTCATAAATGAAAAAACCATCATTTTAACTTATTATCCATTTGGAATACGTTATAATGATATCATACTTATTATTTCTCAAGATGTTTTATTATTAGTTTGACATGAATTTGTATTTTAATACCATTCATCATAGTACTCTAGATGGTTTATGACTATCTTTATTAACTGGGGATGTATTAACATTCGTATACAACTTTTAATATATGAACGATTAAGTTGATTATGTTTTTTGATTATGGAAATTATTAATGTTTCATTTTATACTTATTTAATATTAAATTTTTTCCATTGATTATATTTCTCCCCTTTCATATTAGGAATGATCTGGGCTTATTAAATGATGGGAGATACCCACAATAGTCCTTTCATGCATTAATAGGTATCATGAAACAATGTAGCTTGGGTATTAGGATAAGGAATTTATCATTTATGTTGGATTTCTTATAATGAGGCCTTTAAAGTATGGTTATGCAGTCTAAAATTATGATTTCCCTCATTATGATATTAGTTATTGAGGTCCATGCCGTTATTCTATTAGTTTGAATATCCATGGATTTGTTTCAAAATCATGTGATTATTTATATTTAATTATTGTTTCATCATTTATTCCTACCATATTATTCTTCATATTTATGTTATTGATTAAATGGAATGTTTTTTAATTTACTTAACATTCCATATTTATTATTACCTATATATTCATGATAGCTTTCACTGTATGCATACCCTTACTGATCATTAGAGCTCACTCCTTTCAATATGTTTCCTTTCTCTAGGATTCCATGATGTATTTTATGATTGATATGCAGATATTTTCAAATGGTAATAATGGTGTACTCAATTTAATTTCTATGTTGTATTTTTTAGTTTTAAAATTTAATGTGGATTTAATCTATATATTTATTCCCCCAATACTAATAGACTAATCGGTCCTTTGTGATGCGATTTATTCTTTCTAGAATCAAAATAATAAGGTAACCACCGACTATAGGCTACTGAGGATGGGGTCTTTATATATGAGATCTATGAGTTAAATTTAGTTGAAATTTATATTAATGTAGGTACCATAATATTTGAAATTCTAGATAGTTTAGATGGATATGACTCAACATGAAGTTAGAAAATTGTAGAGGAACATTTAATGGGTATCCAAAAAGATTTGAGGATGATAGTAGTAGAAGATATACCTAAGATAATATGAACTAGTTAGACTTAGTCCAGTTTTTGGGAGGATAAAATTATAGAGGTTTTAGTTTAGTAAAGAAAAGAGTCATAGGAAGAAGTCCAGAGATCATTTAGGTTAAAATGATTGGTACATAGTTATAGAGGTAACCATAATTTGATACTTTTAAGAATTGAGGAGAACCATAAATCACATAATAATAATTCATCATTGGTGATTCTATCAAGTGGGAGTTGGATATATAAGAGGATTTGACTTCTATATACATAGATAACACTAATGAGATAAAATATTTTCCCACTATAAATAGGGAACATGAAAAATATTATATTTTATGGTTAAACAATGAAAATAATAGAAATAATAAGTATAAGGATAGTTTAGTGGTAAATATTTTTTAGTATAAGGATGCCATTTAACTCTATGAAATCTTCTCTCTAGTAGTTAAGTATACTACCATTCAAATCATATTAATCTTTTTCTCTTTTGGAGGATATAATTTGGAAAAATAGACATGAATATAAATTTTTACATGATGATCTATAGGATAAAATCCAAATAAATTAACCCTATTGGTTTTTTTGGATGAATAGATTCATGACTCAGTGTATAAACTAAATAAAATTCATTATGGGTTAAAACAAGAATCAAGGTAGTGGAACTAGTTGTTTGAATCATTAATGGAAGTGGGTGGCTTCATATAGAGTAACAAAGATAATTTTTGATATCGAAAAGTGTATAGTGATATAAATTTCATCTTTTTACTATTTTATATGGATGTCATGATTTTGGTGGGTTTTCCAATTCAAAGGATCCAATAGATGAAGAGGTTCTTTTTAAGGAAGTTGGAAATGAAATATATAGATATAGTGACAATAATATTTGACATGAGGATTGAGGGAGATATGAATACTAACAGTTTGTTTTTATCATAGAAAAAGTATATCTGTAAGACAATATATAAATTTTATCTGACTTGATTGAAAGATGTTTTGAACACTCTTCCCTTCCAATTAATGATCTTAAAGAAATAAACACCATGAACAGAACAATAGGTGAAGTTAATGGTGATAATTTTATATTCTTCAATATTATGAAGCCTTATATGTTCAATAGTGTACACTTAGTTGGATATTTCCTATGATATGAGAGTTTCGAGTGAGTTGATTTTAAATTTGGGGAAAGAAAATTGGGATGTTATGATATGGATCATGAGATATATTAATTAAATGAATGATATAAGACTTTAACTCAGATATGATGATCAATTGGTTGGGTATGTTGAGGTAAAATTTATGGTAGATTCATATTCATGAAAATCCATAACATGGTACGTCTTTACCATTTTTGGAACCGTGGTCAGCTAGATATCGAGGCTGTAACTGATGATTTCACTCTATATAATGAAATTTGAATATGTTTTTCCAATACAATAAATTAAGGAAATAGTGTGGTGGAAAAATCAAATGAAGGATCTAAAAATAATTTAGGATAATGCATCTCTCTACTATGGTAGTCAAAGTGAGATATATTATATAAATATGGAATTCCATGTCATGGTAAAGCACATCAACATAAATTATAATTATGTTTATAAGTTTCTTGATGAAGAAATAATGGTGTTTTAGAATATAAATAGATAGTATAACATAGTTGATATGTTAAAAATACATTAGTTTAGGAGAACCAAAGACTACACTATTTCTTCTTAAAACATGGCTGACTAAGTGGAATTGAAGGAGGAGAACTGGATGAAGTGTAATTTAAGAGGAAGGTAGTAATTTTCCAAAGTGTTGGAGGGTGTCGAAAAGTCATTAAAGTAGAATTTATGTGGGATATTGTTTTGATTGTGAAAACTCTTCAAGTGATGGAGTAAGTTCATCCGTTATAGAAATTTAAAGGAACTCTTTATCTTTGTTTATTCAGTAGTTGAATGTTTGAACTAGTGGAAGTGAGGTTTTTGGAGTTTTATGAAGTTTAGTTGTTTTCTCAACTATAGGTCAGTAGAAGAGAAGTTTGACGGGTTTTTATTAATAGAAATATCAATTATGTTTTTGAGTCACTCTATTATTTGGACTTTATAAATGTGTGAGGCACTGGAATCATTTTATTATTGTAAATTTGATGGGTGTTCAGAATATGGAAGTCTATATAGAGTTAGTAGTTTCATAGTTTAATGGATTTATGATAGGGAATTTAAGAGGTTGGCAAGACTGAGTATCCTGGTGTGACACTCTATAAAAGTGGGTGGGACCACATTAGTAAGGTGTTAAAATATTAATTTATAGTGATATATATGGCTATCTTGTCACATGAGAATGTAAATTTATTCTTAAACGAAATAAATAATTCTGATACTTATACATATGGATGAAAGATAAAGGTATGATCCATGTAAAGGAAAATTTTTTAACATTTAAATCCATTAATTTCACTTGTGAATATTTGGTGAGTTGGATTGAAAATAGTTGAGAAAGTGCAACTCAAAGCAGTGATTAAGGTGAGATAATCTTTTCATAGTTATGGTACATTGATGTTGTGAGGATCCAATTTTAGTGACCAACTTCCATCATTGTGATTATCCAATGACCTAAATTATGGTATATGATGTTAGTGTGGTACTCTCAACACTTTTCTACCCAAACAATTACTTGGGTGGTATAATGGAGAACCACATTATTAATTCTATAGAATATTACATAGAAAACCTTTTATGGACCTATAAATTCACCCCAATAAAATAAGATTTATTCATAATGAAAAAAATCTAATTCTAAGGTAATATATAGAACTTTTGGATGTTAAATTAATATATGGTAGGCTTCAGGACTTAACTCACTAATCAGATTATAGTCATCAAGAGGAGGGTCTCAAATCAAGGATTTGTTCCCTATAAGGTAACCTTTACTCATAGCTTTTAGGTCAACAAGATGAATTTATGACTTGAATAAATTTAATATAAAATTATTGGAATATTGGAATATATGTAACTCCCCATGATTTTATGAAATATTTTTTTTCCAAGAAATTAAATTTCTTCGAAAACTTGCATTACACGCAATAATGATTTTTAACGAACCACGTCATACAATTAATATTATTACATAACATAAAGGTTATAAAATATAAATTAAAATTTATGGTATTAATATGAGTAAAAAAAATTTAAAATTAATTATAATGGTTCTAGGAAAAGGAAATATATTGATAAATAAGAACTTTAATTTTTGTAGTCGTTATATACATTAAAAATATCTTTCTTTTGAAAAAATAATTTTCATTGCTTTTTGGGAACAAATAATAAAATCATTTTTTATCACTTTTAGAAGAATTATTTTAAAAAATAAAATTAACTTTTAGAATCAAAATTTCAAAATTATATTATGGTGAATTTTTTATAATTTTCTAAAAGATTAATTTATCAATTAGTAGCCAAAAATAATCTTTTTATTAAAAAAATGTATTCTTTTAAATTATTTACTATAATAAATATTATTTAAAAATGTTTTAAAAGTATAATTAGTTAAATTATATTATTATTAATCCAATTTAGGTCATTATAATCAATTTCATCTTGAAAATTGATATATGTTTTCCAAGACTTTTGAAATATTTTTCTTTGGAAAACAATTTTTTCGTCGTCTCTACGAGATTAATATTAAATTAAATTCAACCAGTTATGATAAATGTACTTGGAAAGATGTATTTCATATTTTGAAATAGAATAAGTAATATTATATAATATGGTTGACTTAATGTTTGGTCATAATGAACAATAAAAATAGTAAAAATTAATTCCCACTATTAAGGTTAAAACTGGTTTACCGGGTAGTTAAAATAAAATGATAAGGGTTAAAATGACCTAAACACATCTCAAATTAATTTTAAATGGCCATATTCCAACCTTATGTAATTTTATTTTCGATAATTATCCATTTTATATCCTTGTGGAATGTGTAAAACACGGGTATACCTTTTTGTTTTCAAAAATTCCGATTGTGTCTCCTCCCCCTATTATAATATAGATCCCATCTTCTCTCCTATTCACACATCAAAAGACTTTTTTATATGACAATACCTACCCAAATATATTCCTTACATCCACTTCACCTACTACAGTCATTATAATTATCATAAATAACTACAAAGTGGTATTTTGGTGCAAACATATAGAGGTTGTCTGAAGAAGAGGCATCATTATTAACTGAGTGTTATTATATCATTTCTGCATAAAACTCATTAAAATCATCATAAAATATGATAATAAAATAAAATATGTACATAAAATATACATAGATGTTATAATGTTAATTTCATGACCTATATACATCCCCTACTCCATAAAATAAGAAACAAAACCATCGATTGTGTGTACATCAGACCACCACATCGCTTGCTAATTTAATTCGTTTTCCATCACTGCCTCTCATAGGTGGATATAATGTTGGATTTAAAGTAAATATACAATATTTATAAAATAATTATAAATCTGTAATTATTATATCACATCTAACGTCTCACGTCCAATCCATTGGAAAATGATAATGTTGCTCATGCATACCTGTTGACTACCGCCTCCACGTAGCGATGTAATAATTTTTTCATTTTATTATGTCAAGGATTGTAATAAAGATTTATTTAATGAATATATATGATATATATGATAATAAAATAATTATATAAGGGTGAATTAATATTTATCATTATCTTATTCCGTGTTTCTAAAAAATTTAAATAACATTAATGTGTATGTATTGCCTACCATCTTAATAAACATTGTAATTCATTTTCACATCTATAAATTTATAAATGACTCTAAATATTTATATAATGAATAAATATGATATTATATCATGATTAAAATTATGGAATGATTGAATCATAAATAAAATACAAGGACCAAAACTATCGAACAAGAACATACATGACAAACAAATAATTTATCACCCGGAACAATGGCTTCAATAATGAATTATTAATGGACTGGTGGTAAAAGGTTTTATTACATAATACATTATATTATATGTCTAGTATGGTTCTTTAATATATTTATAATAAATCTATATTTATTATATTAAAGGTTTGAAAATGTATGAATAAAGTTGAGGCTTGAGTTAAGGTATTTTCATCTCACTTTTACTTCTTTGAGACACATTTCATATGCACTACTTACTTATTGTATATGTTGTATATTATAACCATGAATGTATTTTATGACCATTATTTTTAATTTAATGCTGATTTTCATATCCATATAATTTTTTTATTTCATGGGGATTACAACTCAATAGTTACCAATGTGTTAAGAGTATATGTTAGAGTCTTATTGTTTATTGAGATTGTTTATAATTATCCTCTTGATGATGAATTAGTATGATATATCTCTAAAAAATCTCATGAATTTTCTTATCATATGGTAATTTCAATAAAAATAATTTTTCCTTTAATTTTCCTTTCGTTATGTAATCAATAATCCAAAAGAATGTTCTTATGTAAAAACCAACATTATTTATCTCTTCAATAAAAAACCCTTTTTATTCCATGTTTATGTTTTATAACAATATTTTCTAGATTTTTTTACTATTACCAAAAACATTAATGTAACTTTTAAAATGTTTTTACTTTTTAAAAAATGGATTATAAATTATTTTCTTTTCATTTTTTGAAATAAGGTACTTTTCAATTTTTAACATAAATTAAAGAAATCTATGTCATGGATTATATTTTATATCATCATGGCCACTAAATGATTTAAAGTTTCACTTAAAAGTTTCCCAATTTATTTTCAAAGAAAATTTATTTTTTTATATATAGAAAATTCTTGGATTTTAAAGAAGTGATTTCAAAATAGAAAATATATTTTTCTCAATAATATTTTAATGATATTTTTATGGAATTTCAATTCATTAACAAAAATATTTTGGTGTTTCTTATGTTTTATTTGGGATATGATTCTATAGTATCATCATTATTCTTTCTCTGGATGGTTTAATATAATTATGGTGGATTTTTGTTGAAACCCATTTATTTTCCATGGTTTATTCTAAGATTGATCAATTAAATTCTTAGGAAAACCCATTTCTTTGTATGAGTTATGATATGATTATACGATAGATGTTTAATGAGTTTTTGGGACACATATTTATAGTAATAATTATATGACATGTGGGGTTGAAATTATATATCCCTCCAATTTATTTGGTAAAAATCGATAAATCAAGACATAAGTATGTTATGTGTCAACCTAATTTGATATTCAAAATGTTATGTGTAGACCTATTTTCAAGTCCGTATGGTCATATGTGGACCTGGTTTCATCTCTATAAGGTTATGTGTAGACTTGGTTTCATGTCAGTAAGGTTATGTTTGGACCTGGTTTCTAGTCCATACAGATATGAATAGACCTGGTTTTGTGTCCATAAATTTATATAAGGACATGATTTCATGTCCTGAACATAATGATAGAATCTACTTCTATACAGGTTCAAACTTTTATATACATATTTTTTTCCACATTCCTTTCTCTATGTTATGGTATCATGTCTTATGTTCATTGATATTCTTTATGAATCGTGTCTTATAAACTGCAAAGCATTTTGACCTGATTTATAGTTATAATATTCTTTATGTAGGGTATGGTTTTAAAATGTTATTTTCATGTTCTTATATCCTTATGTTCATATTATGTATAGGTGATTAATTATATCTTCCTTGTTTACCCTTACCAATAATCTGATATCACCCTTTCTTATTTTTCATTTCCTTAGTCTATACAGAAATGTTTTAATTTCGGAATGTATAACGAGAATATCATTATGGGTGATGTTGAAGAATATTCCTGAAAGAAGAATATTGTGTATCCAGTATCAAAATACACTAAGCCTTTATTATCCACCATCATGTATATTTGAAATGTATGGAATATTCATTTATAATATGTAATATTTAGTTATGAAAATCTTGGTTCATTATATTTTGTATCAAATAACGGTTTAGATAACCTTTATAAACTTGGATTGGAATACTTTATCGAGATCCTTAGGGACAAGTGAAATTATAGGAAAATGTCCTAGAATTTTGTTGAAGGATAGAGAGATTGGTTTCCAAGAAATTAAATCCCTCTCTAGATAATAAAAGTAGATGTACCTATGGAACAATTATACCTAGGGGAAATAACTTTTAAACATGAATATTTGGATTTGACTCAATAATCACATATTGCATGGTAATAGACCTTAGCACACACATGGTTTGACACTCCTATAGGATATGTTTTACAAATTCACCAACTATTTATGAACCATCATGAAGGATTTGAATATATGATGACCATGAATGTCCTATGTTAAATCTATGGAGTCATTTATTTAAAATAAGGTGTCTATATTTATAAATCCTATGATTGATTTTTCATGATTGATCAATCTGATCAAATATTCCTAATGATCATGCCAACCATTTTGGGTTTATTAATGGATTAAAGATAGAATTATGAGGTTGAGGTGGTAATTGGTGTGATAAAAAATTATGTAACCCAGTTTGATATTAGATAAATTCTTAAGGAATGATAATTTATATTCTCAATGATTAAAATCGCATTTAAAAAAGGAATATCCTAATGGTATAATGATCACATCTCAATTTTTTGATCCCTCTGCATTTTAAGTTTGTGGGAATGTGCTTACTAAAAATCTCATTACTCTTCCTCTAGTTGATTTTGATATTATCTAAGGCATGGGTTGACTTTATCTATATAAATCCCCTAATAATTTCCAAGGAAGGAAAGTCACGTTTGATTTTGAAAACTAACCTATGATCATTTATCAGTGCCTTCATAAATATTAAATTACAATTTATATGACATCTATTTTATGAGTCTTTATTCCCATTCAATAGGTATGTTTATCTCATATGATTGTGTAGAAAATCAGCATCAATGATATTCCTATTTTAAAGAGTTAGTTGAACTCCTTCTAGAAGAGTTACCTAGTTTTCTAAAATATCATGAAGTTGAGTTCTTAATAGAACTCACACTTGGTTCTTAATATCATTTACAATATTCCATATATAATGACCCCGATTGAGTTTCAATTATTGATGAAAAATACCAGGAGAATATTAACATGGTATTTATCCAGCCATGTGTGTCATATTTTGGTGAACCTGTACTATTTTTACAAATAAACATAGATCCATGTGACTTGGAATTTATTATCTTGAACTGAACAAGATTATAATCAAGAAAAAGTATCATATACCCCATATTAAGGTATTGTTTGATCAACTAAATAGATCTAAATACCTTTAAAATATTAACATTCATTTTGGATATCATTTATTAAGGGTTTACAAGGAGGATAAAACCAAGAAAATATTTTGTACAAGGTATGGGCACTATGAAAATATAGTGATTCTATTTGGTATTTCTAATTATCCTTCTATCTTTAATATTTTAAGGAATAGAGTCTTTACAGATTACCTTGATCATATTGTGGTAGTATTTATAGATGATATTCTTATATATTCAACATGAAAGGAATATCACGATGATTAAATAGGAATTATTTTGAATAAATTGAGGAAGGATAAGTTATATGGAAAATTTTACAAGTGTGATTTTTTTTATAAAAGGTTTCATTTCTATGTCATATAACCTCAAGAGAAAGTATATTTGTGGATCCTTGAAAGACAAAAGTTTTTAACAAATGACCTAGGACATACATAATTACTAAAACTAAAAGTTTTCTTGGTTTGGATGGATATTATCGATAGTTTCTATTGAATTTATCCTAATTTTATAATCAACATAACAAGTTAACTAAAAAAATATCCATGTTCCTTTTAAAAATTGAATGTGAATAAAATTTCAAGGTATTAAATTTAATATTAGTCATTATGGATTTTCTTAAACTACCCCATAGTGGATAAGGGTCCATAATTAATAGTGATGGACTAAATAAGGGATTGATATGTGTTCTCTGGTAGAATGATACAGTTATATCTTATACCTTATCAAAATGAAGATTAGTTAGAGAGATTACCCAAATCATGATTTTGAGTTAGATATAGTAATTGTTTCATTAAATATATGGATACATTATATTTAATAAGTATAATACTTCAACGTTGAGGATGTATATGGAATTTGGATCATGATTGGTTGATTCAGTCATGGTCTGATGATGACAGGTGCATGATCTGCTATTTTTTGGATTTTATATTCATCAAACTCTTGATAATTCATATATGGGTTGTTATCTGATTAATTTTCTTTATTATTCTTCTAGATGAATGGATTATATACATGAAATATTTCATTTGGATAGTTTAATAACACTTGAATACCATATAACATATTTTTTATTAGATCTTTGATTGTGAAGTATTATTAGATGTTTTAACCTTGTATAGTTTGGTAAAAGAAATAATTTAGGTGTCAGTCCTACCCTGATTCATATAGATTATTGATTTACGAAACCATGTTCATATTTTTATCCATGGAAAGGGTGTGGAACTAAGGAACCTGATCACTCTATAAGGAAGAAATTTTATTATTCCTATAATCAATGTTATGTCGCCTAAACCTTTTCAAATTGAGGGTGATAAAATCCATTTTTTACTTTTATTTATTTACCTTTTTATGATGATGGTTCTTGAGGATATATTTCCTTGTTTATGTGAATATAATTCTCAAGACTCTGTGCTATAGTAGAAAACACTTAGAGTCCCATGTGATACCTTAGAGTGATCACTATGGTTGATAACACATCCTTTTGGTTCTTGACATAGTGCTCTAACAGTTTTTCCTGGGGAAGCTGTGTTTCTAAATAATATTTTAGACCCTTACATCATGTAATGAAATTGATGAAACTCTCATTATACTACTTCATGAAAATTTAGAGGTTAAGGATAGTAATTTTCCTTATCATAAAGCTAAATTAGTTGAGAAATTTTGGATAGAGATCATGCCATCTTACAATAGACTGAGGTGTAAGGTTATTATACCAGAAAACATCGGGTACATCCATGGTCTACACAGTGTTTCTAATCATGTAAGACTCTTATTATTATATGGTTTCCATCATTGTTCCATATCAAGAATAAAAATGGGTTATTTTCTTCTATGGATCTAAAATTATACCAATTGTTGAGAGGTTTAGATTCTTAAAGTTAGGAAGAGGAGTAAAATCCACACACATAGGATAAACTTCCTTTATGGTTTTAGAAATATTCAAAATCCTTTAAAATAATCCATCTGATTAGTAAAATTAACTATTAATTCATGGAATTACACCACTTGGGCCAGTCTTGGGTGAATTTGTAAAATTGGTGACAAGTGTCCCCCAAATGATGATAACTCTTGAAAATCAATCAATTTTATAGTCAAATGGTTGGATTAATGTTATCATAAGTTAATAGAGTAGCTTTATTATGCCTTTCTGAGTAAAAAAATTTACTCATTTTGAAGATGATTAGCTTAATGAGGCATGGTTACTTCCACTTCATAACCATACATAGTAGGTTCATTTCCCCTTGAAAATTTGGAATTTATCTTCTCAAGTTCTTCTATTTTTTCATTGAATAGAGAAATATTCTATTTTTTTAAGAATGTATACCTATCTTTAGGTAGCGTGTGGGAAATGGATGTAGCTACATTTTTTTTAGTTTTTGAAATTATCATGGTTGTTTCATTAGTTTATAAAATAATAATGATATTTATTGATGTGAGAAATTTTCTATGAAATAATTTTTTTGGGAGGGATATCCTTGATCTGGGTCTATTCTTACCCAATGGATAATAATGGGTACGATAATATGGGTAAAATTCCCCGATCCTAGAAGGCTCAGATTTACCATGAGATGTTGTAGCCACAATCATGTTAACCTTCTCATAAGATTTAGTGGTTGTCATCCCTTGGTGAGATATCATTCTACATTGCTTAATTTGAATGACCGGGGCAGTCACATCTTCTTCTATCAAATCCTATGGAATTAGGGTCACAAATTATTGATGATGGACACAATGAATATGTTACCACCTAGGTAGATATTGGGTAATCTCTTTGATGTTTTTTTGAATCCTCCTCTACATCTATATGTTAAGGGATGCATGTGTTTATTTGCTCCATGGATTGACTCTCAAATTGGTTTTATATGGTTGTAGGGGACACTAAATTCTCTATGACATGTTGTTGATTGGCCACTATATAAGGATTTATCCAATGAAGATTATTATTTGGTTACCTCTAGATTTGGTATGGTTCCATTCAGATGGTATTCTGGGGACAAAGTATTCACCAACTAACACCAGAGGTGCTAGTTCAGTTGCAACGTAAATTAAGACCACATAGACATGGCATTTAATTGTTAATTATATGATTCAATTTAGATTAAAGGGATTCATAAAGGACCTAAAGTAAAACAAAAACAAGGAACACATAAATTAGTATCACATGTAAGATCATGGATGATTGATCTGATTTATAGTTTAAGGATTCATGTTGGATTCACCATTTTATTTTCAATGTGATAATGTGCCTGTATTTTGTTTTGAGTTGATGCAGACCAACATTCCAATGGATGGGAGTCACTGGATATTTACCAGTAGCACCTAGGGTGCACATTTTCTTATAGTATGATAGGTCATGATAATTAAACATTTTAGGGGCGAATTAATGACTATTGAAGGAATTTATTATATATTTAAGATGTATTTATGAATCCTTCACAAATCCTAGAATTGTACTGTTTAAACATATAACAAGAATTAGATCAAAACCATGTGTTGATTTGAATAAATTATAGGTATTATATTTTTTTCATCATTGTTTAGTTAATTTGTGATATTATGATTTAAATACACACATTTGAGAAATAATAAGATTTAATCCATCTAGGTAGGTGGTATGTATTTTGGAGTTGGGGTCAGTCCAATGAGTGGGATGTCTTATGAATTCCTGTGAAGGAAATTAGATTCATGCAGTTTGATTCCATATAGGTGGAAACATCATACCTTTTATTTTCATCTAAAAATAACTAATTTTGAGTATTTTAACATAATGAATAACTGAAGAAGATACCAAAGGTGACTAACAATGGTTGGTGTGTGACTTATACATAAGAATCTCTTTCAAGTTCATCTCATTTTTATTATGTAAATAGGAAAAGATATGGTTGGGGATTAAAACATGTAGGATCCCAAAGATATGGTTGTATCCTATGTTTTTTATTAGAAACTATATGTGGATAGAAGATTATAATTATTGGGTCTTAAACCTAATAGGATTCCCAAATATGTTAATCATGAGAAGTATCTCAACTACTGTTATTTGATTAAACCAAGATGGGAATTTTAACTCAATGAAAACAAGGAAAATAAGAGGATACGATCAAATAATAACATTATTATGAAAAATATAGGCGTATCTCAGCTAAGGTTATTTTTTGGAAACCAAAGGAGTATCTAGAATCAAGGTATGCGTATTAGTTAAGAAGAGTAACTCAACTCAAGGAACATTTAATAGCTATTGGTGTACAGTTCAAAGGCCACAGTGAATTCGATGCCTAGAAAATATAACTGTGAATGTTAGTTCACTAGTTATGGAATGTGGGAAAGTTATTTCCAAAATATTTGATAATGGGGATTTTTTCATCTAGGTATGAGACTTTGGTGAAGTTAGTTCCTAGGTAGGAGGCCTAGAAAAATTGGTTCCCATGTATGGACACTTGGGTGAACAGTTTTTACGAATTGAATTTGGGAAAGGAGGATATCTCTAGTAAATGGATATGGTGATGGTTTTTACTAATTATGTTTCCTTGGTTGAATGATCTACAAATATGGGGTCCCCATCTAAATTCTCTCCATAGTATGGATACTAAGAAAGTGATCACTCTAGTTAAGTGGCTTGAGAAAAAGTTTCCCATGTTGTATTATTGGGTAAACGGTCTCCCAAGATCAGTGCCTTTGGTTAAGGAACTACAATATAATTGGCCTTTAACAGTGCTAGAAAAGGCCTATATCAGTGCTAAAAAAGTACTGACAATCAAAGCGTGGTTAAAAGCCTGAAATGATTATCAGTGCTAGAAAAGTGCTGTTAAAGGCCCCCTTTGTCTGTTCTAAAAAAAGAACAGTTAAAAGGGTCCTTTAAGAGTTCTTTTTAAGCACTATTAAATTCCCCCTTTATTAGCACTTTTCTATCATTGTTAAAGGGGGCCTTCAATAGAGCTATAAAAGACGATATAGGCTCCATGAATAAAGGGTATATAATTTTTTTCCCACACCCTACTAAAACGCCCTTTATCAGTTCTTACCACCCACCCAACCCTTTACCAACACTTCTACCACCCAATTATCATCACATTAGATGATTACATCCACCCATGTGCTCACCTGCCTTCAGTGAGTTTTAAACCTAAGACCTCCTCCTTATACATCAAGCACATTTACCACTACCGTATACTGTTTTGTTTTACATTTTACAACATATAAATATATTTATATATATAATTCTTCATATTTTTTATCTATATATTTAAATATATGTTTCTATATATATATATTTATATTTATATTTATATATTAATAAATGTATTTTATATTTAAATATGTTTAATTAATTTATTTAGAAAATATATTTTATGTGTGAATATATAAAAATTAGGTATATATTGTTATATATTTGATTAATAATAAAATTATATTATGAAAAATGATAAAATATAGAATCCATAATATCAATATGAATGTTATACCTAGGAATAAATTTAGTCTCCACTGAAAAAGGAAAAAACACCCCCATAAATGAGGCATAAAATGCATCGAATGTTAAACAATTAGGGTACCCCCACTAAAAACTCACATTTATAGTAATTCTCGGCCTTTTTTGGCATAAGAAAGATAGTGATGAGGGCCTCTAAAAGTCATAACTACGTATAGGTCATCGCAGGCTCAGATTTGATATGTGGTAGAGCCCAAATGGACACTCGGATCAAAAGTTATGGTCATTTGACGTTTGAGTAATGTTTTGAAAATATTTGAGATTTTTTTTTCTTATAATTGATATTAAATGACTATTAATCAATAATAGTAAAAAACTAAATAACCAAAAATATTGTTTTAGTTATTTTATATTCCATTTTCACTAAATATCTTATATTTTATGTGTAAATGACTATTTACCTTATCTGAAACATATTTCAAAAATATGTATTATATTTATATCAATATAAATATATTTATATATTAATGAATTATTTTTAATGAAATATATATTTTATGAATTATAATTTTATCAGCATTTGTAAAAAAGAGTTGATAAAGGTCCCCCTTTAACAACGCTGTTAAAGACCCCCTTTAACGACTATTTTTTTATGCTAACCATGAGGGTGTTTAACAACATTTTTAGCTACTATTGATAAAGACCTAGTGCTGGATAAACCTAGTTTTTTAGTAGTGAGGGTCACCTAAGTAGTAAATATAGGAAAATTGCATCTCTAGCTAAGTGACATGGGAGAAGGGTATCTCAAGTGGAAGATCGGGATGAATGGTCTCCCATGTATGTATATATGAAGATAGATAGGGAACATGTAAACCTAGTATATGATCCTCAGTAAGACGATGGTGAATGGAGACCTTGTAAGGGTCTCCATAAGAGCTTGGGTGAAAGAAACTCTCACATCGATTCATATTTCAGGCATATATATGTGTTTCAAAAATTAGAGGTGAGGATATTATTTTATTGACCCAAAGGTATATTGACTTGGGGGGGGGGATGAAATCTGGGAACATGAACATGAGCATGAAGACCTAGGTGCAAAGATATATTCATGCAGACCTGGGTGAATGAAACTTGAGTGTATGATCCTTGGAAAGTGGACCCGATTTTGTAGACCAAGGAAAATGGGTTTGGGGGAATATAGATGACCATGAAATTAGAATTTATTTAAACTCATTATAACTTCAAATATTAATATCTTTTAATATATAAGGATATTTTATATTCATGAGTAGTCAAATCAAATCATAAAAAATACTCCCTGGTATATAAGGATTCCCCATATAAAGTGTTTAATGATAGTAAAAAATTCCCATAAGGCCTTCAAAAATGGGTTTTTCAGTGTCGGCACCCCTTTTCACTATCAAGTATCAATAGAAGAGACATTTTTTTAGAAATATATAAAATTTATTGTCTGAGTATTCATGAAACACTTTTAGCTATCATTTTTCTAGTTCTTTGAGCACAAAGATACTTTTTTTACCCAAAGTCAACTTGTGTTGTCTGAGTGAGGGTCATAACATGGATTCTATGGAAAAGTGTGTGGTAAAACGTTTCCATTTAAAGTAATCACTCATTACAAAAACCACTCCAATATTTTTTATTATAATAATAGGAGAATATATTTCATTTAAATCAAATCTTTCTTTCTGACCATAGCCTTTCACCACTAGCCTCACACAATATAATTTTTCCTATAATTTTCTATCCCTCTTGATCTTAAAGTCCCATTTCTGTCTAATGGTCATCCTTTTTTGAGGTAATGAAACAAGATCTCTAGTATTAGTCTGATTTAGGGATTCAATTTATTCTCTCATTAATTCCATTCATCATGATATGTATGGACTATGGGTTACCTTGATAAAAGAAGATAGACTACCATCAACCATTACTAAGTAGTATCTGACAGTACTCTCAATGAAATAATCTTAGTGACATATTGATACACTTTTATACTATGTAAAACATCATGGTATAGAATAAAATGGTTATTGATTAGTGTTATTTGGTAATTATTCAGAGGAAACATGTTCATCATTTATTTCATCCTCGACCTTGGATATTTTCATTTCAATGTTCTATTTCTATATATCAACTTAAATATTCATTTTCCCTTTGAATTATAAAAAAATATTATCTCTATTTAAAATAAGTTTGTGGGGAAATTGGGTATCACAAATGACACCCCTTCAAAACAATAATATATACAAAAAAGGAAGAAAAAAGATCTCAAATCAAACTTCATTCTATCTTGATTATTAAATAGTACATATACATAACTTAAAAAATTATATAACCATGAATAGTAACCGGGATTACCTGTTTTTATCTCCATTGATTTTTTCGATCAATATCTACTAATGGAGATCGATTGATCAGATAAAAAAGGGACTTTATTGATCTTACATAGAACATATTGGAAACTCTTGAAGTCTTCAATATCACACATATTGTATCCCAAGGTATTCCTTTAATTTGTTCATCCACTCCACTATTTAGACAAATATACACCACCTAAAACAATATTTTGTTGTATTATAATTGTTATAAAGTATAAAAATAATTTCTCGTATATTATATATCATTTTTAGTCCTAAAACACTTTATATTCATTATATATTTAATCTCATTTGTTCTTTAAATGGTTTAGAAAGTTCAAAAACATCCTCCTTTATCCTGATTAGTGACAACCGAAATCTCTTGTAATGATCACCCATAAATGATATAATGTACAAAACTCTTACCATATATACAACAAGTTCCATATAAATATAGAAATAGATCATGTCTAAGATCTCTTAGCTCCTTTTAATTGATGATTTGAACATCAAACTATATTTATTGATCAAAAAATAAATCTTATAAAATGGTAAAGATAAATTTGTAATCATAGGAACGAACATAAGATAAATAAAAATATTTATTCCTTATACTCATATATGGAGAAGATTTAAATTCCATGACATCCTTAATTCTTTTATCAAGGTATTCGAAGTGATAAATAACTTTTCCTCCTTTTATGTTTCAAAAAGAAACATATATAATTTCTTTGATATATTATCTTCCTTTATCACCCTAAGAACACCACTCCCAATCTTCATTACCCCTTTCTCAACATGAGTCTTTCCCATGATGTCATAAAATTTTCCAAATGATCATAAAATCTTATTTAGTCCCCTCACTCAGAGTACTTATTTGATGGTTTATACTATATCATCTCACATCTTAAATTTGATTGTACCAACTCCAAAAATATTTATGATTTGATCCTTCCCCATGAACATAATTCCTTTAGGGATATTTTCAGACTAATCAATCCATTATCATCTATATTTCATGTTCTATATTAAAATTAAGTTGATTTTACATATGTCATTGACATATTTTCTACCTTCGGCAGACGTTTCCACGTCATTAACCATAATGTATTCATGTTCAGAATTTCACACCATATTTCATTGAAAAATCCCTCCATACTCTTACAGTTCCAATAGTCCTTATTGAAGGGAATCTTCTAACCAAAATTCTAATATGTTATTTTGTTCATATTATTCTTTGAATTTCACCTTACATGATTTTAGATCTCACCGACACTAAGCTATATCATCATTCTCTGCTCCATTAACAGATCCTTTATATGGTGAAAAGTTATCTATATATTCTCTATGTTCTTTTAATGACTTTCTTCATTAATAATAAATATAACAAAATAATTGTGATGATATCTTTAGTTACATTTATGATGAGATGATAATATGAATCCTGAAATGTTAGACTGGAATATTTTCACATTATGTATCCCCAATTTTGTAACCCAACATTTTGACATGATGAAAAATGAAATTTAGAATGTTTTTGTAGTGTCACCAATAATGAATCCATTATTAAAATATTTTATAATTCCATTTTCAATAATATATTATCATAAATGATTTTCCACATATAGATTCTTCAGTGTAGCCCAAATTTTATTTACCTGACATTTCGATATAATTATTTACAAGATCATGCTAGCTAATTCCAAATGGATATTGGAAAGATATTTCCTCTTTTTTCATTCTATTTTCCTCAATCTATAATATTTTCTCCAATTTATAGTAAGAAATCACCCTTAAAAACATTTATTTCATTTTCATTTTCCATAATGAAAATTTATAAGCATTAATTTTTTTTCTTGCATTTCACCACTATCTTGAAACACTATCAGTCCAAAAGAACCATTGTATAGTAAAAGTGATTTTAACCATCTCATAAAAAAATTTATAATTCAAACGATCAATTAAATTCATAACTATTGTGTATAATTAAATATATAAAATTATTAATACCCAAAAAAGTAAAAAATTATCAAGGAAAAACCTTAATCTAATACCACTTATTATGAAGGAAATAAATTTCCCATAGTATAGTAGTAAATATGAGATGAAAATAAAATATAAAAAACAGTAAAATAAATAACATTGAACATAACACTAAAACACAACTCAATGATTAGGTGTAAAAATAATGAAAATAAAAAAAATTACTATCTCACTATTATAAGGAGAAGACACTCATAATTTATCTCATAAATAAGTGAAAAAATGATTTACAGAATATATTCACTATAAATTTATAAATAAAATCTATTGATAAATTCTCCAATGGAAAAATCCTTTTATTGGATATATACACCCATTATATTTATCCTATGTCAAATTAATAGGTTGGGTTTAAACATTCACTAAACCTGCCTATCCAACCTTCCTTAAAAGAATTGGGTGATAAAACTAACCCTTTAATATAATTAAGTGGAATCTTGTGTGTAACAATCTACCCTAAAAACTTATCCTTCGACCATTACTAGAGCACCCAATAACCTCAAGTGTACTTACCCATAATCTAGAGGCTACTAAAAAGTGTAAATATTCTAGGATAAATGTTGGAGTCACTATAATATCTATATCAATATCATTAATAATAAATAAATAACCAAGTAACACATACAAGAGATAATCAGAGTACTCATAAATAGAATTAAAACTAATGAAAACCATAATATAATTAAGATACAACATTTCTATTAAAATTAATATAAAATTAATATAGTTATTTGACCCAAGAGATCACCCATTATGTTAACGACATATACAAAATAAACTAAATAATATTTATAAGGGGATCAAATACTAACCCAAAGACTTTTCTCCATCTCAAAACTAGTATCTAACATATGATGCAAAATTATCACTTTATCCCTTAAACAACCTATTATCAGAACTACATAGATGAAATGAGGTCTTCATGCCCACCTTGGTTCTTAGGAACGGTGATGATAAATAAAAAATATACCAAAAAAATCCCTAATATTGTAAATGATATATATATATATATATCTGTTTGTGTGTGTGCATGAGAAAATAAATAAGGATAAAACACACTACATGAAATCATAAATGTTGAGTCATCATGTACTAACCAGATCACCAAAAAACCTAACCCCACAAACTTAAAATAATACTTTAAAATGAGTCATCTTATAATATAAACCATGAACCACACCCCATAAATTTTTATAAGTTCCTAGAATAGTTTCTCAAGCCATCACTCTATCACTCGGGCTGAGTCTCAATACCATGACTCATACTAACACCCTATCACTCTGGGTGAAGTCACAAATAAAATCTCGTAAAAGCACCATATTACATGGGTTGAGGTGTTATAACATGTTTTTTACAAATACCATATCACATAGGGTGATGTGTTACAACCATTCCTTTACCAGTATCCTCTCACTCAAGGTTTGGTATCATACTTTTTCTTAAGAAACCCCCCCTTTCACTTAGGGAGATATATTATACCAAACCCACACCAACCATCACATATAGTACACAATTATTTTAAATGTATAATAAAAAACTCAAACCCTAATTCTTAGAATCAAATACCCTAAACCTCATAAGAGTTTATTCTCAAGACTAAACCTCTCCACAGTAAATGTGGGTCAGAACCAAGCCCCCTTCCACATTTAGCGATAAGTCCATACCTATAACATAGCTAGAGAAAAATATATGAACAAGTCAAACATAACTATCCATTACCAATCATATTATAAAATCTATCACAATTGGATTACATTTAAATACCATGAAAACCACATAATAAATGAAACATACTACCCATTAAAATTACCATATCTCTAAGGGAAGGAAGCCAACATATTCATTAACCCTCGACCACTGTCATCCAACAGATTCCAACTCATATCCAACACCTCACAGTGATCACTTAGCCCATATGACCTATCCTATTTAAGCCTTATTAACTCCCCATTTCAATTACCAATCTCATATCAAGGTCATAATACTTAGGGACCATCCTATACTATTCAAGCTTAAGGATTTTGGAAAATAATTTCCACTCCTAAAGGTACTCATCCGATGACTTTTACAAGTGTTTACATTACATTTACCTCAAAAAATATCCCATCCCAACCATCCTAATGAAAACAACTCTCACCACACAAAACCAATCCCTTGAGGATCCATTCTACATACACAATATTTGAGAGCACAGCTTACTCTAAGTAGAGTACTTAAAAATATTCACGAGAAAAATGACCATCTCAACTTTCACCCATTGTCCCAATCCCACTTTTGTACCTTTATAGCCATATGAATAAAACATAGGCTATCAAAACTGAAATATATCCCAATAAAATACCCCAAGACCCTCACACAAACAACTAGAACCATTTTATCCTCTAATATGTAATCAACAGGAACATCCAACCACTTCATACATAGTGGTTTTCCACTTCGAGTCTAAGAGGCTCTAATTAACATAATTCTCCATGCGTGGAACTATCATAACCAAACCAAATTAACTAATCCTAAAAACCCATGTAGACTAGGAAAATAATATATATACAGGTTTATGGTTAAGTATCATAGGGTTACCCACCCAAATATATAGTTATTCTCTCTAATATATGATTCACTAATCATCAACTGAGTCCATGCCATGCCATGTCAACTACTAATACACTCTATCACACTACTACACCAAAAAAATTAATCAAAAATATTTATAACTAATATAAATATTGAAACTAAAGTTTCATAATTAAAAAAAACTCATAAAAATTTTCACATACACTAATACCCCAAAAAATAACATGAAAATGGTCTAGCTCCACCCATAACACCTACACAAAAAAATCCCTATCAACCATCACCCAATCAAACACCAATTGAATGTAATTTAATTAAAATCCCCAAATAAATATAATAAATGACATACCTATACTGAATCAGTGAATAAAAAACATGTTATTTTTTCATTATATTCCGTTAATCATTACATACTAAAGCCTGAAGGTTTTTGATGATTCAACCATCATATAATTGAATCACCATTAAAACATTAACCCAAAACTATGAAAAATTAGAGATACCAAAGAAAAGAATGAATAGAGTGATTCATAAGATATTGTAACTCAAAACAAACTACAGAAACAAAATCTGAAACACATCATGGGGTTCCTAAGGGAGGAAACAAGAAGGGTAGGGGCTGGCTGAATGAACCTCCCATGAGACCCTTTCCCTTCTAATTCATCAGTGGGGATGAACATGAAAATTATACCGCATAATTAATTTAAAAAAACATCCATGGTTTTACAAGGAACTTGATAAACCACCACCAAGTACTTTATGGATTTGAAAGACAAACCACTTGCTTGGACACACCACTAGGTAGTTAATTCCCACTACGTGGTACATGATAGTGGTGGGTAGGATTTAATCACCACTAAGCACCACATCAAGTAGTGGATCTACTATCACTAGGTAGCCAATGGTGTTTATTTAATTTAAAATTAGAACACCAAGGCTTTAGGCTTGAACCAATCACTCAAGACACCTTAAAAAACCCCCCAAAACACCAAAAAACATCCCATATAGTTTCACAAACACAATGATTTCTAATTAAAATTCCAATTCTATAATCACCCCTTCTTAGAGACACAAAATTCAAATTACCACAAAAATTATCAACCTTTAATGATGTAATTCATTATAAAATCTCCACTATACCTCTAAACATCATCAATAAGCACTAAAAAACGTGTTCAAACTCCCAATTCCTTGATTGGAATCTGACACCACTCTTTGATCAAAATTATAAACCAAATTGGGTTTAGCCTCACTACTCAAATATTAAACAAGAATACATTGTAACTTCATCTAAAAACCTTCAAATTTTTCTAAAAAACACCCATCATATATGATATGATGAAAAAAATTAAAATTTTATTCCACTATACCAACTAATGCCTGGAAAAAAATTTAGTCCTCCACCACATAATAATTTCCAAATAGTAGGGATAAAACATTCAAGTCATCACCATAATTGATTCACTAGACCCATATTATTAAGGTCATTAGTAAACTACTAGAATATACACATATTGGCTAAAACCCAACACTTTAGTATTTCGTGGTTTAATTGACAATGTAGTTAAATAAATTTTCAAACTCACTTTAAAAGCACTAATGTACCCTAAATTCGAGTCTCTCTTAGATAAAATATCGAATTGAACCCCCAGTCAATTAGAAACAGAAAAACTCCACCCAAAACCATATCTAAATACAATATCAGGTATTCATTATGGAACTAGATAGAATAAAATCAACCTATACAATGACACCCCAATTTCATATCAACAACCTACCATTTTGTCTCAACGCACCCATGAGTGTTTTGGCATAAGGGTTCTACAAAAATTATCAGTAATTTTCTCCCCACTATGTCCTTATCATTGTCTAGAAAAACCAACATAACCAATAAAAAAAACTATATCCATTGAAATTTATAATTTTACAACTGTGCAGAACGAACCCACTTATTCCTAAAATCTATCAAAAAGTGTCCAATATTACCAAATTCAATCCTATAAAAACGTTTATGATAAAAATTCATCAAAACACTCTAAAAAGGGTCAAATACTCAATATTTGATTCTTTTATCAATATTATTTAACTTAAATTACACTACATTCCATGAACTAACCACCCTAAAACTATAATAACAAAAGAATCATTTCATATAAATAATTATTACCCAATGTCTTGATTAGTGGTGAACATAACTCCGCTAAAATTCAAAAGAGATGAGCTTATCATATCATCTCTACCTCACCAAATTCATTAGTTATCTACCCAAACTTAGTGTTGAAGAAGAAAAACTCATTATTAATCAAATACCTAGGGTAAATCCTAAACAACACCCAATAATATCCCAAGACTTATCTCTAAGAAATCAGAAACTAAGGGCACTTCCCAACTTTCCAAAATCACAACATCACTTAGGTTTTCCTAAAACATGTATAATTCTCAAAGGACCTAACATTACACACAAACCCTCAATATATACACCAAAAGTAATTTAATGGAACTAATATTAACTCTCCTTCACACATCAATATCTCTCCCCATGACACTACATAAATACTAAATATCACATTCAATTATAAGAGTGAACTCTTTAAATAACCCTATCACTTATTATTTTCCACAATACACTTTGGTCTCATCAAAAATAAAATGGGCATACAATCCCATTTTACCAAATTTTGCTATTATATGCATACTTCTATGAGTCACATCTCATCAATGCTAAGATCAAACACATAAAACACCATCCATGCACCCATTTTATCTCAATATCATCTATCCAAATGAACACTCAGTGACATTTCAATAAATAAATACATACCACTTATGAAAAAAACCAACCACGTGAACACCCACCACTAATGCATCATCCCAAAACAAAAAAGTCTCTACCCAATCAGTACTCGTCCAAAACCTGATCATCTAGGGAATATTTATAATAACTTATTGAAAACCACACACAAATCTGACTAGGATCAGAATATAAGTGATCATTCCCTTTAAAATATAAATGATACTAAATCACACCCAGTGATTTGTATTTTAGGTAACCTAATAAAAATATACAAGAATATAAATTCATTTTATATGAATATTTATTACATATCAAGAAAAAACAACAAACCAATAGTTTTTGTGTATTTGGAGAGCATATATATAATCAACTAATTTTACAACCTTTCTATAATATATCCTAAAAATATTATATATAATAATATTCTTCATAACTTAGGAAAACACAAACATATGAAAGGGCGAGCATATATAATCATCAATGGTAAACATTAGAGATAATACTGAAATATCAAAAGTGAGCATATGATTAACATGCGGGTATGAGAATATAATAATGGTGAATATCAATAACATAAATAAATTATACCTAATAAATAATAAATGATAAATCACGGTTCATCACACAAGGATTTTTAGAATAACATAATATATGAGTAATAATAGTGTCGAAACATGTGTCAATAGTCATAAGACATGAAATCATAACATATTAATGAATATGAAAAACACATAAGGATATAAAATCAATTCTTATATGATAGATCATTTACCACACCATTATCACATTGTATATAGAGGCCCATGGAATATTGTGTTCACTCCCATTTCTTATAAATAGAGTGGAAAATGTCCCATAGCATATTGGTTCCACTCCTCAGTCCCTTATATATTATCTCAAGAGATATAATTCTTTATAAAATTTATTAGATGGATACATAATTTGGGACACCTATCACTTAATTAAAACCACACCTATTAATTTCACATGAACACGAAAAATACCATAATTCTATGATAACTTGACTAACCAATGGAAACTGTTATCCAAAGGTCCATCCCAGGGATTTTTGAGTTTTGTTTTTTGACAAGAATGGTGATTGATGCATTTTTTAAAGTTAAATGATGGAGTTTCCAATTTTTGGTTCAGTAGTTATTTATGATGGCCTAGACCACACCCTAGTTAGTGGTCATGGTGAACATGTATAATTTCCTAGGAGTACCACACCCATTTCAATTTGAGTGTTTTGAATGATGTTTCCCTAAATGGGAAAAGAAAGTGGAACCATTCTCATTGTGTTCCCCATGGCGGAATATCGGTTATCATATCCAAAAAGATATATATAAGTGACCATGACCATTTTGGATGTGATTGTTGTCATTGGGTACACATGTAGCATAAAATATCCAACTCATATGCATTGGACCATACACAAGAAGTTGTGGCTACGTTCTACAGTTGATAGAGTTGGATAGGGGTAAGACGACACCATTCCACATGGCATAATGAAGATTCGTTTTTCCATTGTGTCACCAAAATCTAAATTATGTCATTTTCATAATTAATGGCTCAAATAATGGACACCTATTTGAAATTACATCCACAAAATTCTATGCATGTGGTTTTGGGTGTTTCACAGAAAAATAGATAGCCTATTTTCACCACAATATGATGCAAGCCTCTTTGGAAATAAAATTACAATAATTAACAAACATATTACATTAATATTGAAATTTTATAGAAGTTTTAAATACCACATAATGGATAGTCTCAATTATATGATTAATTAATTTAATACATTAATTTTAGTGATAATGGAAATACACATCAGAGATAGGTTTGAATAGAGATATAAGTTTGAAAAAAGGAAGATCTATTTCATGATTTTGGGGACTCAAAGAGGAAAAGAATGAGAAATTATTAGGGATATAATCTAAATTATTGAGTGTTATAAAAGTTTATTTTTAATAATTCCATTATAACTATATTTTTCATTATATGTGATGAAGAGAAACACCATTATTGGTGTATGTTTGAATCACCATCATATGGGGAATAAGAATGAACTAATGTTGAGTAGTGACTTTCTTGTTGGAGGAGGGAAGTGAGTTCTTCAACTATTCATGGTAGTAAAATAGGAGGGTCACAAAGACTACTATAAATTGTACATGTAATGTAGTGATTTTTAGTGAATTTTATGCATAAATACATTTTCAGGATTGCTCCCTAGGCTAACCCAATGTGGGTAAACGATGAAAAATCTTTCATGTCATTTACTACATTCATCTCTCATTGAGTGTAATGATAAAGATAAATTTAAGTGTTTCTAAAGGTGAGAGAACAAGATCCTTATGTAAGGATGAATTATTTGGAACTTACATAACTTGATTCACCCCTAAACATAGGGTGTAACTCTCAAAGGATCCATAAAGTGGTATCAAATTGGTGTTTATTATATTTATCTCTCAGAATAATTGAAATTATTTTCAATTACAAAGGTATAACCTTATTTTAAGGAATATATTTCTAGTTAAGAAAAATTTAGATTCATTGTTGTTTTAGTTCACTAAGAATGGATTTTTACACAGTGTCAATCAATGAAATCAATGGCAGTATTAAGATTAGAGCATAAATGAAGTGAGATCTTAAAGAATTGTATTCAAATTACAATGATATATGTGCCTTTGAAAGTTATCATTCGTACCCTATTTTCTTGAAGCAAATGTCATGTAAATCCTCTTTTATTATGTGGTAAAAACATTAGAATAGTTATGAAGGTTATTCAAAGGTTTGAGAGGAAAATTTGAAGGTTAAATGGAAAAAATATAAATATCTATGGTTGAATTAAAATGAGATGGTTTGTACCCTTTTAAATAATATAAATGTTCTTAATAAATACATATAAGGCCTCAGTGAAGATCTCAAATATTAAAAGATCACGAAGAGGACCAGGAGAAGTCTCCCTCCTCTTTTCAATGAAAAATTATTCGTTGTAGATGAAAAATATCCAAAATAGACTCAATATATAGTTTTCAGAGTACGCTTTTGGATTATGTTTTGGGAAAATAAGATAATAATTCATGAATAATAAGAAGTACTCATGATGTATCCCCTAATTATATAATAAACCTATCAATTCAAAAAAATATAGAAATTTATGTAGTTTAAGTGGTTATTTTATTCATATCCCTTAATATTAAGAGGGTAAGAAGAAGGTTTAAGGGTAAGGTTATTCTTTATTTTTTCAAATATGTAATGGTGGAAATCTTTTAGATAAATGTACCAAAAATATCAAGAATATAATTATAAAAATAGGAATCCCATGATGATGAAAAAATAAGGTATAAATAATTTTCAATAGAGATCCATTAAAATTAGAAATCTTCTTTTTAATGAAGAAGATATTTTTAGAGAAATTGAATTTGATGTAGTAAAAAACTATAATGATTAAGGTGTGTTTTTTTCTATTGAAAAAATCCAATAGATGATGATAGTGATTATAATAGTGAATTAATTATAGGAAGGGTTGATATTTAAGTAGAACATAAGGTGTCCCTTAAAAACATGATATTTGGAGATAAAATACTATGATTGACAATGAAATTGTGCATGATTACAAGCTCTACATGTAACATCAGGAAGAATAAAAGTAAAAATTGATGTCTAAGATTGAAAAAAATCTGAATTTTTTGGAAATTGTGGAATATAAGTTGAGATGAAAGTTATAATTGAAGAAAAAATCAAAATAACTAATTTTTTTTATAAACTATCAATAACTGAGTTAATAGAATATGGGATATTTAAGAAGAAGTCATGAATTGGTGTCATAAGTGTATAGATCAAGAATGATTATTGATACTCATTTTTTTGAAAATTAATAAAAATGAATTATCATCAACCCCTTCTAGAGCAGTTAAGTTAAACATTTTAGTGGTGTTGTGTAGTTTTTTTGTAAACAAAGAAACACCTTTTAGAAATTTTCTAGAATGAGAAATGGGTTAGAGGTGTTGGAAAGGATAAGGGGAGAGAAAGTGGGAGTTACCCTATTGGGTATGGAACTGGGTACCCAATGGAAGCCCATTGGTTATAGGGACACTTTTATTACCACTAAGTACCCAGTGTACCTAGACCGGGCACCCGATGTTAGTGATTGGTATTTTTTAGGGTTAAGGATATATATATATATATTTCCAATAAAAATAAAAATCTAAAACTATGTAAATTTTGAATTATCCCAATTTCAAAATTACGGGGACTATCGAGAGCTTCTATTCACCTCCCTATTAACTTTTTAAATCCTCATTCAATCCATGGTCTAGATTGGCTATGATTGTCACTATTGTTCATCCTCAGAAATCTAATTCCATGTATCACCTTGAATCTTATTCATGTTAGATTATCTTTTTTAGTAGGTGTAATGTGTTATCATCATCCCTTAGTCTTGTTTAGATAATCATTGATCATTGAATTTTTCTCAATCTAGTCACCATCATAGGATATTATTAAGACAACTACGGTAAATACCATGAGATTAGGTGGGGTTGAATTAAGGTATGATGGAATAATAAAGGTATTTTTAAATTTTGAATTATTGTTAAAAAAATCTCTATTATCTCTCTTATTTAAATAGAACATAAAAAATGGAAATTAAATATTTAACTATACATATTAATTTCCCTTGGTTTTCCCACAATGGGCTATGTACAAGGAGCATACAAAGTAAATATTATTATGTAAAAAATCCCCTAAACTACACTACTTTTACATGGTTTAGAGTGGAATCACTAACATTCATAATTATATACCCCACTGATATCTCATAGTTAAAGTGAATGATCTTCTCATCTAGTAGAATCTTATAAAAATCAGTTTTGAGTTGATTCACACTTGTGTTTGTCTTTATTCTCTAATTTCTCCAATGAGATGGAAACCACATTATCTCATGACTTTTTCACTGTGAGTTAGTGAGACTTGTTCAAAACCCCTTCACAAGACCCCTCCATGAGATCCCTCTAGGACAAAACTCAACAAAACCCCTCCTTGAATTCACTCCAAGAGATAAATATATGAGATCCCTCAGTTAGACCTCTCCATAAGTCTAATATGTAAGAGCTTCTTTTATTCTTGTGAATCATGTGAATCTAGAACGAGACCCTATTCTATTTATGTCGATCATGTGAAAGCAAAAATTCAACCTATTATCCATGCATATATACCTTTGTATAATAATTTTCAAGAGTCCTTTGTGAGACACCCTCACAGGACATTGTTCTTCTTAGGCGGATTTTGTGATTCCTGAACAAGACTTTGTTATGATCATCTGAAATAATTTTCTCTGGATCTAAACTATTAAAAAAATCTATGATTCTTAATGATGGTTTAATTAGGTATTTATAGGAATATGTAAACCTCCTTAACTATACAAATCATCGTTATCTAACCTTTACAACATCTTAACTTTTGGCCTTATGTTCTTCTTGTAATCTTATCATTGGATCCAAAGACCGTTATTTGATGGTCAAAAAAATTGTATTCCAATTCTTTAGGTGATACCATTGTGAGATTCAAAAATTATCATGATTTAATCATATTATCACATTATAAGATATAATAACAATCATGCAATCAATGAATTTAATAACTAGTTCATCACATGGACTCATAACATGATCCAATGAAAATCATATGGTTAGGTTATTTTGATTGTCTGTGAGATATTTATGCCATTTCAAGCCTCTCTTAATTAACTTCACATGGTATATTCTTGAAATCCACTGAAAATAACGTGGATTATTCAAGTTATGCACATTATCTCATAGTTATATCCCTTGAAAATCATGAGGTATCTGTTAGTATTTCACATCATCTCTTCATGAGATCCCTTGATAATCGTTCAATCTATTCAGGTACATAGCATGATTTTATCATAAGATCAGTTTGGGCATATGAAATATTGTGACCCCTTCACCTGATCATTGTTAATTCAAGTGATCATCTAATAAATTTTCATGATCAGTTTAAACATTCACTCTCTACGTGATCCTTTAAGAAATTCATGATCTACATGATTCTTTAGGACATTCTCATAAACTATTCACACATCCTTTGACATCCAACCTTTAAAAAAATCAAAACCTTGTAAGTAAACACAATCAACCCAAAATAACTATAAATTTGAATTCCTCTCAATAATCCCCCCTTTGTGTTTGTTGACAACATTTAAAAACATCAAGAATCATCTTGTTGACTAGTCATGCACATAAAAAACCATTTTCTATATGCAACACTAGATATTTATCAAGGACTTCATGAAGATGTACTCTAGGCCCACATGAGTAATGTTTGGAATGAGAAGCAATATTATAATGAAAATTTTATTAATTAATCACTTTTTCTTGATTCTTACATTGGAGTCCATCTTGACACCAAAAGATAAAACAAACACATCCCTTAATATCACTTCTAAAACAACACATGTTAACTAGTCACATTATGAACTCATCACTTTTGATCATGATTATTATTTTTTTAAATAAAAACATAAGAATATTTAGGTTTAAAACTCCTTTTTATTCACCACTCCCCTATCAACTTCCCCCTATATTGATTAATAAATTCCCCCATTTCAATAAATATGACGGCCACTTTGTTCGTCTGTAATGTGGTAAAAGAGAAGAATTATTTCATAGAGTAGAAAAACACAATACCTTAGAGAGAGGGGTTCCAACATCAAAAAAAAATAATGTTTGGGGGTTGAATGACCTCCATGACATTATTGATGTTGTTAAAAGTATTCTATGGGTTGGGTATTTATCAGAATGTCTCTAACATATAGATAAATAGGCACATACTCTATAATTACAAGTCTGGATTCCACTTTATATTTGATAAAGTGATATTTTATTTCAATTTTATTTTTCCTAGAGTGATTGAATGTATTTTATATAAGATTTAGGACACTTGAATAATCAAAATGGATTCTGATAGGAGACTTTACTTCAACTTTCATATATGCAATTTACTAGTTCATTCATATTAACTACATGAATGATTCCATAGCCACAATGTATTTATATTATAAGGTGATCAGTTAAATGAATTATTTCTTATTGATAATCCAAAAAATACATATTCCACAAATATAGAATGCACCATCTAATTTTTTTTATTTTTTATCATCAACTAAACTGGCTTAATATACATCTGTAAAACCGAATAATTTGTAGAGATATTTTTTATTGTATAGTAAATCAAAATCCACCATGCCTTTGATATAAAAAAGTATTACTTTTCACTTTAATGAAGTGGCTTTATTTGGGATTAACATGATATCATGTCACCTATAATTTGGACAAATAAGCATAACATACTTCCAATGATCTATGTGTATTATGTGACATTAACTACTTTTCTTCCACCATCCCTTAATTGTTTCATATGCATAGAAAAAAAAGTTGACATCTATTTATAATTTTCAATTTTAAATATTATCATAACATGCATGTCATGTTTTTATTGATAAATAAATTTTCTATATCATCCTTGCATTACCTATGAACCAAGGGAAAATAATATCTTTCCAATCATTGACATTTTGAACCCCCATTTCATGAATTCTACATAAAAAAATTCACTATGCTTTATTTGATTCAAAAATGATTGTGCCATAGACATATACCAACAACATCTTCATTTTATTACTTTCATTAGTAATAGAGATATTATAATCAACATAACCATGCTAGAAATGGTTATTTTTTAAATACTTCTTGGTGCCTAGTTTAGCCCATATGATACCTTCTTTAACATAAAAACCATGTTCTCATCTTCATGAATTAGAAAACCATTTGGTTGTTAAATTTACACTTTTTAGTACAAGATCCCATTTAGACTTTATTAATTCACATCCATCTAGAAAACTTTAAATCTCATTTTCACTATTATGACCGCGATTAATCAAATTTTATATATTCTTGAAGAAGGTGTAAAATTTTCATCAACATCAATACCCTATATCTAAGAGAATCACTTCCCCTACAGTATTGATTTTTTTTCGAATTATTGTTATTTACTTATTTATCTTGTTATGTAATACCCATTTTTCCTTTACAATATTATAATCTATTAGCCTCAAAACTGTATTTCATGTTTGATTATTTTTTATTTATTTAAGCTTCTTATTCATTAATTGAACCCAATTTTAATCTCTTGATGTATTTTTAAAACACTAACTTATGATAAGAAATATTGGGTTTTAGATTACTAATCATCCTTTTCTATACTATAACTATCTGATCACAAATTATTTTCATCCAATAAATTTCAGATCGACTGTTGGGTTTTGGTTTAGATATAGGAATAAGTTCATCCTTATCATCATCTAAATATTCTTTTAAATCTTGCTTAGGTACATTCACTCCCCCAGATCCTATCACCACATCATTACTATCCTCTTAAGTATATTCAAGGATTTAATTAATATTCTACTCATTTTCCACCACAACAACATCATCACATTATTTTACATTTACTATATTATTAATGAAGAATTTATATGATTTTATTTTTCCTAAGTAGGCTTGATGTATCACTTATTCTCCACAGGATTGAAATATTATATATTACTCATTATTGAGAATGGAACATTTAATTTCAAAGACTTGAATTTACTTCATAATCATCTACTTTCCATACCACAAATCGTATGGAGTCTTTTCTTCCATTGGACAATATTTAGATCTGTTAGAAACATAGACTGATTGTAACACTGATTCCTTCTAAAACATATCTGGATGGTATTTCTCAATAAGAATCATTTTGACCTTGTTGTTTATAATCTAATTTCATCTCTCAACAAATCTATTTTTCTATGGAGCTCTTACTGGTGAAACATGGTGGATTATCCCATGTTTCATTAGATAATACTCTACTTTCTATTTTTTTACTCTATTCTATTATCATTTTGGATATTTTTATTTTTTTTATCAAGAAGCTTTTCAACTTCCCTTTGATAATGTGTTATTGAGATTAACACCACATAATTGTTTGTGATAATTGAACCCATGACATTCTAAAAAAAATAATCAATTATAAGGGAATGATATCAATTTATATCAACAACTATGGTTGAAATATTTTCAAATAAATCAACATGAAGAATTTCTATCACTCTTGTTGACCGTTGATCTTTCACCTTATAAATCTTTTGAATAATACTTCCATATTTGAAATCATCTTAAATATTAGTATGATCACATGATAACATAAGGATAACTCGAGCTACATCACATTTCACTAGATCTTCCAAGTATTATTAACTTCGATAAACAAGTCATTTATTCCAAAACATGTTCTCTTCATACTAGGATAGAAAACACATGTCTTCTTCTACAAAAATAAGGTAAAAATTTCATTTCATGTGATTTATTAACAGAAAAAATGAATCATATTTTCCATTAATGATATGTAACTTCTTGTTAAATCATGTAGCATGTTTTGAGTCATGTAGTTGGCCAAAACATAGCATGTTGTGACTGAGGCCTCCAACAAACAAGATATTTGAATGTGTCGTGTAATCTCTCACAAAAATGTATTTTTACTAAGATAATATTCTTTATGCATTAATCATTTCCAAATACCATGAATCCATTATTATTTTAACTAATTCATATCACCATATTCTTATATTATATCATATGAGAGTTGCATCCATTAACAATGAACCATATTAAAATGAAATTTTATGCTTTAAAGGAAATATATTCAACCACTTCCTTCTCAATTTTGCTATATCCACAAATTTGTCTCACATATGATTAAAATTGATATTCATGATGTTAATTAGAGAGTGATTATCTAAATTCATCCTTCAATGTTGAAAATCAATTTTTCATTCTTAGTTCATTCAATAACTCCTTGGGCTACTATGCAGAAACACTTTAGGTCTATTTCAACACATTTATTTGAATTATTGGTTGAAAATATTAGAACATATGTATGGATATACAACACAAAAAATTTTGACCAATAAAAGAATTAATTGAATAATTAATTCTATTTTAATTCCTCTATTGCGTATACCTCCTCTGGTAACTCATGGATTTGGAATCAAATTTTTTCGAATGACCCATATTTCCAAAAACATAACTCCTCATTTGAGGTGTATTCCTGTGTTTTACCTTGGTTTATTTAAATATTATTATTATTATTCATAACAAAATTAATCTTCAACCTTATATTGGGTGATTTTGGTCTAACTCCAACAACTAGAACATTTTATTTATGATCAATCCTAATAAAATATATGTTTCTTTAATTTTTCATTTTCTTATCCTAACATTACTTTGACTATTTTTTTATAATTGTGTACTATAATTTCACTATTCTATCAGATGTGTGACAATATTTCTTGATATTTTATAAGGATTCAATTGTTTCTCTTGATATTTTTTCCATTATTTATAGTACAAAAACTTTTTACTTATGTTATTTGATTCATTTGATTTGATATTTTACTATATTAGTCAAACCATTGATAAACCTGGTCTATTATTCAAACATGATCTTGTACTAAATGGATTTCTTTGAGTTTTATAGATTTTTTAATATTAGATTTTCAAGATTTACCTTCAGGTAAGACATCTATTCTTCCCACTTCTATATATAGGGTTTGGAATCATGAACCACTATATTGTCTTTCGTTGTTTTGGATCTCAAAATGTCTACTTTACTAAGTGAATATTCTGATTCAAGTAGTAGGTCAACTCTCTATTCAAAATATTCTTCATCATTCCCACTTTATTCCCATATTTAGTAATTTTCCACATATAACACTAAATCATTTCCTCTATAATACTTTTAGTATTCTATTTCTTCTACCTCATATTGATATTAATTATCATTTTATTATGAACTTAAATTCTTATTTCTAAATTAGTTTTACTTATTATTTTCCTACCTTTCACACTTGATAAATACTTCTTCTTGGGGGTTTCATCATCATCCTCGTCATTGTCTTGAAACCTCTTTATAGACATTACTACGAGATTTAAAACTATTCAAAAAAGAAATAATGAAAGTGGAATATTCCCTTTAATCATTAACTTTCCCCTTTTTATATTTTCGGAAATTATTGACATAATGTATTCTTACTAACCAACTTATCTCGAGATCTTCTTCATGTCCTTGAATACCTACTCTTTATAATTTCCTTTTCCCATATAATTGTAATCATCATTTCTCATAGCATATGTGACAAGATTTGTTGTATAAGATATCCAACTTCATCTCCTTTGGATCATTATGATTCAACAAAAAAGCATTAAGATTGAACTGAGGTGGAAATAGAATGAAGATGCACTTAATGATCTTTACATATTTAAGAATTTCTCCAAGACCTCACATGTCATCCATGGAAATATTCTCCCTATCAAAGAATGAAACTAAAAACTCTTCACAGTTCATTTTTAAGTCCTCAATGTTTTTCTACAGAACTAGAAATTTATCTTATAAAACTTACGGATCACCATTTATAAATTTAATATATTTTCCAACATTTCATTTGATGACTTTCATGACATAACATTAATTAAGATTATGTTTTGAAAAGTTCCTCCTATGTAATAGAATTTACTAGAACCAATATCCAATTCTTTTTAAGATACGTCAAAGAATACCCCACTTCCATGAGGGTATAAATACCATGAATTGTAGAAGTAAACAAATTCATACATAATTATTGAAAGTAGTACTGCATCTAATTCATTCGTAGTTGAAAATGGTTTCCATTGCTTCTACTAAGAGAGAAATAATATCTTTATGCATTTTTTCTAGTACTAATATTTATCCCAACTATGTTAAATACAATGAGTGGGGTGTGTAGGGGGTGGGGGTTAATCAAAGTATGCAAGATTTAAAAAAACCAATGTCAATATATCAGGTTTATTAATTGAAAAATATTTATTGTATCTCTAGTTCCCTTAACATAGAATAGTTGGAAAATACATCATGAATAGAAAACAAAACTTTTACTTGGTTTAGCTTCACTGGGATACACACAGGGAGTATAAAATTGCAATGTACAATGTACTAAATCCACTAAATCATACTGTTGTTACTAGGTTCAGAGTGAACTCACTATCCCAACATGTTTATAACCATTAAAAATTTGAAAGATCACTGCTACTTATCTATATCATTTCTTATGTGAATTTTCTAATCCTCTACTAGAATATTTTGACAACTAGTTCTAAGTTGATTCAAAATTTTGTGTGTATTTATACTCTTTTTTAATGAATTATATGACAACCACATTTATTAGAGACCTTTCAACTTGGAGTGAGTGATCGATGATAAAACACCCTTCACAAGACCCCTCCATGAGATACCTTAGTCAGACCTCTCTATGAGACTCCACCATGATATCCCTATTTTAGATCCCTCTAAGAGATCCTTACATGAGACTCCTCCTAAATACCTTCTCCAATTCATATGAATTGTAGGGATCTGATGCAGGACCCTATTTAGGTTATGTGGATTGCATTTTTTTGACACAAGACTTTGTTTTTCTCATATATAATAGTTTAATTTGGATCAAAACACTTAATAAATATTCTTTCATTATTAAGGAAATATTAAGGGGTATTTATAGACATATATACACTACCTTAAATCCACAAATTTTGATTATCCATCCATACACTTTCTAAACAATTGGCCTTACATGCTTTTCATAATCACATATTCAGATCTAAAGACAATTATGAAATGGTTAGTTACATTGTCTTATAGTGATTCGTGTGATTCCATTATGATATTTAATGATAACTAGAAACACATTGCATGATACCTTTGTGAGATCTAAGGAAAATCATATAGTTAGTGGCATTGTCTTCCAATTCTTTATGTGAACTCATCATGTGTTCCAATGAAAATCATGTTGTCAAGTGATTTAGAATGAAAACAAGATATGTCCATCATTTATATCTCATATTACTTCATACACTTAATGTGATATATTCATGAGTATCCTTAATAATCATGCAGTGTCTTCAAGTTATTCACATGATCTATTTATAAGATCCATTAACAATCATCCACTGCATTGAAGTGTTTTAGATGATCTCTTCATGATATCCCATGACAATCAATTGATTTCTTAATGTGATTCACACAATCTCATTATAAGATATATATGTGATTTCATGATACCTTTACCAGATAACTTGGTAATTCATACAATCATGTAATCCCTTCATTGTATTAGTTCATACATTCATTCCCACATGTTATCCTTTAGGAAGATCACTCATACTATTCATTCATCCTTTAACACCCAATCTTTGTCAATGACATCAATATTTTTTCAACAAACACAATCAACCCAAAAATCACTACCAAGGGATAATTTTTCCAATAGTTATCTTTCTAGATATAATTTTTTTTCTTTAATTTAACCCTTGTTACCATCATTTATTTCAAAAATGGTTTATTATATAAATCTATATGGTTTCTAGTTTGATCATAAAATTTAATTAGTGGATTAATATTCTTACCTAGACCTTTAATGACTAATCCATGATTAAATTGGATGGTGAACCCCTTCTATATTTCATAATATTTAATTGTTAGGATAAAAATGGAAATCTTTATATTGAATATCAATTCAACCAAATGAGTTCATCAAATAATGTTTTTCCTAGAATGGATTTTTTTGAAAATAATAACTTGTTGTTATTAATTTGGTTACCCTTTAATAAATACATACATAATTTCATGTGCTCATATTGGTTTAGTATTGATTTAATTGGGTATCATTCCTAATATTTAAAATCTACTAAATTTTTGATATATTAGATATGCTCATGTACTAGATGCATTTCATCATAATTATACTTTAATGCTTAGTTAGATATTCATAATATGTTTTTTTGGATTTCATTTAATTATTTTTGTTCTAGATATTAAATTTGGATATGAGAGTAATTTTTAAATAGGGAATATTATTACTTGTATAATGGTCCCTAGGTGCACTTATTTGTGGACAAACAAGTTGATGATATGGTATGGGCTGAAAAAAACTTTAATTTTATATACCCATTCCCTAATCCTTTAATGGTACTTGTATCTTAGATGTGATAAATTTTTTATACAACATTCCATTGTCCTCGAATGTGATGGGTTCCACACTCTGACTCTTGTTATTGATTGTCCCATATCATGGGTAAAGTTCAAAGGAGGTATGACAAGGATGGACCATCCTAATATTTAGAGTTACTTAATATTATTAGACATAAAACTGAATATATTAATTAAATCATGTTAATTTTTGTCTAGTTATTCTCTATAATTGTTCTATTACTCTATAAACTTGATTTTATGGCCATTAGTTAGGGTGGGTAGTGACCATCTACAAATTGTATCAAAGTCACACCCTACATGAGCCCCTCTCCAGACATGTGAAGGCATAGTTTTATATGACCATGGTAAGAGAAAAGTGCATAAACATGGGAAAAAACACATGTAGACATTGGATAGTGCATTGTTCCTCTTTCAATTTCTAGAGGTCATGGGGGACATATGTATATGGGCTTCCCCCGAGTGTCCATCATGGGAGATTTCATATAGAATATATGCATTTTACACTCTTACGACTTGTTTTTAATACTTAAAATATGTGTGCAAATATATATATATATATATATAATATATAACTACTTATCTTTTTGTGTCTATTGTGTTTTATTGGCATGATTGGTGCATAGAAATGTGTTTTCATGACACAAATTTCATTTTTTAACTTCTTTACTTTCTATGCTTCCACTACTATATGGTTATACCTATGATATCATTAAGACCCAATTAGTCCTTCCATTTTAGGGATGTATCTCATTGAGATCACATCTGAAATCCAAAGTGGAAAAACCATCTCCCATGATTACTTTATTTAGGTGTCTTCATTTATTTATACCCATAATGATCAAGAGTATCATATAAAGTGTTGTGATTTTGTTTTCTTATCGATATTTAGGCCAGGTTTATTAAAACATAAAATAAGAGAAAAATTTATAGGATGTTGGGTATGGGAGTTTAGAATATCCAAGACATAGGACGTTGTAGATTATAGAATTAATAAAAAAATATTCTTGGATAACATAGTTTTAGTTGAATCTCAATTTACTATGGATAGTTTGCGATATTTTTCATCTTTCACCCTTAATTAAATTATCAGTTCTTGATTCTCCTGCATTATACAGGGTATTAACAGTTATTAAAAGATAATTTATCATGGTATATCATGTGATTTATTATATTTTATATACTATTTTTGGAATTTATTTTGTTAATGTGAGTCAACAGTCAATTATTTGATTGAAAACCCATTTCTATAAATAGATGACAGTTTACCTTCATTGTGTTATAATCACAACATGATATTATTGTTGTAATGTGATATTATAAGAATGTGATTTTTTTAAATGAAAATTATTGAATTTTTTCCTGAAATATATGAATACATAGGGGAATGGGGTGAGTGATAACATTTGTGAATAAGTTCTTAATATTTGGGGTGTCCATATGTTGAGAAAAATCCACTTTGAGTTTTTTTTGTGTTGTGATTTTTGAAAATGAAGCAGAAAGAATATTTTATTCAATATATGTCAGTTAGTGGAGTTTATATTTAAAATGTTGTAGGATATTATTAGAAATATGGTAAAGGGATGAAGTATGTATCCATATTCATTGGGTTTATACAACCATACGTAGGTTTGAGATAGATTATGAGAAACTTCTCACAAGGTTGGCGTGTGTGTGTTCTTGTACGGTTGGAAAAAAGACATCATAATGTTTGGGTGTTACCTCATATGATTAGGGAGTGACCTATTATGGTAGGTGAATGTAATCCTATGGTTTGTGTGACACTTCTTATGGTTGGGGAACATCCAAGAAAGGTTGATGTGTATTCTTGTAAGGCTTTTATGTGTCCTAGTATTATTGGGGATAGACTTCATAAGATTTATGCAGACCATTGTATGTTTGGTATGAGAAACCAATATGGTTAGAATAAATATTTGTATGGTTATGTGTGAAGTTAATGAGGCTTCATATGGTTTTCCAGTAGTAGTTTTATGTATTTTTTATTAATCATACAATATGAGTAATCTTACAACCAAATTTGTGTGGAGAAAATCAAACCAAAATTTAATGGAGAATCAAGCTATTATATGTTTTTATTTTAAAGAATATTTGGATGGTAATTTTGAACCAAACAAAACCATGATAAAAGTAATTGAAAATAAAGGAGGCATGATGGATGTTTCTAAAACAATAGGTTGAGTTTATTTCTTAAAATACATGATTTGAAACAATACTGTGGATTTAGTTTTGGATGGTGGATCATGTTAAGAAATAATTATTTTTACTGATTTGGAAGGTCATTTTAACAATCATAGAATGGATAGATTTTAGTTGTTCTATCTTAAAATGGTTTATTATTAAAAATGAGTGTTATGATTTTTTTGATAAAAATATGATGACAAATATTTTTAAAGATATATCATAATATCTCTTCATAAAATATATGAATATTTCATTGGAAATCGTATATGTACTAAAAAATAGAATAACCTGATTCTATTATTACATGACTATAAAGAAGATAAAAAGTGGGTGTATATATTCAATTGTCAACACATGAAGAAGAAGATTTTTGGAAACATATTTGGAAAGATGAAAAAGTAGTGGTTGGAGATATATGAGAATTTTTACAAGAAGGTTCTTTTAAAGATTGGTAGATTGAATTAAATTAGAGTATATAAACACAACACTTTTGGTGTAATAAAATTATTAGTTCATGTGGGAGAATACTATTACAGGAGGGGTTGTGAGATCCATTCTATAAAGAGGGTAGTGAGAATATTTTTGTTCATGTTTGTAAACTAGGAGGGTTAGTGGGATGTCCATAAAAAATATAACAAAAAGAAGTGAACTTTAGTTCTTTTGGTGGACATGGGTATTGCATTAATGCTCCACATATTATCCTATTTGGGTGAACCATGTAAAATCACTTTCATATATCTCTTATTGATTTTATTATTTTTGATTTACTACGGAGAAGGGAGAGGTGTTTCCAGTAACTATAGAAGCAGATCATTTAAAAAGGGAACATTTTAATTACACATAACATAATTTACCTCCTCTAAAAGTAAAAAACTTGTTTTGGACCAACATGTGGTATTAGAGTTTATGGTTGGTGATGTAGTTATTTTCTTCTAATAAAATGTTATTATTTTTCAACAATTGATAAATCTTTATTCTTTATAAAAACATCTTGTTATGGAAAAACCAAATGCAACATTATTTGTGGTCATTGAGGATGGAGGATGACATGAAAAATATTTATAGAATCAAAACCAATATAGAGAGTAAATATCTATTAGAAAAACATCATAAATAGTTGGATGTTGATTACAAGTAAATCAATGCATTAGGGGAATGTTCTGATAACCCTATCTAAAAAATGTTATGTCATTCAAAATCTATCATGGTATATGGGAAAATATTCTAAAGACTATTGAATTTGATTCCAATGTTAAAGAATAATAACTATGGGTGTTATAGAATAAGTGTGAGAATTTTAGAATGACACCAAATGAAAAAACAAATTCATTTATTCATCAACTCAACCTCTTGGTGGAAGACATGTGTAGGTTTAGAGAAAACATTAATAATGTCAAAACATTCACATGATTCTCGATTATATTACCTATGTATTGAAATGAATATTTATTAGTTATTGAAGAAACAAATCCAAAGTAGGTGATGTTAGACAACCTCCATAAAACTCCTTTATCATAAAAAATATGGAACAATGATAATGAGATCATTAAAAAAGAATACTCTCATGATATAACATTCATGGATATAATGTAACTATCCTTGAGATATGATATCAAGGAAGAATAAGTCAATGATATGATGTATTTAATTCCATAATATTTTAAAATACCAAGAGGGAACATAAACTGAATGTATCCACATCTTTTTTATGTGAAAAGTATGAAATTTTTCTTGTAGGTGTCCTAATAAATTTTTATAGAATGACAAGGAAGAAGAACCTATAAAAAAATTCAAAGGAATAAATATAAAAATAAAACCATAGAATAAATTCATAAAGAATATGATATTTATATCTCATGAATATGAGGGATGATAAGTAAAAGAAGTAAATGAGGTTGGGTAATATATATATAAGTTAACAAGTCCTTTTGGTTTCTATATACAAGAAGAAATTAGTGTAAATTGATGAAGAAGGTGATGGGGTTAAGGGAAGAGTTCATATAAAAGTCTAATTAGATTATTACCTTGATGAAATTGACATTCATAGGGATAAAAAAGTAATTCCAATGGAGTTTTACATGAATCCACAAACAATATATATATATATATATATATAAGAAGAGGATAAATTGAAACTAAATCCAGATATTGAAAAACTTAAATCTATAATTTCTAAAAATTCTAGAAAATGGGTTGACTTAAGGATCAAAGTTAGAGAATATACATTTATTATTAATGTAATATAATAATATATAAAATATGGAGTCCAAATAACTGAAGATATCAAATGATAATCCATTATGTGGTAGCGGATGTGTGATGACCAAGAAAAACTTCTTACTACCGACATAACATTGGGATGTTCAAGTGAACCAGTAACAATGAATGCCTATGGGGTGTGCACTAATGATTATTTACTATCCCATGAGTTATGTATATTAACGAAAAAGTAAAATATTTTATGAATCATGCTCAAAGAAAATAGCTATCGTGGTTAGTGAAAACCCCTAAGCATAGACACCCTTAAGGAAGTTGGATTTTCACGATAATAGAAATACCATTATTGATGAAGCAATGGATGAAAAGAAGATTTAAAAAATAAGGTTATATTGTTTCAGGAATATGGGTAATACTAACTACGCATTATCTATAAAAAAAGATATTATATAGAGTTATAAATATTAAAAATATGGGAATTATTTCATACACATAATATTCTTTTAATGGATATGTATTTTTTGTAATGGATTTTGATAAAAATGTATTGAGTTTTTCATAAAAATTATAAAATAATTGTTCCAAAGGATACCCAAATAATGAGTATACAGTCATAGGAAACACAAAAACCCGAGTTTAATACTCAAAATAGATATTCATTGCTTCAATATAGGGAGGAATCCATGGAACCAAAAGTGAATAAATATGATTCACCACCTAAAAAAGTGATGTCACAAGCATGAATAAAAAAGGAATGATCTAATAAGGATAAAATTGTTGAAATTGTCTTGAGAGAAACTAAAAAATTTGAATTATATATTCTAGATAATAGTTCGAATTCCCACATGATAGGAAATAAATACCTTGTCATAGGGAAAATATATTACAATTATGATGTTATGAGATTTTGATATGATTAGGTAAATAATCATCATCTATGGGAATACCATGTTAGTTGAAAGTTACTTGAGTCACATAGATATTTTTTTAGTACAATACCTTAGTCAAAAAATTTCTTTGTGTGAGTCAATTATATGACTCATGTAATATAGTAATAAAATTAGAATACTTACAACACAAAAAGAAAATATAATATTATAGTTTTGTAAAAAATATGCACCAAAGGAAATATCTCTGTCATAAATAGAGTGTAGTGTAGATGTATGTCATCCAAGGAGGAAGAAAATAAATTGTGGAATATGGGGAATGAACATTTGAGACCATAATACTCAGAGGACATGGTGAGAAGTGAAGGAGCTTAAGAAATATTATCTCATTTTTGGGATCACCCTCACATCTGTGACATGAAATATTATTTTAAAAACATTCAAGAGAAAATAGAACACATAAAGAATATTTCTTAAAAAATGTAATTTGTATGTGTGTAGTAAAATTATACCCAAACCCATAGTTAAAAGAAGATATTATGTCTTTTTCATTTAATTTTACAATAGGATATCATAGAATACAATAATTCATTAGTATTTTTAAGTGTTCTTTTTCTTTATTCATTATAGGATAATGGTAGAGAAAATTATAAATATGAAGATTCATAGATTTAAACTCAAGAAAGGAAAAAAAATTCCAAAAATAATGGGCTAAATTACCTTGAATGTCATGGAATAAAACATCATGTTTCAACCAAAAGAACTCCCCAATAAAAGAAAGTTATTGAAAGAAAGAACAGTATTATCATTAATATTTATTTGGCAATACTCATTGAAAATAATTTACTAGGGAAATATTTTGAATGAAGACATTATTAAATCATTATAAATATATAAAAATTCTTTATTATGACTAAATGAAGAAAGGATACCATTATATAAGGTGTCAGGGGAAAAAAATACACTAGTCAAGTAATTTTGAATCTTCAGAAGTAATTTAATTTTTCATAACAAGGAGACGAATAAACATTTTTAAGGTGATAAGGATTAAGGTATTTTACATATTTATTTATAAAATAGAAGGGAATGTCATTTCTATAATAAAAGGCTTTTAAATTTTTTCACTGTACAATATGTAACTATTTTTGAGAATGAGAAAAGATTTAAAATTGGTGATAATATTTACAATAAAATACAAAAGAAATAAAATAATAAAGAGTTGAAGGGGTGAGTGAATCTAGGGAGATCATATTGGATTATTGAACAAATATATAAAAACAAATGATGATAAAAATAATGTGGTAATGAAAGGTTATAATATGAAATCCATCCATGAAAAAATCAGTGACAATAATATTATTAGAGACTAGATACTACAAGTTCAAACTAGAAGAATGATAACTCGATAGAATTATTAATTTTAAAATCATGAAGAACCTAAAACCATTAAATATGATACAAATTATGATCATTAGGTTATGTCTATTCATAATTAACAAGATCAAATTAAAAATAAATAAGACTTAGGATGTTGTTATAAGGCCATAGATAAAAAATGTTATGGAAACCAAGTGGGTATTCTTAAAAAAACTCAATGGATATAGAAAGGTGACGTAGAAATAGTAATGAATAGTGTATAATGGTTATTCCAAAATATAATTAATTTATGTGGATGATAAATATTTACCCATGTCTTTTCTGAAAAAATAAGATTGTTTTTACTTATGGTTCTGGAAGGAAGCACCAATGTTTTTTAAATGAATGTCAAACTGAAATTATTGAATGGAGTCCCTGAAAGGGATGTTTACATTGATAATATATATGGATTTCTAGTGGATAAGGATAAAAAATGTTATTATTGAGTAAGTAAATGTATCTCCTAAATCAGGAACCAAGGTATTGGTTCCCCCAAATAGAACAATAAATAAATATCCATGGATTCCAAATAGGTGGAGTTAATCACATACTATACAACCAATTGGAAATAGATCAAAGGATTTAGATTCTTATCTATATAGATGAAATCATTTTTGGAGGATTGGATGAAAAAAATGTAAGATATTTTTATATTACTTTATCTATGAGTTTTTGATTTCTTTGATTAAAGAGATTATATTTTTCCTTCCCTTACATGTTACTCTAAGAAAGGGTGAAACATTTTTTTTCTCAAAACAATTATACCAAGGATGTTATAAAAAGTTTATAAATGGAATATTAAAGTCCAATTTCCTATATTGATACCACCTATAAGAACATTCAAAAATATAATGATGGAAAGGAGGTTTATTTGAAAAAATACATATCATAAATAATTTTTTATACTAAAAACGCAAAATAGTGGACATTTGTTTTCTACAAGATAAGATGAATGTTACCAAAGATATACCAAATATTTATATTTTATATTAGTGAAGACTATACTTAAATATATCACTAATTAAATTTATTTCAAGTTTCTTCATTACCAAAAAGCACAGTAGGGGTTGTTGAGATTTACATATTTTGATTGGACACAATCATCTAATGACCCGAATTCAACCTTATGTTGTGATTTTTATCTTTGAATCTCTTGTATTTCTTAGAAAAGTAAGAATAATTATATAATTTTTATGAGCACCATGGAGACTGAATATATACTAGCTAATAAAAATCAACCATAACTTCTATATAATAATAAACAAATTTATGAACTTATATATGATGTGAATTATTATATATCTATCATGTGTGATTACTAAACTTCTATAAATCTTTACAAGAATCACATTTATCATTAAAGGATAAAGAAACATTGGGAAAATATCACATTATCAATGATAAATTTGAATTAGGGAATGTGAATTTAGAGTATGTGTCAATATATAATCATGTTGATGATATTTTATTAAAGGTATTACCCAAGGAAGATTTTGGAAGGAATTGGTAGGCTCTTGGAGTCCTACTGACTCCCTCTAACAAGAAGAGTTAATAAATGTACCACTCTCCCATGTGGGAATTTATATTTTAGAAAAGGCCATTAAACCACTATTGGGATATTTAGTTGAATATATAGCTCTATTATTCAAAATTTTAGAAATACGCTCTCTGGGTTCATTGAAAAAGGGGGAAAATATGTTTTTCATATTACGAGGTGATGCTGTTCTAGAAATGGAGAGTTCACTTTAATGGTTAATCGGTGGGAGTAGTAGTTTTATAAAAATAGTGAATAGTATTATAGTCTAATGAGAAGTTTTTATGAGGATATTTTCATTTAACTCTTTATTTTCACACGCATCTCAACTAATGTGGGATTAGAGTTGATGTTAGGTGAATCACTGATACACTTCTTGAAGTCAGGATTCTGTGGTTATGTTTTTTATCAGATCTGGGTTGTAATAAAATTTCTCCAAGGTTAAATTCATTATTATATATTATAGTTTTCAACAAACATTAAATGTCATATTGTTTAGAAAAATATTTTTAAGTGGTTTTTTAGTTGGGTTTTTTATTAATAAAATGGAAGGAATCTTCAACATAGTCTATGTTTATGAGAGGAGTTCCTATTTTTAAGGCTGAAGGTTTTCTTGGATAAATATGATAATGAAATTGAGTAAGTTTAAATCTATCTAGGGTTGAGATAACCATGTGTATGGTTGATAAATACCACGATACACTACTCATTTGGTTGGTTTATGTTTATATAAGGTTGGTTTGGACATCTCATCTAGTTGGGGAACTACCACCTAAATTTGGGGAGCTACCTCATAAGGCTGGGGTGTGACTTCATACTATTTGTTTGTGTCCTCATAAAGATAGTGAAGGACCTTTTAATATTGGGACGTAACCTAGTAAGGTTAGTTAATTTCCCCATATTTTGAGTGAACATCCTCGTAATTTTGGAGTGCAACTTTATAAGGTTGATAAATACCATTGTAAGGTTAGTATGTGATTTAAGTAATGTAGGGAAAAGCACCATAAGGTTATCTATAAAGTTCACCTGGCTTAAAATAATTTTCCAAAAGTATTTTTGAGTATATTTTATTAATTATAAAATATTATTAACCTTTTGAAAACCTTTTAAGTATAGATAATCAAGCCATGATTGATGTTATAATCAAGAAATGTTATTGCAATTATGTTATGGAAAATTGAGTCTATTTTTTTATAACTAAAAATGACCACATTTCACATAATGAAAAAAAGGCATCATAGAGAGTACTAAAGCTACATGATTGGTGTATTTTTTAAAAACGTGATTTGGTAGAAGATTTTAGATTTAGTTTTATACATTAGGTCATGTTATGAAGGGGTTATATTTCATGATGTCGATGGAATTTTTTCCTTGAGTGTGAATGAGTGACTAGGCCTATTATATATTAAAATATTTTATAATTAAAAAGTTAGGTGATATTGTTTAGATAATAGTAATGGGAAAATGATTTTTAAAAGTATATCTAAATATCTCTTGAAAAAAGTTTTATAGATTACATCAAATGGATTTCTAAGAGTATAGGGATCATTTTCCAAACAGTTTAGGGATAATAGTTCCTTATTGGTCAAAAGATGAAATTAGAGGAGATTATAGTGGTTTTTTATAATCAGGGGATCCATTATAGTGGTGTACCAATATCCCTTAGATCTAGTAAGTATTCTATATAATGTAATCAGGGTCGATAATTTTGGAATATAACAACCCATCCCGAGAAGCCCATACCCGGTGCCTTACTTTATTACATTGTCATATATACATGCTTGAAATCCCAAGTGACCAAACCATTTAGTAGTTTTATAAAACCATATTACATACATAATATCCATATTACATTGTGGAAAATATAAAATTATATGTAATAAAATGAAATGAACTGCATCCTTGAAATCTCATTCAAAGATTTATTATTCATATCCTAAGTAATAGAAAAATAATAAGGGTGATCTCAAAAGTATAGTAAGGGTGTGTATAGTGGAAGAAATAATGAATCAATGAAAATAAATTAATATGGAAAGGTAAATAAATGAAATTCATTCCATTAAATTAGTAAATTTATAATGAAAATGCATCCATAGATAACATTGAAGAGAAAATCACATGCATAATAATTATAGATGAATTATCAATAGAGGAAATTCTTAATTATTTCACTTCATGTTTCCTAGGATCTTTATACCTTTATCTTCATCATTTACTCATGAGACAATTTAAACTATTCCCATTTGGCCAACTCATTCATTTAACGAGACTATAGATACATCATGGGGCATACATTAACTGATCCCAAAACATAGGTCATTATCTAAATTGTCCCAAACCCATGTCATTCTTGTATAAATAATTTATCATATATAAAATAATTTAATTAAATTCATAAACATAATTCCCTATCAAATATCACTATTGAATAAAATATATGGATTATTCAATAATTTCACACTTATTCAAAGAAATATCATGGTGAACAATTCTTATGAAAATTGAATACAATATAGGAAATAATAATACAGATTTTATGAGAATATATATATTTAAGAAAAATCCAATGTTCAATAAAAATCATCATAAAGAATTTATTTTTTCAAGAGAAATTTAACAATCACAAAATAAAGTGATATTTTAATTATAACATTTACAACATGATAATTCTCATGTTAAAACCTCTTGAATGATATACTTAAAAGAAAAATCATAAATAATATGAATATAAAAGTATAATAATATACAAAAGGATTAAGTGGTGAATATGGCATTTATCTCGTAGATGTAAAAATTGAGGTGAAAATCCTTTTCTTTGGGGGAAACTTGTCATGTGTTTCTTTATATATCTAAATAATAAAACTATGATAATTATTTACTAGATTCAGAAGCGTTTTCATTATCATTATTAATTATATTAAAATTATTATAATTTTTTAATCAACTACTTAAAAAATTAAATTTATTTCAGTTCTTTTGACCATATTCAGTTTATGTGTCAAAAATTACATTGGTATGTCAACTATGGTCAAATGGGTAATTATATAAACATTTAAAGAATGTAAAAATTATTTAATTACCATATATATCCACTATATATGTATTTATAATAATACTTAATATTTGGAGATAAGAAATTAAATTCACCATTCATGGAGATGGTAGGTCGTAAGTACACATGAATGCTACTTCCATTACCTTTGTCATATTTAAAAGAATGAAAACTAAATGATATATATATATATATATATTATAATTATAGTATCATATTTATGTCATATATATCACATATGTTAATTAATACCATCCTTTATACATTACATTAATGTGTTAATGTATGACATCTCTTTGAGGAGGTGATAGTACACATGTCTACAAATGATGTCACCATATTTACACAAAATGAAACGAATTAATATATGTGTTACATAAATATTATATAATTATTATGACAACATAAATATCTCATATATCATATATAAATATTTTTTCATAATTCTTAACCACAAGTGGTGGTAAAGATAAAATGAAGGACATCATTTTTTTGAGTCGGTAGTTCACCATACACACAAACAGTAAGTTTGGTACCCATTTGATAGGAAGTATAGGTAAACAAAATTAACATAAAAACATATAAGTATATTTAATATACATATTTTATTAAATTATCAATATATAATGTGAATTAACGGATTATATAATTAAATAATGTAAAAATGCATGTTGATGAGAGTTACCTCTTCTTCTAGTAACTCCTTTTGAATTACACCAAAATACTTAATTGGGTGGATTTATTCATGAAGGAGAGAACTATAGGTTGATATTAGGGATTTTGGGAGATTATTTGAGAAGAACTTTGGTGAGCTAAATTTATTGATAGGTGTGAATAATTGGGATGGTTGAGTGCCTTTTTTAGTGGAGGAGGAGTGGTATTCTTGTAAATTTTTTAAATGGGAACTCTCCCATGTTTTCCCACGTATAGTAGATAAACTAATTGTCAAAATTCAATAAATTCTAGTGTAGGGTAGAAATAGTAACATCCAATGGAACTTAAACAAGTGTCTAGGTTATTTTGTGTCTTAATTTTAATGTTTAGTTCTTTGTTAAGCGAATTTATCTCTTAGTCGCTATAATTGATTTTAATCAGTTCCACTTTTTTGGGTAAAAATATAATTTGTGATTATTAGTGATTATAATGTATTATGATTCAAAAAATTGAATCAATTTTTTCAAATTTAAATCTCATAAGTGGAGTATATTAATTTAAATTTAATCCCATAGAGGGGATGACAAAATAAGTTTTTAAAGTATAAATGTCAAAGGTTTGCTATGTTTTCATAGTCAATTTCATGATTAAATTGATTAAAATGACCAAAATTGGATTAAATGATTTATATTTGATCTAAATAAACATTAAAATCAATAAAAAATAATGTTTAACCTTATTAATTAATTAGATGAAAAAGAAGTTTTGAATTAAAATTCACTATTTTTCACTATACGTCTAAAAAAAATAAAACCTCACAGAAAAATACCAAAAATTCTCCCTAAGATTATTTTAATGCTCCTATATAAACATTTAAGTTTATTTTTACATATAAAATTTATAAAAGATCCAAAAAATATATTTAGAATTGGTTTTCCATTAAAAGGTTGTAAAGTTGTCTTTTGAAAAATATAGGGTTATAAGCATAAGATTAGGTTTGTTATTTTCATATGACTATAAAATTTATTGGATAAATATAAAAAATATTTTATTGAATAATATATATATATTTCATTAATATATTTCTTGAATATTAAAGAATTTAATTTATTAAGATAAAACATTTTTGGAGCATAAAATTTTTTTTTAAACATTTCCTTTATATTCAATTAGTTTTTATATTCATTTCTAATTAATTTGTAACCAATGAATTAGACCATATATTTTCATAATTTATTTAATCCTATTCATAACCATGTACTTAATGGTTATTTTATATCATATTAGGTTAAATAATAAAATTTTAATAATATATTTTTGTTCACTAAAACTCAGCATTGCGTGTAACGCCAGAAATTGAAAAAATTCATTGTTGTATGTAACTTAAACTACAAAAAATTATTTATTGAGTGTAATAGAAGATAACACAATGTTTTAGGCATTATAATATATAAAATATATTTAATTAAAAAATTACATTTATCATAAATTATCGAGATTTTATATTCCTTTTTACGCTTGGTGTTACGTGTTATACGCGCTAATAAATACAAAGTTTTTTAATTTAGAATTTTAGGGTGTTACATTCTCCTGACATTAATTAAATTTTGTCCCCACAATATAACTAGGATCTTGGTAATTGAGTATTTGATATTTTAAAATACTAATTTTGGAAAACTGACATCATAAATAGAGTCGGTAAAACATATTCTTAATAAGAAAGAAAAGGAAATGTTATGGTCACCTCAAAAATAGGATTTCAAATATGAGAACATCAGTGAAAAAAATGAGATGGATAAAAATAAAACTACCAAGTTATTGTGGGGAGTGATAGAGAATATGAAAAGATGAAAGTTTATGCCCACAAATCCATAAACTATTGGTGTGAAAAGGTCATTGATATCATTAAAAATGATGATAATAGGATAAAGGTTTTTTTGAAAACCCTTTTCCTAGAGTGAGGGATTCATTCACTATAGAAGAATATAATGTAATATAAAAATTTAATACGTTTCTATATCATAAGCATAATCTTATCCTTTGGTTGTGCCTTAAACCATTTAAAATTCATTTCGTATAACATGTTTCATCATATGGTGATGTAATACATTACCCTCTAAAACCTCATACAATGTTAAACTTAAACCATTTCATAAATGGTTAACTTTTTCAAAATATTATAATAAAAAACTTTATAATGATGTTAAATGAATTTCAAAAAATAAACTTATCATTAGCCTTCATTCATCATGGATTACCTCTTTAATGACCACATACCAAATATGTGAGTACCTCCATCAAGTATTCTCTTGTAAAATGGTAATAACTCGAATTTAAATTAAAAATTATTTGAAACATGAATTATTACATAGAATGTATTTAAAACACATGTTATTGGATATATTCCATAAATCCAAAAGTGTTGTGAACTCCATCTATGATAGCATAAACCACTTTGTCAAAAAATCAATAATTAGTTCCAAAGTAGTCAACAAATATTCAAATCAATCATGTATTTATCCAAAAAACATTGTCCCAACATTAGGAACAAATTATGTCTTATATTTCCCTCAAAAATTTGTTTTCCAAAATTATAACTTGTCATCGAATCACTTTTCATTGTACCATTCAACATATGATCTCAAATTAATAATGAAAAACTACTACAATGAAATCCTTATATATTTCATAATTTAAATGTTGAGAACATCATAAATAAAATACCTTTACAAAATATTTCATATATCGAAATACAGAAGCACGTTAATCATTCCACTTCATTTCTTTCAGTAACATATACTCAACATTGATCCCTTAGCTTCTGATGATGTATATTATCCAGAATCTTGGGGAATTTGTTTGAGGAGTGCCACATATCCTAAAATTTTTAACACTAAATATCCCAGTTTCTTTCTTCAAATTTCATTCTTTTTCCTGGTGAACATTTTATTTTAACTTATATCAAACTCCCAGTCCTGTTAAGCATATCACAAAGTGATTTTTTCAACAGTTATTACATGTGGGAAATCCTTCTTTCCCTTCTTCAATATAACTATTATTTTATATTCCTTTATATTATTATCATGCTTCACTTTGAATATATAGAATCTTGATAATTCCATCTCTATTTTGATGGAATATAAAAGTATGTCTTTGTAATATAAAAATGTCTGAGAAAGTAACACCCTTCATAGATTTGTCTTAGAACCTTCAAATAAGGGGTAAATATTTTACATTGTGTTTCATATGAAATATGTATCATACCTTTCTAACCTTTTAAAGGTAGACTTCAATTCCACAACACTTTATTATTCCTTTTTATTTAAGAGAATGAAATTTCTTTTTATATTAGTTTTATTTTCATGAGGGATATATTTTTTAAAAAAACACCTCCTTAAAATCTTTCCAATCCATGAGTTCTATTTTCTATCCATATTTAGAATTCTAGATCAATGACCACCATTTATCAACATTTATATTGTGATAATACACTAAAATTGTAACCTTATTCTTTTCACCGTATCCAAATTCCATATATATCTTCTCTAAATACTTAATTTATTACTGTGTTACCATTGGGTTAGTTGTCCTACTAAATGATGGGGGGATTTTTCATATAAAGTGATGCTAAATCAGAAAATATCATTGTGGAATAGGTTTATCTATCCTAGAAATGTTATGTGTCATAACATTATTAATCTTACCTAATGTATCCATAATATTCTTAGTTCCAATACTAGATAAATCATATTTTTCTGAACAGAAACATCTACATCATCTATGATTAATTATATCATTATTCCTTCTAAGAACGATTTATAAACAATGAAACATACTAGATTAGTTCATAAAATTATGAATATTCTATAATTCTAAATATGGTATAACAGTTAACATAAATAGGAAATTGTATGCATAGAAAAAATAAAAAATCTTAAAAATGGTTTCATTATGGATATTCGTACTTTATAATAATTCATAATGATTTATAAATATGACATGAATTATCATAAAAATATCCCTTGATAGTTTGAAACCAGGTGAAATGTAAGTCCCATTATCGTGTACCAGGTTATGTGTGAGATAGGCATGACACACCTTTTCAGAGTCGTTAACCCTAGGTATATATTTTCTAAAACTATGTACACTTTTAGTATTCATATAGGGATATATTTATAGTAATACCCATATAATATCTACCTTACTAAAATTATACTCTATTATTCTATACATATCGTCATAGTTTATCTTAGGGTTATAATCCCTAATCTATATTTTCTAATTCTAGTTTCAAAGGTCCCTGCTAAACCCACTCTGATACCAAATGTAATGCCCTGGCCCATGATTCCCAAAGCAACTTCTTTACCTTAAAAAGTTGGAATAGATACATGCTTTAAATACCAAGTTACTGAACAATTTAGTAGTTTTGGAAAACCATCTTACATATATGATACCCATATTACAATGGGCAAAATAAACTATGGTACAAAAAAAATGAAATGAACTGAATCCTTGAAATATCATTCACCGGTTTATTCTCCATATCCTTTTTAAATGAAACAAAATATGGTTGATCTAAAATATTCATTAACGGTAACTATAGCGGGAGAAATAACGAATCAATGAAAATAAATCAACATGGCATGATAAATAATTGAAATGTATGCTATTAAATCAAAAAATTGATAATGAAAATTCATACATAGATAATGTAAAATAAAAAATATCATGGATAATAACAATATCTAAATTTACAATAAAATAAATTATTAATTATTGGGTATCATGTTTCCTTGGAATATGTTACATTTTCCATCAAAATTTATTCTCTAGGAAATTTAAACTATTCTGATTTGGCCAAGTAATTCTTCTCATGATACAGTTCAAACATCATGGGAATTGTGTTAACTCGTCCCCAAACTGTGGGGATTGAGTTAAATAGTGCCAAAACTATTTATTTATTGTCCATATATTTTCTTATATATTGAATAATCTATTTAAATTCATAAACATAGTGCCTTATCAAATATCTTAATTGAATAAAAGATATGTATTTATCAATAATTACCCAGTTGATCAAATAACATTCAAGGTAAACATAAAATGTAAAAATGGTATACAGTTTAAGATACAATTATATAAATTTTATGCGAATATGGATATTTAAATATATTTTATAATAAAAATGATCCTAAGGAAGTGATTGTTTCAAGATAAAGTTAATAATTGCTAAATAAATTGATATTGTAAAGATACCTTTTACCACTTGTTAATTCTCATGTAAACCCCCCTTAAAGGAGATAATTAAAATTAAAACCACAAATAATTTTAAGAGAAAAGGATTCATCATTTAAAAAATAAGTAAGTGGTTAATATGAAATTTATCTCATAGATGTTAGAAGTGAGATGAAAATCCCTTACGTTGAGTTTGAATTTTTATGTGTGTGTTTATATTACTGAATAATAATCTTATGTAAATTTTTTACTTTATTGAAAAAACATTTCATGTTTATGATTATTATTTTTTATTTATTAAAATATTTTATACAAATATTAAAAAAATTAATTTTATGTTGAGTGTTTTGAATATATTCGATTTATGAGTAAAACATAACATTAGTAATTAAACTATGGTCAAAGGGGTCATTATATTAATATCTCCATAATTTAAACCATGATTAAATTATAGTATATATACCATATATTTAAATTGATAACAATACATAATGTTTGTAAATAATAAATGAAATGCAACATTCATGGAGACAGTAGGTTGTACGTACGCATTAATGCTTCTTACATTTCTTTGGTAATATTTACAAGAATGAAAATTAAATGATATTTATGTATATTATAATTAAAATATAATATATATGTCATATATATCAAACATTATTATTAAAACAATCCTTTATAAATTCCATGTGATGTGTGAACTTATCACATCGCTTTGAGGATGCATTGGTATACACGTCCACAAACAATGGTATCATATTTACACAAAATGGAAGGAATTATGGTATGTGTTATATACAAATAAAATAATTATGAAGATAAAAGTAATATAAGATATATAATATATAAAAATGGTGTCCATTATAATTCTCAAATACGAGAGGTGGTAAAGGAAAAATGATCAACATCGTTTGGCGAGGTAGTATTGCGACATACACAAAAATGGTAAGTATGTTAACCATTTTATGGATTTGTATGTTGGTGTAGGTAAAAAAATAACATAAAAACAAATAATTATATTTAAGATACTTATTTAATTATATTATCACTATATAACGTTAAAAGAACATAGTGGAAAAGGAAGCACAGTAAAAATGCATGTTGATGAAAGTTACATCTTCTTTAGATAACTCCTTTTCATTTAAACTAAAATACTTCTTGTGTCAGATTTATTCCAAAATTGAAGCTTCAATATTTAGAGGATGCATTTTTTTATTTTATTTTAGAATATTTTGGGTGATAAAAATTTCTTGAGGTGTGTGAATAAGTTCAAGGGGTGGGTGGATTTTTATTGTGGAGGAAGAGTAGCATTCTTAAAAATTTATGTAATTGAATTATACCCATATTTTTCCCATTTAATGTGGATAAAACAATCTTCCAAATTAGATACAAGGGAATATAGGGTTTTTATGTGAATACAAAATTGATTGTTGATAATTTTATAGGTTATTTTGGTACTTAATTTTTTGATTTAGTCCTTTGTTAAGGTATATTTTTATCTTAATCCCTGTAATTATTTTTAATCACATTCACTAATATTTATGTTCAAAAACTAATTTAAAATTATTATAAATTATAAAATATTGTTATTCAAAATATTTAATCCATTTTAAAAAATTAAAATCACAGAAATGATAGAGATTAATTAAAATTTAATCTTGCATATGTGAAGTAAAAAACGTTCAAATATTTGCTCTGTTTCTATATTCAATTCCAAAGGTATATTTACTAAAATGAAAAAAATTCGATTAATATAGGTACACATTTTATAACTACACTTTAAAACCAATAAAAAAATATTATTTATTGTTATAAATTTTTTTTATGAAAAGTAGTTTTGAATTAAAATTCATTATTTTTCACTATTCATCAAAAAATAAAACCTCATAGAAAAATACCAAAAATTCTCCCCAAGATAATTTTGATATTAATATTTTAAAAATAAAGTTTATTTTTACATTATAAATTTATTATACATCCCAAAAAAACTGATTTAAAATAGATTATCGATTAGAAGGCAGTAAAATTATCCTTAGAAAAATACGGGCTTTTATGCATAAAATTGAGTTTGTTTTTAACTTACACCTATATAATATATTGGATTAATTTAAAACAATTATGGTATATATAATATATATTTTTAATTTATATAATTCACTAGTAGTATATAATTTAATTTGTTAAGATAAAATTCCTTTGAAGCATAATTTTTTTAAGAAACCCATTCACTTTAAATTCAATTGGTTCTTATATTAATTTATAATTAATCTATAACAAATGAATTAAACCATATATTTACATGAAATATTTAATCCTATTCATAACCGCAAACGTAATGGGTTGGTTATATCTTATTTTATTAAATAAAAATATTTTATTAATATATTATTGTTCAGTAAAACTCTGTCTTTTGTGTAATGCAAGACATTGAAGAAAGTTATTTTTTCATGTTTCATAAACTACTGAAAAAATTATTTCCTGCATGTAACGTAAGATAACATAGTGTTTCATGAATTAGAATCTATAGAATGGATTTATTGAAAATATGAAATATATCCTAAAGTCTTAATGTGTTATAATCCTTTTTATTCTTTTGTTTCTCACGTCATTCACACTATTAAATATAATGTTTTCACTTTTAAATTTTGTGGAGTTACATGGAATATCAAGAATAATTTATCCTTTTACATGAAAAAATTATATTCATTTGGTTATTATAAACGTCTATAAAAGTTACTATTTTATAGTTTTTCTAAGAGTTTTCGGAAATTAATTTATCTAATTAATTCGTTTAATGTGTAATTTGCGAGTCAATCTATATTGGAAGCTGACCACCTTCCTGGAGATTAGGATAGGGTGTCCAAAGTAATATTCAAGGCCCTATATCTACTATTCTACTATATCTACTAGACCACTCTCCTCATGGTCAACATGATGGTTTAGGTAGTGTATATGCTACTGAGAAATAAATTATTGTTGCTGGAGTGGGATCTTATACAGTCATAGGTAATATTATATTACCTTATAAACCATCTTTCACTTTATTTGATATAGGAAATTCACATTATTTTATTACTGCTCAATTAGAGTCACTTCTTAGTCATGAAGCAGATGAATTCATGAGTCATAAAACACCTCTTAGGAAGAGGTTAAATCAAACAAAATATTATACTTCATGTGCCTTGGTGATTACTTCATATTTCAATTTTTTAAATCTTCTAGTTTTAAATATATAATCATTTGATTTAATCTGGGGATGGATTTTCTAACTTGGCTCCCTGGTTATATCAATTATTATTCCAGAATTTTATCTTTAGCACTAATATTTAGTACTCTATATAATAGTTATGGATAGTGGGAGCCTCAAGAGGGTCTAAGGGTGTTGATCAAGGGAATAATAAAAGGTATTACTATCAAAATGCCTAGTGTGATTCTTAGGGAAATAGAAACTAAAAAAATCTGGTTTTACCTATAGTGGTGGACCTCTATCAATATGTATTTCCTAGAGACATCTTACTATTTATTAATAAGTGAGATATAGATTTCACCATCTATGTTATACCTATGACTAAACTTATTTCAATTCCTCTATGTATAATAAATCCAACATAATTAAGGGAGATGAATATTCAATTAGAGGAGCCTAGAGTATAGAGGTTCCTTAGGAAAAACATTTCTATTGGGAGAAATATGTTCCCCATTTTCAAGATGGTTTATGGGAGTTTATGTATTTGTGTATTTTATCATACTCTAAATCAGGTTATATTCAAGAACTAATAGCCATTTATTAAAATTGATTATATCTTTGATCAATTATATAGGTAAATATGGTTCTCTAAGATCAACCGTCATTAAAGGTACATCAACTATGGGTCACGAATGAATATATTCTTAAGACCACATTCTGAATCTGGTATGAACATTTTTAGTATCTGGTCATGCCATTTTGGCTAACTATTGGTTTCACTGTATTTTTCAAAAAAGACCATTCATCCATTTCTTGACTCATTTATGGTGGTTTTCATGGATGATATCATAATTTATTTAGATCATGGGATTATAATTCCCTATATATTTTTTTAGTTTTTTAGAAACCTTATTATAACATCAATTATATTTTATTCTATAAAAATATTACTTTTGGATTTGGGAAACAAATTTATTCTGGCATGTTATATCTAAAGTAGGCATTTAAGTAGAACCTAAAAAATGAGGATTTTATCATGTTGTGGAGTGTTACATAAAATTAATTTGAGATTAAATATTTATCAAACTTGTGGTTCATTATCATTAAATTATAAGATAATTTTCCAAGGTAGCTTCTCCTCTGAATTCATTAAAAATTAATCAAGAAAAGATCACATGGTTTGAACAGTTTGAATTATCCTTCCAAATGTTTAAGAGGAAGTTAAAATAGTATTTTATTTTTATACCACCCCAAATAGGTGAAGGGTTTGAGGTTTATTGCGATAAATATTTAGTGGAAATTAACTATATTCTCATATAAGATCATTATGTAGTTGAATATAATCTTAGATAGCTCTGTCCTCATAATAATAAATACCTAACCCATGATCTAGAATTGGATATTGTTGTTCATGAATTAAATTGAAAAAGGTATTATTTATTTGTTCAATTAATTTTAGTATTAATTGATAAATTACCATCCTCATCATAATATAAATATATCATCTTACTATACATAGGGAACATTGAGCCTTTAAAACCTAAATATTGAAGCTACGCTCAAACCCTTGCTGACTGCCTCACTCTGAACCCTTTCTCAGTATAGAGTCCATGAACCAAAATATCCTATTAAATATATTATTTCATTAAAAACCCCCTCTATTTTCTTAGCATGATTTATAACCTCCAATGAGGATTCTAATCACAAACTCAACACCTTATTTTGATGATATAGACTCAAAGTGGACTCCAAAAATTGTGCTCACACATCTTTTATAGATAATATGTTTGGAAATTAACCAATTAAAACACAAAAGTTGGCTCTAAGAGCACATACTATAGATCTATTTTAGTAAAACTCCAAAAGATTATATTTGTTCTTATCCATCCACATGTGATAAAAAAATCATTATTTATTTTTATACAAAAAATATTCCCAATATACTTTATTAGGGTGAATATGATTCATCTTCCACTATATCTAATCCAATTATCAAAATAACCCCACTACTAAGGGAACTTGAAAATGATTTATAATATTTTCCATCTCAAGGAATTATTCATCCACTTATAAACTTTCATCAATCATGAGACCCAAAACTCCACCGATGAAGTTTGACACTCTTTTCTAATAAGATTTCAATAACACTCTATCCCATGATGGATCCCCTCTAATATCAACCCTAATGTCCTAAAAATGCACAAAAAACATGTCATGCATCAAAATATTATCATCATAAATATAATCCTAAACAATTGAAACACAAAAAATAGCATAGAAACACAAAAAATAGCATAGAAACGCAAAAAAATACAAATGATCACACTAATTCCTATAAAAATAGTTGTTCAAACCAATTCAACTCTTCAAAATTATTATAATAAATACTTCCAAAAAATAGCAACACAACTGCATTATCATTTCTATATAACCAACCAATAATTAATTTAATATATAAAGACAATAAAAAACATTACTATTTTTGTCCTCATAATGTAAAGTAATCACACATTAATTAATTCCCAATAAAACAGACCTTAGAGACATCTTTGAATAAAAATAATAAATTAACTAACTATATATTTTCTTAAAGAACGTACAGATACAAAAACACACTTTTCATACATGGATGTTAAATTAATTTTGTGGAAAACGTAATAAATTACACACAAAAAACCCCAAAGTCCATATTAGTATAGTTCCTTTTGAAACATGGAAACTTAAACATCGGTACATAAGGGATATAAATTATATCCCACTAGTTTCTTCTCAATTATCACCCTTCTTAGACATATTAAACATAATACATATCTTAAAAACCTGGGATAAAGAAGACAGAAAAAAGGTGTCATATCAGATGCCTTGTAAGGGGAAACAAGGAAGACCTGTAAACATAATCATGAGTGTAAGGGCATAAGAACATGATCATAAAAATAGAAGATTATACCCAGCCTATCAAAGATCATAACAATGAATCATAGCTTAAATATTAACAGTTCATAATATGTGAATCATAAATAAATAAATAACATGATCCATGAAAGCATAACATAATTATAAAACATGGAACCATGGTAGGAAAATAAACATATAATAATGATTTCTATAGTATTCAAGGTATCACTTAAAATTCCATCTTGGTAGCATGGTTTCACTCCCTATACCATATTGGTAGTCATGGTTCACTCCCATGACCATCTTACTAGTCAAGGTGACTCCTAACACCATCATAGTGGACAATCTCATTTATGTTTATCTCGTGAGATATAAATCATTACCCAGTGTATTAGAGGTAGATATAGGTCCCAACCATCTCATAATGAAATCATACATACAAGTTCCACATGATCATAAAAACCCGTATCATATACCATTAAATGAAATGGGTATCATAATCATGTAATCATATAATGACCTATGGATAGTAGATAGGTTTCATAATTATTTCATAAATGCATAACCCATGAAAATAACTGGGTTTTGTAAGGATATAACTCATGAAAGAGAAATAGATTTTGTAAACATCATTCCATAAAATGTAAGACATTAAAATAAGTAATTTGAATGGGTATTATAGAGCGCTTTCATGGGCGCCCTCAAATGATTAGTGTGATTTAGGGGTACTTAGGTGTAGCAGAGTGGCTGACCAAGGTCGTCTGTCAAAGGAGGAAGTAGATTTAAAACAGCTTTCTAGAGGTATTCCAAAAATAGAATAGAACAAGAACACTACTTGAAAGTATGGGTGTTGGTTATATTTTATGAATCTAGAAGAAGTTTTCTAGAAAAAGATTGTATTTTTGTTGTTTCTTTTTTGAAATGAAGTTCGATTAAAATGACTCAACAAAAAAATGTTTTTTAGACAATATTTAGAATACGTAATCGATCTAACTCCACCTCTTCAATCATTTATTAATCATTATCATTTAAATTAATATTCACTTAATTATGATCCATTAATTTGTTAAATCCCGAACCCTATGATAATTAACATTACCATAAAGACGAAGTGAATTTAACCTTAGGCTAACTTCAGAACATGCAATCGCAACACCCTGATTTGATTGATGTTATAAGATTAGATTATGGTTAGTGGTAAATTAAGGCACATAACCACTCTGAAAATGAGTATTAATTGAGTTTAGTGATTATATTTGAACTCTACAAATTGATCCCGTGTGGTTTTGAATTACCGGTTAAGGTTGCACTCTCACAGTTCACACAATTCTCGACCTCGCGTGTTTTGTGTTAACTATTCAATTGCTTTCTTAGTTTAATTTAAATAAAAAACTCAATTAATATATCATAATATGTGAATTACAGTATTTCATTGATTCAAAATAAATGAATGATGAAGGATAGAGGTCGATCGATTACTAAAAAGAACTACTCTTCCATGGGTGGTGTAATTATCGTAGAACAGTTTGCATGTGCAGAGGTTTATAATGGGTATAACCCAATAACTCTTATAATCAAGAATTCCAGCCCAAAGATTAATATTAATAGAAGAAGAAATTTAAACAAAACATAAGAAAAGAGAAGAAATAAAAGAATAACAAATATGTTTATTACACAAACAAAATCATTACAATGTGAAGGAGAAGAAGAAGTCTTCGATGAGGGGATCCTTGCTTCAAGAGCTACCCCTTTTAAAATGGTTAGAGAATTTGGGTGAAACAAATTCTCCTCTTCCTCCAATCTCGTAATTCACGGAACATCTCCTCCAAATGAGAAAAACTTCAATTTATAGAGGGGAGGGGAGGATAGGTTACAAGTGGTTTCAAGTGTGAATGTGGAAATTCAGCCAAATATTTTATTCCAATTTACACCACCCATTTGACCACCAAAACACGTTCCTATTCCATCCTTCCAGAATGATAATATGTGAGGATAAGGTTCCTATATCTCCTATAAATATTTGGGCCTAATACAGTACTATATGAAGGAGTTATGGCCGAAATACAAAAGCTTCTCCATTCTGGTGATTCCATCCCAACTTCGACTTCATGGCCCATTTTCAACAACCAAATGCACTATTTAGCTCTAGTGTCCTGAATAAACGTTGTAGATAATTAAGTTCGGAACACTTTTACACACTTTCAAAATCTAATAATAAATATAAAAATATTTATCTTCAAAATAATACAGTGAACTATAAAGGGTAAAACTGGAATTTTCATCAAATATTCAAATGAATGGTCTAATCCGAAATACTTTCTAATTAAACATATTTAACACACTGTGAGGAAATTATATTGTTTATTATCAATAAAATATTCAATAAAATAGTGTTTTATCAACTCCCCCACACTTACCCTTTTGCACTCCTGAGCAAAACCTCATATCAAGTAAACATCAATATCAAATCAAAACCAATTTTAAAACACATATCCTCGAGATCAAACAATTACACACCAAGAAAAAAAAAGATATCATGCCTCATAAAAAACATTATTTCAAGTTCTTAATTTATATAATTAAAAATATTTCCACTTTATTTATCCTCCCATTCACAAAACACTTACCTCACTTGAATTTTCTCTTATCACACAAATGTCAATATTATTGCAATGTCTTTCTCATCCAAACTCATACAATGGTCACCATAGGCTTGATAGATTCCTACATCTCTACCCGATGTGATTCAAGGACATATGTTTATCATGAGTACTTTTCTGGGTTGTTCTATGGCATTTGGTTAGTAGGATTTAGTTGTGAAAAATTTTGAGGGTGAATGAGGAGGGCTTGACTCTTTTTGAAGCAAAATTGCATTAATCTAATTTTCACTTAAATATGGTCTTCTCCTCATTCCCCATAGTATCAATTCAGCTCCATACTCATGAAAATTCATGAAAGGTTTACACCATTCACCATTTCAGCATCAAAAATTTCAATCTTCTCAAACATTATTTTCTTGAAAGCTCCAGATAGGCACAACTTTCCCCCCTCAAATAGAAGCTCCAGAAAAGGCACAACTTCACTTGTCATGAAAGCTCTAGAAATGGCACAAATTTCAATATAATTACTTTCTTTAGAATCAAAAAAATCTCCTTAGAATTTAATTTTCCACCCAAAGTATCACAATATGTGGTAGCACAACACAAGACAGCTTCCCCCACACTTAAGATCAACTAGATGATGAAATTTAACTTCAAGAGTTGGTTGGATAGAGAAAATTGGCTTGTAATGTGGCTAACCTAACAGGCTGTGAATGGATTATAAGGGCTAAAGCGATTAAATGTTCATGGTAGGCCATTATATAAAAATATTCTTTGATGTAGGGGCTTTAATACCAAACAAATGCCTCAATCATTTAAAAACAAGTACCACAAACCCTCAAGTTTTGACAGGAATAAATCAAATTCTGGTTAAATCAAGCATGGTTTGGTTCTCTAAAGAAGTAAGGTGAATGTAAAGAATATGAAAGTAATGGTTCACAATCCTCACAGGAAAGTGATTTCAACTATAAAGACAATGAGATGTGGCATGGGATTCAAAATTTAGTTTACTTTCCATGAAATTACTAAATATTTGAACTTGAAACAAATTCATTTTTAGAATTCATTTAAGATTAGTTTCAAGGGATAAATTGTTTCTCTCATTGATATGCATTTAAAAATTGTGATGAGAATCATTTCAGCTCAAAAATTTCAAAAACACAAAGAAAATTGAAAAATAAACACACAAAATTTGAAAAACACACAATTTTATTGGTTTGTTTTTTTGTAAAGGAAAACAATTGAAATTACTAAACTAAAAGGATCCCTCCCACACACTTAAAATATTGCATTGCTCTCAATGTGAACCCATGAGATGATATATGCATATGAAATGAAAAATTTTTAAATAGGACAAATAATATAAAAGTGAAAGGGTTAGGAACAGCCTGATGTGATCAAGTGATGATGGGGTCATACAGTGTGATAAAATCCACTGCATCAGTAGGAAGTCCCTTAATGAATCTCTTCAAACGTTTCCCATTGACTGTAAAGCTCCTTCCATTGTCCTCTTTTGTGATCTCCACTACACCATAAGGGAAAACATTAGATACAATATAAGGACCTAACCATCTGGAACACAACTTACTAGGCATCAGCTTCAGTCAAGAACTGTAGAGAAGGACTTTCTCTCCAACATGAAAATCCATTTGTTGGATCATTTTGTCATGAGTTGCTTTTGATCTTTCCTTGTAGATCCTTGAGTTCTCACATGATGACAGTAAAATCTCCTCAAGCTCTTGAATTTGAAAACTTCCTTTAAATTCCTGCATGGGCCAAATCCATGTTGCATTTCTTTATAGCCCAATATGTCCGATGCTCGACTTCCACTGGGAGATAACATGCTTTCCCAAAAACAATCCGAAATGGGGACATACCAATGGGGGTCTTGTATGCTGACCTATAATCCCACAATGCATCATCCAAGTGCTTTCTCCAATCCTTCCTATTTGGCTGCACAGTTTTGTCCAAAATTTGTTTCAACTCACGATTTGAAACCTCAGCCTAGCCATTTGTTTGGGGGTGGTATAGTGTTGATGTTTTGCGTGTCACCCCATACTTTCGATGGAGGGAAGAAAAATTCCTATTGGAAAAGTGTGTCCCTTGGTCACTGATGATGGCCTTTGGTACTCCAAACCTGCAAAAAATATGTGCTTTGACAAATTACACAACAACATGAGAATCATCAGTCCTAGTGGCCTTAGCCTCCACCCATTTACTCACATAATAAACAGCAACCAAAATGTACAAAAATCCACATGAACTAGGAAAAGGACCCATAAAATCAATTCCCCATACATCAAAAATCTCACAGAATAGTATGGGTTGTTGGGGAATCTCAGGTCTCCTAGAAATGTTCCCAGTGTGTTGGAAACGAGAGCATGACTTACAAAACACATGGGAATCATGGAATAAGCTAGGACAATATAAGCCAGAGTCCAAAACCATTATAGCAGTCCGATGGGGTCTAAAGTGTCCACCACAAGCAAGTGTATGACAGAAATGCAAAACAGACTCAAACTCATGATCAGGAACACACCTCCTAATAACTTGGTCACTACACATGCGCCAGAGGTAAGGATCATCCCACACATAAAACCTAGACTCAATTTTTAATATTTGGACTTGATGTTTCTTTAAATTTGAAGGTATTTCAGTGGCAACAAGGTAGTTCACTAAATCATCATACCAAGGATGCGTACCTGAGATGGAATAATGATGCTCACCGGGAAAAGTGTCCTGAAGTTGTACCTTGTCCAAGGTGTCATCCTCTAGTGTGTGAGTAAACCTACTCATGTGGTCTGCCACCAAATTCTCTGGCCCCTTATTGTCCTTTATCTCAAGGTCAAACTCTTGAAGAAGGAGCATCCAACAGATAAGTCGTGGCTTTGCATCTGGCCTCTTTAAGAGGTACCTCAAATCTACATGGTTAAAAAAAACTACTTTACACCCCAATAAATATGAACATAATTTATCTAAAGAAAATATGACATCAAGAAACTCCTTTTCTGTGGTAGTGTAGTTTTATTGGGCTGAATCCAATGTCCTTGATTCATAGGTAATCACATGTGAACGTCCTTCCACCTGCTGTGATAAGACAACTCCAACCATGAAGTTGGAGGCGTCACACATAAGCTCAAAAGGAATCTCCCACCGTGGGGGTTGTATGATCGGTGGAGTGGTCAGAAACTTATTTAGCTCATCAAAGGAATTCCTACAAGAATCATCAAATAGAAAATCAGAATCCTTTTGGAGTAATCATGACATAGTCAGAGCAATCTTACTAAAATCTTTGATGATGCGCTGATAAAATCCAGCATGCCCTAGGAAATATCTAACATCACGCACACATGATGGATATGGTAAGGATGAAATAATGTCTATCTTAGATCTATCAACCTCTATCCCATGTTTTGACACTACATGCCCTAAGACAATGCCATGATCTACCATGAAATGACACTTTTCAATGTTCAGGACCAGATTCTTCTCAATACAACGATTCTATACCTTTCCCAAACTCTTTAGACATTCATCAAATGGGGATCCATACACTGTAAAATCATCCATAAATACCTCCATGAAGGTCTCAATAAAATCAAAAAAAATACTCACCATACATCTCTGGAAGGTACCTGGGGCGTTGCAAAGTCCAAATAGAATCCTCTGGTAGGAAAATGTGCCAAAGGGATATGTGAATGTAGTCTTCTCCTGATCCTTTGGAGCTATAAGAACCTGACAATATCCAGAAAATCCATCCAAGAAACAATAGTGTATTTTCCCAGCTAGTCTCTCAAGCATCTAATCAATAATTGGGGGGGGGGGGGAAATGCTCCTTGCGAGTGGACTGATTTAGTTTCCTTTAATCAATAAACACATGCCAACTATTTTTCACCCTCATTGGAACTAAATCATCTTTCTCATTTTTAACAACAGTAATTCCACTTTTCTTAGGCACAACCAGAATAGGACTTACCCACTGAGAATCTGAAATTGGAAAGATTATACCTACCTTGAGAAATTTCTCAACATCTTTTTTAACAACTTCCAAGAGGCTAGGATTGAGTCTCTTTTGTGGTTGTCTCACCGGTTTAGCCCCATCTTCCAAGAGAATCCTATGCATGCAAATGGAGGGGCTAATACCTGATATGTCAGCCAAGGTCCACCCAATCGCCCTGATGTTCTGCCTCAAAATATTCAAAAGATTTTCTTCATGTTCAAAAGGGAGATTGTTAGCAATGATAATAGGTAATCTATCACCACTCAACAAGTATGAGTATTTCATATTTGGTGGCAATGGCTTGAGTTCTAATGAAGGAGGGTGTAGTATGGATGGAGACATTTAAGGAACTAAAATATGTGCACAAAGAGCATCAGTATCAGAATAGACATCATCAAAATCAGAGAATAAAGCATCAAATCCATCAGCATACTCAATAGACATTTCATAATAAGAGTGAACATGATCAAAATCATAATATGAATCCACATCAAAATCAAATCCAAGAGAGGATTGTGTATCAGCAACATGTGTGGAAGTGCTCTTAGACATCAAAATCGAACCAATACTCATAATCTCCCTAAGAATAGGACAATAAAATTATATGGAGTTTTTATTTTGTGGTTCAAAATGGGATATAACAAAAGAAGAATGGTCCTCTGTGGGTGCCCTCAAATGATTAGTGTGATTTAGGGGTACTTAGTTGCAGCAGAGTGGCTGACCAAGGTCGTCTCTCAAAGGAGGAAGTAGATTTAAAACAGCTTTCTAGAGGCATTCCAAAAATATAATAGAACAAAAACAGTACATGAAAGGATGGGGGTTGGTTATAGTTTCTGAATCTATAAGATGTTTTCTAGAAGAAGATTGTATTTTTTTTGTTTATAGTTTTGAAATGAAGTTCGATTAAAATGACATAACAAAAAGATGTTTTTTTGACAATATTTAAAAGGCGTAATCGATCTAACTCTACCTATTCAATCATTTATTAATCATTCTCATTTAAATTAATATTCACTTAATTATAATCCCTTTATTTGTTAAATCTCGAACCCTACGAGAATTAACTTTACCACGAAGATGAAGTGAATTTAACCTTAGGCTAACTTCGGAACATGCAATCGCAACACCCTGCTTTGATTAATGTTCTAAGATTAGCTTATAGTCAGTGGTAAATTAAGGAACATAAACACTCTATAAATGATAATTAATTTAGTTTATGTATTATATTTTAACTCTACAAATTGATCCCGTGTGGTTTTGAATTACAGGTTAAGGTTGCGCTCTCACAGTTCACACAATTCCCGACCTTGGGTGTTTTGTGTTAACTATTAAATTGCTTTCTTAGTTTAATTTAAACTAAAAAATCAATTAATATATCATAATATATGAATTACAGTAGCTCTTTGATTCAAAATAAATGAATGAAGAAGGATAGAGGTCGATCAATTACTAAAAAGAACTACTCTTCCATGGGTGGTGTAATCATCGTAGAAGCATTTTTCATGTGCAAAGGTTTATAATGGGTATAACCCAATAACGCTTCTATTAAAGAATTCCATCCCAAAGAGGAAGATTAATAGAAGAATAAATTTAATCAAAACAGAAGAAAAGAGAAGAAATAAAATAATAACAAAGAAGTTTATTACAGAAACAAAATCATTACATCGTGAAGGAGAACAAGAAGGCTTCGATGAGGGGATCCTTGCTTCAAGAGCTACCCCTCTTACAATGGTTACTGAATTTGGGTGAAACAAATTTTCCTCTGCCTAAAATCTTTTAATTCACGTCCCAACCCCTCAAAATGAGAAAAACTCCAATTTATAGAGGGGAGGGGAGGAGAGGTTACAAGTGGTTTCGAGTGTGAATGTGGAAATTCGGCCAAATATTTTATTCCAACTTACACCGCCCATTTTACCACGAAAACGCATGAATTGGACGGACTTAAATAAGGATAATATATGAGGATATAAGTCCTCTATCGCCTCTAAATGTTTGGGCTTAATCCAGGCTCAGATGAAGGGGTTATGGACGAAATACAAAAGATTCTCAATTCTGGCGAGTTCAGCCCAACTTTGACTTCATGTCCCATTTTAAACAAACAAATGCACTCTTTAGCTCTAGTGTCCTGAATAAAAGCTTTATATAATTAAGTTAGGAACACTGTTACAAAATTTCAAATTCAAATAATAAATATGTTTATATTTATCTTCGAAATACTACAGTGAACTATAAAAGGTAAAACTGGAATTTTCCTCAAATATTCAAATGAATGATCTAATCCCAAATACTTTCTAATTTAACATATTTAACATAATGTGAGGAAATTATATAATTTATTATCAATAAAATATTCAATAAAATAGTGTTTTATCAGGGTAATTTGAAATACTTCCCATAAAGGAATGAGTAACACCAATTGATGTAATTTTATATGTGAAGTAATTTGGAAAGATATTTTAAAAACATTTAATGAGGAAAATATACAATCTTCTTCGAATATGTTTTATTTTATTAAAATGATGTGAAGTATTAAAAGAAAATAGTTTATTTGAAAATAAACTTGTATTGTTATAAGGTAATATTTTTGTTATTAATGAATAATTAATGTTTAGAAATATATTCATTCTATATAAGATGAAAAACATTCTTCTCATACTTTTATAGGAAAACTCAAAAAGTACCTATTTAGGTAAATGAAACTTTTTCCATTTCAAACTATTTAATAAAAAGTCATAAATGGGTAAAAATGAGTTTAAACCATTATATAAGAATGCTAATAATATTTTCAATTTCTTTTTTAAAAAACATGGACATGGATGATAAATATTTCCCAGTATATACTTATGTATAAACAATCATGATGATAATGAGATTATTGAATTAACCCTTACATATTTATAATTAGTAAAATCATATGCCCCACCAATGAAATAAATTATTTGGATATTAAAATACCATAATATTATGGTTAATATTCATAAAATATATTCATGGTTATTATATACCCCATGTAGATGAAACATGTAGTGTATGAGGCCTGTGTCTCATAGAAGTAAAGCTGAGACAATAATCCCTTACCATATGTCTGATTCACTCTGTACATGTCCTAAAATCCATTATAGTGGTTTAAAAAATATTATTAAATTATTCCATAATAATAATAATATTCATGATATCATATATGATTCATTTATGACATTATATTATCAGTTTATTAACAATTACAAGTTAAAGAAACATTTTGGGTAATAACATATTTGTTTATCATATGTGTCTTGACTTGTTATTCTTGATAATATTAAATAGATAATGATTTAAATAATTCCATAATATTAAAAATTATTTAAAAAATATATATTTATTATATAATTATATATAAAATATAGATACATTTAATGGAATACACCATTCATGGAGACGGTAAGCAGTATGCATGCATGAATGTTGTTTCTGTTTTCTTATCATATTGAATAGAAGTGTGTAAATAAAATATATGTTTATATTATTATATTAGAATTATTATGACATATATTTCATATTTATTCATTATAATCATTTTTATAATAATTATTTAATGGGTTAATGTAGAAGATGGATCTCATCGCGTCGTGGAGATGGTAGGTCGTACGTACACACGAGTGACAATATCATTCTATTAATGGTTTAGGGTGAGGAATTATATGGTATATTAATTAAAAGAATTAATATCATGTCATATTCATTATTTTTATCCATTATATCCATCTATATACCCATCCAAATAAATTTGTAATGAATAATATATTACACCATGGTGTGGAGACGGTAGGTCTTGTGTACGCACAAGTGGTAATTTTGCCTTTTGTAGAATGGGTAAAAGGTGAAATATGGTTCTTCCACAATAATAATAAAAAATCCGAATATTGGTGATATTGAATTTATTAATTTATAATGGAAGAAACACATGTAGAGTATGTAGAAGAAGAAACACTCTTAAGAGAGTATGTAAAGGAGATTACCTCTTCTTTAGCGAGCTATCTCTAGATATTATCCTAAGGACACTAGAGTTGATCTTTTGAGAATATAATAACACCTATAACTTGGATAAGGATAATAGGGGGATAAATGAAAAGGTTGTTTTGATCTAGAATGCTCAATATGGTGTGATTAAGTGATCAAGGAGATGCTTTTTTATAAGATAGGGGATGTACACTATTGGAAAATCTGAAAATATTAAATTAATATGAATTGATTTTCAATATAAATATCTCCAAAGTGATTTGTATAGAATAAAAGAAAATTATGGGTCTAAATACTATCAAAAAAAAATATTTATAAATGTATATTCCACAATATAAACCTTATCATTTTGATTTAACCCTCAGTTAAACCCTTTAACTTTTACCATAACAAATTGGATTTTTACTCTTTAGGGTTAATATAGTTACAATATAATTCCAAAATAACTTCAAATAGATCATTGATGAAATTTTTAACATTATTATAGTCAACTGGACTAATTCTATATTTTTATGAATTTTATATAAATTAATAAAATATTATTTGTTTTAAATTATCATTTATTTCAATTTGGGTACTATTTATTATTTGTCTTTAAAATAGTATAATATCAACATGATAACATAGGAAAAAATACTAATATCTTTCTAATATGACAATATTTTCCAAAAAACTTTAATATGTCCTTAATTATTTCACATTATATTTATTTTAATATTTTTATATCATTTATTTGATATTACCTTTAATTAAACAATTACATCATCATCACTGTGAAAGAATTAAATTAAATTTTTTATTCTATAAATACTAAAAATAATTTTTCATAATGAATATAAATTTATTATCTTTCAAATTACTACTTATAGTTTATTTTATCTTATGTATAACCCTATATTTAAAATTATTTACTTATTAAAAATATGAGTATGAAATTTTTAACTTCTCATTAAATAAAATATAATAAATTTCACATTCTTACCGAATTGGATTAAAAAGATTATAATTTCAGCCTGATTTTTATTTTGGTTGAATTCCAATCATCCAATTAAATTAAGGCAAGTGTTTGGTTAATTTTATAATATTTTAATATTATTTTAATATTTCAATACTAGATTTTAACTTAACCATGGTAAATTAAAATTTAGTAAAGTTAATATTTATGAAAAGTTTTATGGTAATTATATTATAACAATGTTTGTATGTTTTTCCAAATTCAATTAAAATAAATGGGAAAATTAAGCTTAATGTTAATCCCATAGACTTATAGAGAAGGCTGGTAAAAAGAATGTTCGAAAGTGAAATAATTTTTTATATATAATTCTAGTATAAAAATTATTCCAATTTAATAAATTTTATTAATATATTTATAATTAATCTATTGCAACTTTAAAAATCAATTTAATATTTAACAATTATTTAAACAGGAAGCAAAACTATAATGCAATACTTTTCAGTATTAATAAAAAATAACTTCTTCAAAAAATACTACAAACTCAAATTAAGATAATTTTGACATTCAAAATTCAAAAATAAATTCTATTTTATCAAATTGACTTTCTAAAATTTTATAAAATTAATTGTATTATTTTTTAATAAAGGACATGAAAAATGTTCCTTTGAGAGAATAATTTTTTTAAACATATAAAGGCATTAAAAAAGATTATAGATTTCATTATAAATATGTTTTTTTTATATTAAAATGTTACAAATAACATTTTAAATTTTTTTACTATTCATATTACTATGTTTAATTGATAGGTTATAAATATCTTGTTTAAATAATTATAATAGCAAAGTTCTCTTTTGCAGAGACTCATTTTTTCATGTAACACAATCCAAGCCAGTGTTCCATGTAGCATAAGCTTAATGTGGAATTTCATATAACACAGTCAAACCATATTAATTTTATAGAATAATAAAAATATAAATTCAGTGGTACATGAAGTGAAACATATAAAAAAGAAAAGATTAATTCAAAAAAAACACAAAAATATCGAGGTGTTACAATACACTAAAATTTTTAGAATCCCATATGATCACAAAACTCCTCTCTCTTTCTCCCCCGAAAATCCATTCAAAAAACAAAACCCACAAATCATTTCTTCAAAACATAATATTATAAAAAATCTTTATAGAAATTCACCACAAATCCTATTTATAATACACATTTTTGAAACCAACACAAATTTTATCAATAAAAGAAATATAAACCTCATTCATTATTTAGGGAAACACATTACCAATAAAAAATTCATTATTTGAATAATTCATGTAATACTTTTATATAGTGAACTGGATCGGGTCGACTTTACATGTCACCCAATCTAGCCCCCCATTAGGTCTCAAGAGCCCCTCCCTGTATACTAGGGGATTCTAAAAAGATCTGAGGTTCTAATAGATACATTGGGGACACTATATCCGATATATAGACTAAAATAAATATAGAAATAACAAAAAACCCCACAATTATAAACATCAAAGTATTGAAAACAAATAAATAAAAACAAAAGCATGATATAATAAATAAAATGTGGTATAAAACCATATAGACTCAAATCATGAGAAATAAACAATAGATTGTCACCCACTTGGCTGACTACTGATACAAAATTATAAAAATAAAAAAATACATTAGGATTTACTATAATCTTTATTCCATACCACTTACCCAATATCTATAACTCTCGTCCTGCACCATCCTGATACGAAGACTCTACATGGGTGGCCCCACATTATAAAGAAACTGTAGGCCTCTATCTGATACATTTCCAACTTGTGATCCATTTAAATTAATACATAACGTTCACCTTCACACCATAGTTGTATGTAATAGTGGGGATAAATTAAACATAGTACACAACCCCCAATGGTGAACATATAATTTGTCATCATATACAAGTGAATGCACATGCAATATGATCATCCAAGCTGAAAACTAATAACCGGTGGTATGAAATAGATTGAATAAAAAATAATGGGGACTAAACCAAAAAACAAAAAAAATAGCCAACCATCAGTTTTATCCAAACACCCAAGGTAAATATACCCTCACTCTATCCCACACCATAGGATTTATAACACATGGCACACCTCAACACATGACATCAAGTGTGTTTGTTATATCTACATAAGAGATCCAATATAAATAAATGAACTGGCCTGAATTACATACAATAATACATAAACATAGTTGTACACATGATAATACACAACTAATATGATATTGTGATCTAATGGAATTATCCAAACTAGCGGTGTTACTCTACACCAAACCCAAGAGAACCTGTCATATCCCGGAAGTCTTATAGAAATAATCTGTCTCTAAATGAGGGACTCAAATTGGACAACACCCCAAGGGTACCACTATCCCTAGGAATGAAAATATTCAATCCTAGGGGTCTAATCTAAGTAGTCAGGAGTTCTTAAAATCTACGACAGGTAACCTCTACCTCGTGTATAATTCTCAACTAGAGGGGTGCACTCATCTTTATTTCCCAATAGCACCCTAAGATAGTATAACCAAAATAATCCAATATAGTAGGGAAATATATCAAAACTCAGGTCCATTAAATGGCCTAAGAAATCCCAAGGTCCTCGTCAAATCAAGATATGATATGAATCTTCCTCACCCTTCTAATCAAAATGCCACCAAAACATGGGTCTATCCCACTCTCAAACCAATCATCTAAAAAGCTAAAGCAGCAGTTCCAATGAACACTTAGATAAATTCCATCCCGGATATGTGTTGATCCAAATATCTATCCTAAAATAAAAATGGTATAACAAGTATTACCAATAAACTCTTGGCTCATAAAACATGGGGCTCCCATGGTCCCCAGGGTCATAACAGAAAGAGATGTCCTACTAGGGACTCCCATGCTACACCTGAGGTCTTGGGTCATGCTTGTCAAATGATAATTAAATATCCCAAAGGGTACATCAAATGCAGGAACCCCTACAAGGGGATCATATATATCATCCAACAACTCAAACCAATATTGGAATGAGAAAAATCAATATGTGGCCCTAAATGGACTCTAACTGATCCTTGATCAACAATGCATCTTCTAGGGTATCCAAAAGCAAAAAGCATACAAAAAAGAGTGTTATAAAAGTAACTCATAATGACCTAAAAGTATAAAACCCATCAAGGTCTCTTTAATAAAATTAAGACTTTAAGAACATCTTATCATATGAACATGACATGGAATCATAACCATAACTTATATCCCATGATTTCAACCTATCCCAAGGGATCCAATATCTTTTATCCTCAAACATAGGATCTAAACCTCAAATTCTCTAACCTTGACCAACTGGTTCCAATATCTATGGAAAATCCATGATCTCCACTGTGGTAATAATCGATCCTATATTTCAGGATTATTTCAAAATAAAATAAAACAAAAATGTCTTAGAATTTATATTATAGACTAACTAATGATATCAAAAACCCCTTTCATGCCTCGCATCCCAAAAATAACCCAACTGGAAGATTTTGAACCCAACCCTTGGAGAAATCATCCAAGAAATGGTCATCCAAACTAAAAAACCATCTAAACAGCTTTTAAATACTTAAAGGATACCACCATCAGGATCTACAAACAAATTATTAGAACAAACTAATCAAAAGCCCAACACTAACACTGTACCAAAGAACATGAAAAATGAACCACGAAAAAGTAAATGTTGTATAATTTGAGTACGTGTTGTGTAACCCCAAAGGACTTTCTTGGCCATGCGCCACACTACATTTACATCTCCCGAGTACATGAAATTCACACATAGTACACAATATTTACACGAAATGGGATGTATAGCTGTGTAACTAGCCATGTAACCTCACACAGGGTCTAACCAACAACAATACAAGGCCACTGGCCTTGTATCACCCATGGGATCTAATTGTGGGTCACACATGGCCATGTTCCTTCACATTGAGTGTCTCGCCTTGCCCCGATCATGCCCTTAATCTCCCGTACATGGAATTCCCTCAAGGACTGCACTCCATGTAGTCCCTTATTCCTAACCTCTTCTGAATGTAAGAACATGTGGTTTGTGTTTTTTGAACTGGATGTTGTGTTCATAGAATTTTTCAAACAGAAAACCCACACAACGGTCTGAAAAACATCGATTTTCCCAAAATGACTCTAAATAGACCATCAAGGGGTCCCCCAAAATCCATAAAAGGGTTTAAATACTTTAAAAATACTTTATATGTATTTAAATGAAAAAAATAAAAATGGACCTATATGCAAGTGAACACCACTATAAATTAACACTGGATCAGGGTCATGAACCTACTGATGCCTGATATTCCTCTGAGTGAGCTCCCTAAGAAGTTCCTCCTAGCTCAACTTTTTCTATTATACTCCCTCTCTTTTATGTGTGTCATAGTATCCACAATAGTGTATATGTTATAATACAAATGGATAAATGAAATGAAAAAAATGAAATTTTTTAAAAAGAGAAAAAGAAAATAAATGAAGAATGAACTCACCCGAGAACCTAGTGATAGGTTTATAACAAACTTATGAAAAGCCCATATTCACAAATCAACTGTAGATATAAAATATCAATCAAATTCACCATTTAAATGATGTCATTGAATCAAAAGGTGTAAATAAATTAATATTTTACTAATTTAATAATAAATATTCATGTGAAATTTGAATATCTCAAAATTCCACCAAAATCATTCCTAAGGTAAACAAACTATTCAAAGACCAAAAGAGTGGTCGAAAAAACTATCTAAGACCATATCATAAAAGAAATTACCATTCTTCCCATGAAACACTTTTGGTAACAAAATGTTTAAATTTCTCTAGATTTTCTATAACCCATGATAATGTGAGTCTTTTGGAACTCCCAACCATAAATGATTCCCACTCCCCATAAACCTACATCTCTAAAAAACTACCAAGATAAAACTCCAAGAACTAGATAATCTAATGTTATCTCATCAATCTAATTATTGGTCTTATAAGGTCAACGAATCTCCTATAATACAAGAGACACTACTCTAGGACTGATGTGATTCTCCCCACCATAGGAATATACTTATCAATTACCCACTACCCACACAACAAACCACACTAACCATGTTATTTCAGTCATTTAACATAATGGATAGACATGTATAAACCTCACACACCTGATCCCCATCACAGAAACCAGAACAAAATGCACTCATTTTTGGATCACTAAGAATAAAAACCTATATTCTTAACAAACCACTTAAAATGAGGTTCATGACCTCCAATGGTTTATGGTTCACTTACCAATATAAAGATTTATATAAACATAACCTAAACATGTAGTAAGACTAATGCTCATATGGGACAAGTACAAACAAAGCTAGGCTAACGATCCTAAAACCACTGACCTTTATCCTAACATAGGTTAGTTCCGATGAACTTGAGCACCCTAGACACTCCTATGAAAAATAGAGGAATATTTATTTTATCAAGATAAAATACACAACCACCATCCAGTTAGGAATAAATTTGAAGCCATAAGAATCCAACTAATCCCCAACCACATTACCCTAAGGAGAACAAAAAAAAACAAAACTAGGTGACTGACCAAACCTTCCATCTCAATATATCTATGATACCATGAGTACTTCTAGCAATATAATTATAAAAAAAAACATGAAATTAATTCCCTAAACACACCATGGATATTCTAGACCACAATGGTCCCACTAAGGAAGAATAGTCACTCCCTCCCAAGCCTTTAGTGATAACAGACACATGTGCCTCACTGCATGACTAAATAGATAACATGTGGAATGAAAAAATCTCTCCCAAGCAACATGAAACAAGGAATTCAAGGGAACCACCACCTTGGGGTAGCTAGAACCTAATCCAAACAGCTCTTAGTAATAATATCCCTCATCAATACACCAATAGGTGACTCTGATCCCACACCAATCGATAAGTGTCTCCATGAATCCCTCGATGAAGGGACTATATCTTAATTATTAGAGAATATCTCACTACAAGATTCACTTGACCTATCAAAAGAACAAAATATATTCACACAGTTCCATTGAGAAAAATTCCACTAATGATCTATATGTGACACACCATATAGGTCATTTCTAACACTTAAAACTACTAAACTTCCATTATTAGTGAAATCACACGTGGAATTTCATATTTTATGTGAATAATATATCCCTTTAATGACAAATGAACACTGGAATATTTCTAATGAGAAAAGATCCCAAAAATATAATAGACCATAAATCCAAAAACCCATGTTCATCAAACTAGAGAAATCACACAACCATAAAAATAGAAATTAAAAATATTAATTCCATGCATGGGAAACTTGGACCCCCCATATACAATTGTGTTTGGGATACACCATTGGGATATCCATCACAATTTTCACCACATTAATATAACCCCTATCCAACAAATCCGAAAATCATAAATTTAAAATTGGTCTGATACCATTTTGAAGTGAACCATCCTGAGTTGGCCTAACACATCACCTGATCCAACCTACCGAAAGGTCTCAATTATACCTTCCCATATGCCACAGGCAACCGAATAGCTCTGAGTTCTAAAAAATATAGTAGGGAGATAATAATATTTAGTCAGAGTATAGTAAAAAGTTGAATTAAAAAAATTCACAATGATATACATCATAGTACATTGAGTAAATAAAAGGAAACAAAAAATGGTATAATGAAGTAAATTTGGTATTCAATCATAAAAACATAAATTAAGATAAATAGACAATTACTTATCTTCTAATGGGTATACCACATATAAAAAATAATGAAAATGAAATTAAATACATCATCATCTACTTAAAACTATGAGATGAGCTGTATACCTGGTTTCTATGACTCGCGAGCTGAAGCAGCCCAATTCTAAAACTCCACACTAGCAGTCCCACTCGGTTAAGAAGAATTGGGCCTTTCCCAATCAACTATGAAACCAATACTCCATATAAAATAAAAAATAATGTCTGAATACACCTCATAGTTTACATAAAAGGGCTATGAAATAAAAATCAGTTGGCCTACCCCAATAGTGAACCTATAATCTGCTGTCATATAGAAGTTCATGCACTCTTGATAATCCTAGGAAATATTAAAACTAATAACAGTTGTAATAAAATAAAATTCCTAAAAAATAAAGGTGTCTAATAAAAAATAACGAAAATGACCAGCCACATGTTCTTCCCTAACACAAGAGGTAAATCCACAGATGTTATGGTCCATGCCGGAAGATTTATAACTAATTACTCACACCGATACAAGACAATAGGAATTTATAATATATTAATAGAAGATATACTAGATTTTTTTATGAAAATAAAAAAATTAGAGACCCATGATGTAACCATAGGAATCCACATGAAAACACATAACTACTAGGCTCTGGGACTCTAATTGAATAATTTTAATAGATGACATGACTCTACACTAGAGCCTAGAGAACCTATCATGTCTCGAAATAAATAAAAATAAAATCAGGCTTCAAATAAGGTCCTGATAGTGTAAACCTCTACAAGGGCACCTCCATCCATGGGCTTGATAGATACATCATCCTAGGGGTTCCATCCATGTATCTGGGTGTGCTCATAATCCAAGACTGGTAACCTCTATCTAGTTCGTGAATCATAACTAGAGGGTAACACTCATCTAAATTTCTCATTATCTCCCAAATAATTATAGCCATACTAAACCAATGGAGGATAGAAATGGACAGAAACTCAGGTTTAACACCTTGTCCAAAATAACTCAAGGGTCTCCTACTTAGACCAAGTCTTGAGAAGAAAATGTCTCAAACATCTCAGCCAAAGGCACAAAAATCTCGGTTGATTACACTCTTGAACCCATTATCCTAAAATCTAAGCTAACAATTTTGATGAAATATCATCTAAAGGCCATCCTGGATTCAGGTTGATGTAAATATTCAACCCGAAATCCAAAATGGGTGAACTAGCATCACCAATCAATAGTTAGATCACCAAACTTATGGCAATTTGAGTTTATAGTATAATGTGACATCCTACTAGGGACTCCCTTGTAGTACTTGAACTATCAAGAAACACCTATAAAATGATCTTCCAATGGACAGAAGACGACTGTAAGAGTCAGGAATCCTACAAGGGGTTCCTTTATATCATCTAAAACCCCAATTCATGTACAACATGATAAACATTCTCAAGGGGACCTCATTTCCACCAACAAATCCTCTATAAACAATACACCTTCAAGGGTATCCAAAACCCTGAACACACCAACAAGGTTGTTACTAATGGTAATCTTTACCACCTACAATGTTGTAATCCCTATATGGTCTCCTCAACATAATAAAACCCTTAAGGAAAATACAATGCAAGAAAACCCTAGTTGGCCTCCCAAAATAATAACCTATCTGTTGGTACTATCTAACCCATAAGGGAAATCAAATGGGTCACTTTGTACAAAATCAACTTCATAAAGGCACCTGACCACAACCTCTATAAAATTACATCAACCCAGTATAAAGGCCACAATAGATATAATCCTCAATTATCAAATCTAAACCTTAACATTTCTATCTTTGATAAACTGATCCCAATATCAAGGGACAATCCAAGATCTACTCAAATATACTACTCAAACCTATATTTCAAGATACATTTGAAAGAACCTTAAAAACCATATTGTCTTCCACAGAAAAGAAAACATAGAATCTAATTACCTTCGCTCAGGCCTTTCATCTCACAACTCAACAGATTGGAGGATACTAAATCAAAATCTTGAAGGAATACTCCTAGAAACACTTATCCAAACAAAACACCATCTAAATGGTCTCTAAACACAAAAAGGATACCATCATAATGATCTAAATGAAAAAAAACTAGAATGGACTACTCACATGTCTAATGCTAAATATAGGGTAAATAATAAGAAAAACACAAAAAGGAGGGAAAATTACATGACATGTACTTTAGGTACACGACATGTACCCCAAAAGGTCCTCCCTGGGCATGTTCCAATACCAACTCAACATGTATTTCACTGAAGGATATAAAATGTCTTCTAAATACATGTATTTTACCTCAAATGGGGTATCCAACCTCATATATGTCCATTTACCCCAACATGGTGTGTGCCCAACTATAGTATATTTCCACTAGTTCTGTAACTCACCTGGGATTTGGCTGTATGCCATACATGATTATGTTCCACGACATGTGGTGTTTTGTTATGAACTTGACTAGAGCTTGAGTCTCCTCTACATATTTTTTCCACAAAAAATAAATGTCTAGTAGTCACTTCCTCTTCACCTCACCTAAAAGGAATAACTCACTACATGTTTTGTCTAAAGTAAATTCCATGTACACATGCATTCATAAATAAAAAACTCCCAAAATGTTCCAAATACCACTATACTCAAAAAAAGACCACATATCAAACATAATTGGGCCCCTAAAAAAATGTCTTTAATACATTAAAATCTATGATACTGTTATTTGTGAAAAAAATAAGACTACCTCCAAGTTGAAACCATCATTGCTTCGTACTAGATCCATGCCCCACACTCGTTGATGACCAATATACCTCCAGACAATCTCCCAAAGAGGTGCCTCATCCTTCCTCTCCCTGTAATCTCCCTCTACCTCTATTATACAAGAGATATATGAACCCAAAGGAGTTATACAAGATAAGTAAAATAGATAAAATGAAAGAAAAAAATATAAATGAAAATAAAAAAAGAATAAAAAGAGAAAAATAAAAGAAAATGTGATGGAACTCAACCATGATGCGTGTAATAGGTTTATGCCTTGACTAAGAAAAACCCCATGTTCTAGACTCAACTATAAATTTAGAATTGCAATCTAATACCCCATTTAAATTATTTCATCAACTGAAAAGTCATGAATAAATTAATATAATGTTAATTAAATAATAAATATTCCATGAAATTTAAACAGCTCAAATATTGGCTAAACTTCTATCCTAGGGAAAACACTATATCCAGGGACCAACAGATTGGTGAGAGGAATTATCCAAGATCAAATCATTAATTAAATTATTCTCTTTTCCTCATAAATGTATTGGAAAAAAATTTGAAATTTATCTTGATTTTATACAACCCGTAATGGAGAGGGTGGTCAAATTATCAAACAACATTAAACACACACACACACAAACACAACATGGAATTTTTTATAAAAATTATTAAATCATAAACTAAAATAGGTTTTAAAAAATCTATTATCAATTAAAATTACTCAATAAAAAATAAAGTTAATCAATTAAAACTTATTATGGATAAAATGATAACAATAGTTCATACATCATACCAGTAAATCTAAAATGATGTGTTTTTTGAAATATTTTTCAAAATTTCTAAATATAAAATTTAAGAAATATAGAACATTAAATATTAGATAAATAAAATATCATATTAAAAAAAAATTTGAAATAGAAAGTATGTTATACATTCAACATATTTTTTATATCAACTCGGTCAGTTCATGAATAATATTTATTCAATTAGTATTCACATGAATCAACTCTCCAATATGAATATTTTTATCAATATATAAATTATTATCAAATATTAAATCATGATATCTAAAAAATAAATATTATTAAATATGAAGGATCAGTATGTTATTGTCATTACCATATAATCATTATGTTCCTTTCATTGTCATCAAGGATTTCATCTACCATTAACCATTTACTTTTAATGTAAGATATTACTTCTTAAAGTTATAGTATATTACTAGTTTAATAGTCCATTAAATTATATAAGCACATGGGGAAAAAATTAATATAAATAAATTTATTATAGGTACAAATTAATATAAAGGATGATTAACACACGTCATATAGAAAGACAACATTAGTATTATATCAAGATAATTATAAGAAATACAAATGTATGTCAGAAAAATATTCTCAAATAACTAGATCATATACATAAATCCTATAATTTGGTCATTAGAATGGAAAAAAATCCTAACATAGGGAAATTAATTTCATTTATAGTCATTTTATTTAAATTTAATTTAAATTTATTAATATTTTTCCAATACAAACACATGAATAATTAAGCATAATGAATGTAAAACTCCTGGGTATTTACCCCATGAAAAACATCATCTCACTTTTAATTCTTAGTATGATAATGTTACTTGTGTTAGATCATAAGGGGTACTACGTGCCTTTATCTTATCTCGTATCCCTTGAATACATCACAAAGAAGATTGATTAATACTATTAGGCTGTCAAACCAATGGAATCCTCACTAGTGAATAATCTTAAAATGACTTCTAAATATGAATATAAATAATTGATACAAATGTTTGACACACCACCCATATTGGAACCTCTCATGGGATAAAAATGATGATAGGTGTGACCACTGAATCTTACCTCTAATATAACATATGTTAGTGACTAGAACTATGGGTATAAAAATAATATATGGGAGGAATCTACCTTATAAATATCATAAAATGAATAGAATGTTTCATTAAAATCCATGAAATAAAATAAATAAAGCAAGCCCATAATTCATGTATTATCATACAAAATCCAAAAAACTCTAAAACAAATACTATGACATAGCACATATGGAAGAAACATAGAAATCACCAGTAAAGTCTTAATATCAATCTAGTAAGGTGTATTCTAATCACCAACTCCATATAGTAGATCCATAAAAATTTGATATATACACATATAGGGGTTAGAATAATAGTATACTTAGTAGGATCCTCCCAAAAAACACTCATACAAATGAGGTGGAAAAAAATAACTCCTCTATGAATAAACAATGAGACCAATTAATTACCTAACTTTGCCAAATATTTCCACATCCTCACCAATGATTACTCAACCAAATATGCATACAAGTATAGTGACATAATATCAAGAAATATATATGTTGAGGTACCTTGTATATACTTCCCCACTAAACTAGTTACCCTCATTGCCCAATAATTTTTGTTTTGGGTGATACTCTACCCACAATATCCAACAAACCTCATACCTATATAACCACATCCACATAACAACATCCATGACTATATATGCACAATCACATCACCATATCATATTATATCCACATATCATATAATTATTTGATATGTAATCATGAAGGAATTCAACCTCAATCCTTTTTTCTTCTTTATACACAAAACTATACACCCACATCATAACTATATAATAAATCCACTATAGATCATAAAATTTCTAGAGGAGAGAGTGGAAAGGGTGGTGTAGTCATCCTTATATATCCTCTACAAACTAGATATTATAGAGAAAACTAAGAACCCAAAACCTTATATATATTTTTTCATGTTAACTAACTTGGGTTGTGGTGTGAAAGAAATAATATAAAATACAATGGATATATAATAGCACAGATATGTCACCTATGGTTATTTATATAACACATAACCTAAAGATAAATTTATCACCACTTCATATCATCATCACTTCCAAATATATCTGTAAAAAAACCATACTCAAATTAACTACACAACCATAATTTTTTCACTAATTTATACATTCAATTTCCACTTAATTATTTAACAAGTTAACATTTTCCATCCATATTAAATTCATTAATCTATATATATTTCTAAACATTAGAATTTCATATAACCATTTCCAATTTACATAACCTATACCATTTCATTTTTCAAATTAATTTCTTAATAATGGTTATCATATCAAACATAGCCTCATCACATCATTTATGTTATGAAGAAGTAGTTCATCGTTTTTTTATTCACCGTTACTTCCAAATTTCTATTTAACACATTATAGGTAATTAAAACCCATTCCTTGTTTATTTTAAATTATTTCATTTATTAGTTTTTATTACAACATTCCATGAAACTATTACACAAACCAAAAACACCTCATCACACCTCTTTATTAATAAACATAGCAATAACCCACAATAATGATCATACTATATCAATTCAACCATGTAAACAACATTTGTAATAAATACTAAATTCACCTATTTACCATAATAAATCCACTATATAAATCACCCTACCCATTTCAGTATTACCCCTTAGAAAAACAACAACAAGAACAAAATTTTTCTCATAATATATTATATAATAAAAAATTAATCTATTTCAAATTCCAAACATCATTATAAAATTACCAAATTTAATTTGTTAATTAAAATCCCACATGATTCATAAAATGACCATGTTATGGAAATTAGACTAATAATACATCTACCACAATAATAGAAATATATAGAAATAATAACCATAATATAATCTAACATAACATTATAAGAACATTATTAAAAATATATCATTCTAGTAGAAATTAAAATAAATTAAAAGGCGATTCATTATTTAATTATCAAATAAAGTTCAAGCTAGGCTACAAGATTTTTATATTTTGTATTTTATTAATATATTCTATTTAATTTATATATTTATACACATTAATATTTATTTATCAATATCATACTCATAGAAATTTGTTAAAATTAAAAAATTAGTGAACCAAGATAAAATACCATTTTTCTATACCATTACATGATTTAATTCTCAATGAAGAAAAAATTTTCAAACAAAATCACACATAATTTCTAGATTTCAACTATTTATTTCCTTAAATTTTAAGTTAATTAATGAAATATTTACATGATAATGAATTTAAATAATAACAAAATTAATATTATTGTCTTAGTATGAAATTCATGAATCTACCTAGGAAATAGTGTATAAGAAATAGAATATTAATTATATAAAGCACATGTTTTTAGAAGGGATTTCTTTTCAAAAATGTCCAAGACTAATTTATTTAAAAAATAAATAGGTTACAAATTTTAAAATATGGTATTTTGTTATAATCTCTCTCAAAAATGAAATGCATATTAGATGTTAATTCATCTAACCAAGTAAGTTTTTTGTTAATTCTTTTGTTGGAAAGATCATATTCCACTGTGTTATCTTCTCAGTAAGCACGAGTGATGATGAAGTTGATTCAATAAAAATCTTTTTGACATTATATCCATCTAGCAGTGAGTTTTCATGATATACACACTATTCCATTCCTAGTAGCTTGGAAATTTTTGTGGAGTAACATTCAATAAAAATATTTTCCCATTATTTTTCTTGAAAAATAACCCGAATTTATAATGTTGATCATTTTAGTATCCATAGATGAGGAGATACAATAGGAAACATAGATTGATAAACAGGACCTTATATTATGGTCCTGAAAAATTTAACCAAAACCCACAAGACCTAGATTTCCTTTTGACAAACCATCAATATTTATATTGATATATCCCTGAATATAAACATTTTGAAAGACTTAAAAGAAACCAACCGAATATTTTTATTTTCCAAAAACATATAGCCTCCAAAAAATAATGTAATTATACATAATTATAAAATAGTGGCCAGATTAGTGAGTGTTGGAATCTTTGGTCAGAGTGACGAGTCACACCAAGGAATTATGAAGAGAAAAAGGTGGATTCTTATGCATTAGGTATTTTCAATTATACCAGTTGATATCTAATATTTTATAAAAACCCTCTATGTTAAGGTTACTAATTTGAGGAGTGAGCTGAACAAAGGTTAAATGATGCAGTATGGAAGCAAGTTTGGAGACCAATGGAATCTGGACTTAAAAAATGACAAACAATTCTATCCAAGGTGTTGAGGCAGTGGTATAGGACAAGAACAGTAGATAGGAATTTTCTTTTTACATATTTCATATTCAACACATGGAACTTAGAGTAATGAAAAAATATTTTAAGTGACCATCGATAGAAATTATTTTTTGAGGAAGCCTCTAAATTAGGGTCAATCGTATGATTCATGGATTATAAAAAATTTAATCTCATAAAAATCATTGTTATAGTCAATATAGTTAGATAAATTAAAATTATTGGAGTTAAGAATTCTATTCTAATCAAGTTCCTAGATCAGAATGACTTTATTTGGAGAAAAAACATAATTATTCAGTAGGATGTGTAAGTCTTCTGGAATCTCCGTATAAGGAAAATCCATGAATTCATATATGGAGATATTAGTGTCCAAAGGGGATTTCTAATAATCCACCAGATAAATAAGAGTTGTACCCATCAATTTTCCAATACAAAATTTAATGGAGGACTCTCTACTAGAAATCTATCTTGAGCATGACATGATATTGGAAAAGGGGTATGTGATGGATAGACAAATATATGATTCTATATATTGTAATCTTCCCCTTATCAATATTCAATAAATATTTCTCTCTAAAATATAAGAGCCATAAAATCAGTACATAGAATATTCTATGTGAACCCAGCTTACAAAGCATCATTAAATAACTTTTTTTTATTACCACACAACTATTTTCAAGAGGCTTGAAACAATTGATCCAAAGAACAATGACCATTTTCCTTTCAAGTGTATTAACACTCAAAAAAAAATATATTGATGTATGAATTGTGATGATGGAGAATTTATATAATCCATTTCTAAATCATATGGGAATTAACGAATTGGGAGACAATGGTAGATTTAACAAGGAAAATCCTATCATTCATTTAAATGGACTTCCCTTTACATGATGAATGTTTTTTTGATTTGATCTGAAATCCTAAAAAAAATATGGTCTTATCTCTCATAAAAAATTAATGAACTACAAGATAATTAACGGGCATGGAATCAATTTTTTCCCATTCTTAATAAAGAGTGTGATCTTATATCAGTGGGAATAAACTATTAAAATTTATAAAATAATTATTCAAATTCATAGACTACCTTGAAACATCCTCACAGTGAGAGAGTGCCAAATTGATAATTTGAATATTTATTTTACCAACTTGAAAAAATAACAATTTAATCCATATAAATAATATTGGTAGTAATAATAAGGTTCATTTATGAATGAATGGGTTTAATATTTCCTTGTTCTACCACTTGTGTGAGAAGATTACTTAGATAATCTTCATGTATAGAGAAATGTAGGGAAGAATTTGAGTCTATTTATCTAACTCCCTTTGAACATTTAAAATGTACCTTTAGAGACCATTAATAATCACTTAAACAATACCAGACTAAAAAAGGGATTTAACCCATTTAATGAAAATGTCCTTGAAGCTAAAACTATGAATCACTTTGTAAATAAAACTCCAATCCATATTGTCAAAGGCTTTTTAGATTTCAATCTTGAGGGAAATACCTTCACCTCCAGTTTCTCTCACAAGGAGATTGAAACATTCCAATTTCATGACAATAAAAATATTGGATTGTTATACCTTTAAAAAATATAAATGGATTCCAAGATAATATTTTATTTTCAATTGGGTTACATCTGTTGGGATGCAGTTTGGTAATAGTTGTTCAGAAAGTGTTGATGTGGGATATGAGTATGAAGATGTGTATCTCAAAAGAATTTTCATATATACCAATTAGTATAATAAATTAGCTTTAATATAACGAGTTAGGATATCATTAGATAAAAAATATTTAACCAATATACAATCATCCCCTCAGAGAACATCCCAAAATCTCTAAAATAAAGAGTTAGTAAACCAATCAGGGCATGAAGCACTGTGAGATTTAATAATAAATACTTCTTCTCTTATCTCAAAATAAATAGGTTTTTTTGTAATCCATTTAATATATTCATCACTAAACAAACATGGAATGATAATAACATCACGTTCTTTACTGAGATTAGGTCCATCAAATAGATTTGAATTTCAAGACATAATATGATCAGAAATGGATTATTCATTATAAATAAACCTATCACCATCCTTCTAGAGTGCGAGGGATCTAAAATCATTCATGTATATTTGAAGATAATAATAATATTCAGTATTTAAATACCAATCCTCCAACCAATTTACCTTTAATGTTTCAGTTTTGAGTATTTCTTTAATGGAGAGTAATGAATTAAGCACAATAAAGTTCAATTTCTTGCTAAATATCCACCTAAAATTTAGAATTCTTGTATTAATACTACAAATTATTAAGGATGAATTCAAGGGAGGAAATACAATTCTACATCTTATTGTAGGTTACCTTTCACTGTCCCTTAATATTATACTTAAAAACAATTTTCTTCATGAAACAATAAAAAATCACTACCAAAATCATTATAATTATGGATACCAATAACTTGTTTTCCACAATCAGGATATAAATACTATGAATTATTAAATATGAAATGTAGAAATGGGTTGTAATTTCTATAAATAAGGATTACTGGAATTGGATGATGGTCAGCTTTTATCATTAGAAGGACCGTATTTGAGATAATATCCCATTTAGCAATGGCATGTTAATTAGAGAGAAGAGGATTAATCTTTCTAGAAACCATTATGTTATTGTGACTTCTATACTATGTTTAATATGATGAAAATAAATTAATATAAATAATTTTTTTCCCTTCAATTCATTCGTTATAATCTCATGATGCGATTGTGAAATGAGTAGCACCCATTCTTTCACTAGGATGCATGATTTCATTAAAATACATAACGATGGTCCAAGATTCTTGGATTCCATATTTGATGCAATCCATGTTTTCTCAAACCCTTAAAATTTCATGATATCTACTTTTAGCATAAATTAATGATCCAAATAGATTAATATTAGATAATTAAACTTCAAAAGTAATCATTTTTTATCAATGTTGAATGAAGAAACACTACTAAGAGATGAGTGAGAAAAAAACTAGATAGTTTCCACATTAACAAAACTATTATTAACACCAATAAATTTGAAACCACTATTTTCATACCATAATTTCCCTTAGAATAATTTTTTTGGGATCACTGACTCCTTATAGTTTCAGATTATTTATATGTATTAATCTATGTGAGGAGATGGTTGTGTAAGAGTTTTCCACTCTTTAACAGTTCTAGAGGATTTTTTTGAATTTATGCTTGGGGGTGGATCCCCTTTTTCATTTTCTCCACAATGCTCTTTCCTATATGAATTACTAGTTCGTAAATCCATATTAACCACACTATCAAGTGTTCTAACAAAATAAGAATTGATAATAGTTGTTTAAGGGTCTTCAATGATTGGTCTACGAGCCATTGTAGATGAATATTTAACATCATCCGTGCAAGTGTCATGATGTTTTTAAATAAAATCCAAATTTTTTGGATTCTAAAATTTATCAATAGAAGGTTTAACATTATTATTATATATCCTAATATTTGGGGGTGATGTAAAATTATATATTTCTTGCTGATTTGATGAGGAGCAGCCTACAGGAGTAGAATATTCCATTGGTTAAGGTGTGTTCACAGGTCTTCTATAAACACAAATAACCTCTTTTTGAGAATGTTGGTGAATGAGTGGGATATCATTCATATATTACTTGATAGTATGATATAATAAAATATCATTAATATAATGTTAATTGAGAGTATCATTAGCTTCATTAACATCAATATGGGAGGTAACAATTCCATCTATTTTAAAGGGATCAGATGCAACAACATTTTTGAAATCAGAGCTTTCAAGATCAGTATTGGTTTGAATGGAAGTGATGAAATTCAAAATATCCTGGGAAATTTAATGTTCAATGCTATCCACATCTTCCTTTTTATAATTCATCCATAACGGTGACCATAGATTTCTTATATTCAGAGATAAAGGATGACACAATCACATTTTTACTTCATCTATTTGCAAGAATCATTTTCATTGATGGTTTTCCATTCTCAATGACATATTACTTTACTTTTATATTTAGATTATATTCATTAAAATAATTCACAATATAATGGGTCTTAAACATGTTATATAAAATGTTTTAATTTTAAATATTTTGTCCAAAAATTCTATAAACATCACAAAATGGGGGCTTATATTCATAATGTACATCGATTTTAACCCTACAATCATTGGAAATGAAATTAATAATATCCTAGAGTTTTGAGTCTACGTTTTCCTCAAACTAGATCCTATAGTAGATATCCATCTCTCTATTTAGAGTGAATTGATGCAATTTTAGAGGAATTCCAATACAAAAAAGAAATGTCATTTAATATTTTAGGGTTCCATAATACCTAGTTCATACCATGTAGTTTTATCCAAATATGATCTGTGGAATTCCTTGGAGTAATGGGGTGAATGGTGAAATAGAAATCTGACATCCTCAAGAATCTAGGAATCATGTGTGTATTTAGGAAGTTCCATTTTGAGTTCAAATCATCATTTCTTCCTAGATTGATATGGAATAATTCTCTTCCAATAAGAACTAATTTCCTACTTTCGAAGCCCTAATAGTGAGAATGTGGGATTTGAGATCCACATAGGAGATGGAATTGTCCCCCTTTGAGTATATGATGCACAAAAGTAAGAAATATTTACACATATCAAGTCTTTATTAGAGATATTAACGGTCCTAAAACACTAAAAATACACTATTATCCATATTTTTAAGAGTGGGAAGCTTAGGTAAGGCATATTTTGAGAGATTCAAATTGTACAATGTTTCAAAAAATGAGATACCTCTTATCTTGGAAAAGGAAACACTCTACATACTCCTATCAACATTTAGCGTATTCACCTTTGTCTCATGTGGAATGAACGCAAGCTTCTCAAGAGATCATTCCCATTATAGATTGAAGGAGTACATGATAAAAAGGAAATCGATCGATCAAAGAGAATCCATCATGCTAAATAACATAATAAAAAATATTCTCTTTTTAGAGAGTCGAATAAACATCATTGGAATCCCTAATAGTAAGATCATATAAACTACAACTGATTCACATCTCCCCTTACAATTGCATTAATCCATTTATTTTTCTAAATTTGGTAAATTTAAACCATTTACTCATTGAAATAATATGAATGATAATCCAAAATTCATACATAATAATATGAAGATTTATTTTTCATGGCCAACATCGATTATATATTTTAAAAATACAATGTAATAATAAATAAGAATCGATGATAAAACACTTCCAAACTGAACACTATTCATCCCATGACATAGATAAAGTATGAAATCATTTAAAAATTCAAGAGTCTTGAATCCAAAAGTATATGACCTAAGGGATCCAAGAGAGTGATTTGGGATTTATAGTGTTCAATGGAATAGTAGAAATTAAAACCAATGGAATAATCTGACCCATATTTATAATAAATCTTCAAGGGACCCATAACAACCTAAAGACTACTTATATGATTAATAAGAGAACTCTTTTTTCATAATGACTATTTTATTATATTACATAAAGTAAGAGCATTGATATAATATTAAATATATATATATATATATCATGTAATAATTCTGATTACAATAGAACATATTTGTACATGGAAAGAAGAACCAAATGTAGCTACCACATAATGGTGTACTCCATAAGATCAATCACTCTGATGGAGATTAAACCTTCCATGGAAACTATTAAAATAAAAATTAATTTCAGGCATATAATGAACATTATCAATGTAATTTGAATAAACTTTTGGAATCAATTAGTGAATCACAATTAATGAAGTATATATAGAAAATAATGGGAAAATGGACATTTGGGATCTAACTGTTACCTGACCACTGTCCTATATGACCATTATTCAATATGACCATTGGTCATTATGAGCACTGGTCAATATGATAGTTTAGTATTATAACCATTAGTAATATCATCATCATTAGAATTAGTGTTTATAATGGTTGATGTTGAATGGTAATTTATGAAAATATAATAATTGATGGCCTCAACTAGTAGATTCATTCCTTTTGAAGCCCATTTTTTAGAACATAGGTGGGAGGTAGTGTCGTTGGGGTTCTCAATTGAACAATCCCTAGAATAGATTCCAAATTTGATTCATGAAGAAAATTTCCCATGGGATAAGTTCAAGTTTTTAGAGATCACCACTAGGTCAATGTTAGTTAAGCCTCCTTATTCAACTTCTACCATCACACACCTTACCCTTAATTTGTATTATGACACAAAAGGGTTATTTATCTATACATTAGTATCATAAAAGTTTAATTTTTTTTATAAATTAAATATTTATTTCACCAATCCCATTTCCATTATTACTTTATTTAATAAAATACGTATCAATCTATGATGATTTTAGTTGATATATTTTTAGACATAAAAAACTACATCTGTAATAAATCTATAAAGTTTTATAATAAAATAAATTATTCTAAATAAGAACTTATTTTCATGAGATAGTCTTTCAAAACACTATTTATTTAAATATAGATGATAAAATTATTTTATAAGGTCTTAGGAAATTTTTATAACTATCAAAGCATTGATAATTCTATAAAATCTATTATTTTTCAGGAAATATAGATTTTTAATTTAATCGTTAAAATTATAATATTTTTTAAATTTTGATAAAATGAAAATTATATACCTGTTCATCACATTAAAATTTTGTTAGGGTGATATTTTTTGAATTATATACAATACTTTGTGTTTTATTGAATAGTAAACATATAGTTTTGTGTTTTTGATATGCTTTATGATATAAAATATATGTAATAATGATGTAATAATTAATTATACAGAATTATATTCCATAAATATTTTTTAATATAATGTATTTATTGGTTTTAGATCAATTTCCAAACCTATAAATGACTTTCCAATGTCTAAAAAATAAATTATGATTCTAAAAACAATATTTTGTGGAAAATATATTTTTCGTTCTCTAATGAAAAATTAAAAAAATGTATTTATGATCCAATATATTAATATATTATAAAACATGGGTTAAATTCTGAATACCATGAGAAACAATCATGGGTAATCCATTGGTTTTTCATTTTCCACAACCTAAAATTCCTAGACCAATATTTTGAAACTATTAAACAATTATACTTATTTAACTATAAATACCCAGAAATTTCACCACTCCCCTCCCCTAAAAATCCATTATACACGAATTTCCTGTCATTTTACCTCCCAAATAGTCCCTCTTTGGTGTCTTCATGGTCTTAAGGTGCTATCCTGAAGTTCAAGTAAGAAATTATTTAATGTAAAAGAATTCTCAGCTTCCTCTTTTTCATTTAAGTAAATATTTTGTTTTATATTTACTAAGTATTGAATTATTATATTTTCATTCCATTATTATAACATTAGTTATAAAATAGTGTTTTATAAATGGTAAACCTTTGTTCCCTCCCATTATATAATTTCTTTAATCCACATCATATATCGTCTTTCTATAACATTTATATCTTGAATTTGTCTCTTTTACATAGTGTGTTCTTATATGTTGAATACCCCAATCACTCTTTTATCACGGTTTATTCATTAATATGTTATGATAATTTATTTAATGAGGAATTATATGTTTGATAACAAAATTATTGTTTCATGGGTTAAAAATGATCTGATGTTAAGGACTTTAAACACTTATATACTCAATGATTTTATACAAAACTTATTATTTATTTCCCTTAGGTTATTGATAAAATAATTTATTTTTGATCAATATATCTATTATTAATTAGGACATATTACGGTTTTTTCATGATAGTGAACCAATTAATTATGTAAAGAATTGATCTCTATAGATGGCATGTTTTATGATAACTTGATGAACAATCTTGCTAATTGTGATTTATGACACCTTGGTGATGTATTTAACAGTGTATTAGTGTTATGTTGTAGGGAAAATTCCATGTTATTTATCATGTAATAATGACTATTATCTCATTTTATACCCCATTTGTTACACATGATTATCATTCATGTTTTGTTTCCTTTGTTTATCCGTTAATGTGCATTATTCTCGCCCTTTTATATTTATGTACAACCCCATGAAATTAAATATAGTGAGGTAAACATGGATGTAATAATAAATGAGTATTTAAAAATGATTAAATAATGTTTATGACTATGTTTTCCTTTTGTAATTCATGAATTTTCTACTAAGTTTATAAGACACTAGACCATAAAAGATCCTTCAAAGTTATTAATGTAATATTTTTTATGGAATTATATTAAAATTCATGTATTAAAAAGGAAGGACCCATTGTTGGTATTTAAGGCATGGTTTAATTATTTATAGAAATAAAGGATATAAAAATATTATTATAAACCCTAGGGATATATCTAAATATTGGAAAACTTTCTTAAAATTTGTTGAAGTATAAATTGAGTAGTTTCCAAGAAATGAAATATTTGTCAGAATACTACAAGTGGATATAGCTATGGCATAGTTTCACCAAGTGTTAATAACCTTAATAAGGGAAAATTGTTATATTAATTTATTATAACATATTTAAAAATTAATATACATTGAAACACACAAGGTTTAGAACTCCTAAGGGATATGGTTTGGGTAATCACATTCTTTTTACAAACCATTATAAAAGATTTATAGATAATGTGAACTTTTTAAGATTGTTGTATATCATTCTAAAAGCATGATATTATAATATTCTAGGATTAACATTTACATTATATTTTTTTATAATATTCCTAATAGTAATAAATTTATGACATAAGTTTTCTTCTCCTATAAAATGGAAGGAAATAAAGGGTCTCTTGTAAACAATGGATGCAACGTACAATGTGATGAAGACCATTCTAACATGGGGATAGTTTGAGTTTAAAACTACATGATGTTGATGAAGTGGTTAAATTGATTCATGAATAAAAATCTAAACCATGTGTATAATCTATCTTCACTATTGAAGGAACAACTAGCTATTGAATCCTTAATGAATCAATGAACACATGTTTTTAGTGGAACCCCTGAGCCACTAATCGCTGAATAGTTAGTCAATACTATAGAAAATATATATTTTTTTACTGAACTATTCTGACCAAGGAAATGTTACGTTGGAAGTATATCTCTATGAGGAATAAGCTGATCAGTGTTGGACATTGATCATGAAAACAAATCCAAGGGATGAGGTGGAAAAATTGAATTGGGGGACTTCAAAAAAATATTTTTCAAAAAATATTTTAATCATACCCTTGAAAACAATAGGACGAGGGAATTAATTGAGTATAAACAAAGATAAAATGAATTAGTGTTGAATTATGAGTTTAACTTTATAAGGATTCTATGAAATTCTTAATGATTTATAATCGATTTTGATGGGATGATCAACTGATTATTTGGCAGACTGAGACCCCATCTATGGAAACCATGGGAAATTCAAGACATTGACAATTGTGAAGAAATATTATAATGTGATCTCAAAGTTAAAATTATGTTTAGATTTGACCATTTTAATAATTTATATAATTCAATTAAGATAAGTATGGATAATGTTTTGGAATGAATCTAGATGGGAATAAAGCACATCATCCCATGTGAAACAAATGTGGGAAGATAACTTTGGGTAACTATCCAAAAGGATGTGTAAAGTTCTGTAAGTGTGGTAGTGGTATCCATATAGCTCTAAACTATCATGCATACTTCATGGATTAAAATTTGAATTCTAATAAAAAGGGAATATGGTGCATGAAGAACCATTTTTAAAATGATTCAAGTGTGGGGAGTAATAAAAGTTATCTTACTAATGTCTAAATAAAAATATAATGGAGGGTATCCACCGTAAAATTCATTATAGTCTAAGGTAGAAAGTTTATGAATTCAAAACCATGATATTTAAAATAAATCCTCCAAATGATATTGTATAATATTATCTCATAATACACTAAAATCAAGAAAGTATATTATTTGATTATGGTTCTATTCATTATTTTATTTCAATCAAGTTTTCCAAGAAAATCAGGTTAAGCTCAAAACTAGTACTGGTAGAGTTTTCAGTTAAATATTTTAGAGTAACTATTCATGCATAAAATGTATATAGGTATTCTTCCATTAACCTATCGGGGTAATAACTCTCTAATAACACTATGTTTCTTCCATTTATGAAATTTTAAACCAAACATGTGAGGGATTGGTTATCAAATAATAATTCCAAGATCAACTATAGAAGTATAGAAATTTAAATTATCTTGATGGGAAAGCCCATATTTATATTCCATGGAGTGATATCCCATCCTGATTCTTTCTAAAAACACCCACCATTTCATTCTTTATATAAATTATTTTTAAAGAAGGATAATAAAGAGAATATATAAATAGTAGATATGTAACCATTGTTCAAGAATACATTTATGTATTTTCTAAATAGTTATATGTACCTCCCCTATAAAGAGAGTTGGAGTTCTCAATTGAAGTCACACTTAGATACAAAAAAATATACTGAATAACCTATATAGAATGTAATATGTGTAGTTATAAGAATAAAATAAGATACTTCGAGATCTTTTGGAGAAGGGTTTTATTCAACCATGTGTGTCTACTTAGAGAGAACTTATTCTCCTGGTGAAAAATAATGATGGATTGATATGGAAAATAATTGAATACAATGAGACTAATGGGATCAGAGTAAATAAAAAACACCCTCTCCTAAGGATTGAAAATTTATTCAACCTAATATATGGGGCTCTATTCATATCCAAGATTGAACACCTGCAAGGGTATCATTCATTGATGGTTAATAAAGAAGATATCCCAAGATTTCCTATTGAACAAGATTTTGGAATTAATAGTATGTTGTTATAACCTTTGGATTACCTAACTCTCATCCTTATTTTATGAATTTGGTTAACATATTCTTTACTTACTATCTTGGTAATTTTTTTTGATATTTATTGATGATATTATGAAATATTCCAAAAGACATTAAGAGCATGAAGAACATCTAAGAATCATATTACAAAATTTGAGGAAGGATAATCTATTTAGTAAATTAAAAAAATATTACTTCGGGTTACAACAAGTCACATTCTTGGAAAAAGTCGTGACCAGGGAAGGAATCTCAATAGATCTAGAAAAGTCAAATTCCATGGAGGATTGTCCACATTGAACAACTAAAAAAATATTCATAGATTCCTTGTTTTATCATGTTACTATAAATATTTTTAAAAATCATTCATGGATTTCTAATACACTAACCATGTTAACTCAAAATGGGTTTTTGTTTATCTGGATAAGGGAGTGTAAAGAATGTTTCACATAACTAAATAGAAGGTTAGTTACTACACCTATTCTAACACTACCCAATATCAGAGAAGTATTTTCTATCTTAAGTGATACATCATTAAAAGGGATTGGATGTTTTATCATGAAAAATTACACGGTGATTTCCTATGAATCGTGATAGTTAAATCCTCACGAAAATAATTATCCTACTCATAACTTAGAGTTAGCTGTAGAAAGGTTTTCTTATAAGATATAGAGACACTATCTTCATTGTGGAAGGTGTGATAAATACACATACCACAATATTTTTAAGTATGTATTCACACAAAAAGAACTAACCATGAGATAAAGGAGATGACTTTAGATTCAAAAAAACAATGAATGTTTAATTCATTATCACTATAGATTAATAATAAAATTTATATATTCATTATAAATAAAAAAGTTTTGTGTTCTTGAATTGATAAAGATTGAAGGATATTCAGTGCTCAAGTTCCTAGTAAGCATGGATATGAGAATTATAAGTGAAGTTACATCATCAACCCTATCACAAATTATTTTTCAAGAATCATTACTTGAGTATATCAATAAAAATAAAAATGAAAATCCATTTATGAAAAATAAGATATAGGCCATGAAAATGGTATCTTTCATGCATTTAAAATCGATCAATAAGGTATAATGAAATTTAATATAAGGATGTGTATTCTATATATTTCGTGATAATGAAGGAGATGATAGTTGAACCTAATATATCTGAATTATATATACACCCAAGAAGAGCTATGATATATATATGGACATTAGTGATCATTATTGCTGGTATAATATGAAAAGTGAGATTTATAATTATACATTAATGTGCTTGTTCTGTAAAAAATTGAATAGAGTGTGAAAAATTTCTAAAGGGGAACTAGAACCACCACCCATACCTATATGGAAGTGGGATACCATCACTATGGAATTTTTCACTGGCCTTATAAAGACTTACAGGTGTAGTAATACAATATGGGTAATCATCAATAGATTGAAAATTTCTTCCTATTTCAATACTAAAGGAGAATATTTCTCCCCAAAAATTCAAGCACATATCTATATTAAAGTAGTATTAGGACTACATGGAGTACCACTATCAATTATTTATGATAGTGATACAATATTTACTTCTAAATTATATAAGATTCTTTAATAGGATATTAATTTTGAAGTAGAACTAAGGAAAACCTATCGTCCTCAAACTAATGGATAGTATGGGAGGACGATTAAAATATTGGAAAACATGTTACATGATAGCTCACATGATTTTCATGGGAGTTGGGATCAACATATTCCACTTCATGAATTTTTGTACAATACCAATTTCAACTTGATCATAAAAATGGTATCTTTTAAAGCTCTCTATAAAAAGAGGTGTAGAACTCCAACATGTTGGGGGTAAATTTGGAAAAGTAAAAACAATAGGCCAAAAATTGTGATAGATATAATAAAAAAGATAAAAGTGATTCTAAAACACATCAAGGATTATCAAATTTGACAGAAATGTTTTGATGAATTTGTTTTAGGAATTATAGTGTTTTGTTAGGGATCATGTATTTCTCAAGATATCTGAATGTAAATGTCTCATGATGTTCATAAAGAAGGGGAAACACAATTTAATGTATATTGAAGCATTGGATATTCTAGATCATGTTGGAGAGGTTTCATAATTATTAACACTACCTTACAATATTTATAATGTTAAAAAATGTCTTCCATGTATCTCTATTAATAAATTATATATCTGACCAAACACATATACGTCATATTAATAGTGTTGAATTCTAAATTTTTTTATCTTATAAATAAGAAAAAATCAAGATTCATGGAAGGAAAACCAATTTTTGAGGAATAATATGAAACAACTTATTAAATTCCTATAGAGAATTTTTTTTTGAGGAAGCTACTCGGGAACCTGTAGAAGAAATTAAAGAGGAATATCACTATTTTTTATAGGCAAGAGTCAAATTTTGAGGTTGAAATCTATTACATGGGTGGGAGACTATAACTACCTAAAATTTTCATTTATGATAAATAAAATAAATATTTTTATTCATAATGTCAATTTTATTATATTATATTATATTATGTAAGTACCTAGAAAGACAAATATAATTATACATCAATAAACAATACTGATTACAATATCTAGGAGTAGTACAAGTGTATAAAAGTCAAAAATAATTACAATGAAATGGTGTACCACATAGGATTGATCTATCCCATGAATATTAAACCTCTATGAAAACTATTAAAAGAAAAGGAAATATCAGGAATATAATTTCTATTATCAATGTAATTATAAAACACTTTAGGAATCAAGTAGTAAATTTTGATGAATAGTGAATTTTTTATAGAGTATAAAGGGAAAAGTGACTGACATGATCTGATCATTACTTGATCATTGGACTATACAATAGTTGGTCTATATGAACGTTGACCAATATAACTATTTTCAATATGATCATTGTTCTATATGAACGTTATGTATTATGACCATTTTTAAAAAATTTACTATTTGAATTAGTGCTTTTAAAGTGTGATGAAAATGATAATTGATGAAGAAAATAGAAACGATGGCATGATCTAGTATAGTGATTCCTTTTGAATACAATTTTCTAGTACTTGGGCTGGAGGTAGTATCATTTGGGATAACCCTTGACTAAGACCAAGTAGAACTTCAACATGTGAGGCTTAAATGAAATTGCCTACGAGAAGTTCAAGTTAGTGGAGAACACCGATGGGTTATTATTAGCCGACCCACCCTATGAAATGACCAACATCAGACACATTATAGTTATGGAATATTCTAGTGTAGTTAGAGGTTATGTGTATCATCCAAATCTGACTGACTATGAAACTAGTAGTTAGACTAGTCACCTCATAACCTCAAGTATGCCTCCTCGTACTCCTGAGGCTGGAAAATAGCATCGAAAATCTAATGATGGTACGGTGGGGAGACTATAACCTCCTGATGAGTGTAGAAAAATTCTATAGGGGATAATAAATAAATCAAACTACTATGGAATAAGTATAAATGAAAGACAAGAAGGGGATGATAAATAAAATATCTGAGTAAAAATTGGCCCAACCAATAATATACAACTATTTATTCATATCTAGATGAGACTACACAAACAAAAGATGTAAACAAGAAGATGGTGATACAATAAGTTACATGATTGATAAAAATAATAAGATCAAAAAGGGACATATCCATGATCATCTTTACCTCCAAATTAGTCTTGTTCTCCTAACTCCCAAGTACAATAATGTTCACAAAATCTTAAGATCTGGCTTAGTCATGTAACCAAGGAAGGTATGTTATGGTACCCTAGTACAATGGAAGACCAAAAAGGGTTTGAGATATAATCTTTAGGCCACCACAAATTATTTTTTCAGAAGGATCCAATTCAAGAATATATAGTACAATATTGTGAAGGTATATCAAAAAAGTAATAAATAAACAAAGCAACCAAGTCAGACTCAAGTTCCTCAAGGACACCTAGCTGACCATACCTACATCGGTCTAAGATGGAAGGATTTTGAGTATAATATATATAGAGATGTATACATATATATATTCTATAGAGATTGTGAGTTTTATATCCATATATATGGATACATAGTATTATCTAGGACCTGAAGCATAACTCTGGAATCTAAGTATAATACTACGCATACTAATAACAATAATAATTTCATAATAATGAATAAGGTCAATCATGAATGATGATTATAATCAAAATTTTATTCCATTATAAGAATAAAAAATAATATAAGACACCATTAAAAACATTATAATCAATAAAAAATATAATCATACCGACTTCATAATCAACGAGGCATGGAACATAATAACCTGTAACCTATGTGATGTGAACACCATGCCAACATCCTCGGCCAAGGGGGTGTGACGTGTGATGTATAACAACCCTAACCAAGTCCCCTTTTATCACTAAGAAGAATAGGGTAGTTTTTTGTCATATGATCTCTTTGCGCAATGTTATATAAAGAGGCAACTGACATCGATCAAGGAACATTTGATCCTTTTTATAATAATCATTTAACCATTATAAATGGGTTTTGTATTCATCCATTACATTCATAAAAAAGAAATTATAAATAAAAGAGGTTTCCATTCATATAATCATGCCATAAAAAAATAAAATTCACTAAAAGTGGGTCATTCCCATTAATCACATCAAGTATAGAAAATAAGGCTCTATACTATGGTATGACATTATTTCAAACAATGCCCATACTGGTCATGGGAAACTCCCATGCCATTATTCCAACAAATATATGAAACATTACTCGTTTACTTTTTAGTTAATAATAAAACTCATCCAAGATGGTGGTTTAATAATAAAACATAAAATTTGCATCAATCAACTCATTTAACACATTTTATGCATCACATTCAAAAATAATAATTTAACACACAAAAATGAGATTCAAAGAAAAATCCAACCATAAAATTTAAATAATTTAAATTAACACACCCAAGGGTTTTATAAGTAAAAAATAAATTATGTATAATTCTATATGTGTAATTATGATAACCCACTTTAAATGAGTTTCTCAGGTTGAGTTCATAATCTCCCAAAATTTGATTTCATAGTACAATGACTATTTAATTAATTGAATTTAGTCATACATATTCAATATCACATAATAAAAGAAAAACATAGAGGATATGGCATGTGATATTACGGTGTGAATTATAGATGAGAAAGACTTTATGGGAAAATCTATACACAACCCATTTATATTAAGGATGATTCACTCAAACAATATTGATGCTTGAATCAATCCAGTTCGAGAGTAAATGAAGAAATAGACATTAAAACTAAAAATAAGGTAAATTATCTCACATGAATATAGTTACCGTGGTGGGGAATAAAATATATAAATGTGAAAGGAAGAGTTGATGATCCACCGATATGATTTCAACAAGACAAACCATGGTCGAAACAGACAACAGATGGAGGAGATTACTCTGTACCTAGGAAAGGACATGATGATATCCATAGATGCTTTTTAGGCATGGGTAAGAGGTGAGATTTCAAAGGAATAGAAAATAAATAGTAAGGGGGGAATGTTAATCTCCAACCCCATTAATTATGCACATGGTTCATCCGTACAGTTCGAAAAACCATGTGCTAATAGTGCTTGAGCCACTACCCCAAAGGGAGGCTCAAATGGTTTATGGGAATGATATGAGAAACCATGCACAAAACATACATTTTCACTCTTGCATAATGTAAAAAAGAAATCACACACCCATGTGTCTCCTCCTTCATGGTTAAACAAAACCATGTGATACCTCTAGCACTATTGGAATAACAACATGATTTCAGATAGTTGGATGCATGGTTTTAGAAAAACCAAACATCCTAACCAATTCTTCCTAGCTTTCAATTCTTAGAGCTTGATTCTTAAAAAACTCAATAGAACACCCGAGATACCTCTTAAGTCATAAACTATGTCTAAAAAGAAAAAAATTATGTGTTCAAACTATCAAAATTACATTCGGAAATATGGATTTAAATTCAGTCCTTCCACCAAGTTAAAAGTTTATATTCCTTCACAAAATTTCATCTAGTCCAGAACATGGGATGTTACAGCCTCAACACATTATAATGTCTCATCCCTGATAATACTTAGGGAAAAACTGATACAAAACATTATATACATATGTCATGAAGTATCATCCAAATGGTCATGTTTCATTTCTAAACACCCAATCCACTTCTGAACATCACTTTAGGCATATTTTAAAAAGGTCATTACCGTTGAGACAATACTCATATTTCAAACAAGAACATCAAGAGGGATCTTATGAAGTCCTTTAAAAATAGAGATAAAATCACATTTTCATCTTGTCAACCACCAAAATAATTAGCGACCCACCATAGGTTCTTGCATCTTACAGTCAATCTCAATCCATGGTACCTCATAGATTGGAACTACCTATTTAAAGAAACCCTTTATACTCTAACAATGTTTCCAGAATGATCCTTATCATTAACAGATGCTTGATTCAGTTTTCTTTGAAAATCATTGGCCGAATGAAACTAAACTAACCTCAATATAACAGCATTCGATGAACAGTTCCTCACGGACCATGCTAATGAAACAAGATAAAACATTTCATGCCAATTTTGGCCGAATATTCACAAAAACACATAGCCCGGATGGATTAGGTATCACCTACTAAAACCCAATTCTTTCTCTCAAGGCATCTCACATTTAATTTTAACATGTACACTAATTCTTGTACCAACTTCCAATGACACCTCCTGGATGAAACGTCTTTCAAGTTTCTATGTTCTAGCATGAAGTTGTTGTACGCACGATCCAAATATTTTGGATTGTTACCTTAAAAACCTCACATCCAAGTCTAAATTAAGTTTAGGGTATCCATGGAATCATGAACTATATTCCAAGGAGACCATACAAGGTATCCCTTACTATGTATTTTATAAGTGATACATCTATAAAAATTTAAAAATTTCACACGTTAAATCACTGACTGAGCTCAATCACGATGAAATCAAAGAACTAGTTAGGTTCTTGAGTACATCTAAGGAAGTACTATTATAAAAACTAATATTCGCCCCAGAAAACCACACCTTTTTAAAATCATACTACTAAAGTGTAACTTCCATGTAGTTTATATTTAATAAAGCAGGCATTTAAAATTAGCATGATGTATAACTAATTCTCTCTTAGTGTATCATTGATGATGTTAAGATAGGGGACATGATCGTCACTAATAAGTGAGTACATCAAGATGATACCAAGAATTTACCTTAAGAATAACCGATACACTCCCTTCACATTCAATAAGAGGTTCTTATTACGGTTACGAACCAACTGTAAACAGACTACATAAGGGAAAAAATAGCAACACCACCTCAGGACAACTCTTGTGGAGAATCTTCTATACACCTATCAATGCATTGTCCTAAACCAATAAAAACTCTTTTACCACCCATGGAATCCCATGATATTTAATGAACAAACACTGAATTTCATTTCTGACTGATGGTATTTTAAAAGGTTGTGTGATCAAAAAACCCAATCACCAGCATGCTACCCTGTAACCACAAACAAGATTCAAAAATCACTAGTCTCTAAAGAATTTAATAAAAAGATAACCATTTCAAAATTATCTTTTTATGGTTTCATTCACATTAATTAGAAGAAAATCTACAACATGTTTGAAATAAAACTCCCCAAATTATGAGGGTCCCAATCATCATTTACTAAGAAAGGGAACACATCCAATAACTCACGATCAATTTCCCACTAACCGTGGGTCCAATAGGTGTCCATCACACTTTTATAAGGCATTAAACCGAAATTTTATATAGAATATCCTATTATAATCACACTATGAATAATTTAATTTCAATTAATTTATGACACTGTTCTTGAGTTACTCTCATGAATTCTATAACATCAGGTGAAAAATATGTAACAATAGGCCAGCATGTCAAAACAGCTGGTCCTTTTGGAACTCCATCGCATACATTGGGATGAATAATATTTCCATAACATAAAATCCACTCTACATTAGTGATGACACTAGAACTTAACACAATTGCTCAATTCTTAAATGATTTCTACCAAAATCATATGGTTTGTTATACCATTTTACCAACTTTAGGGGAATTTTGTATATCGATGTGCACTACTTCGATATTCCATGAGAGAAAGAGAACATCATTTAAAACCATTCATATTCTCACAACCCCTCTGTATCCAAGTATCTGATGGACCATAAAAATAACCTGTAAAAATTTATACTAACCCATATGAATCTAATCTAGATGATGATTTATTGAGTCATCCAGCATTGGAAAGGAAAGATAAGAAGGGTCGCACAACCTACTATGTGGTTGGCCATGAGGTAGTGATTCCTAGCCCTATTAACTAGATCATTACCTGATTATCACGCACCTAACAAGGTTGAAAACACATCACAACCACCCATCAAACATGGGTGTCATTTTGGAAACCAGGAAGTCCAACTAGGGACATCATCACTTGAACGACACTAGGCATATTAAATAGATTATAATCATTTAACAAGGTTTTAAAGTTATGAGGGAACTACCTACCGTGGGATAACCCCTTATTAAAACATAAGGCATCAAACCTACAAGGGGTTTCATGCGTGAGAAGTCACTATGCTTAAAATCCTATCATTTATGTTCAAGATATATAAAATAATTCTACAACAATGCTCACATCCTCATTTCAAGAAACTTTCAAGGGACCATTTAAAATAACTTTACACAAGGGTCAATATAGGAACACATTTACGGAATTATACTAATTTAATTTTAATTACTTAAACATTTAAAGGTTTAGTTCTTGAATAATGTCTAATAACATCCATAGGGAACACAAAAATGTTTTTACAAACATCCCTTAAAGTGTTATTTATCTAACTGACATCATGTTATAGTTAGGAAATTTGTTAAAAAAAATACTTTTATAATTTTATTTACCCATAATGATTTTCAAAATTAACTTAGTTAATTAAAATGTCAATTAAAATATGGAGTGGAAAACAACATTGAGATTGCAATTGAAATTTAAAATAACCAGCACATCATAAAAGTACATCTCAAACGTAGATAAACATATTTTATTAATTAAGGAAGGGACTGTTCATGTAAGATTCCACCATGAGTCTATATGTGAACACATATAGGCACCTACATGCACATTAAATGAAAACCAATCTATAGCATAAAGATACCCCCATGGGTTTAGGAACTAAGGAATCACAAAACATGGTGGCCTATAATGTCCTGTCACATCTTATATGGGTCCATAAACAATAGAAGTTGATTTACTTATTAATATTTCAAAAAATCCATACTAGGATATCTCATAAGAAACATTCCCAACTCACCTTCTTGGGACCATTTGTATTTTTAAGAATTTAGACTTATGGATCATCATGCCCAATTGATAGATTTACATGCTTTTATATAGGCCACCATTTATGATAAGATTTACATTTTAGCATACATATATAAGAACCGTGGTACAATTAGATGAATCACCACTTCCAAGTTATAAATCCATGTTCCTTTATAAATTAAAATTTGTAATTCAAATAACATAAACCAAATTTTTGGCTATGATTTCAGAGTATCATAAGTTTGTATGTAATGGTTTTATCATATGGGTTACCATTAAAAATTTATAAGGGCCCATACACCACATTAATTTATATTGGTCTCCCATTTAATCAAAAGGAGTATATTTTGACAAATGAAACGAATGTTCCATGACTAAAACATGTAATTATTGGTCAGTTAAGGTTTCACCATCAATGCATGTGGGAAAACACTGTTTTGGTTGATTCCAAAAATTTAATAACTAATTGTATTTAAAATTATAAATTGGAAGATTATAACCACTATAAATACAAGTAAATATAACAAATAAGAACAAAATATTGAAAATTAATCAATGTAAGATACTACTAAACCAGGAAAAACACATAAGCATGAATGTGTGTAACGTATTATAAATATTCAAGAATCTTGAAAATTAATTACATAATCATGGTAAGAAGATAAACATGCTCAATAAATCACACAGCATGTCACACAAATAAGTATTATAATGAAGTTGGTAAGAAAATATAAAAATTATAGAATTATTAAGATACCTAAAATTATATATAATAAGCATACTAAAAACATACAATGAAAAACAACAGATTTCAAAAATCCCACCAATGAAATATACATAGAATGGCATATACATTTCATGTGAATCATCTTGCTCATATATTAATTCATGTAATTACACTTCCTTTTCAAATTAAAACAAGGGTAAAATATCTTAAATCTCACAAATAAATAAGTAGAAAAGTACAATAGTCTCTCGTCATGAAATCATAGCCAACTATAATAATGAGAATCATGACCAATAATCTCATCCCTTGTCACTTTAACGTTCCCCACATGTTGAGTGATCACTCCAGGACACAACTATGTACCAAGTGGTGAAACAATACTAGTCACCATTATACCATCTAAAAATAGTAAGACTAAGGAAAATAAAAACCTTTGATACAACTTTGTAACATCTCGGCCCAACAAACTGTGAAACCAGTAGCCGAACCAGTCACCAAATGGCCTCAAGCGCCCCTACCCGTATGCTAGAGGCTGCCGACTAGTAGAGATGTTATAATTATGGTATTATTGGGACACTATAACCTCATGGTCAGAGTAGAGATGTGGTATAATATATAAGTAATAAATCAAAAAACAACATAAGTAATATAAATGAATAATGAGAAATAGAAGATAAATAAAACAGCTGAGTAAAAATGGCTACAACCAATAATATAAAACTATGAATGCATATCTTAACGAGACTACATAAATTAAATAAGTAAACAAAATATAGGTCATACAATAAAGTGCATGAATGAAAAAAATAATAAGATCCCCAAGGGTCATCTCCATGAGAATCCTAATATTTGACTCACTTCTGTCCTCCTAGCTCCCATGTACAAGAACGATTGTACAATTATGAGCTCTAGCTCAGTCCTGCAACTAAATAAGGTCTGTTTAGGTACCCAAGTGCAATTTAAACCCAAAAAAGGTTTGATATATACTCATTATGACACCACTAATGTTTTATATAGAATAATACAGTGCATGAATATAAATTACAAAAGTGTGTAGGTATATTAAATAAAGCAGTTAATAAATAAAGTAACCAAGTTGGACTTAGGTTCCTCAAGGACACCTGGATGACCCTACCTTCTTCGACCCAAACCATAATGACTTTGAATAATATATATATATATATATATATATATATATATTAGGTATAGAAATTTCCAAATTTATATCCATATATAAGGATCTATAGTATTACATGTGGCCTGAGGCATAACATTGGAATCCATACATAATACTACTCATATTAATATTAATAATAATCTCATAATAATGAATAAGGGACATCATGACAAAGTATCAAGCTCAAAAGAGGCTACCATGTCATGCATCAAAAAGAATGTAAGATGCCTTGTCGAGGATCATAATCAATAATAAGTTGGTTTAAAACCCAAGCACCTAATCAAGGGGGCATGGAATATTATTCCCAAAAACCAAATTGATGTGAATTCCATTCTAACATCATCTACAAAGGGGGTGTGTCATTTCATGGAAAATGGACCCTACTCATGGTACCTTTTATCATTATGAAATATAGGGTAATCTGTTTTTCCTATTATCCCTTAGTCCAACTTTCTGTAAATATGAAACTGACATCTTTTCAAGACTCATTGGATCCTTTCTATAATAATAACATACCCTTTATAAATGGTTCATGTTCTCATCTATTCCATTGATAAAAATAAATTTATAAATAAAATGGGTGGGCATTTTTATATGAAATCCATAACTCAAAGAAAATCACTAAAAGAGGGACATGCCCACTAGTCCCTTCAAGTATATCAAATAAGGATATATAATAAAGTATGAAATTACTTATAATAACAACCATTATTGTCATGGAAAACTAACATACCATAAATCCATCCAATATATGAAACATCAATTGATTACTTTTTAGATTTGAAGACAATGCATCTCAAATGGTGTGTTTATTAGAGATTATTACATTGACATCAATCAACTCATTTAACTCATTTTAATCTTCACATTATAGTGGAATAATTTAACATAAAATAAGAATATTCAAATCATACATCAAAAATTATATTCAATGTTATTAAATTATAACCCACTCCGGTGGTCTAAGAATAAGGAAATTAAGGATAAATATTTGTAGGTAATTATGAAAACCCACCCAAAAGGGGTGGCTCTGGTTGGGGTCATAAACTCTAAATAACTTATTTCAATGTAAAATGACTATTTAATTAAAGGTATTAGGTCATCCATAATTAATTTTACTTATTAGAACCGATGCATGGAGAAAATGGCATGTGAAACAATGGTTTAAATTATAAAAGACCAAGACATGTAAGAAAAATATATATACCTCCAACGATATAATAAGGATGGTCCAATCATCCAATGATGAGGTTTGAATTGATTTGGTTGGAGGTAAAGTGAAGAAAAATACATTCTCCCTCAAAATAGGTTGAATTAGATTTCACAAAGATAGAAACTAATATGGAGAATAAAATAGATAAAGGATAAATGAGGATTCAAATACCCATTGATATGCTTTTAACAAGATGAATGGTGGTCAAAATGGACACTAGATAGAGAAGATCTATCCGTACCTATAATAGGAGAGAAGGATCTCGATGAGAGGCTTTTTGTGTGTGGGTAAGAGGAGAGGAAGTGGAGGAAAATGAAATAAAACTAGAGGGGAAAATTGTAATTAATAGCCTCTTTAATTAAGAGCATGGTTTAGCTAGATGATTTTCTAAACCATGAACCAACTTTGATTGATACACTGCCCCCGAGAGAGACTCACACATTTCATACACATGGTATGGGAAACCATGTGAAAACCATGAATTTAACATCTGTAAAGATGTTTGATGTACCCATAAAACTTTTTAGATCCTCTCACATGGTTAGAAAAAATTTTGTGAGACCCTCATCACCACAGGAATAACTTCATGGTTTCACTTGGTGGGCCACATAGTTTAGGAAAAACAATGTGTCGTAACCAGTTCTTACCAGCGTTCATTTATCTGTATCTAATTCTTCTGAAAGTCAATGAAATAACTGAGGCACCCCAAAAGACATAAAATATATCTAAAAACCACACATTTATGTTTTACAACTCTCATAATAACATTCCCAATCTGGTCTTGAAATTCAACCTGTCCACCAAACTCAAAACTCATGTTCTTTCAAGAAATTTTATCTAGTTCAAATCATGGGATGTTAAATTTTGTATCTTGGACTTAGTATCATAAAAGTGTGATTACTTTTTAGTTAATTAAATATTTATTTCATCAATCTCATTTTAAGTATTATTTTTTAATAAAATACACCAGCATACAAGATCAATGTGATATATATATTATTGGATTTAAATATTAAATAATTGTATTTTTAAAAATATATAAAATATTTTAATTAGATTAATTATTATAAATAAATATTTATTTTCATCAAATAGTTTTTTAAAATACAATTTATGGAAATATAAATGGTAAAATAATTTTATAATTTCAATGGAAAGTTTTATAATTTTTAGAAAGTTGACTATGTCTTAAAAATGATAATTTTTAATAAATTATTTTTTACAATTTAAAAGTTAAAATTATCATTTTACATATTTATTTTGATAAAAATAAATATTATATTTTATATCATTATGTTGAAATAAGTTAGGTTAAATTATGGAGAATTTTCTAAAATACTTTTTTTTTGAGTGAAAAGTAAAAATAATGTTTTGTGTTTTCAGTTTGTTTTATGATTTCATATATAAGTTATAATGATGAAATGATTAATTATATAGAATCAAAGAACATATATATTTAATTTCAGTAATATTATATATTTTAAGGGTTTTTAATCCATTTTCAAACCTATAAATGACTTCCCAGTGTCTAAAATAGACATTACGATTTAAAAAAATAATTTCAATAAATTTTTTTACATGTATAAAGTAATATATAAAACACGATTATTGCAAGGGATTAAAAATATTATAATAAATAAATTAAATTCGCAAAATATTGGGAAAAAACTATAGTTAATCCATTTGTTTTTCAATCTCGCATACTAGAATTCCAAGGCATATATTTAGTAATTATTAAACAATTACTCCTATTTTATTATAAATATACACTAATACCACCCCTATTATCCACTTCCAATACACTAGACAAAAATATCTGGTTATTTTACTTTTTATTGTGTCCCTCAAGGTTTTGTTCATGGTTGTAAGGTTCCACACTCATGTTCTTGGAAACAAATCTTCAAGGTAATGGAAATCTGCTTTTCTTCTTTTCCATTCAAGTACCTATTTTGTGGTATATTTTCTATGTGTTGAGTTAAAATTATTTCATACCCCTTTTTATTATCCCATTACTACAAAAATAGTGTTTTATCAAGTAGAGACCTTTTCTCCCTCCCATTATACCCTTTCTTTAATCTGCATTGTATACCATTATGTTGTTGAAAGAGCGCTGTCGTGGGCGCCCTCAAATGATTAGTGTAATTTGGGGTACTTAGGTGCAGTAGAGTGGCTGACCAAGGTCGTCTCTCAAAGGAGGAAGTGAATTTAAACAATTATTAGAGGTATTATAGAAGTAAAATAAAAGATAATAAAAACACTACTTGAAAGGATGGGGGTGGTTGTTTATAGTTTATGAATCTAGAAGAAGTTGGCTGGAAGAAGATTGTATATTTTTTTTTGTTTTTAGTTTTGAAATGAATTTCAATTTAAATGACACAACAAGAAGATGTTTTTTTTAGAAATCTATTTAAAAAGCGTAATCGATCTAACTCTACCTCTTCACTTTATTATTAATCATTATCATTTAAATTAACATTCACTTAATTATGATCCCTTAATTTGTTAAATCCCGAACCCTACGAGAATTAACTTTACCACAAAGATGATGTGAATTTAAACCTAGGCTAACTTTGGAACGTGCAATCGCAGCACCCTGCTTTGATTGATGTTCTAAGATTAGCTTATGATCAGTGGTAAATTAAGGCATATATCCATTCTGGAAATGAGGATGAATTGTGTTTAGGGATTATATTTTAACTCTACAAATTTATCCCGTGTGGTCTTGTATTACCGATTAAGATCGCGCTCTCACAATTTACACAAAATCCCGACCTCGCGTGTTTTTGTGTTAATTGTTCAATTGCTTGCTTAGTTTCTTACAATTTAAAAAACACAATTCATGGATCATATTAAGTGAATTACAGTAGCTCATTGATTCAAAATAATTAAATGAAGAGGGTAGAAGATAGATCGATTACTAAAAGACTACTCTTCCATGGGTGGTGTAATCATCGTAGAAGCGTTTTGCATGTGCAAAGGTTTAAAATGGGTATAACCCAATAACGCTTCTACTCAAGAATTCCAGACCAATTAGGAAGATTAAGAGAAGAAGAAATTTAAACAAAACAGAAGAAAAGAGAAGAAATATAAGAAGAGCAATGAAGTTTATTACACAAATGAAAACATTACAAAATGAAGAAGAGAAGGAGGCTTCGATGAGGGGATCCTTGCTTCAAGAGCTACCCCTCTTACAATGGTTGGAGAATTTGGGTGAAACAAATTCTCCTCTTCCTCCAATCTCCCAATGCACGTCCCAACCCCTCCAAATGAGAAAACCTCCAATTTATAGAGGAGAGGGGAGGAGAGGTTACAAGTGGTTTCAAGTGTGAATGTGGAAATTCGGCCAAATATTTTATGCCAAATTGCACCGCCCATTTGACAACCAAAACTCGTGAATTGGCCGGCCTTCCAGAAGGATGATTTGTGCCACATCAGGTCCCCGAGCTTTCATAAAAATATGGGCTCCATCCAAGCCCGTATGTAGAATCTATGGCCCAAATACAGAACCTTCTCCATTCTGGCGAGCCCAGACCAACGTTGACTTCATGGCCTAATTTCAACAAACAAATGAACTCTTTATCTTTAGTGTCCTGAATAAAAGTTGTAGATAATTAAGTTAGGAACACTGTTACAAAATTTCAAATTCAAATAATAAATATAAAAATATTTATCTTCGAAATACTACAGTGCACTATTAAGGGTAAAACTGGAATTTTCACCAAATTTTCAAATGAATGATCAAATCCCAAATATTTTATAAATAAACATGTTTAACACAATGTGAGGAAATTATATCATTTATTATCAATAAAATATTCAATAAAATAGTATTTTATCAACTCCCCCACACTTACCCTTTTGCACACCTGGGCAAAACCTCATATCAAGTAAACATTAATATCAAATCAAAACCAATTTTAAAACACATATCCTTAAGATCAATCAATTCCACACCAAGAATAAAAAAGATATCATGCCTCATAAAAAACCTTATTTCAAGTTCTCCATTTATATCATTCAATATATTTCCACTTCATTTATCCACCCATGCACAAAACACTTACCTTGCTTGAATTTTCTCTCATCACTCAAATATCAATTTTTTTTGCAATGTCTTTCTCATCCAAACTCATACAAGGGTCACCATAGGCTTGATAGATTCCTACATCGCTACCCGATGTGAGTCAAGGACATATGTTTATCATGAGGACTTTTCAAGGTTGTTCTGTGGCTTTCGGTTGGTAGGATTAAGATGTGAAAAACTCTGAGGCTGAATGAGGAGGGCTTGACTCTTTTGAAGCAAAATTGCATTAATCTAATTTTCACTTAAATATGGTCTTCTCTTCAATCCCCATAGTATCAATTCAGATCCATCATCATGAAAAGTCATGAAAGGTTTACACCATTCATCATTTCAGCATAAAAAATGTCAATCTTCTCAAACATGATTTTCTTGAAAGCTCCAGATGGGCACATCTTTCCACCTCAATTAGAAGCTCCAGAAAAGGCACAGCTTCACTTGTCATGAAAGCTCCAGAAAAGGCACAACTTTCAATATAATGACTTTATTTAGCAGAAAACACATCTCTTCAGAATTTAATTTTCCACCCAAAGTATCACAGAATGTGGTGGCAAAATCCAAGACAACTTCCCCCACACTTAAGCTCAACTAGATTATGCAATTTCACTTCAAGAGTTGGTTGGATAGGGAAAATTGGCTTGTAATGTGGCTTAACCTAACAGGCTGTGCATGGCTTCTAAGGGCTACAAGGATTAAATATTCAAGGTAGGCCATTATAAAAAAAGGATTCTTTGAAATAGAGGCTTTAATACCAAACAAATTCCTCAATCATTTAAACATATGTACCTCAAACCCTCAAGTTTTGACAGGAATAGATCAAATTCTGGTTAAATCAAGTATGGTTTGGTTCTCTCAAGAAATGAGGTGAATGTAAAGAATATGAAAATAATGGTTCAGAAGCCTCACAGGAAAGTGATTTCAAATTTAAAGATAGTGAGATGTGGCATGGGATTCAAAATTCGGTGTACTTTCCATGAAATTACTAAATATTTGAACTTGAAACAAAGTCATTTCAGCATTCATTTAAGCTTAGTTTCAAGGGGTAAATTGTTTCACTTATTGATATGGATTTAAAAATGGTGATGAGAATCATTTCAGCTCAAAAGTTTCAAAAACACACAGAAAATTGTAAAATAAACACACAAATTTTGAAAAACACGCAATTTTTTTTTTGGTTTTTTTTAACAGGAAAACAATTGAAATTACTAAACTAAAAGGTTCCCTCCCCCACACTTAAAGTATTGCATTGTCCTCAATGTGAACCCATGAGATGATATATGCACATGAAATGCAGAATTTTTAAATAGGACAAATAATATAAAAGTGAAAGGGTTAGGAACAGCCTGATGTGATCAAGTGATGATGGGGTCATGCAGTGTGATAAAATCCACTGCATCAGTAGGATGTCCCTCAATGTATCTCTTCAAACGTTTCCCATTGACTGTAAAGCTCCTTCCAGTGTCCTCTTGTGTGATCTCCACTGCACCATAAGGAAAAACATTAGACACAATATAAGGACCTAACCATCTGGAACGCAACTTACCAGGCATCAACTTCAGTCGTGAACTATAGAGAAGGACTTTCTCTCCAACATGAAACTCCCTTTTTTGGATCATTTTGTCATGAGATTCTTTTGATCTTTCCTTGTAGAGCCTTGAGTTCTCATATGATGACAGGCGAATCTCCTCAAGCTCTTGAATTTGCAACTTCCTTTGAATTCCAGCTTGGGCCAAATCCATGTTACATTTCTTTATAGCCCAATATGCCCGATGCTCGATTTCCACGGGGAGATGACATGCTTTCCAAAAAACAATCCGAAATGGGGACATACCAATGGGGGTCTTGTATGCTGTCCTATAAGCCCACAATGCATCATCCAAGCGCTTGCTCCAATCCTTCCTATTTGGCTGCATGGTTTTCTCCAAGATTTGTTTCAACTCACGATTTGAAACCTCAGCCTGGCCATTTGTTTGGGGGTGGTATGGTGTTGATGTTTTGTGTGTCACCCCATACTTTCGAAGGAGGGAAGCAAAATTCCTATTGCAAAAGTGTGTCCCTTGGTCACTGATGATGGCCTTTGGTACTCCAAACCTGCAAAAAATTTGTGCTTTGACAAAGTCCACAACAACATGAGAATCGTCAGTCCTGGTGGCCTTGGCCTCCACCCATTTACTCACATAATCAACAGCAACCAAAATATACAAAAATCCAAATGAACTAGGAAAAGGACCCATAAAGTCGATGCCCCATACATCAAAAATCTCACAAAATAGTATGGGTTGTTGGGGCATCTCATGTCTCCTAGAAATGTTCCCAGTGTGTTGGCAACGAGAGCATGACTTACAAAACACATGGGCATCATGGAATAATCTAGGCCAATATAATCCAGAGTCCAAAACTTTCCTAGCTGTCCGTTGGGGTCCAAAGTGTCCACCACATGCAAGTGTATGACAGAAATGCAAAACAGACTCAAACTCATGATCGGGAACACACCTCCTAATGACTTGGTCACTACACATGCGCCAGAGGTAAGGATCATCCCACACATAAAACCTGGACTCACTTTTTAATTTTTGGACTTGATGTTTCTTTAAATTTGCAGGGATTTCAGAAGCAGCAATGTAATTAACTAAATCAGCATACCAAGGATGCTTACCTGAGATGGTATAGAGATGCTCATCGGGGAAAGTGTCCCGAAGTGGTACCTGGTCCAAGGTGTCACCCTCTAGTGTGTGAGTAAGCCTACTCATGTGGTCTGCCACCAAATTCTCTGACCCCTTCTTGTCCTTTATCTCAAGGTCAAACTCTTGAAGAAGGAGCATCCAACGGATAAGTCGTGGCTTTGCATCTGGCTTCTTTAGGAGGTACCTCAAAGCTGCATGGTCAGAAAAAACAACTACTTTAGAGACCAATAAATATGAACGGAATTTATCTAAAGAAAATATGACAGCAAGAAACTCCTTTTCTGTGGTAGTGTAGTTTGATTGGGCTGAATCTAGCGTCCTCGATGCATAGGCGATCACATGTGAACGTCCCTCCACCCTCTGAGATAAGACAGCTCCAACCGCAAAGTTGGAGGCGTCACACATAAGCTCAAATGGAAGGTCCCACCGTGGGGGATGTATGATTGTTGGAGTGGTCAGACACTTCTTCAGCTCATCAAATGATACCCTGCATGAATCATCAAAATTGAAGTCAATATCTTTTTGAAGCAATCGAGATAAGGGTAGAGCGATCTTACTAAAATCTCTGATGAAGCGTCGATAAAATCCAGCATGCCCAAGGAATGATCGAACATCATGCACACATGTAGGATCTGGGAGGGATGAAATAATGTCTACCTTAGATTTATCAACTTCAATTCCATGTTGTGATACTATATGACCTAAGACAATTCCCTTTTCGACCATGAAATGACATTTTTCAAAATTTAAGACCAGATTCTTCTCAATACAACGATGCAACACATCACCCAAACTAGAGAGACATTCATCAAATGAGGACCCATAAACTGTAAAATCATCCATAAATACCTCCATGCAGGTCTCAATGAAATCTGAGAAAATACTCACCATGCATCTCTGGAAGGTACCTGGGGCGTTGCAAAGTCCAAATGGCATCCTCCGGTAAGCAAAGGTACCGAATGGGCAGGTGAATGTTGTCTTCTCCTGGTCCTCTGCTGCAATGGGAACCTGAAAATAGCCAGAAAATCCATCCAAGAAACAATAGTGTGTCTTCCCAGCTAGTCTCTCAAGCATCTGGTCAATGAATGGAAGTGGGAAATGGTCCTTACGAGTGGATTGATTTAGTTTCCTATAATCGATACACACTCGCCAACTGTTTTGTACTCTCACAGGAACTAACTCATCATTTTCATTTTTTATAACAGTGAAACTAGTTTTCTTTGGTACAACCTGAACAGGGCTAACCCATTGTGAGTCAGAAATAGGGTAAATGATACCCGCCTCAAGTAATTTTTCAACTTCTTTCTTAACAACTTCTAGGAGGGTGGGATTAAGTCTCCTTTGTGGCTGTCTCACCGGTTTAGCCCCATCCTCCAAGAGAATCCTATGCATGCAAATGGAGGGGCTAATACCTGATATGTCTGCCAATGTCCAACCAATTGCCCTAATGTTATCTCTCAAAAGATTCAAAAGTTTTTCTTCATGTTCAAAAGAGAGATTGTTAGCAATTATGACAGGTAATCTATCACCACTGAGCAAGTATGCATATTTGAGATTTGGGGGCAATGGCTTGAGTTCCAATGTAGGTGGGTGATGTATGGATGGAGAAATTGATGCAACAGACATATCTGCACAATGAACATCAGTATCAGAATAAAAATCATCACAATCAGAGAATAAAGCACCAAATCCATCAGCATACTCAATAGCCATGTCATAATCAGAGTTCACATGATCAAAATCAGAATATGATTCTATTTCAAAATCAAATCTTAGAGAGTCTTGTTCCTTAAAAATGGGTGTAGAAGTATTCTTAGACATCAAACTAGAACCAATACTCATAATCTCCCTAAGCATAGGACAATCAAATTCTATGGAGTTTTTATTTGGTGGTTCAAAATGGGAGATAACAAAAGCAGAATGGTCCTCTGAGGGGTACTTCATGGAATCCATAACATTAAATATCACAACTTCATCCCCAAATTCCATGGAAAGTGTACCCTCATTGACATTTATGATAGTTTTTGCAGTTTTGAGGAAGGGTCTACCTAAGATAATGGGGGCATGAGAACTTACCTGATCATCCTCCATGTTAAGAACATAGAAATCCGCTGGAAAGATCATGTCTCTTACCCGGACAAGTACATCCTCAAGGACTCCCGCTGGATATGCCGTAGCTCTATTCGCCAATTGCACCACTACTCTTGTTGGCTTCAACTCACCAACCTGCAAGGAAGAGAATACAGAGTGAGGCATCACATTTATTGAAGCTCCTAAATCACAAAGAGCATCAGAGAAGTGCAACTCCCCTATGGTACATGGGATGGTGAATGTCCCGGGATCCTTGCACTTTGTTGGCATTGCTAGAGTTGGTGTAATGAGTGCCGACACATTCCTTCCAAGGTTGATCCTCTCATTCCCCTTGAGCCCTCTTCGATTGGTGCAGAGTTCTTTTAAGAATTTGGCATACCTTGGGATTTGCTTAATGGCTTCAAGTAGAGGAATGTTGATCTCCACACGCTTAAATGTGTCCAAAACCTCCTTTTGCATTGCTTCTTCAGCCATCTTCTTGGTTTGAACAACCCTGTTTGGAAAAGGAAAGGGTTTAGGAGGAACATCATCAATCTTTTTCTTACCTTTATCTTTCTCCTTGGATTGCTCATCAGTTGGTATGGAATGCGGCTTCTCTGAAGTTGAGGTGAATCCCGGTGGAATGGTAGGTGTAGATGTATCATTCATTTGCTTCCCACTTCTCAATGTGATGGCACTAACATTCCCCTTTGGATTTGGAGTGGGTTGGGAAGGTAGATTTCCAGAATTCTTACTCACAAGTTCATGGAGGGCAGTGGCAATCTGACTCATTTGAGTCTTCAACTCTCTCAGCTCCGAACCTTGACTCTTCAGCTCATTCTGTTGATTAAGAACAATTTGCTTCAAAAGATCATCAGTATTAGAATCTACCTTTGGTGGATGATTCCCTTGTTGTTGACTTGTTGATGTTTGAGCTTCAAATCTCCTTTGGGGTTGTTGGAAACCCTGCTGGTAAGGCGGAAGCTGCTGGAAGTTTGGTTGAAAAGGGGGCCTTTGTTGTTGTCTAGAGCCATACCTTATGTCCGCTAGATCTTTCCACCCTTGGTTGTATGTTGGATCAAACTTCTTTTGGGGATATGGTTGTTGTTGTTGCTGCTGAAATGGTCTCCCAGGGAACACTGCTGCACAATCTTCTGTTTCTTGGAGTTGTGGGCAACAGTCAGCTGGGTGGCTTGTCTCAGTGAAAATACCACAAGGCCTTGAAGGAGGGGGTAGAGAAGTCTTTTGTGCCAATGCAATCTGCCTCACCATAGTTGTCAATTCTTCTAACTTAGTATCAATCAAATGACTTTCAAGAGAAGAAGGACTTACTTGATGTACTCCTCGAACATGTGGTGTACCTCTATCACCAAATTGTTGGGAGTTTTGGGCCATCTTGTCGATCAATGCCCGTGCAGCTACTGGTGTCTTGTCCACCAATGCTCCTCCAGCTGCATCATCCACCATGATCCTCTCCATGGGTGTGAGTCCTTCATAGAAGTACTGAATGAGTAATTGCTCACTGATTTGGTGATGCGGACAGCTTGCACACAACTTCTTGAATCTCTCCCAGTACTCATACATTGACTCCCCTTGGGCTTGCTTGATCCCCGAGATCTCCTTACGAATGGATGTGGTCCTTGATGCTGGAAAAAATCTCTGCAAGAAAAGACGTTTCAAATCGTTCCAACAAGTTACATCTTCGGGTTGTAAATAATACATCCAATCTTTCGCAGCTCCATCAAGTGAGAATGGGAATGCTCTTAGTTTGATTTGATCTTCAGAGACATTTCTAGGTTTTAGGGTTGAGAAAACCACATTAAATTCTTTCAAATGTTTATTGGGATCCTCACCAGAGAGGCCATGAAACTTTGGAAGTAAGTGAATTAACCCAGATTTCAGTTCGAATTCCGATTCGAGATTTGGGTATGCAATAAAATTTGGTTGATAGTTAATATCAGGTGCAGCCAATTCTCGAATGGTTCTATTAAGTTCAATTCCATTGTTTTCAGCCATTGGTTCTTGTTTTATGGTTGAATTTGAATTGCTTCCAATTTCAATGTTCTGATATTGGAGTAATTCTCCAACTGGTTGAATGTTGAAACTTCCCGTAGATTGAGAATGTCTGATTCGTGCCCTAAGGCTACGTTCAATCTCAGGGTCAAGATCTAAGAGATCTTCGGGATTAGTTCGTGTCATAAATCAATGAAAGATGAAAAGAAGGAATGTGGACCATAGTAAAATAAAAATTAGAAGTTTGAGTTGATGGTCCAAAAAGAAGTAGAAAGAGATAAAAGAAGAAGAAGAAAGAAAAAAAATCAGACTGGGTAAAGACGAAAGAAAGAAGAGAGGAAGAGAATTAAAATGTAAAATAAAATAAATACCTCTAATTGGTTGAAATAATTACTTGCCTCCCCGGCAACGACGCCCATTTGAAAGAGCGCTGTCGTGGGTGCCCTCAAATGATTAGTGTAATTTGGGGTACTTAGGTGCAGCAGAGTGGCTGACCAAGGTCGTCTCTCAAAGGAGGAAGTGAATTTAAACAATTATTAGAGGTATTATAGAAGTAAAATAAAAGATAATAAAAACACTACTTGAAAGGATGGGGGTGGTTTTTTATAGTTTATGAATCTAGAAGAAGTTTGCTGGAAGAAGATTGTATATATATATTTTTTTTGTTTTTAGTTTTGAAATGAATTTCAATTTAAATGACACAACAAGAAGATGTTTTTTTAGAAATCTATTTAAAAAGCGTAATCGATCTAACTCTACCTCTTCACTTTATTATTAATCATTATCATTTAAATTAACATTCACTTAATTATGATCCCTTAATTTGTTAAATCCCGAACCCTACGAGAATTAACTTTACCACAAAGATGATGTGAATTTAAACCTAGGCTAACTTTGGAACGTGCAATCGCAGCACCCTGCTTTGATTAATGTTCTAAGATTAGCTTATGATCAGTGGTAAATTAAGGAACATATCCATTCTGGAAATGAGGATGAATTGTGTTTAGGGATTATATTTGAACTCTACAAATTTATCCCGTGTGGTCTTGTATTACCGATTAAGATCGCGCTCTCACAATTTACACAAAATCCCGACCTCGCGTGTTTTTGTGTTAATTGTTCAATTGCTTGCTTAGTTTCTTACAATTTAAAAAACACAATTCATGGATCATATTAAGTGAATTACAGTATCTCATTGATTCAAAATAATTAAATGAAGAGGGTAGAAGATAGATCGATTACTAAAAGACTACTCTTCCATGGGTGGCGTAATCATCGTAGAAGCGTTTTGCATGTGCAAAGGTTTAAAATGGGTATAACCCAATAACGCTTCTACTCAAGAATTCCAGCCCAATTAGGAAGATTAAGAGAAGAAGAAATTTAAACAAAACAGAAGAAAAGAGAAGAAATATAAGAAGAGCAATGAAGTTTATTACACAAATGAAAACATTACAAAATGAAGAAGAGAAGGAGGCTTCGATGAGGGGATCCTTGCTTCAAGAGCTACCCCTCTTACAATGGTTGGAGAATTTGGGTGAAACAAATTCTCCTCATCCTCCAATCTCCCAATTCACGTCCCAACCCCTCCAAATGTGAAAAACTCCAATTTATAGAGGGGAGGGGAGGAGAGGTTACAAGTGGTTTCAAGTGTGAATGTGGAAATTCGGCCAAATATTTTATGCCAAATTTCACCGCCCATTTGACCACTAGAACGCGTGAATTGGCCGGCCTTCCAGAAGGATGATTTGTGCCACATCATGTCCCCGAGCTTTCATCAAACTTTGGGCTCAATCCAAGCCCGTATGTAGAATATATGGCCCAAATACAGAACCTTCTCCATTCTGGCGAGCCCAGCCAAACTTTGTCTTCATGGCCTAATTTCAACAACCAAATGAACTCTTTAGCTTTAGTGTCCTGAATAAAAGTTGTAGATACTTAAGTTAAGAACACTGTTACAAAATTTAAAATTCAAATAATAAATATAAAAATCTTTAACTTCGAAATACTACAGTGCACTATTAAGGGTAAAACTGGAATTTTCACCAAATTTTCAAATGAATGATCAAATCCCAAATATTTTATAAATAAACATGTTTAACACAATGTGAGGAAATTATATCATTTATTATCAATAAAATATTCAATAAAATAGTGTTTTATCAGTTGTCGAATTCCTTTCTTGAATTTCTCTCTTTTAAATGAAATGTTATTTTATTATGAATACCAAAAACCCTTTGAAAACCATAGGTATTCACCAATATGTGAATATAATTTATTAATAAGGTATTTATATATATTAAACCCACATTACCTTTTCATGGGTAAAAATGATACATTGTTTATGTCATTAAGAACTTATGTACTCAATGATTTTATAAAAAATATGTTTTTTTATTTTCCTTGGGTTGTTGATGAAATATTTTATTTTTATGAATTTGGATGACATGAATTAAGAAATATTATGCTTATTCCTTGATAGTTATCTAATAAATTTGGTATTGAATTAATATCTAGAGACGACATGTTTTACGATACCTTGGTGAAAACCCTTAATAATTTTTATTTGTGAAACCTTAGTGATGTACTTATGAATGTATCAATTTTATGTTATAAACACATTTTTAGGTTTTGTATCATGTTTTTATGATTATTCTATCATGTTAAGAATCCTGTATTTTCTATGATGATCATTCAGGTTCCATTTACTTTGTTTATCCCATACTGAGTTTTATGCTCACACTTTTCTATGGATGTATTTCAATGGGTAATTACTTATAGTGAGATGACCTATGATAGAATAACGAAGGATTATTTGAAAAAGATTAAATAATTTTTACGTCTATGTTTTCCTTTTGCAGTTAATATATTATGAGCCCACTTTCGAATACACTAGAACTAAAATGATCCTTAGAAGTTTACATGTAATATTTTTATGGAATTATGTTATAAGTCATGTATTAAAAAGGTATGATTCCATATTACCTTCTCATAGTAAGATGATGAAATTACCAAGACATAGTGGATGTTAGAAAAAAGATATTTGAATTCCATGTTATTTAAATTTTTCATATCTCACTGAATATCATGGCTATTTTTGAAAGTTTAAAAACCTAGTTGACCTTAACCTTGATATTTTGACTTTGGAAATTGTTGTTTTTCCATAGACCCTAACTCAACACAAAAAACACTAAGATATAGATATACTAAAAAAACCATTTCCATCATACCACATCATGTTGAATAAAATATAAAAGGATCATGAACATGACATAATATGTCATGACCCGTCGCCCGGGGCCAATGTCGTGACATCCCCCAATCCCACCTCCCGAAGGATAGGGATTGGTGAATAGTGCTGAAGGTGTCAACCTACATGTGGTAGGCATTATCTTGAGTACTTGTATGCATGCACACACAACCACATACCAAACCAGGAAAGGTAAACATGAATTCCAATAAACAACAACTAAGTAAATTTACAAACTGTAGATCAAATGGTCCATAATAAAAACACACAAAAAAATACAAATTGAAAACAAGAATGTACAAGGAAAATATAATTATCATCTGCTGAAAACCCCACCTGATGGGTAAGTGTAGAGTAGCTATTAGAAGTCATAGATGTACGCCCCGCCTACCAGGTATCACTAGGCACCACCAGGTCATGGGACACCAAGCCATCTGTCAAGGCGGTGGTTTTCTGGACAAGAAAAAAGATGTGCAGTTTAATCCCATACATGGTTGAGTAAAAAAATATTCAGTAGGAACCCAAAATCACAATGGAAATACCATGACAAAATTTAATAAGAAAACCATGAATCATGATCACAAATAAAGACATCTCATACATGTATAATCTAATGTATGGAAATAAAGACTATCAGTTGTAACACTGAACACCTTGGAATGTTGAGGTACTCATCCCGGATGAGTACCGTGGGTCTATTGGGTCATACAGATCCACTTTCTTCTAATCCATATATGTTTTCTAGGAGCTCATCTATAAAGGGTCTCTAATAGTTGATCGAGGGAGGGTCACTAGGAGCTGATCCACACATGGTCTCTAGGATTTGATCCACACATATTCGCTAAGACCTAATCCACATAGGGTATCTATGAGCTTATCCACACAGGGTCTATATGAGATCATCCACATAGGGTTGCTAGGAGTTGATCCACAAAGTGTTACTATGAGATGATGCACACAGGTTCTCCAGTCTTCAGGTCTCAGCCAGCCGTAGGATTCCTACATAGAGTGCACTTGATTCTTAGAGAATATACCCCTTAAGAAAATTTTCATATTCCAAATTCCATAAAAGTCTCATTAGATCATTTCAAAAGTACCACCTCATTGCGAGAATTCCATGGCTACAAATAGATTGTCAATCAGACGCACAATTTGAAAGTTATCAACATTTTTTCAAAAAGGGGTTGGTTCGGTTTGGGTATGTCCAACCTGGTAAGACTGACCCAACATGACCTAGACTAGAGTCCACTAAACCGACCTAGGTCCACTGACTTGACCAGTGTCCTCCAACCTGACTTAGATCTGGCCCATCTCGTTGGGATGCGGGTTCAGCCTATTGGGCCACATGCACTGTGCCCGTCCCACCAAGGGCGGGCTGGCTCGTACCTATCCAGGACGCATCTAGAAGCTGTGTACACCCTCATGCCCTATGGTTTGTATGTGGGGCCACCTTCTCTTCTATTATTGTTTGAATACAACCATTCCATGTGGGAAGTGGAATGTTGCCTCTGACGTGGCCAGGTGGATGCATCCGCCTGCCTCTAGCTTCCAACATAGAGGTCGGCACCTCCTACCGCCTCCCCATAGCCCGAGCCGACTGTGGCCTGAGCCGACTACAGCCCACCTCTCAGTGTGCTTTCGTGGGCTCCAACTGACTCCAGCTCGCTGACGGCTCCTTCTACGGACCACCAGGTCCTCTATGGTGGTCTATTCATCACACATCTTGCTCCTATGACCTCTAGGGTTTTCCATATTCCCTACGATGGCCATGAATACTCCTTTCTGCCATTTCAAAGTTATGGACATGAAGAATGCACAAAAACACACATGTTTTAGGAGATCAATCCTTATTTGTGTCAGCCATTTCCCTCCACATTAGTGGTTTAAAAACATGGGATAAAGGATTGAAATTCTATCACAATTTGACCTCAATAAACTCCTGAGATAAGAGTACCCTCCCATAAGAACGAGTGATCCGCTGATCAACATATTCATGGGTTAATCCACATTCGTTATTTTAGAATGAAGAACGAGGAAAACTCAAGCACAAATAAAAAACCTACATGGGTCGGATCGTTCATTATATTTGAACAGTTTCATCGCATTGGTCATTCAACGGTCCTCTGTTTATAGTCATTGGTTGATCTTTATCATCACCCATTGGATCTTCAGTGGAAAGCCAGGATTGCGAAAACAATCATGTGTTGTCTGTGAAACACCCCAAGATTTCATAGTGTGTTATTTCATTAAAATAATACAATAACTTGCACTACACGCAACACCGAGTTCAAGCACACCATGACTTACAAAACAAGCCGTTCAAAATAGGTTATGAATAATATTAACTAAATTTTAAACTTTATATAATCCTTATAATTTTAGAATCCATAATATGAGTTTCTTAGACATAATACGAGAACAGATTCATTTTCAGTATTGCACTTTTATCAACTTTTAATAGTGAAACCTTTTTAAATACAATATTTTAAACTTTTTGACTAAATGGGGACATCAAAAAAATTTAAAATGAAACAGCCCAAGCTTCCACGGTACGCTTTCCATTGAATTATACAGTAGCGTGTGTCGTACGCAACTTCGAGTTCTAACACACCACAACCAATCAAACTAGCCGTTATGAATAGTAATACCTACTTTTTGAAATTATAAATATTTTATATTTTAGAATGGACTTCATTTTTGGATTCGTAATATCGAATTTAGCCTAAGGTGAAATTTTGGTACATTTCGGATATCTTTCATATTTTGATGAATAGTGAAAATTACTAAATTTTAATTAAAAACAACTTTTTTAATCAAAATAATTAATAGTGATAAATTATGAATTTAAGTGGTTTTAAAGTATATTTAGAATTTATTTTTACCATTTAATATAATTTTGGTCATTGGAAATAATTTTACAATTAAACCGAACATAAACAGGTGTCAATCTTTTGATAGTTATTATCTCTTAAAAACACGCTTTTTGTTTTGACAGCGGGAATTAATTTTAAATTAATTTATGCCACTTCTGTGTTTTGAATTTAGAAAAATGGATTCAATATTTGGAATCAGGATGTTAAAATTGTGTAAATAGGTAACTTTTATTTTTACACATTTTGAATAATTACTGCGGTAAATATTTTATTTACCATGGTTAAAGGGTAAATCCGGTAAATAAGGGTTAAAAAATAATATTATAATAATACAAAATTACCCTAAAACGTGTCCTAACTTTATTGGTGGACACATACCCGACCATGGGCATCCTTGGGTCGATTTGGGGACCCCTTAGAGCCACTTGTATGTGGTAGGGACACATTATATTAATAAAGTTAAAATAAAAATAAAAATGGCATAAGCTTACATCTTTTAGAAGAACAATTTTTACATAGAGTTATACATGTTGGATTTTCGATTATAAATATTCATTAGAAAGCTAAAAATATTTCCTACATAATGATATTTTATTTATAATTCTTAGATATCAAATAATTTAAATTATTAATGACACAATAATGATGCAATGTTTACCTCATTAATAAATCATTTAAATAAATAAGATTATAATGATTAAAATACTATCTAAAACCTGTCCAATTCTTAATGGTTGATGTTATTTAGAAAATGAGTCATCTTATATTCGACCTCAATGATTTTTGGACCATTATAAACCGAATATAATTATATTATAAAGTAATACTTTCACTCTTTCCTAAAGAGCCCCTCCTCTCCCTTATAAAAGGAGACCACTTCTACTCATTCCTCACACCTCTCAAGCCACTTGGCTCGTCCAAACCCAACCCAAATACTCTCCCAAATTCCCTCACTACAACCTAGAGGCCTTAGTTTGATTATAAATCCAACCTAAGGATCCCTTTTGATCAAATCAAAAGTAAGAGCCTGAAGAAGAGGTAATGATTTCACCACCCTTTTCCAAGTTCATTTCTTCTTCCACTTCTTCTTCCTTTGTTGTTACCATTCTAAAATAATAACTCCAGTATCTCACATATATTGTGATGTTATTATAAATATGGTACAACCATATTCAGTATTCTATCCACCCTTTGAATAACATGTCACCATACGTGCGTACGTACGGCTTACCGTCTCCACGTCGTGGTGTAATTGTTATTCAATATATTATTATTTGGATGGGTATAATAATGATGTGAAACTCATGTAAATAATAAATATAACATGTTAATTATTCTGTATATATTATATACCATTCATTTATATATTATTTTAATATCAAAAGAATGATATTGTCGGTCGTGCGTACGTACGGACTACCGTCTCCACGAACGCGATGAGATTCATTCTCCATCATATCCATTCAAGTATAATTATCATTTGCTGATTTAAAAATGATGTTTAAGGACATTATATAATTTTGGATATGAATAATATACAACCTATCCATTACAAACATGGATTACGTAATAAAACATATAAAAGAAAATGAGTAAGTTAACACCCGAAACAACGATAATACTAAGACATTATTAACAAAGCAAAGTTAAAATATCATATATGATATGATATTAATATATATGATTCTTGTATAATTTAATAACAATTATTTCAATATTATACAGGAGGTTAACCTACCCCAACCAAGTAAAAGTACAAGGTAAGGGATTTTCTTATCTCACATTCAATTCCGTGAGATTTCCATTATTCGCCACTAAATTATTGAATGTGGTGTATTGTGTACTGGCATTTGATATATATTATCATGATTATCTTTATATTCATGTTATTCTTTAAATAATTTGGTGGTTATTAACTTTTGGAGATATGACTCAGTTGATTAACGTGGTAAGGGGTTTTCATCTCACTCTTTATTTCCGTGAGATTCATGCAATATTTCCACTATTATCTTTTGTGTGGTGTATGTACTTCCCATAATTGTATTCTTTGTGTAATACACGTTACCTTATGTGTATTTACATTTTCATTGTATGATACCTCTTTCATGGGTTTTATGTTTCATAAGTTACCAAATTGATAAGGGTTTACTTCACAATCTCTTTAATATCTGAGGTTGTCATTACGTAAGTATCTATATGGACATATTTACTATCCATGTCCATATTTCATAAAAGAGTTTTCAAAGGTATTCTTTCTAAGGGAACTTTTACTAAAACATCATTTTAAATGTTTTAAATATTTATTCTTCTAAATCATCCTCATTTATGTCCACATTTTCAAAATGGTTTGTAAGGATTTATTTATATGAAAATGAATGTTTTCAAAGTGTTAATTCCATTCAAAAGTTTCAAAGTGGTATGGGACACTTTGATTCAAAAATGTATTTAAATGCCTTACTTTCTAAATTGTGTAACATTATAATGTTTTCATGAAAAAGGGATATTTCTCTCAATAATTTTTTTAAAAAAACAATTTCATCTATGTCAACATCCTTTGATTGATTTTAAGATTATTTGAAGTTGATTTATTATGATATAAAACTTCCATATTTTAATGAAGTTTTGTGATATGTTTGACTGTAGATGTGTCACTTATATAGAATTCATAGTTTATGAGTAAAGTATTGACATTTCGTATGCTAGTTCCAATAAGAATGTTTATGTTATATTTCAACCTTTACTTCATATGAATGTGTTGGAGTTCCAGGTTGGGGACTGGTGAAAGTAAGACCTCCAGGTTGGGGACTGGTAAAAGTAAGCCCTCCAGGTTAGGGACTGGTAAAAGTAAGCCCTCCGGTTTGGTCTCCGGTTATTAGAGGCACTCCGGGTTGGTGTCCGGTTATTAGAGGCACTCCGGGTTGGTGTCCGGTTATTAGAGGCACTCCGGGTTGGGTTCCGGTTACAATTAGCCCCAAGGTCTTGGGACGAGGCCTTGAAAAGTAATTAAAGTTTAGCATTATGCATTCCATCATTGTGAAAGTGGTTATTGATATTGCATGTGATTATTCGATTAGTAGAATATCCATGTGAACAAGTCAATGGAATTATTTCATTTTAATTTTGACATACTATGTTGAAGTTCAAGTTTAAATGGCTTTTGTTTTATTAATTCATTACCTTAAATGTTTATGCTTATTTTTGAATGTTACGCTATATTGTTATCCTTACTGGGCATTTGAGCTCACCCCTCTTCTATGTTTTATTTTTCCCAGGATGTGAAGAAGTAAGTTATGAATGACCTGCAGGGATATTATGAGGGGATATTAGTGTGGACTATGGAGACATTATGTTGTTGTAGTAGTTTTTCATTTTATGATGTAATGTAAAACTTATGAATATATCTAGTGTTTCCAAGGCTACTAAACCAATCGGTCTTTCAAGATTTTATATTTCTTGTGATCATGCCAATGTTATGTAATAATGCACCGACTCTGGGTAACTAGGGTCGGGGCGTTACAGTTGGTATCAGAGGAAGTTTAGTACAAACCTTGGAAGCTAGATTTAGATAAACTCTGATTAGAGCACGTAGACCTAAGATAAACTTTGAGGATTAGTATAGAAGAACTTCCTAGAATTTTGGTATTGTAGAGATTTTGTGAGTTTTCTGGGCAATACATCCCTGTCTGGATACGAACAGGTAGAGGCGGCTCTGGCACAGATGTACCTAGGGGTAAAACCCGATAACACCGCTTTGAGCTAGACTCGAACGGAAACTGGTGCACGACAACGGGCCTTGCTGCACTCTGGGTTATGAAACTCCCGGGGGATATGCTTAGGATAACTCTCATTTTCTTTACAAATCATTATGAAGGGTTTATGAGTATATACTTCCTCAAAGGAGACATTTTTATGATTATGGATTATATCCATAAACTATTTAATTTATATTATGTGTTTTAAATGTTTGGGATTAGGTATTGTTATTCATAAACTAATCTAGTGTATGCCAATGTTTAGAAATGGCGCCTAGTAGAAGGAATGAGAACTCCAGCAATGCACATGATACAAAGAGAAAGAAGGATCATATATTTTATGGTCTTAAGCCAGAATTTACAAGAGAAATAGTCTCGCATGTATTATCATCATATGAAGAAATAATATCATGTGTTGATAAGATAAGTAAAGAGTTTACTGAGTCCTATGGCTTTGAAGGGAAGCAAGAGAAGAAAAGGGTGGAAGAGAGAAAGATGGATAAAGGGAAGAGGAAAAAGAAGAATTTTCCCATATGTGGTAACTGTGGAAAGAAACACCCTGGAACTTTCCTGAAAGGAATGGGAGTTTGTTATAACTGTGGAGGAAAAGGGCACAAAGTACGTGACTGCAAGGGTAAGAAAATGGTTTCAAATGTACAATGCTTCATTTGCAAGGAGTTTGGACACTACGCGAACCTATGTCCCAGTCATCAGACTATGCCGCAAATGATGCTATTGGATAATAATCAAGTTATGATACTACCACAGATGAAGAGGAATGATTAGACTTCTTATGTTGATTATGTCAATTGAGTGTTGTATCAACAATGTACTTGTTATAATAATTATGGAGTATATAAGGATTGTATTGCAGTACTATTTCATTAAGGACTTGATATTGTGTGGAACAAAGAAAAGTGACTCAATAGAAGGTTAAATTTTTGGAAAATATATGGTTGAGAGAAAGATAAACCATAATATGGTTCTGATACCGAGGTAGTGATTTTAGAATAATACATGATTGATTTGGATAAATTATATTGGATATTCTTGACTACCTTAAAGCTGATTAATGATTTGTCTATTCCATCATTGTTAGGGTTTAAAACATTTTTGGATTGATGAAGTATATCCAGCATTCTATATGGAATAAGGGAGCATGAATGTAATCAATAAGGAATATGGTAATTCAGGATGTTTCAGTGTATTAAAAGAATACATGATGAAGGTATTCATATGCTATTACGTGGTAAAGAGGATCTACATTATGTTTAATTTCCTTATAAATGTTGGACTGTGGGTTTGGTCAGAAATATTTTGGATAAATTCTAGTTTGAGATTAATTTTGGATTTCCATAAAAGGACAACCCGGAGGTCGGGCGGCAACCCGTCGCGTCCGGCAAGGCCGCGAGACTTGAACCCACAACCGAAGGGCGACAAGGGTGTATCACCTACCACTGGCCCAAGAGATGTCATGGATTAAATAATGTAGTTTTTTTTAAAAGATCTGGTAGATGAATTATAAATTCGTTTATTTTGGAACCCTGTACGAATAGTATAAATAGAAATTTTTTTACGAGTGAAATATGAGTTTGTGGTAGAAATTTATCAATGGACAAAACTATAATTATAAAGTAAGTATATCTCCTTATGATATTATCCAATCTCATAAATAAATTCCTCAACATTAAGAAAAGAAACTTAGAACAAAAATTTTGTCCTAGATGGTACCTTAAATCATCACTAATTTCTGGCTTTGGGATTGTTGGCCTTTTCATAGCCATGTTCTCTACCACTCTCCATCAGATAATTGATGGTTAGATTTCTCTTCCATATCCATATTTTCCTACATGGAACCCTAGTATGTGTTATTTTCATTAATCTTCATACTTTCCACTCTTTATTTTAAATAGAGGCCTCATTAATTCATTTTTCGATGTGGGATTTCAACTAAGATATTTTGAAACGTCAAAAATGTGTTATCCTAATACCCTATGTTTTGTTGAACCGATGGTATTTCAAATCATCATAGATTGATGAGTTTATGGACCTCAATTTTATACTTGTTTGTGATTGATGACCTCAATCACTACCTATAAATATTTACGTTTTTCCTCCAATTATATGTCTCTAATTGACACCAATGTTCTCCTAATCGAGATCATAATTTGGTGGTGACCCTTTCATTTATCATTTCCTCATATTAAGACTAAATTTTAGTAACCCAATTTCCGATGTGGGTTTTCCCACAAAGATATTTTTTATTTTCAACCTTTTATTTTCGAAGAACAATTTCAAATTGCGAGGACGCAATTTATTGAAGGTGGGGAGAATGTAACACCCCAAGATTTCATAGTGTGTTATTTCTTTAAAATAATACAATAACTTGCACTACATGCAACACCGAGTTCAAGCACACCATGACTTACCAAACAAGCCGTTCAAAAGAGGGTATCAATAGTATTAACTAAATTTTAAACTTTATATAATCCTTATAATTTTAGAATCCATATTATGAGTTTCTTAGACATAATACAAGAACAGATTCATTTTCAGTATTGCACTTTTATCAACTTTTCATAGTGAAACCTTTTTAAATACAATATTTTAAACTTTTTGACTAAATGGGGACATCAAAAAAATTTAAAATGAAACATCCCAAGCTTCCACGGTACGCTTTCCTTTGAATAATATAGTAGCGTGTGTTGTACGCAACTTCGAGTTCTAACACACCACACCCAATCAAACTAGCCGTTATGAATAGTAATACCTACTTTTTGAAATTATATATATTTTATATTTTAGAATGGACTTCATTTTTGGATTCGTAATATCGAATTTATCCTAAGGTGAAATTTTGGTACATTTCGGATAACTTTCATATTTTGATGAATAGTGAAAATTACTAAATTTTAATTAAAAACAACTTTTTTAATCAAAATAATTAATAGTGATAAATTATGAATTTAAGTGGTTTTAAAGTATATTTAGAATTTATTTTTACCATTTAATATAATTTTGGTCATTGGACATAATTTTACAATTAAACCGAACATAAACAGGTGTCAATCTTTTGATAGTTATTATCTCTTAAAAACACGTTTTTTGTTTTGACAGCGGGAATTAATTTTAAATTAATTTCTGCCACTTCTGTGTTTTGAATTTAGAAAAATGGTTTCCATATTTGGAATCAGGATGTTCAAATTGTGTAAATAGGTAACTTTTATTTTTACACATTTTGAATAATTACTGCGGTAAATATTTTATTTACCATGGTTAAAGGGTAAATCCGGTAAATATGGGTTAAAAAATAATATTATAATAATACAAAATTACCATAAACCATGTCCTAACCTTATTGGTGGACACCTAACCGACCATGGGCATCCTTGGGTCGATTTGGGGACCCCTTAGAGCCACTTGTATGTGGTAGGGACACATTATATTAATAAAGTTAAAATAAAAATAAAAATGGCATAAGCTTACATCTTTTAGAAAAACAATTTTTACATAGGGTTATACATGTTGGATTTTAGATTATAAATATTCATTAGAAATCTAAACATATTTCCTACATAATGATATTTTATTTATAATTTTTAGACATCAAATAATTTAAATTATTAATGACACAATAATGATGCAATGTTACCTCATTAATAAATCATTTAAATAAATAAGATTATAATGATTAAAATATTATCTAAAACCTGTCCAATTATTATTGGTTGATGTTATTTAGAAAATGAGTCATCCTATCTTCGACCTCAATGATTTTTGGACCATTATAAACCGAATATAATTATATTATAAAGTAATACTTTCACTCTTTCCTAAAGAGCCCCTCCTCTCCCTTATAAAAGGAGACCACTTCTACTCATTCCTCACACCTCTCAAGCCACTTGGCTCGTCCAAACCCTGCCCAAATACTCTCCCAACTTCCCTCACTACAACCTAGAGGCCTTAGTTTGATTAGAAAGCCAACCTGAGGAGCCCTTTTGATCAAATCAAAAGGAAGAGCCCGAAGAAGAGGTAATGATTTCACCACCCTTTTCCAAGTTCATTTCTTCTTCCATTTCTTCTTCCTTTGTTGTTACCATTCTAAAATAATAACTACAGTGTCTCACATATACTGTGATGTTATTATAAATATGGTACAACCATATTCAGTATTCTATCCACCCTTTGAATAACATGTCACCATACGTGCGTACGTACGACTTACCGTCTCCACGTCGTGGTGTAATTGTTATTCAATATATTATTATTTGGATGGGTATAATAATGATGTGAAACTCATGTAAATAATAAATATAACATGTTAATTATTCTGTATATATGATATAACATTCATTTATATATTATTTTAATATCAAAAGAATGATATTGTCGCTCGTGCGTACGTACGGACTACCGTCTCCACGAACACGATGAGATTCATTCTCCATCATATCCATTCAAGTATAATTATCATTTGCTGATTTAAAAATGATGTTTAAGGACATTATATAATTATGGATATGAATAATATACAACCTATCCATTACAAACATGGATTACGTAATAAAACATATAAAAGAAAATGAGTAAGTTAACACCCGAAACAATGATAATACTAAGACATTATTAACAAAGCAAAGTTAAAAGATCATATATGATATGATATTAATATATATGATTCTTGTATAATTTAATAACAATTATTTCAATATTATACAGGAGGTTAACCTACCCCAACCAAGTAAAAGTACAAGGTAAGGGATTTTCTTATCTCACATTCAATTCCGTGAGATTTCCATTATTCGCCACTAAATTATTGAAAGTGGTGTATTGTGTACTAGCATTTGATATATATTATCATGATTATCTTTATATTCATGTTATTATGTAAATAATTTGGTGGTTATTAACTTTTGTCCATACGACTCAGTTGATTAACGTGGTAAGGTGTTTTCATCTCACTCTTTATTTCCGTGAGATTCATGCCATATTTCCACTATTATCTTTTGTGTGGTGTATGTACCGCCCATAATTGTATTATTTGTGTAATACACTTTACCTTATGTGTATTTACATTTTCATTGTATGATACCTCATTCATGGGTTGTATGTTTCATAAGTTACCAAATTGATAAGGGTTTACTTCACAATCTTTTTAATATCTGAGGTTGTCTTTACGTAAGTATCTATAGGGACATATTTACTATCCATGTCCATATTTCATAAAAGAGTTTTCAAAGGGATTATTTCTAAGGGAACTTTTACTAAAACATCATTTTAAATGATTTAAATATTTATTCTTCTAAATTAACCTCATTTATGTCCACATTTTCAAAATGGTTTGTAAGGATTTATTTATATGAAAATGAATGTTTTAAAAGTGTTAATTCCATTCAAAAGTATCAAAGTGGTATGGGACACTTTGATTCCAAAATGTATTTAAATGCCTTACTTTCTAAATTGTGTAACATTAAAATGTTTTCATGAAAAAGGGATATTTCTCTCAATAATTTCTTTTAAAAAAACATTTTCATCTATGTCAACATCCTTTGATGGATTTTAAGATTATTTGAAGTTGATTTATTATGATATAAACTTCCATATTGTAATGAAGTTTTGTGATATGTTTGACTGTAGATGTGTCACTTATATAGCATTCATGGTTTATGAGTAAAGTATTGACATTTCGTATGCTAGTTCCAATAAGAATGTTTATGTTATATTTCAACCTTTACTTCATATGAATGTGTTGGACAAGTATGTTCCAGGTTGGGGACTGGTGAAAGTAAGCCCTCCAGGTTGGGGACTGGTAAAAGTAAGCCCTCCATGTTAGGGACTGGTAAAAGTAAGCCCTCCGGTTTGGTCTCCGGTTATTAGAGGCACTCCGGGTTGGTGTCCGGTTATTAGAGGCACTCTGGGTTGGTGTCCGGTTATTAGAGGCACTCTGGGTTGGGTTCCGGTTACAATTTGCCCCAAGGTCTTGGGACGAGGCCTTGAAAAGAAATTAAAGTTTAGCATTATGCATTCCATCATTGTGAAAGTGGTTATTGATATTGCATGTGATTATTCGATTAGTAGAATATCCATGTGAACAAGTAAATGGAATTATTTCATTTTACTTTTGACATACTATGTTGAAGTTCAAGTTTAAAAGGCTTTTGTTTTAGTAATTCATTGCCTTAAATGTTTATTCTTATTTTTGAATGTTCCGCTATATTGTTATCCTTACTGGGCATTTGAGCTCACCCCTCTTCTATGTTTTATTTTTCCCAGGATGTGAAGAAGTAAGTTATGAATGACTGGCAGGGATATTATGAGGGGATATTAGTGTGGACTGTGGAGACATTATGTTGTTGTAGTAGTTTTTCATTTTATGATGTAATGTAAAACTTATGAATATATCTAGTGTTTCCAAGGCTACTAAACCAATCGGTCTTTCGAGATTTGATCTTTCTTGTGATCATGCCAATGTTATGTAATAATGCACCGACTCTGGGTAACAAGGGTCGGGGCGTTACAGTCTACATGGTCCTAAAAGGATGAATGTTAACCAGTGTTTCAGTTACATTTATATTACAAAGTCATTACACTATTTCATTTAATGAAACATAGTATTTAGTTTCTTTTGGTTGGAAAACTATTGAGCTAAAACGATTTCAAAAATTCTAAAAAATAGAATAAAACATGTTTATTTTATTTTTAACTTTTTTATCTAAAAATTATGAAAATTAAATTTTACCCTTGACCTACAATAGTCGAGTTTAGGTCTATTCTAGATGAATCTCACCATTTTAAGTTTAACGACGACCTCATATTTCTTATCTTATCATTGGTTTAAGTGTTAGAAAAAACCCAATTGTACTTTTATTTAAATGAACTAAAAATGGTAAAACATTATATAATGGGCTCACCGGACCTCGAAATAAAGTGTTGGAAGAGCGTCCGGTTTCAAAATAATTCCATATAAATTAAAAAAATACATAGAATTTCTGGGACATTACATTTCCCCAACCTTTTGGGATTTATGTCCTCGTAATCCAAAACAAATCTAAATGAACAAATGGGGGTACTAAGTATGAATATGAGCCTCCCACTCCCATGTTATCTCGTAGAGATTCTCATGCCACCATCGAATGCGCATTAGAGGAATTTACCATCCACAAAGAACTCACTGCTATCAATCCTCTATCTCCACTAGGAACTCTACAAAAGTAGCTGAATTGTCAATGTCTATCTTGCACTAGAAAATGACGTGTAACAAATCATGCACATACCTCCTCAGTTGTGACATGTGAAAATCACCGTGCACTCGTTGCATGACTGGGGGAAGAACTAGGTGGTACTCCACCTCACCATATCTACTCAGAATATGAAAAGGTCTGATGAACCTCGAAGATAACTTGACGCCCTGGCCAAATCTCTACAATCCTCATTGGGGTGAGACCCAAAGGAACACATAGTCTCCCTCCTCAAACACAAAGTGCCTCCATCTCCTATCAGCATAAGATTTATGTATGCACTGTATAGTCCTCATCCACTCTTGGATGATCTGACATTTCTTATTGGTAGCCCGTACCATCTCTGGACCCATGAGTGATGACTTTCCTGGGTCAGTCTCACGTAGAGGTGATCTGCAATGTCTCCCATACAAAGCTTCAAATAGTTCCATACAAATGGGGAATTAATAGTTGTTGTAGTAAGAAAAATCAACTAGTGGCGGGTGGTCCTCGCATCTAGGACCAAAATCAAGGAAAAAAGAATGAATCATTTCCTCTATGTTCTGTATGGTCCACTACATCTGACCATCTATCTGTGGGTGAAAGGTTTTGCTCAAGTGCTATTGGGTCAAGAATTCTTCTTGTAATCCCATCCAAAACTGGGATGTGTAGCAAGTGTCATGCTATGAGACAATCATAATAGTAACCCCATGAATCCACACTATCTCATTGACATAGAGGCATCTGAATCCCTCCACTAATCCTTGCTCTCGAATGGGTAGAAAGTGATCTGACTTGGTGAGTTGGTCAATGATCACCCAGATAGAATCGTTGACCTTGGTCATGTGTTGTAATCCTGACATGAATTCCATCGATATACCATCTCAATTACACCCCGGTACCTGAAGTGGTTGTGCTAAGCTGCTAGATCCTGATCCCCAGCCTCTACTTGCCGACAAGTGAGATATCATGAAACAAACTTGGCCACTTCTTTCATCATCTATGAACACCAGAACTGATGTCAGAGATCTTGGTACATCTTCTCCACTCCAGGATGCACCTCTATGGGGGTATGAAACTCCATCAAAATATACTCTCACAATGCCACTGGTACTACTGTGTTCCCTCTAAAAAGGATGACGTGCTCCCCACCTAATAGGAATCCATCAGGAGCCTGTCTTGATGATAAATGAGCACGTCGGGCCTTGAAATCAACATCCACATGTTGTGACTCCCTAAATCACTGTAAGAGTGGGGGATTAAATGTCATATCTGGAAGGTAAGATGCTCCATCGTCATCCAAAAAGGATATTTTCATTGCAGATAGCTGCCTCATCACCTCACTTAGCAGATGCACACTGAATCTCTTACTATGTGAATATCCCACCATGTTCCCCTTCCAAAGGGTATAAACTATCTCAATGTCATAGTCCTACAGTACCTCCATCCATAACCATTGTTTCATGTTCTAGTCCTTCTTTTTGAATATATACTTGAGACTCTTTTGCTCAGAGTAGATGGAAAACCGCTCACCCATCAAGTATTTCCCCCACATATTCAAAGAAAAGACCCATCTTGATAACTCCAGGTCATGGGTTGCATAGTTCTTATCATGCTGACTCAACTACCATGAACCATAAGCGATAAATGCTTTCTCCTACATTAGGACACAACCCAATCTGGTCCCTAATGCTTCACAGAATACTAAATACCCAATTCCCTCTTTTGGTAGTCTCAAGATGGGGGCACTTTTCAGCCACTTCCCTAGATCTTGGATACTCTTTTGGAACTTATCCATCCACAAGAAGGTTTGTCCCTTCCGTATCAGGGTTGATAAGGGTGGTGATACTTTGGTAAAGTTAGGAACGAACCTCTGGTAGTTTCCATCCAACCCCAAGAAACTATGCACCTCATTCACGCTCCTGGGTGGATCCCAATAAATCACTGCCTCTATATTCATAGGATCCACTAAAACTCTATCCTACAAGATGACATGTCCCGGAAAGTGGACCTCCTGAATCTAGAATGGAACTTCCAAAGATTACCATAAATTTGATACTCTCAGAGTGTATCCAAGACTATCTGTAGGTGTGTATCTTGCTCATCCTATGAGATCGAGTACACCATGATGTCATCAATGAATACCACCAAAAAATGATCTGGGTAAGGTCGAAAGATCCTATTCATGAGTCCCAAAAACACTATTGGGGAATTAGTATCATTGAATGCCATCACCAAGGACTCTTAGTGTCTATATCAGCATCTGAAGGTTGTCTTCAGAACATCCTCATCCCATACCCATAGCTGGTGATAGACTGACCTAAGTTCGATCATTGGGAACCACCTCACCCCTTTAAGCTGGTCAAAGAGGTCATCAATTATCAACATTGGATAGTTTATTTTCACGGTCACCTAGTTTAGGCACCAGAAGTCCATGCATAGCCTGAAGATCTCATATAAATTCTTCGCAAAAAACATTGGGGATACCCGTGGTGAAATGTGTGGCCTCACAAATACCTTATCTTGCAAGTCCTCTTGCTATACCCTCAACTCACAAAGCTCCATGGGAGCCATAAAATATTCTGGTGTGAATATCAGTGCCATCTCAGGGTGTAGGTCGATGCTGAATTCTACCTCACTACAAGGTGTTAGTCCCAAAAAAAACATTAGGAAAGATATCCTCATAATCATACACCACTATAGGAAATCTTGGACTCCTCTCGTCCATTGCACCAAGGGTGAGGTAGGAAAACTAGTGATTGATCAGCTATATCCTCCTCCGAGAAAGTCTCACATGTCCTGTAGGAGTTACCCTCTCATCGGTAAAGAAAAACCCGGTCCCATCCTCATAGATACGGCACAATCTATGCCTAAGATAGTTGATCCGAGGATGAACTATGGATTACCAGTCCATACACAGGATGACATCGTAATTCCTCAACACCATTCTCTCTTCCTAGATCAAGATCACACTGTCGGCAGTAATGTGAAATCATCGAATCTCCTCTCATAGGATTCTCTAATCGTATGGATCAATAAAATAGCTCCACTGGAATATACAAGATCTAAAAAAGGTGTGTGGCAAGGAAATTGTGATTGAAACCTATGTCTATAATAACTGCATACAAGTTAGAGAAGACACATATTGTACCTCTAATCATCTCTGGACAACCGTGGTCCTAGGCCTCTATCGCCTGTAGCTTGCCTCACCCCGGTCTACCGGCTCCCTGAGCCCATGGTGGACTACCTGGGTGTGGTGGTGGTAGCACCTCGAACAATTTTCCACCACCTGTCTCTCAGCCTACTCCCCTATCATGTCTGTTGTCCTGCAGATCACCCCACTCGAACCACTATCACTACCTCAGTGGCCCTTCGATTTCTTGTTGACCATTTTTGCAGTGTGTTGGGGAGTTACAAGACATGTTTCCCTACCCGCTACACGAGTAGCACACCCTACTATTTTGCTGACCCCTACTGCCTTGGGGGCCACACACCACCGATCCTATATCCTAAGGTCACCTTTAGAATCATCTCGCCTGCTTGGACCCTTGTCTCATCTATCGGTTACCCGCCATGGATGAATCAACCACCTGTCTCCCGGTGGTAGCTCCCACCACATTTTCCTTCTATGCGCGGAATATATATACTAGTAGAACTCGCTCTAGCACTCCACCCTAAGTTGGGATACTATGGGAAATCATAGATTCCCAGATCTCTCATTGGAGTACCATCTCAAAGGTCTGGACCCTGAATAAAGGGTCTTTTACAATATTTGTAGAGTAACGAGATAGCTTTTTGAACCTCATAGAGTACACAGACATTATCATGCTTCTCTAATATAGGTGAAGAAACTCCTATATGTGCACTAAGAACAAGGTTTTGTGGAAGAACTCCTCCCAGAAAAGTCACTCAATGTTAGCCCAAGAGAGGTTCTCCAAATCATGAGTATGAATAGTAAAACTCCATTTTCTCCATATCAATCCCTACCAATGTCATGTGGCAAGATCCACCATTTGTTCAACTAGAATCATCACTAAACAAGAAAACCCACATCAATACCTCTATCCAATCTTTAGTGACTTGAGAATCTCTCTCTACCCTAAACCTAGGAGTTCTCTATCTCTGAAACTCAAATAGGGTGCTGATCCTACGTGTTTCCTCAAACGGTAATGCCAGTAGTAGATGATGACCAACGGGTGGTGGTAAAACTGGAACACCACCCGATTTTTCAATCTCTATCAGGGTCCATGAACCGATGCCTCATCTCTAGGAGGGTTTTCCACATGACCATGTTTCATAATCCTATCTGGTTGTCTATGTGGAGGCATCCTAAAATAGATCAAGATATACCATGGTCAAATGATTATACCTAGTGAGATGACTCTAATTCAAGAAGAACATGAGGAAACACTCAATTTATATATGATGCATGCAACCAGTGTTTTTATGTATAGAACCAAAAAGAATAATTCAAGTTCCTGGTGTATGGATATGTTGGCAACCACACCAACACTCGACACCCCAAACCTGAAATTCAAACTAGAAACATTTAACATTGTTTCCCAAAAACAAAAAAAAACTTCTAGTCTTTGAGGTAGAACTGAACACCTCTAATACCACTTTTTCACAACTCGTTCCCTGAGGCTTGTGCCATGACATCCCCTAATCCTACCTCCTAATGGCCAAGGGTTGGTGATTAGCACTGAAGGTGTCAACATTCACTTGGGAGGAATTTTCTTGAGTACCTATTTGCACGCACACACAACCACATCCAAAATATGCAAAGGAAAAATTATATTCCACTAAAAAACCAATGAGTAAAAGTACAAATTGTAGGTCAAATGGGCTATAATACAATCACAAAAAAAAGATGAACTGAAAATAGTAAAGTACAAGGAATCTATAAAATTTGTCCACTGAAAACCCCACCTGATGGATAAGTGTAGAGTAGCTGCAGGAAGTCATAGATGTACGCTCTTCCTGTCTGGTCTCACTAGGCACCACTGGGTCCTGGCCCACCAAGTCCTCCATCAAGGAGAAGATCGTCTGCACCAGGCACAACACGTGAGATCAAATCCCATGCAGGGTTGAGTATAAAAAATACTTAGTTGGGACCCAAAACCATAAAGGAAATACCATGCAGAAATCCACAAAGAAATCCACAAAGAAAGATCCTGGAGAAAGATAGATCACACAGTTATAATCTAAAGTAAAAAAATAAACACTATCTTGTGTAACACTAAACACAATATATTGTTGAGGTACTCAACCCATATGAGTACCATGGGTATGTTGGTTTATATAGAGGCACTTATGGGTAATCCACATAGCATCACTAATAGATGATCAACAATGGGTCCCTAAGAGATGATCCACACAGGGTCGTTACGAGCTGATCCACAGAGGGTCACAAGGAGCTGATACTCACAATGTTTCCTGGAGATGATCCACATAGTGTAACTAGGAGCTGATCCACATAGGGTTTCTATGAGATAAACTAAATAGGGTCACTTGTTTTTTAGTTTCATCTAGCCATTGGTTTCCCACAAGAAGCGCTATTGATCCTGGGAGAATCCACTCTTCAAGACAATCGTCATATTACAAATTAAATGAAAGTCTTCTAGAGGAATTTCAGAAGGAACACCCTATCGTGATGGTTATAACGCCGCAAATTCCTCGTCAATCGGTCGTAATTTTTAAAATTTGTCTGTTTTTTTTTTCAAAAAGGGGTCGGTCGGGTCTGCGTCTGGTCCGACCCGAGTCCGCTGACCAGACCCGGGTCCGACCCAACCCAGATCTGGCCCGGACTGTTGGTCGCAGGCCCGTTGCACCGCGGGTCCGGCTCATACCTATCCAAGACGTGACCAAAAGTCACATCTACCCTCTTGCTCTACGATTCGTCTTTGGGGCCACCTCCTATGCCTCCCTCATTTGACCATGGCCTTTTTGCATGTGATGCAGTGCGTTGCTGCAATTGTGGGTCCTCTGGCGTGGTTGGGTGGCTACGTCCACCCAACGCCAGCCACTTGCATGGTTGATGGTGGCTCTTATCGCTTTTTTGTGACACGAACCAACCACAGCTCACCTATCGGCATGCCATATGGCACGCTAACACTGGTGTGCCTGTAGTTCCTTTCACGGACCATCGGGTTTGCTCCGATGGTCCGTTCTTCATGACGCTTTCGCCTAAGGCCTCTAGGGGACTTCATATTCCCTATGATGGCCTTGAACCCTCCTTGCATCAATTTCAAATATACGTCCAGGAAGAACGCAAAAAAATGAACAAAGTGGAGGGGATCAGTCCTTGTTCATGTTGTCCCACACCCTCCGTATTAGAGGTTTAGAAACATGGGATAAATGATTGATGTTCTATCACAATTAAACCCTGATGCAATCCTGAAAAAAGAGTACCATCCCTCAAGAAGAAGTGATCCGTAGATCAAAATGTTTGTGGATTGATTCATGTTTATTGTTTTAAAATAAAGAACAAGGAAAAAGTCAAACATAATGAAAACCCCTACCTTGGTTATAACCTTCATTGACTATGAACAACATTGTTGCATTCATTCTTCTATGATCCTCTGTTTACGGTTGTTGGTCGATCATCATCATCACCTACCAGAGCTTCAAAGCAGAACCAGGATTGTGCCAAAAATCATGTATTGTCTGCTTGGCCATTAAAGGACTACTGCAAATGATAATTTTGTTTACATTTTTTTATAAAGTCATTACACTGTTTCATTTAATGAAATAAAATATTCAGTTTATCTTGGATGAAAAACCATTGAGCTGAAATAAGTTGATAATAAAAAATAAAAAAGAAAGTTTAATTTATTTTAAACCTATTTCATTAAAAATTCCAAAAAATAACATTTCCCCTCAACCCATGTTATTCAAGATTATATCCATTCTACGAGAATGTTTCCATTTAGATTTCAATGCCACCCTCATATTTTTGATCTGAGGACTGGTTTAAAAGTTATGGAAACCCGCTCGCACATTTATTTAAATAAAATAAAAATTTTAAAAATCATATTTCAGTCTCACCAGGCCTCATAATCAGGTTTATTTAGAGCATCTAGTCTCAAAATAATTCTACATAATTAAAAAAATTACACAGAATTTATGGTATTTTATATAACACCATGCACATCCTATAAAACATGTTCTTCATACCTCCTCATTAATTACAATATCACACTTTCTAAAATGCATAACTCCATGTAAAATACCACCATAAGGAATTAGTAAATCCTCAAAATATGTATTTTAGACCCCAACATCAAAACAAAGTTAAAGAATAAGAAAATTATGCCCACATCCATACCATGGAACTCAAAATTACAAAGTCATTTATAAGACATGAGATATATTATAATGAATTTATTACAACACATGTACTTTTATTTTATCCTAGTAGTACCATGAAACTACATAATTGCATTTATATAAATAGATATGAATCATATTTTAGAAAATTACAAAAAAAGTATAAATCCACAATATAAAATTTAAAATTTTACAATTGAATAATAAGTAGAAGACATAATAGAACTAAAATATTTTATTTGGGCTTATCATGGTCTCTAACAATTATCAGACTAATGATTTACACAGTAAAAAGGAAAAAAATAATTATATATATAATATTTATTTATATAAAGATGAATATAGAACCTTTATTTTTATTTTATTAAATCTAGAATTAATTTTATAAATGGATTTTTTGGAATTATAACTAGAGTAAGACCGTTGGAATAGTAGATTGATTATTGGAATAGAAATTGGCCATGTGGAATTGTTAATTATTTAATAATTAATAGTGACTGTGAATAAGTAAATATAAATATTCAAATATCATAAAATGATCTATGAAATTGTATAACTCAATGTTTGTATAAGTGTATGTTTTTAAATACAGTTTTTATGTATTTGGTAAAAACAATTAAATTCACACTTCAATTTAAAGAATAGAAATACCCTTATAGAAATTTATTTTGATAAAATGACTCTCATTTCTTGAATCAATGTTTCAAAATTATATTATGGTTAATTATTAGACATTTTATGAAAACTTTGAATGGTTAGTTAACAGTAAGAATATCGTTTTACATATACCATACATTTTTTGATATCATAATGATTTAAAAAATACATAATAATTTATAAAACATTTTTAGAACTCTAAATAGATTGAATGATTTAAATAATGCATTTAAATATATTAAAACAAAAATTTTAAATATAATTTAATTTTCAAATTCTAAATTATAATTTATACAAATTAAAAAATATTTTTCAATCATTAAATTGAAATAAGAATGAAAATTATACAATTATATTTTTGAACTGTTTAGATATAAATACAATTTTTATTTCATAATAATATATGATTAATATAAATAATAATCTAAACTAATCATAATCTTAAGATAATATAATAAATTAATCCATATTTTATTCATACATTCTATTATCTTTCACCTATAAATACATTCCTTATCAACCATTCATCTTCACTTCCAAACTATTTATCTAGGGTAATCTCTATTCAAGTATCAATGAAAAACTTCCTTACCACATTCTAGATGCATGTTATAATAAAAAAACCATTTGAATCCTAAAGGTTATTACAAAATGAGTTGTCTCAAAGTGAAAAGAAAGCCTTCGAAATTCTAATGCATTCTTTAAATTTATTCTAAAATAAAAACTACGTATGCCAAAATATCATTATAAAATACTTAAATTTTTAGTTCGATTCTAATATAATGTATTTATTAAATACATATATTTATTATTTATTCATTCTTGTTAAACCACTCTTAAAAACACCACAACCGCCATGGTAGGTATATACTACCTCTATTAATAGTGATGTTTTTCATTTGTAATTTTCTTGTTTAAATAAATCATTTATAATGATAATATTAATTATAAAATTGGGTTTTATTTTTGGTTATTAATTAATATAATTTTAATAATATTATCGATATTAAAAATGAATGATATAACTAATTTAATCTCTTAAAAAACTGATCAAGAAATAATTTTTAAATAGAAAATATTTTGGAATATTTAATAGGAAATAAAAATTTTATAATAATTTAATGAAATAAAATATAAATAAAATGATACTTATATTGATTATAGAACCATTTTTAAATTTTATCTACCATTATCGTTACACTAAAGCGTTATTGGATCCCTGATTTAAAAAACTCCAATCGACTAGCATGAGAAAAATAATTTTATAAATAAATTACTTAGGATAATAAATAGGTTATAATATATGAAATAATAATTAATATGATTTTGAGTTATACAATTAATATATTCTAGTAAATTATTCAAGAGGTTAGGGGAGTGTCCACATGAGTTCAAACTCGAGGTACGAGTTTCTCTTCCAAATCCTCATCCAATTCATGTATTATTTCTCCATTGTCTAATTACACTTATATAAATTATCAATATTGTATATAAATTATATGTTATTAGTTTTATTATATTATTGAGTTATTCTTCCCTCATTACCATTAATTTTTATTTGATTGTTATCTCTCACTTCTTCTTCCTTTATTTTAATTATGTTCTTTATCACTATCTTTGACTATATTAACGTCATATTTTAATTCAATTGCTATATTCTTTATCTCGTAGATGTATTTTTGAACTTCTTAAACATTTAAATTGACTTGACCATATACCCTTCACCACATATTTTTTGAACACCCTATATTTCATAATTTAGTTTGAATATTTTTTTACCTTCAATGTTATATCAATCATTTTATTGGGGAAATGTTTAAAAACCATATTCTAATTATTTTACAACATAAAATTATTTGTTTTATATCCATATTTATTCTTACTAAGGATACATTATGTATTTTAACTCTTATTTATTTAATATTTTCATGTGATGAATCAATTAGATATAGTATGTGATGTGTGGGGCTTAAATTATATATCCCCTCAATGAATTACTATATCTCATGAAGAAAACTATCTTGGGAATTTGATGTATTAATTAAAATGTACATATGATTTTTTTCCTAAGGCCTTAACAATTTGGTTGTGAAATCCAAAATTATTCATTTCATCATTATGAAAATACTTATTTCTATCCATATGATTATTTATTTTCAATTTATGTCATCCAAGGATATAATATAACCATATTGTTGATTATAAGGTATTATATGATTAATTTTTTCCTAATATATTATGTATTTGTTTTTTGATTCTAGGATTGATTTTTTTGTATGATACCCCTTACTAAGCATCTAAGCTCACTTACTTCCATTGGTTATTATTTTACCAATAAATAAATGAGTATTACTATAAATGATATAAATTTAATCAAAGGAGGAATAATATTATTTCAATTGTTTTCATGATGTTCCCCTTGCTATGATTTAATGTTGTATTCATATAGTCTTGTGAGGTAACTATAATTAAGATTCTATATATTCTGATCTATTTATTCGCTACGATTTAAATAAATAACTAGTAGCCCTAGATAATGAGAGTCAAGGTTGTTCAATTAGTATAAGTGAATGTTTTTTTAGGAACTATGGGAACTAGATTTAGATGAAAAAAGATTAAGAATATAATCCTATGAGAAAAAATTATGAAATTAATGAAATATATTTACAACAGATGAAATACATGAGACTCATTTAATATATTTGAATATAAATTATATACTATGATTCATAGTTTATAGAGTTATTAATGATTTAATTAATTACATACCATTTTTTAGATATGACACCTAATGTCAGGATAAAAAAATGTGTCAGCATCTATAATAAATATAAGGATTTATCTCTAAATCAAACCAATGATATTGGTTTTGGAGAAGAGAAATTTATTAATATACTAGGATTGTTGACTAGTGTTATGATTAATAACATTTCAAATACAGAACAATGCATTTCCACTAAAATTGTGTAATAATGATGGATCTTTTATGAGTTAGAAAAACCACTTTTTCAAAGGAATTACTAATATAATAGTCATTAAACAATAGAAAAAATCTTTAGATAACATTTTTCTAACTAAGTGATGTGGTTAAAGGGAGACGTTTATCATCTCTATATTTTTTCTAAGTAGATATTTTGATTATTTATAGTCATTAATCCAAAACAGTAATAAAGATAAAGATATATAAATAATGAAATATAATGATTATTAGGAATTATTCCCTAAATATTAATTTCCTCAAGAGAAACATGATGATATGGATTTGATATTCCTCAATTTAAGAGAGATAGAAGATGAAATCATTTCTAAGTATGCATTTAACATTACATGGTTGAAAGGACATTTTTTGAACAAATTATGAAATCTATAAAGAAAGTTTGTTCACTTCCTTCCTGGGATAAATCAAATACATAAAATTTAATTAATCTCATAAATACTTTCCTCTAAGGATGAGATAGTGACTAGTGCTTTAAAGACTAATAAAGAGTGTCGAAATTCATATATTTTCAAATGAATACAATGGCAGAAGATGCGTGTTGATAAAATAAACATAGAATTTATGATTAATGTAAGGGTATAATTCATAAAATATAATAGTTTGGGGATAAAAAATATACTCTAATTCAAGGGAAAATAAATGATGGATATTGGAAATAATGTTCATTATGTGAATCCATTTTTTCTTATTTTTAAACTTTTGGGTGGGTGATTTGTGTTTCATTGGATCTCGTGTGGTGTCACCTCCATTATTGTATATTGGGGGGTTTCAGATTTCATCCTTATATTATTGTATAATATATCAACCCAACTCTTTCTTACATAACTATTACATCATTTTATAGACAAACAATATAATAGATATACAAAACCAAGATCAAAAGTATCAGTGTCGTGGGAAAATGAGGTTCATAAATAACTTATAAATAATAAAACCTAAACATTTATTTATAACCTTATTCATTTTCCATATAAAATAATGAGTTATAATTATTAAAAATAATCCCCTGAAGATATATGTCAAATAAATGGGTGAGCTAAATTCTTAGTAAGTGAATGAATAAGGGACATGTATCAATACAACATGGGTAAGAATAATAATAATCATCATATCATAACCATGGTATTTTCATCAACATAATTAGGGAAAATGTGATAAAGACATGGAATGTTTCAATTCATAATCATTAAACATAATGTTATAGTGGTAAAACACCACACATAGTTGTGAACAAATCTAACATCATGTTCACACATAACATATGTGAATAATCATAACATCATCATTATGAATAATGTTATAATCATGTTCACATATATTACACATTATATTATGAAATAAATCACATTACCCAATTAATTAGAGGGATATATAACTCATGGCCCACCCATCACATAATAATATTTACATAATCATGAATGCCACATTGAATATATTACAGTGATTATCATGAATTAACCCTTGGAAAGGAAGAAGATTCATAATTATTTAATCCACCATAATTTTATGAGTATACTTTAGATTCCAAAATGAAAAAGTGAAAATAATATTTTGTATAATAATCATCATTCATGAGTGAATAAGAAATAAATCAAGCGGAGAGAAATGCATGTTTTGAAAAGAATGGTTGTTTTGAAAAGTTATTATATTTGTTATAAAATCAGGTAGGAAACATGTATATACATGAAAATAATAGGGAAAAATAATGATATGGTGTTTAAGAAAAATTAGAGGAGAATTAATACCAAATATGCCATGAATTAAGGATTACTTGAATAAAATGAGTTAGGTTTTCAAATCCCATTACTTTAATTCCTACTTTATTTTCTAGCATTTGTGCCTCCTGAATAATAAACATTGATCTATTAAAGCATTGATCTAGAGATGAATTATTTTAATTTACACCAGTTTTTATCAATTATAGTCATTTTATTATATTTGTTAATTTCTTTGGTTATAGGTTAGTCATTTTGATGTCATGTTTTACTTTAAAATATCTCGTTTTGCCTCAATTTAGCTATTTTGTTAAATATAAATTATACATTAATACTATTAATTACCGAATCAAACAATACATATAATTAAAATTTCATATTCTATATATAATTTTTAATTTCCTTATATGATGATGTATATAATTTTTGACATGGAAATGTCTCTGTAGGTTGTTAACCGACCATTAATGGGACATTATCGGGAGACTGAGAAAGGGAAGTTTAAAATTTATGTACAATAATATGATACATACGGTAGGTTGAAATCATTAATATAATTTTAATTTACTACCTAATTATTTAATATATTTTTTTTTGTGAAAGTTATTGTGAAAAAATAATGATAAGAGTAAGAAGAAATAAAAATAGAGATGACTTGATCGGAACATAATTAATCCTCGATGTAGATTATCTTATATGACACTAAAACTCCCTTGATTATTGGAGTTGGATTACTCTAAAATTACATTATGGATTATAAAAGGATTTATAGGATGGTTTTTTTTGATAGGTTAGGATTTCAAGAGTAGGGTAGTAGTCATTTTCTAAGGCGAGGTATGGGGTTATTTATACTAGATGGGAGATGTATTTTTACAATAAAATAATGAAAAAAATATTATCTCAAATGTAAAATGTGCAATAGTGATTTTTTGAAAATATAAATCATATATCATTATAATATAATGGTTATAGGACTTTTAATACCCTTTATAATTAATTATATTTTTTATTAAAAGGGATGTGAAGAGAAATAAAAATTATTGTTTTAAAGAATCACTTTTCACTCCAGCCTTTGAAATTTTTATTTTAGTTAAGGAAATTAATTTTATTGTATTTTGATGACTCATTTATAAGAAAAAATATATCATATCAAAAAAAATTCTATTAAGTATTAATTCGTTATTATATAATAAATGTTGTAATTTAAGATATAGCTGGTATGTGAAAAACTAAATTTTTATTATTCACTCAAAAATTGATGTATTTCAGCAAATTAAAAAAACCCCTTAGAATATTCTGTTATGATGATTCAATAAAGTTTATTTATTTTTATCAAAATAAATTTATAACATAAGTAATTTTAAATTTTAATATAAAAAATTATGATTTTTATGAAATACATTAACAAATAGTTTTAAAAAAATGTGCTTATATTGTCTTTGAGTTTTTTATCATGATATTTATTTTTTGGGTATTTAAATATTCATATTTAATTAAATCAATCATGGTAAATATTATTTAGATCAACATTTTTTATTTTGAGGTAAAATTATTATGCCAACATTCAGGTTACTATTTCCAAGGAGTAGTTTACTATTCCCAATTATCAAATTATTATTCCAACAGTCACATTAATTTTATAATGGCCACATTACCTTATATAAATACTGTTAATTTACCTAAGTAAATATTCAACTCAATTACTCTTAGGATTCTATATTTCAAATTTCTATAATGTTTCCGGGTTTACTATTTTTTTTCTTCTTCTTTATAGTGTTGGAAGTGGGGGTGATGATTATAGTAGATTGAAGCGATCCATATTTTCCCATTTTAGATTTTTTATTATATGTATATTTTCTAGTTGTTGTGTTTAGTTTTTTAATTGTTTTCAATGCTGATTATTGTAAGAATATTTGTTAATTAAATAACATTTTTTGGTTTCTCTATATTTTTTAAGTTTATAATATAAAATAATATAATATAATAAAACACACATTTATTCATGAAATAATTATTTCAAATAAACACTGGGTCATTACATTCTTCACCCTTTAGAACTTTCATCCCTAATATTTCAACTCATATTCTCATTTGATAATAGATGAGGGTACTTCTATTTTACTTTTTCCTCTAGGGTCCATGTCACCTCTTCATACTAATGGTTCCTCCACAAGAATTTGACTAGGTGTGTTTTCCTATTGCGTAGAAATTTTCCTCTACGATCCACAATATTTAACGACTACTCTTCATATGAGATTTTATTCAATATATGTATCGACTATTGATTTAGTGTATGTGGAGATTCGATATGTACTTTCTCAGGAGTGATACATGGAACACCACATAAACTTGAGCCATACTTGTTGGAAGTACATATTGATTGGCCCCTACTTATATGTAATCAAGGATATCAAAGGGGCCAATGTACCTTGGGATAATCTTTAATATCTTCTTAAAACACATGAATATCTTCCATTGTGATATTAAAAGGATAAATTTGTCTTCAACATTGAAATCCAAGTCCCCTAAACGGTTGTTAACAATACTCTTTTGTCAATTCTGGGAATTTTTTGTTTGTTTTTGGAATGATTGAACATTCAATATCATCACATTCACAAGTTTAGTTCCATGTAGCTTTCATTAACTAATGTTATCCCAAATGGTTGGACTTCTACATAACTTCCCATAAAGAGCATGAGATGGATCTAATTTAATACTCAAGTGAAGCAATTATAATATGATAACTCAACCAATGAAATATATTGATCCCATCCACAATTTAATTCCATTGAGCAGGATCTAAGAATATCTTAGAGCATTTTAATAGTCCATTCATATTTTTCATCAGTTTGGAGGTGATAATTCTTTCTATAATTCAATTCAGTACTCAAAATATGTTGAAGACTTATCTATAATTTTGAGGTGAACATTATATGATGATAAGAGATGATTGAAATTGGAATCCCTTGCAGCCTCTCAACTTCCATTACATATATCATGGATTTTTTTTCAAGTGTGAAATCTTCCCAAATAGAAATTAGGTGGGGATTCTATGTTAGTCGACCCACAAACACCCATATCACATTATTTCTTTTGAATTTCTTTAGGAGACCAGTGACAATGTCCATAGTTACATTTTCCCATTTCCACATGGTAATAGGTAATGATTACATCATACCTTTGGACTTCTATCACTATTATTTAACTTTTTAATATACCTAACATCATGAGATATTCTCCACAATCTCCTTTTTCATGTTCAACCATCAGAAAGGTGGTCTATGTTCCTTATCCAATATATTCTTATTTATCTTAGGATATGTAGACACACAAACCATCATTACAAACAGAATAACACCATCACCATTGATGTGGAACTAGTTTATCTTCTCTTCCTTTACAGATTTAACCTTCTTTTTTATCCCTAGATTATCCCTTTGTGCCTCTTTGATCTTCTATTGGATAGATGGTTGTGTAATAATTTAGGAAAGGTAGTATGTCTTCTTTAAATTTTGATTTCACAATCTATCCTTCTCATGTTCAATAAGATATTATATTTCTCAATCCACATCACAGATAGAGTAATAGGTTATTTTCTGCTAAGATCATTAGCTACCCAGTTTTCCTTTCCCACATGATAGTGAATTGGGAAATCATAGTCTTTGATCAGATCTAACCATATTTATTGATGCATGTTGAGATCATTTTGTGTGAATATATACCTTAGAAACTTAATATCAATATATATATATCACAATTTTCACCATATAGATTGTGCCTCCATATATTTAGAGTGAATATAACAATGGTTAACCCCAAATCATGTATTGGGTAGTTTTACTCATATATATTTAACTATCATGAGGAATAAGATATCCCATCTTAATTATGTATGAGTTTTCAACCAAAACAATTCTTCAAATTATCTTTTTATATCAAAAAATCATATCTGTAGGAAAATGAATCTTTCCTCAGTATCTCATTTGATGTTATTATATGAGTATTATATTAACTCATGCTAGAATGAGATCAGTTCATGGGATCGACAAGACTCTTACCGAATAATGTTCCTTAAGTGTCAATGCAATTAACAGATCCAAGAGTAACATTTACATCTCTAATAAATGTTAGTCATGTTTTGTATCCACCTTGTGTAATGTGTTGAACATAAATAAAGGATCTTTTCTTTTTGAGTACCTCAGCACCCCTATTTCATTATGGAGAACATGAATTAAAGAGTTCAGTCACATTTTCAACAAGATTACAAACCATGTGATTAACTTGAAGAATCACTCCCTTTATTTTAGGGGTTGTATAACTTTGGTCAATAGCATACTTTTATGTATCCCTATAAATTATCCATCATCCATCATGGAGCTGAAGGGTGTTATTTCTAACATTAATAAAATTTTGGAATGATTTTTTGGGGATACTATATGAGAAGGAAAATGACAGTAGGATTTTTGTAGAAGGATGGAAAGGCCCATCCATGAATGTGGGATTAACATTAGAAACCTTTCAGATACCTTGCACATTATGAATATGAAGATCACTTGGGAGGTTTTGGAAGAGTGTAACCTTTGGGGTAAGATCATGCCTTCAAACCATGTGGGGAATATTGATAACCGGAGTGCCCATGTGTCCCCTTTCTAGGTTACGATTTCCCCTCTTATCCTAGATCTCTGCCAAAACTCTTGATGGATAATGGGTGAAGATATCATTCTATTTTGGAACCAAAAACAGGTGGCGTCCATACATGGATTTCCAGGGTTTCTTACCCCTCATATTAATTTCAAGGAGACTAGTATGCATTCAAGAATTATCCAGTATATTCAGGATGATTATTAATACTTATTTTTTTACCTCATTTGTGTTAACTCTAAACCGAACAGATGCTTGTTTACTCCCTCCACCTCATGGTTCTTTACTTCAAGGTATGTTCATAAGACCCTTCATTACAAATGGAAATCTTATAGGTGTAATATCATTGTGTGGTGTAACAAGATTCCAAGTAAGTGTTACTTTTTAACATTGAGAATAGGGAACCATGTTGGTCCTACAGATGACAAGGTCATGAATTTGGTTGTCAACCTTGCCTCCAAATTCCACTACTGAACTAGGAATAAAGGGGAGAATACAAGCCACCATTAATCTGAGATATAATGGGCTTAGGATCTATGGAGGTTTGTTAGGGATTTCTTAGTGCTTCACTTTCTCATCCTTCTCAACGACACCTTCTCGGAGTGGTGGTTTCATGGTACGAATTCCACAACCTTGGAAGTATGGATAAATCTATACTTTTGAATATAGATTATTAATCCATATGGAAATCCAGGATCAAGGCTAGGTATGAGGTAAATCTAACCTTTGGAAGATCTATCATTATGAGAACTTGGTCCCTCCTCATAGAGGTGGTTAGCAGTTTCAGAAACAGGGGTGATGTGCCCTCACTGAGAAGCTTGTAGAGCAGTGAATAATTGTACATTCCTTGTAATGGGGGGACTAGTGGACAGTGGGTGTGTGGCATCCACTAGATTATGATTTCGAACTTAATTTGGTCATTTCATGGAAGTATGGGATCATTCATGGTGGAGGTATTGTTCTGGATTACAGGGGCAGTGTCCTTACATTTTCTTATTACTATAGACAAGGTACATCAATCCAGGCGGAAGCCAAAGTGATGTTCAAAGGCTTGAAGTTCTGTGAACAAGATAATATTTCTCTCTCCCAATTTTAGACTAACTCTAAGACTATCCTTGACTCCATGCATGAAAAAGGATCCAGTCTATGGTTGATTGTCTACACCATCAAAAAAATTAAATCCATTCTTGAAAATAATACCCCAATGCTCCATACATGGAGGGAGGGGAACATGGTAGCATACTGTATCACATCCAAGGATGTTGCGGAGAAAGGCCATTGTGTCGCTTGCTTCCCCAAATCATTCATTTTTTTGTAGTAATGGGTGAACATTATTAGACGAGATGAACTTGCTCCAGTAATTTAGGACCCCCAAGGCCCTTTCCCTTTTGGGCTTTCATTATTTCTTGTCTAGTGGTAAATCTCCTTGCTTAGTAAAAATTTAGCTATGATGATGATGAGTACTGGTTCGGTGATTTTCCCCTTCTTGAGCAAATTAATGATTTCCTCATATTCTTCCATCCAGAAAAACATTACTCATTTATGTGTTAACTTAGTTTGTGAGATATATAATCATGAAAAGTTTCTCCCAAAAAGTCAGTGGTACCCTGCTAAAAAAATAAAAAAACATATTTCCATGACACTAGCAGGTATGGTCTATTCCAAAATTTCCTTTTTCTTTGAAGGTTACACATATATTCTTCCACTTTTTATCACCTTCCACATGATTACAACTAATTGAATCTAAATTTCACACTTTCTCAACTTAGCATACATTTTCTACTTCCTGAATTTTTCCAATAAAATCCTTATATTCTCTTCTTGTTACTCATAAATTGTGGGTAGATAAGAATATAATTTATAAATACTACCAAACATTTGTTGAGATAGTATATAAAGACTCTAGTCATCAAATCCATGATGTTTTAGGGGACTTAGTAAGTCTGAAGCACATCCTTATAAACTCATTTTCCTCATACCTTGTATGGAAAAAAATATTCTGAATATATTAATTATTCACATTAAATTTATGATGCACAGAATGAAGATCCACTATTGATAAGTATTCATATCCCCATACTTGATCAAACAATGTATCAATCCTCATAATATGATACTAAATCTTTATGTGGATCTTTTAGAGATCCCTATAATCAATTCACCGCTGTAATGATCCACAATTTTTTATTTACAAGAGCAATGATGCACCCCAATCCTACGGTGTATGGACCATTTTTCAAAATTCACTTATAAGAGATTTTATTACTCCTTTATTTCTATTAGGGCCATCATATAGGGGAGTTTTTATATAAGAGTTTCTCTAGGTAGAACCTCTATCGGGAACTCTACCTCATGATATAGGGGATGTATGGGTAACTCTTAAAGAAATACAACATTTTATTCTTGAATAATAGGAATTTACTCCTAGTTTATGCCTTCCTTTGACTCAACAATTTTGGAAAAGAATTATTTTTCATAGTGTATCAACACCCACACAATTGATGGATTTTCCCAAGGAGATTCATGATTGACTATGAATTTATATAGGAGCATTAGATTGTTCAGAATATGAAAGATATTTAATCTTCATAATAGTTAATGTGGTTTATATATAATGATACCCAATGCATGACTAGTATAGAATTTAATTCCACCAAGGGAAGTATTACAAGATTCAATTGAAGAATATTTCTAGAGACAATTACAGGAGAAGAGTCCAACACTTGGGTTATAATGATTTAACTACTTAGTGTTTTTACAAACATCTATACTTTAATGTATAGGGGATTCGAATCAATATCACTATAAATAATTTGGGATATTAAATAAAGTGTGTAATGATAATAATGTAAAACATTTTACACTGTTTAGTGAATAGGAAGTGTACCACGTACGACTTCAATTTCTCACTCCACTTCAACAGTAGTGATGGCATATGTTTTCCCTTTCACATTTTCATTTGGTGGTTACTGATGCTGATTACCCTCATAGACTTGTTGCGTAATATAGTGGTTTTCATAGTTCCCTTTATCCCTATAGTTGAATCATTGAACCATGGGTGATGATTTAGGATGTTAGTTCAATTCCTCTATCATTTCGGCTGGCTTCTTCATGTCTCTTTGACATTCCTGAGGTCAATAGGATTCTCTCCCCAAAATGAAGCTTTTCCTTGTTTCTTTTTATCAATTACCATGTTTTTTCATCCCATATTTTTGACATTTGGGAATTTGGATCATCTTCCCTCTTTTATTTGATCCCCCATCATTAAACTACATTATTCTCTTCTTATCACCATATCATTGGGACCATCCTCCAAACTCCATATCTACTATGAGAGAAAATTGAACCACTTCTTCATAACTCTATAAGAATGTGATTACCAAAGACATTCAAAGGTGTATTTTTAAAACACTAAAGAATATATCTATTTTTCAATCATTGTTGATAACAAAACCCGAGGTGTATTTGAAACTTTTTTAGTTTTCCTCAAAATCCATGAAATATTAACCTAACTTTTCTCCAACACTAGGAATTACCTCTCTATATTTGTTTGAAGAGTTCAATGGAAATACTTTTTTTAAAAAAATTACTTAATTTCTTCCCACTACATATCATATATTTCATCCTTTAGAATGGTGTTCTTAATCAATGACCATCATTTATCTACCTCTCTATTTAAACAATAGATAGTTATAGTCACCTTCTCCTTCTAATAAAAATAGATCACAGCAAATATGTTCTCCATTAAGTTACCCCACTATCATGTGAAACTTTTATCATATTTTCCACTTAAAACCAATGGTTGTTTTTTCATAAATGACTTAATGGATAGTTCTCTTTCTTGGTTGAGTGTGAATGTTCCATGTAGTTCAGGTTATTATTTATAGCTCAAGACAACAGGGTATTGATTTATAAAAAGTTTTGACCTATACCCCCCATGTAATTGGGGATGTTATTTGGAAATTAAATGCATTGTCCCACACAAGGGTTTTTGGCTTGGTTTCTTTTTGTTCCCACCATTTTTAAAAATACAAATGGTTTTAACAAAACATAATTCAATAAATCATAAACAATTTATTCTTTTGTGAAATTAAATTTGATGTGATATCTTATGGGATCCCTATGTTTATTCTTTTTCTAAAACAATGCTTCTTGTTTATTTATATATACATATAATTTACCTAAGGGTTTGCACTAATGTTTTCCAATCCTAATTCCAAAAGTAACAAAACTATGATCTGATACAAACAATAGAGACCCTACTTCTTCTTACATTACTATTATATCATTTTTTTAGATAAAAAACATAACAGGGATAGAAATAAAGGATAAAAAAATTTCGTATCATGAGAAACATAGGATCATACATATATTGTATATAATAAACCATAAATTTTTATTTAAAACCTTATCCATTATCCTTATAAAATATTGTGTTCTTCTTAGTTCATATAATCACCTAAGGATATACATCCAAGAAATTGGTGAGCTAAAATCCAAGAAATAGGATGAATAAGGGATGTGAATTAATATAACATGGGTGATGATGATCATTATCATCATATCAAAAGAATGGGAGCATCAGAAACATCATTATTTAAACATGTAACAGAGACACGTAATGTGGAAATGCATAAAAATTAAACACCATGTTATAGTGTTCAAACACTATACATAGTTTTGAATAAATATAGCATCATGTTCATGAATATTAAACATTATATATAGAGTTAAATCACATTATACAATGAATTATTGTTCTATATAATTCAGATCCCACCCATCACATCATAATATTTACTTAATCATGTACGCCACATAGAACATATTATAATCATTGTCATGAATGAACCAATGTAAAGGAATGGGTTTCATAAGGATTTAAACAATTTAGATTTCATGAATAAAATTATGATTTCAAAATGAATATGATAAAAAAAAATTTATAAGAATATTCATTCTTGAGTGATGAAGAAACAACTTAAGAGGATCCAATGATGTGTTTTGGAAAAAAAGAGTTATTTTGGAAAATCATTTTTATTTTTCATAAATTCAAGTAGGATACAAGTATATTACCAAAAAAATAGAGAATAAATAAATCATATTTAAGTAACATTAGAGGAGTGTTCATACCAAATATTTCATCAAATAGGTATAACCAAAAAAAGGAATTGAGTTTGAGAATCCCCTTATATTACTTCCCATTTTAATTTGTCGCTTTTTCACCTCCAGAATAAAAAACATAGATCTATTAAAAAATTGATACATAAATTAATTATTTCAATTATCACCAATGGTTATAAATTATAATAATTTAATTATATTTATTATATTATTTCTCTAGAGGTAATTTATATTTATAATATGGTTTACTTAAAATTTTCACATTTTCCCTCAATTTCGCATATTTTTGTTAAATGTAAAGTATACATTAGTGAAAATATTTAAATAAGATTATAATAAACATAATTAAATTTTTATATGTCATATATAATTAATGATATCCTTTAATGATGATTTTTATATATTTTGACATGAAAATGTCTCCGTAGGTGGTTAAGTGACGTTAACTGACCATTCGAAGGACACTGTCGAGAGCAGGAAATGAATTTTTTAAAATTATATATATAGTAATATGATACATAAATTAGTTCAAATCCATTAATATATTGTTAAATTACTTCCTAATTAATTATTTTAAGTTTTTTATGAAATTTGTTGTGAAAAAATAAAGAGAAGTGGAAGAATAAATAAGAAAAGAGAGAGAGGAATTAATCTGAATATACTTAATCCTCGGTGCAACATCACTTGTATAACACTAACAATACCTTGATACATGGAGTGGGATTACTCTAAAATGTACATAAGGATTATAAGGGGCTTTATATTATTTATTTTTTATATTATTGGATTTGTAAAGTGTGGGATGAGTTGTTTCCCAAGGGGAGGGAGAGGGGTTATTTATATTTTAGGAGAGATGTATTTTTAGAATAAAATATTGAATAAAATATTATATCAAAGGAAAAACATGTAATATTTAATTTTGGGAAATATAAATAATATAAAAATTAAATATAATATTATTAGTCCTTTAAATTCATTTTATAATTAAAATAAATTGGATTATTTAAAGGAAAGTGGAAAGAAAGAAAAAATATAATTTTACTTTTGACTTTCGGTTTGGAATGTCATTTTTAGGTTTGTAAATTATCTTTATTCTATTTTAATGTCCCAATTATGAAATAAAATATATCATGGATGAACCTAAAGGTCTAGATTTATTATATCATTATTACATCATGAATTATGTAATTTAAGATACATGAGTTATGTGGAAGACATAATATTTACTATTCACCTGAAAATTGAAGTATTTCCAAAAAATTACAAAAAACCCCCCTTGGAAAATTCAAACGTGATGATTCAAAAATGGTATTCATTACATCAAAATAAATTTCTAACATATTTAATTTTTATTTAAAATATTGTTTATAAAAAATGTGATCATATTTTATTTGAGGTTTTAAATCATTATATTTATTTTTTTGGTATAAATTTTTTTAAATTTAATTAATTTAATCATGATAAATATTATTTATATTAGTACATACTATTTTGAGGTAAAATTACATCCAATGATCTAGTTACTATTCCAAATGGTCATGTTACTATACCCAACAGTCTGGTAACTATTCCAACATTCACATTACTATTCCAAAGACCATAATAAATCCTATAAATACCTATACTTTCTTTAATTAATTATTCATCTCAATTCATATTATAGTTATAAATTTCTATTTTTTCAAAATTTTATTGGTTTAATAATATTTTTCTTCAATTTTATAGTTTTTTTAATGGGTGTGATGATTCTAGTAGGTTAGCATGATCCATATTTTCCCATTTTAGATTTTCTATTTTATATTTTTTGTATAGTTTTTATTTTTGAAATTTTAATTTGGTTTTGTGCTGATTAATGTAACAGTATTTATTAATGTAATATATTTTTTATTAGTTTCTTTATATTTTTTATTTTTATAAAAATATATAATAAAATATAACAAAAATTTATTCAAGAAACAAATAGAAATAACAAAAATTGGGTTGTTACAGAAATAGTCTTTATCCTTCAACCATTCTACCTCCTTTTGCTAAATTTTTTCTTTGTATAGTTCCATTTCCTGATTCAGATAGTTATGTAGAGTCTCTTATTGTAAAGTTACTAAATCATTCCCTGATGTATACTTTTCTCTTCTTGTTGGGAAATAGTGATATACCTTCTACTATCATAATGTCCTATGTTGACCCACCAATGGATCTTGGAATGAATATTAACTCTAATATTAGGTGTAAACACCCCGACCCCAGTTTCCCAGCACTTGTTCCTTATTTTATTAAGTTAGCATATGATCAAGGAAGACACATTCCAAATCACCGAATATTTTAGTAGCTTTGGAAAACAAGATACATATATATGGTTTACATTAGAACATTGAATGTAAATACAATATATAAATTTCATTGGAAACATACATAACTCCAAGAGTATCCCTACAGGTCATTCATAATATACTTATTCTCTTTCTAGGGAAAAATAAATCATAAGAAATGGGTGATCTCAGCTATTCAGTAAGGGTAACTAGTACAACAGAAGCATAACTAATATTTCATGGGGAATAAATAAAATTACACACGCCATTAAAACATAATCCTGATAATAATATGATAGGAATAAAAGTTTAATTATTTTTTCCATAATAATAAATAACCATGGATATTATTTTAATCTAAAAATCACATGGAATATCAATTACTAGATTCATAATGGGGGAATAAATATTATGGAACCTCATAATCATACTTTCAAGGCCTTATTTCAATACCATACATAGATGGGTAAAAACCTAAACTAGTTTGTGTAATGGGTCTTATTGATACACCGAGGGGCTATAGCAGGCCTCACCCTACACTTACTAAGTCCAATGAATTCCTCATATGAATGGAAACACCCTAAGATTTTATGAGATAGATTCTTTTTAATTTCGTTGATGTCTTATGTTTTACGCTACACTAAGATTATCTTTTGCTATACGTAGCACTGTATTTCCATGTAGTATACACAAAACTATAATCGTCTTCTGTTACAAACAATTTCAAGTTCATTTGATAGAATTAATTTTACGCAACACTGATTATATATTTTTTCAATGTATAAAATAACTATGTTTAGATTATTTTATATGTAACACCAAAGGATTCTTGCACTAAATGCAACACTCACTTGTCTTACACACAAGAGCGACATTCCTCGATAGCTTGCATTATACGCAATACCGATTTTCAGTAATGAATGATATATTATTAAAATATTATTTTATAGGGGGAAATAAACTAAATGTTATGAATAGTTTTAAAAAAAATTTAATTTTATATAACATTATATTTCATCATATGTATTTTCTAGAACATGATATAAGAAATAAAATCAATATTTTGGATAAATGATGTATTCTTAAAAAAAATTCACTTTTACCACCATTTCATGGCGCACCCATTTTAAATTTATTTTGGACATGTTTATAAGTTCAATTTGAAAAAATAAACCTCTTATTTGGAATAGTGACATAATGATCTACTTTGGTTGAATTTTTTGTATTGTTTTAATAAAATTCATATTTTAATGAAGAGTGGAAAAAAATTCATTTTAATTCAAAACTGCCTTTTCATCTAATTTATTTATATAGATATATTATCTTTTTAATTTATTTTAAAGTTTAATTGGGTTATATTTTTATCACTTAATCCCATGTTTTTCATTGGATGTAATTTCACATTTTAAATTTGACATAAATAAATGATAATCTTTTGATAAGTTTTTACTTCATAAAAACCGGTTTTTTTTGGTTTTGACAATAGGAATTAATCTTAAATTAATTTCTGCCAATTTTATGTTCTGGATATTGAATAATGGATTAAATATTTTTAATTAGTGGATCCAAATTATGTTAATAGGTTACATTTATTTTTATATATTATGAATAGTAACTATGGTCATTTTTATTTTCCATAATTAAAGGTAAATCAGATCAATTAGGGTAACTCATAATATGATAAAGACAATTCAATTATCTTAAAACCTACCAAAATACCATTATATGAATAAAATTCTACTTTAAAAATCATCGGTTCTATGCATAGTCATCTAAGGGCCACTTGACAGTGAAAATGACCTAAATATTATAAAAACCAATGAAAGTGAAAAAATGACAAACTCACATTTCGTATAAGTATAATAATTTTAATATAGAGATAAATAGGTCATATATTCGAAAATAAATAGTAAATAGAAATATAAAACAATTTTATAAATCATGGAATTTTTTTAATTTTTAGGAAATAAATAATTACCTTAAAGACGTATTATCTGATGGTGTAAAAATTAATTAATTGACGAGGAATCAATGAATCAATTTTTATTAAAATCCTAATAATAATTTAAATACCCAAAACTTGACCAAACATTATTGGTTGATTATATAACTACCATAATCATCCAAATGTCAAGCTAGCGACTATTTTGATACTTATAGAATAGATTATGACCGTTATGATGTTTTATTTAAAGTAATGTTAAAGTCGTCACATTCGTACTTTAATAAGTATAATATTTTTAATAATTGATATTATAGATGATAAATTAAACCACATTTATTATAATTGAAGGTAATAAATTTATCTTAAATTTAGTATTTTATTTTTAATATTTACTCAAAAAATATGAATATTATGTAATTACCCAAAATCAGTGTAGTAATTATTTTAATAATAGAGATATCAAACAAATGTTATTATAATTATTAAAATAACTATAATTTTTGATAATTAATTTATACAATTAATTTTATATATGAAAGTGAACCATTATAGATATAATAAAATATTTTTTCTGGGATAACACATTTTCTTGATATTTATAAAAATCCACGAAATGAATAGTGTCAAAATTGACACAATTGATATTTTGATTAAATAATAATCTATAATATTATATAGAAATCATAAAACAATTTTAAAAATATATAATATTATGTTAACGGATAAATTGTTCTAAATTATTCACTTATGGTATAATTTAAATCAAATACGTAAATATTTTACCCTTTCAACATTGGACCATTTGTTATCTTAATTAAAACTAAATAGACTAACTACTTGTTAATTAAATTGATAATGTTTAAATTGACATCAGAACTTATCTAAATTCATTTTGATGATGATATTTAAATTTTATAAAATCATATATTTTAATATATCTCATTTTGGAAGCAAGTTTATTTATTTTCGAATTATTAGAATTTAATAGTTTTAAAAATTTCAAAAGTGTCCCTCACACCACTTATAAAAGGACACCTGCTCCCTATTTTCTACACAATTAATTAAGACTTAATGTTAGTATATACCATACCCATTTATCTTAAAAACATCAATAGAAATATTATAGTGGTCCTGGTCTTCTTAAAATACCTACTCTAAAGCTCTAAGAGAAGATTTAGAGGAGGCACATCGAAGAAGAGGTAATATAATTTATCGATTCTTCCAAACTTCTTTCTTCTTATACTTCCACATCATGATTTTTTTCATTATTAAGTAATAAATAAATTAGTAAAAACATAATTATATGTTATTATGATTATAAAAAACAATATTCTACCTTTTACCCATCCTATGAAAAATGAAATCACTACGTGTGCGTATGTTCGACTTACAGTCTCCACACCATGGTGTAATCGGTTTTTCACCACCACCTTACCTGGATTGGTATAAAAAATAGATGTAATAACAATATATTGTTATAATAAAATGATATTGATTATTTAAAATATTAAACCATGCAATTAATTACCATTCATAAATTATAGGAACGATATCATTGCTCATGCGTACTTACGACCTACCGTCTCTACGATACAATGTGATTTATTCTACATGATATTCATTAAATAATGATTATATAAATGTACAGAATGATTAAACATGTTATATATTATGTTAATATCATTTTATGATGGTATAAATATGGCCTAAGAAGTGTAACTGAAACTTATTCGACAAAACATGCATAAGAACATAAAGCAGTAAATACCCAAATAATGAGTTACATTAAACGTTTACTCACAAATGATGATAACATGATCAAATATTATATAATAGAAATTAATATTCTTCTATAATTAGTAAATAATATTATTTAAATCATTATATAAGATTTTTGGATACATACAAAGCATATCAGACCTATGGTAATGGATTATTTTGCCGCACTTTTTTTCTTGGTGACATATGCCTTATACACCCCATAATTATTTTGTGTGGTGTTTATGTTACCCATGAATGTTTTTATTATTATTACTATGATGGTTATGAGATTAAAATATTCATATAATATTATTTATTTTATGAGGCATGTGACTCTATAGATTATAAATTGGTAAGGGATAATTTTGCAATCTTATTTTTATCCGAGATTGTTTATATGTAAGTATTTACTAGGGATATATTTATCATCCATGTCCATGTTTTCTAAAAATGTTTACATTAAATGTTTAATATTCATCTATGTATGTTTAAAGTCATTTGGACCAATTTCTTACTTTTACTACATGGTTTGGAAGGAATCTTTTTTTTTGTTTACCATACGAGGTGTTTTTTACTATTTCGGAAAATATAGGAGGAAAATTTATTTTTAACGTATACGGCACAAAAGGATTTTTAAAGTTTTATGATGCATTATTTCCATTAATATTACTCTACAATATTTCAATTTTACTATCAACTAAATTATTTTCTTTTAAAATTTCTTAATATTTTGAGAAAACAAGAATATTTTTTAAGAAGAATGGATATTTTCCTCAAGAATTAAGTTCAAGTGTTTTTTAAGAAAATATTTTCTATCTAAGAGGATTATATTTAAATATGGTTACATTTATATCACTATTATTACAGTGATTTGAGTGTGTTAATTATGGAATTATAATTTATATGGATTATTTTATGATGTAATGATGTTTAAGAAACATATTTTATTTTTTGGGTTTTGCTATAATGAATGATTTATGTTTTTCTGGCACATATAAGAATGATTTCATTATGAGATGTGTGGGACCTATATCTCCCTACATTGAATTAGGTAAAGATTATATCTCATGAGATAGAAATGAATGTAATGGAAAGTAAATCTAGTTCAGTAATATAGGGCTGGAACAACAAGTAAATCTGGTTCAGTAATAAATACCTGGAACAACAAGTAAACCAGGTTCAGTAATGGAATTTGTCCTCTATGATGGTCTTAGAAACAATTCCTTGGATAAAATAGAATTCATATTTTGTTTTTTTTTTCTTACAAATCCTTGTTTTATGCCAATGATATTTTATCATGGTTAATGTTCCTATATGATCAACACCTTACAAGATGCCATGATTTATATCATGACCCGTGAAATTGATATTTAAACATTATGTCCATGTTTTTACATTGTTGTGTTTATGGTTTATTTTATGTTATCAATTATTACCCTTACTTAGCATTTGAGCACACCCTTTTTATGTTTTTTCTTTTCCCCATGATATAAAGAAATGTTTTAGGTAGGAAAATTAAATGGGAATATCTATATTGGATATCTTGATAATCTTTCACTATGTTAGAAGATTATGTTCCATGTTTCCAAATACACTAATCCAATATAGTATTTAGGTGTCTATTTTTGTCATGTATTATGCATTATAAAAAATTAATGTAATGACCATGTAGATCAATATTGAGTCTCTATAGTCGGTATCAGACTGAATGTTTAGTCAACCTCTAGAAACTAGGATGGAAAAATATTAGGGGGATCTTTAGAGATATTTCTAAGGATATGTATGGGGATTTACTATGAATAAGTAAAGCATAGGTTATAAACATAAGTTTTGTGTGTGATAATAATGAATAACCATTTATTAAACCTATCCTATCATAGATTGAAATATTATACGTAATTTACCTTACTTATGTGTTTTTAGTCTTTGATATGTATTTCTAAATCATTGATTTATGATATTAGTTAATAACTAGAAATATATAGAACATAGTTAACCATTGAATGTTTTAGATGTTGAAATTATGGGAATAATGAAGATCTATTTCCTAAGTGTAAATATAATAAATAGAATCATGACTATGGTATGAGTATTAGTCATACTACTTAGGATAAAGTGATTTTAAACGAAATGTGAAAGGTATGTGATGTTCTTCCAATTTTTCTACATTAAACCTATGAAGGATGAGGTTGTAAAACCCTATAAGGTTATTCATATTTTAGGAATGATGAAGATTATGTATCATGAGTAATGGTTTAAGAATAAAGTCAGATGATTAATGTGTATATGTTTCAGATTTCAACGACTATGTTATATGAATCATGAAATAAATAAGTTATTTATTAATTAAGGATTAGAAAGGATATGTTGAATAGTTATAAGGAGACATAAAAGTGACTTTAGGGTAAGGTGATATTATTTGAGAACACATGATTAAGGGGAAGATAACCCTTAATATTTCCCTTATGTTAAGATAATGATACCTGGATAAAGATATGTTATATTTGAACAAGTAAATTGGATGATTCTTGTTTCTTGAGAACTAATTATAGATTTATTTAAAAGAGAGTTATTCTATCATAGAAGAAGTATAAAACTTTTTGGAACTTAATGAATATATCCAATAAATTTTGCAATGAGGAAACATGCATGTTTTCAATAAGGATATATGGTAATTTAGGTTATTTCCATAAATCAAGAAAATGCATGATGAAGTCATTAAAATGTTTGGAATGTGACTTACAAGAAATATATTATGATATATGGGGCATAAATGATGTTATTCACATATTTGTTATATGAAATTTCTTATAATTGTTTTTTTTGTATTTTGAGTTTTGACAGAAGTAATTTGGATATTCCTAATTGGTGGAATAGATTAAGTTAGACATCAGAGAGTATTGGTTCATGCTAAAACTTTTATTTTTATTTTTGTAATGTTATAATAGTATAGTTTTAGAAAAAGTACAACCCACAGGACAAGCGATAACTCATCACATCAGACAAGGCTGCGGGAATCAAACCCACAATCGAAGTGAGATAGGCCATTATCACCTTCCCAAGCCAACATGATGTCCCTGGTCAATAAAAATTTGTTTTATTTTATTTAATTGGTATGATTTATGAATTATGAGTCCATTTTTTGAACAATATATTATTAATCACACTATAAATGGACTTATGTATATTTGATAATTTGTGCAAGAATTTTTGTGATAAATAGAGATGGGATGACCAATCATTCAATTTTTAGATCTTGGGATCTACTAACACCTTAGGAATGAAAAATTTAACTTCATTTATTTGAATAATATTTGAATTGGAAATTTTTCAAGGAATAAAAACTAGTGATATTGTACCAAAATTAGGTATGTATTTATTCCTATGCAAAATTATTCAAATTTAGGGAAAGGATCTTGAAAACCAAAAATGTTATTTTAGTAAATTCTTATCCAATGATTCATATGGTCCCTTAAACCATCATATATTGATGGATTTTTGGTTTTTATCTTTCTCCAAACCATTTTTTCTATCACTATCCATCATAACATTATTGTTATATTTTTCTTCCATATCCATGTTTTCACTTCCCACCTATGTTATCATATGTGGAAACTTAGTGATGAGTTAATTTGGGTAACCATTATGTTTCTGATGTTATTTTCTTAAAAGTAATTTTTAGTATTCCTTTTTATGATGTGGGTTTCTTTGGATGAATCTTTCAAGTAGAAAACCTTTTATAACACCGATGAATTTTGAGGGAGAAATAAATTTTAAGGGGGGTATAATGTAACACCTTGAGATTTTATCAGATATATTATTTTTAATTTATTTTATGTATTATGTTGTACGATACACCAATATTAGCTTATTTTATACACCACACCATGTTAGCTTCTAGTATACGCAACACTATATTTGGCTTATCTTACATACAATTTCTTATTTGTGTGATAGAATTTATTTCATGAAACACTGAGTATAGATTTTGTTTAATGATTTAATGAACTATGTGTAGATTACATTATACGCAATGCCAATGGATTCTTTCACTAAACACAACACTGACTTGGCTTTCATTACATGCATGTGCGACCTTCCTCGATAGCCTGAATTGTACGCAATACCGAGTTTCACAAAAAAATGATATATTATTAAAATATTAATATTTAATGGGACATAAACTGGCCATTATGAATATTATTAACCAAAATTTTAATTTTATATAACATTAGCATTCATATTACATATTTTCTAGAACATGATACAAGTAAAAAATCAATTATTCTGATAAAATAAGTTTTTTTCAAAAAAATGCAGTTTTACCATCTTTTGATGGCACACCCATTTTAAATTTAGTTTTTGACACTTTTATAAGTTTAATTGGACAAAATAAAATTATTATTTGGAATGGGGAATTAAAATTTTACCTTTTTTTAATTTTGTGTATTTTTCTGAGAAAATTCATATTTTAATGAATAGTGAAAAAACTGCATTTTTATTCAAAACTGTCTTTTCATCTAATTTATTTATATAGTTAGATTATTTATTTAATTGGTTTTAAAGTTTAATTGAATTATTTCTTTATCATTTAATCCTATTATAGTTATTGGAAGTAATTTAACATTAAAATTGTATATAAACACATGACAGTCTTTTGACAAGTTTTTACTTATTAAAAACACGCTTTTTGGTTTTGAAAATGGGAATTAATCTTAAATTAATTTCTTCCAATTTTTTTTATGAATTATGTATAATGGATTACGTATTTGAAATTAGTGGATAAAAATTATGTAAATATTTAACTTTTATTTTTAGATATTATGAATAGTAACAATAGTAATGTTTTTTACAACAATTAATGGTAAATCATGTAAGTTTGGGTAACTAATAATATGTTAAGAAAAATATAATTATACTAAAACCTTCCAAAATCCAATTAGATGAATAATAGTATACCTGTATCATTATAGGATCTAAAAATAGTCATTTATAGTCCACTTGAAATATAAAATGACATAAATATTAATAAAACCAATTGAAGTGACAAAATGTCAAACTCACATTTATTATATGTATAATAATTTTAATATAGGTATAACTAGGTGACATATTTGAACATAAATATTCCATGGGAAAAACAATTACCTACATCCTGGTAATTAATTTTTAATTTTTACAAAATAAATAATTACCTTAATGTCTTATTCTTTAGTAGTGTAAAAATTAATTAATTAATGATAAATCAATGAATCAATTTTTATTACAATCCTAATAACCATAAAAATGTCAAAAAACATGACAAAATTTGATTGTTAGATTATATTTGGACTATAATAGTTCAAAGGAAATACAAGTGAACATTTAGCCCTTAGAGAATATATTAGGACATTTATATTATTTTATTTAATGTATTGTTAAAGTTTTAACATTAATACTTTAATAACTACAACCTTTTTAATATTTGATTGCATATTATATAAATTTGACTGCAAATATTACCATAAAATATATTAAATTTATATCCAATATAGTATTTAATTTTTAATCTTTACTCAACAAATACGTTTTTTAAATAATTACCCAAAAATTACTATAGTAATTATTTTAATAATGGAGATATCAAATAAATGTTATTAAAATTATTAAAATAAAAATAATTTTGGATAAATAATTTATAAAATAAACATTAGAGATTACCTTGACCAATTATGTATATAATAAAATATTTTTATCTTGGATAACACCTTATATTTATATTTATAAAAATCTATTAAATGAACAGTTTCAAAATAGACACAATTGGTATTTTGTTAAAATAATGTTTTATAAAATTATTTAAAAATATTAAAACAATTTTAAAAATATATAATATCTTTGAATTGGTATAAATTGCTCTAAATTATTAGTTTATGGTGTAATTGAAAAAAATATGTTAATATTGTACCCATTTAACATTGAAACATTTGTTATCTTAATTAAAACTAAATAGACTAACTACTTGTTAGTTAAAATGATAATGTTTAAATTAACATTAAAAAATTTCTAAGTTCTCCTATTTTATGATATTTCAATATTATAATATATTATCTTATAATATATTATCTTATAATTTATAACATTTTTGAGTTATTTGGATTTATTTTAAAATTATTATAATTTAATAGTTTTAGAATTCCAAAAGTGTCCCTCACCCCACTTATAAAAGGACACCTCATACCTCATTTCTTCACAATTAATTAATCCTTAATATTCAACTATAGCATGACCATTTATCTTCCAAACATCCCTAGAAAATTTATAAAGTTCTTTTTCTTTTTCAAAGACCAACTCTAGTTCTCTAAGGGGAGATTTAGAGGAGGCACTCAAAGAAGAGGTAATATCATTTACCAATTCTTTCAATCTTCTTTCCTATTCTAATTCCACCAGATGAGTTGTTTCATTAAAAATTAATAACTCAAGTATTACATATATACTGATATTTTATTATTATTATTATGAAACAACCATATTTCCACTTCTACCCATCCTATGAAAAATGAAATCACTATGCATGCTTACGTACGACTTACCGTCTGCACATTGTGGTTTAATATGTTTTTCACCACCACATTACTTGGATGGGTATAAAAAATAAATGTTATACAAATATAGGATTATTATGATATTATATTGATTCTTAAATATAGTACACCATGCAATTAAATACCATTTATGAATTATGGGAATGATATCATCATTTGTGCGTACGTATGGCCTACCATCTCCACGATGCGATGTGATTCATTTTAATGATATTCATTAAATAATGATTATATAAATGTAAATAATCAATAAATATGGGGTATATTATCTTTATATAATTTTATAATGATATAATTATTACCTAAGAAGGAAAACAAGAACTTATTTGACAAAACATCCACAAGAACATAAAGTAATTAACACCTGAATAACAAGTAACATTGAAATGTTACTCACAAATGATAATAATTTGATCATATATAATATCACAAAATGATTACACCTCTCGAATAAGTAATTAAAATTATATAGATCATTATACATGAGGTCATGATACATATGAAGCATATCCGACTTAAGGTAAGGGATTATGTTTCCTCATTTTTATTTCTATGGGACATATAACATACACACCATCTAATTCTTTTTTGTGGTGTTTATGTTACCCGAAAGGATATTATTATTATTAATAAAAGGTTTTTATATTTAAATACGAAAAAAAATCATCTTTATTTTATGAGGCATATGATTATACTGATTATAAATTGGTAAGGGATAATTTTTCAATCTCATTTTTATCCGAGATTTTTTATATGTAAGTATTTACAAGGGATATATTTATCATACATGTCTATTTTTTGTAAAAATGTTTTCATAAAATTTTTAGTATTCTTATATGTATGTTTAAAGTCATTTTACCAATTTTTAACTTTTACTACATGGTATGGAAGGAATCTTTTTTTTTACCGTACAAAGTACTTTTTTACTTTTCCAGTAAAAGTATGAGGATAATATTTTTTAACCTGTATGACATAAATTAATTATTATAGATTCATGATGTCTTATTTCCACGAATATTATTCTACACTATATAACGTTTATTTTCAACTTATTGATTTTCTTTTAAAAGTTTGTGACATTTTGGGAAAATAAAATATTTTTGAAGAAGAAAGGTTATTTTCTTCAAGAATTAAGTTCAAGTGTTTTATAAAAATTATTTTCCATCTAAGGTGATTCTATTTAAATATGTTTTTTTTTCTATCTCTATTATTAATATGATTTGAGTGAAGTGTTTTATCAAAATTATTTTCCATCTAAGGTGATGCTATTTAAATATAGTTATGTTTTTATCTATATTATTAATATTATTTGAGTGTGTTAATAATGGAATGATATTTTTTATGGATTTTGTTATGATGTAATGTTTCTTAAGAAACCCATTTTATTTATTGGGTTATACCATGAAGAATGATTTGTGTTTTTGTGTTGCATGTAAGAATGATTTCATTATAAGATGGGTGGGACCAATATCTCCCTCTAATTCATTGGGTAAAGAATTATATCCCATGAGATATAAATGAATGGAATGGAAAGTAAATATAGTTTAGTAATAAAGGGATTGAACGACATGAAAATATAGTTCAGTAATACATGGCTGGAATGACCAGTAAACCTGGTCCAGTAATGGACTTTTTCCACTATGATGGTCTTAGAAACAATGCCTTGGCTACTATAGAAATCATATTATGTTGTTATTTTTTTCACAATTACATGTTTTATGCCAATGAAATTTTATCATGGTTAATGTTATTTTATGATATAAGCCTTATGAAGAACCGTGATTTATTTCATGACTCCTGATATTGATATTTAAACTTTATGTTCATGATTTTACATTATATTTTTATGGTATGTTTTATGTTTTCAATGATTAACCTTACTGAGCATTTGAGCTAAAAAATTTTATGTTTTCTTTTCCACATTATATAAATAAAGGTTTTAGTTAGGAAAAAAAAGGGTATGATCTATATGGGAGATGTTTAAGATCTTTCACCAAGTTATAATATTATGTCCCAATTTCTTAATGACGGTAAACTATGATGGTCTTTGGGCATCTATTTGTGTCATGTATTAAGTATTCCGAAAAACTAATTTAATGTCCATGTATGTCAATACTAGTTCTCTACATGAATGGGTTGAAACATAATCAATATATACATTCATAATTAAACTTATATATGAATTGTAAATAACTGTCCTCATTTAGTAAACATAAACACTAACCACTAAGGGAAATGTGGTGAATGGTATAAAGATATCACATCCATAGTCAAACTAATCATAACAAATTACATAATATATAGTAGATTATGTCATAAAATATTAATCTTAATTAAAAATATGAATCAACAAGAGTGTTGAAATAGATGAAAAAACTCTAATAAAATCATTTAGTAATTTTTGGGACAAATACTCATTTACTTTGCAATGAAGAGTTATTTTGGAAAAAATATTTTTATAAAAACATAAGTGAACTAATATACTTTTTTTCATAATAAATTGAGTTATTTTATAAAAAAAATTGTGTCTTAAAATAGATTATAGTGTGCTATTGAAAAAAGGTAATTATTTGAGAAGTTACCTTGAATCGACCTTGTTTATTAGGAAGAATTTGAAAAATATAATCTTAAAACATGTAACTCTGCATTAAAGAAAGAATTATTATGATTGGTACACATATATATATGACATTAACATATAATTTATGATATGTTAGTAAGAATAATTAATAATTTAATTAGGGTAAATAGAGAAAACGAGTAACCAATAAGAAAATGGAGGTTTTGGTAGAAAACCCATACCTTATGTTCGAATGTATTCTTAACATGACCTTAATTCCCTAGATTATCAATTTAAATTAATTAATTAATTAATAAAATTTTATACATGTATTTGAGTTATTATAATTTTATTATATTCATTTATATCCTTTTTGATGAGTTACAAGATACAATATTATCGACCAAGAGCATTCGTTTCCTTGGTTTTCAAGATCTATATACTTGTATATGAGTATGAAAGTTGATGTAGAATGGGTATAATTCTCATGAATTAAATTTATATGATATTAATGAAACAATTAAGTTTAATTGGTATTATGTAATACTGTTTTCATATATTTTGAGGAATCAGTAGATAACATGTTTATGATAATCGTTTAGCTTAATTTTAGAGGTTTTTTTATTACATAGATTTTTTTATTATATTATTTTATATCATGTTTATAAAATGGTTCAAAAGGCTTATTTAAGATATAATAAATATTTTATAATTGGATTCAACCATATTTTTTTCATTAGTATACTTGAAAGAGAAATTAAAGAACGAAAGTTTTTCATCCACAAAGGTTGTAAATCACAACCTCCTGGACGATGATTTTGTTTTTAAAATAAAAGAGAGTGAGAGAGTGGGAAGATTGAAAATGTATATTACATTAACATAATATATTTAAACAATATTCATGATACTTGATTTATCAAGATCACTTGATATAGGAGGTGAGGATAAGATAAGAGATGAAAACAAATTGAAATGAAATTAAAAGAAACAAGGAAGAGGATTTACCTCTTGAATTATCCTCCTTGAGAACCTCCTTAGGGGAAGAGGTGTTGGTATTTTGGAAGGACCAAGAGATCCTGTATATAGGGAAAGTCTAGGTAAGAGGATTTGGGAAGAAGTTTTCTAGGAGTCAAGTCTTAGAGGTGTGAGGAGAAGAGGGAGTGAGGGGTGGTATTTCTAGTGGATGCGAGGGGGTTTGCTTAAATGTATTGTTAATTAGAATACTATTTGGATCAAGACTATGAATAATTTGAGAATTATCATCAAACATATTAAAATAGTGAATTATATTTTGACATTATGGGATTATATCATCCATAAATCAACTGTGACTCAATAAATCATGTATTTAGCATTCATCGTAAATTATCATATTTTAATATTCCCCAAAAAAAATTTCTTTTAAAAAAATCCATAAAATCCACCCTAACCATTTTTATATTCATAGAATTAAAAAATGAGCTCTATTTTATGAAAATAATTTTATATATTACATATTTTGTTTTTAATTTAAACCATCATTTACTTGAAAAATATAGATTTTAAATTTATAACTGATTTTATAACACTTTCAAAAAATGACTATGGTTTTAAAAAATTATCCTAAAATCATAAGATAAAAAAAATATGAATCTGTTTTAAGAAAATAAATTTTATTTTAAATCATTTTATTAATTATAAAATTTTAATTATATATTTATGACTTATAAAAATACCAACAAATAATTAATAATTTTTAAAATATTCATTTACTTATTCTATAATATAATTACTTGATACATTCATTTAAAAGGTTCTTAAATTTTATTTATACTTTCCTGGGTGTGGTTAATATTCATTAGAATTAATTACTATTCATAAGTTTCATATTACTATTCCTAACGTCATGTTATTATTTCATCAGTATATATTAATTAAATTCTAGAAATACCTCTTATTTCATTGAATCTTCATTTATAATGTTTGTATTATCTTCCATAATAGATTTTATGTGATCTATACTATATGAAATCAACATAAGAAGGGAAATCTCATTGATAGAATTCTGGGACGTTACATTCTGCACTATTACAAAAATTCAATCCTTTAAATTCCCAAATTGTTACCTCATAAAAAGATTTGGGAAGTTATTCACCACAAGTTCCTCATGTCCTCATGTTGCCTCTTAAATTTTATGATTTTTAAAAAGAAACATTATAATCCAAGTCATCTAATTCCTTAAAACTTCTTCTTCAGTGTCTAGAATCTGAATAGGCTCTTCACAGTAAGATAATCCAGGTTCTAATTCTATATATTCATAAATGAGTACTTTTGTTGGGTCATGAATGTAATTCTGTAACAATGAGACGTGGAACACATTATCTAGTTATAAAGACTAGTTGTAATCACCAAATGATAAGCCATAGATCCAAATATCTCCATAATTCCAAAAGGACTAATGCACCTAGGGCTCAGTTTACGATTCTTCCAAAATCTTATAACACATTTCCATTGAGATACTTTCAAGAAAACACAATCTCTAACTTAAAATTCCAAATCCTTCCCTAAATTATTGACATATAAAATTTTACTACTTTGATATAATTTTATATTAGTTTTAATAGTATATACCTTGGTTTTTGTTTCCTCCGTAATCTTCACGCATACAAGCTTCCTTTCACTAACATATCACAACATGTTGGTGTACGAAATATTTTTATGTATAGTGATTCATATGGTACCATTAGAATACTATGATTGAAACTATTATTGAAGTAAAACTATAACAAAGGTAAATAAAGATCCAACATACATTTAAAATCTAGTGATCATAATCTTAACATGTCTTCTAAAGTTTGTATCTTTATTTCTGACTGCTTGTCAGTTTTAGTGTGATAAGAAATACTCAAATAAAGATCAATATTCAAATATTTTTGAATCATTTTCCATAATTTTGAAATACATTGTGTATCATGATTAGACATAATTTAGAGATGTGATCCATTATGTCTTAAAACATCACTAATGTAGATCTTTTCTAGGTGATCTAGTGGAGAATCCTCCCATATAGTGAGAAAATGTGCAGATTTGGTAATTCGATCAACAATCACAAATACTGCATCATTCGTTCTTGGTGTTTTCACAATCCATTGAAATAATAAATTGTGATATCATCCCATTGAATATAAGAATAGTCATAGGTTTTTTAATCCTCTAGGATGTTTTCTTTCAGCCTTCACTTGTTGACAGAGTAAGCATCTTTATACATAATTGTTAATTTCCAACTTCGTGTTGTACCACCATAAAAGTTCCTTGAAATATCCATATATCTTAGTGATAACATGGTGTACAGAGAAATTATAGATATAGTAATCATAGAATAACTCCATATATATCTTGGGTATAGATGGAAGATATATCCTCCTCCCAAATTTTATAATTCCTTCCTCACATAAAAAGTTTGGAAACAGCCCATCATACATAGATTTAATTTTTTTTGATGATTCGCATCATAAGACTGATAAATTTTAATTATTTATAGTAAATATTGTTGGGAAAATATTGAAAAATTAATTATGCATCACCTTATTTAATAATAAAAATATCTATATTTACTTTATCCATAAACACATGATCCTTGTCAATCCACATTTTGTTCAGAACTCCATGATCCTTCCTACTCAATGCATCTGCCACATTATTTCCCTCCCCTAGGTGGTAGTGTATATAATAATCACAATCCTTGAGTATATTAAGCCACCACATTTCCCTCTTATTTAGTTATTTCTATATGAATATATATTTCATTCTCTGGTGATTTGTATATATCTCACATGTTTCAACACAGAGATAATGTCTCCAAATCATCTAGGAAAAGATTATAGCTCCTAACTCAAAATCATGAGTTGGATAGTTCTATTCATGAGTTTTAACTACCTTAATACATAATAAATAACTATATCATTCTTTGTATGGACACAACTAATTAATTTCTTTGATACATCACTATAAATTATAAATCTACCATTTACTGACGGTAGATTCAAGATTGGATATTTTTATAACCTCTTATTTAATTATTCAAAACATTATTCAAATTATTTTGTCCATAGAAACATAACCACTTTATGAGTAATATTTGTTAATATTTTATATAATCATGAAAATTTATAAATTAAATATCGATTATAACCTGATGAAATAATGAATCCACATACCCTGGTAATGTTTGTTGGTGTAGGTCATTCATAAACTGTCTTTTTCTTCATTGGATTAACTAATATTCCATCTTTTATGATAACATGGACAATAAAATAAAATATTTGAAGATATAATACACACTTGTTAAGCATCCAAAATAACTCATTTCTTCTAAGAGTATTCAAAATAATGTGCAAATGATTCTCATTATCTTTGTACATTTTGGAATATACCAAGATTTCATTAATAAATACCACAAAAAATTATTCAATATACTCCTTGAAAACTAAATTCATTATATCCATGAAAACAAAGGGTAAATTAGGTGGTCCAAAAGGCATTATTGTAAACTCATGATGCCCATACCAGGTTCAAAATAAATTATTTGGAATATCATTCTTTCTCACATGCAACTGATGATATTCAGATCAAATTTCAATCTTCAAATTTTTTTGGCCTCCATGAAGTTGATCAAATAAATCATCGATGTAAGGAATAGGATATTTGTTATTTATCATAATAACATTGATCCCCCTATAGTTAATTCACATCCTCATATATCCATAATTATTCTTAAAGAAAACAACATGAGCTCCCTGAGGAGAAACAATAGGTCGAATAAACCCCTTACTACTCAATTCCTCTATTTTTTTCTTCTGCTTCAGTAATTCAACACTGGACATTCTGTAAGGTTTCTTTGATATAGGCCTTTACTAAGAATTAGATCAATAGAAACCACAATTTACCTCCCCAGAATATTTCTAGGTAAACAATCTAGAAATATATCAACATATTCTGGCACAATTGGTACATCCCCAATTTTAAGATTTCATTCCTCAACCATAGATATTGTTTTATCTTCATCCCATATAACTTCATTTAGTAGCACTAATGGAGGTGAATCCCGATAATAACCCAATGATAGGGTTTTTTATAAATATATGGGATTCTACATCATTCTAAAAAATTATAACTTTCTTATTGTTGAAATAAATTTTCACATAATAATTTTAATACCAATCAATACCAAGAATTATATCAATGTCAATAATGAGTATGATGGTGTGTTCCATAAATAAATAAGTTTTATGTGTCATAATGGGGGATGATCGACAAATTTTTGATGCAATGATACATCTCTTTAGAGTTTTGACTGAAAAATCCTTTATTAATTCAATTTGTAAATGTTTAATTTTCTTGGAAAACTGGGAAGATATAAAAAAATTCAATGATTCAGAATAAAATAAATCATTGTCTATGTGTAAAGAAATTATTAAAGTACCATCCACAACATCATTAGTAACTTCAAACTCAGTAATTGGGATCACAAAAGCTCATCCATTCTCCATTTTACTTATTTGGGGAATTTTTCCGTAACACTTAGGATATTCATGTTCCTAATATCCCATCTCTTTAAAACTATTGCATTGAACATTCGAATATTCTTTCTTTCCTTTCACATTACAATCTTGGTGTCACATTTCTCTATACTTGTAATAGACTCCCATTCCCTTCATGAATGTACCAGGGTGTTTCTTACCATAATTACTATAGGGTAGAAGTTTTAGTATTCCCTTCTTCACTATATCCTTATTTTTTTATAAATTTTTCAGCAGTCCCCTTATTATATTGCTTTCCTTTAAAGTTATAGACTTAAAGACTTCCTTTTCTATCTTAATAACACATGAGACCATATCTTTGTATGATGGAAAATTTTGTAAGACCAGTTCCTATCATAGGAATATATTTAAACCATGAAATAATCCATCAATATTACTCCTTAGATTACGTATGTAGTCCACGAAAATGTGAAGTTAGATTCGTACATTATAATTTTCTAATCATCTTTTTTCCTTAGACTCAGAAACTGCCTTTATATATACAGTAAATGTTCATAAAGTAAGTATTTTTCTATGAAAAATTATTTAAATTCACTCTATTCCATGTTTTCTATTTATTTATCCTCCTATATGTTTTGAATCAATGACCACCGTTGATATGCATCTCCCAATTGATGAAACATTTCCATAACAACCATATCCATTTAATTACATACCAAGGTAAGAAATATTTTCTCTAAATAAATTATCAACTCTTATACTGAAAAATGGTTTTTAGTGCCATTTAATTATGGAGGTTATTGTCACATAAAGTGGTCTAACGTTGATCTTCAATGTTGTGGCTTAGGATGCTATATACGGGTAAGGTTATTGTTCATAACTTGAGTCATCTGTCTCGGTATAGTTATAAGTTTTTAATAACTAGTTGTAGCATTAAAACCAACATTATTTTCTTTCAAATTAGGTAAATACCTTCATGGGATACATGAGTTTATGAAGTTTCCATTCCTTCCACTAGGTGCCATTTCAAAATAATGGCATACACTAAATTAGGTTATGAATCATAATGTATAATTTTGATCTACCAAAACACTTAACATAAATTTAATTTTTATACATGTCTATTATCATAATAATAATAATGGTTTATTTGGTTACATATATACGTTTAAATCATTCATAATGGTTTGAAAAGAAAATGTTAATTATTATAAGTATATCCCCTATGAGTGTCAAATTAGGTGGTAGTAAGGCATGTTTTCATGTACCAGGTTACCCCAAGTTAGGCTTGAAACACCTTGATAGAGTTGTTACTCCTAGGTACATATTTTCTAAAACCACATCCATGTGTAGTATCCAGAAATGGATCTATTTTCTAGGATAATCCACATAATCTATGTCTTTAAAAAATTCTAGGATATCCTTGTATGCTTATCCCAAAAGTATATCTTAGGGGTTTTTTCACTAATATATATTGTCTATATCTAGTTTAAAAGGTTTCTACTAAATTCCTTTGATACCAACTGTAAAGTCCTAAACAACAGTTTCTTAAAGACGGTGCCTTATTTTATTAAATTGGAATATAAACAAGGAAGAACCATCCTAAAGTAATGAATATTTTAGTATATTTGGAAAAAATATACATAAATATGTTTTATATTACAACATTGAAAGTACATACAATATATAAATTCTATTGGGAACATTCATAACTCCTATAAAATTCCTAAAATTCATTCATAATAAACTTCTTCACATCCCAAGAAAAAATAAAACATAAAAAAGGGGGGATATCAGGTTCTCAGTAAAGGTAAATAGTACAATGGAATCATATGTAACAAACCATGGTGAATAAATAAAAGTACACAATACATTACAACATAATCTTGAGAAAAATATTGTAGGAATAAAAGATGAATAAATAATTCCATAATAAAACATAACCATATATATTTTACTTGTTTAATAATCACATGGACTATCAATTACAATCTTGAAAATTAGTTAATTCAAAATTCAGGAAATCATAACCATATTGTTAAGGCCTTGTTCCAATACTATACATAAACGAGTAAAAACCTAAAAAAATTTCTCTCATGAGACATACTGATGCACGGAGGGGCAATAACAGGCCCCACACATCACTTACTAAGTCCAGTGTATTTTTTAAATGAAAGGGGTGAAACATAATTAATATATAAATCCATATTGAAACTAATATATAAATTATAAATAACATTCCCCATTTAGTAAACATAAACTCTAACCATTCGGGGTAATATGGTGAATGGTATAAAGATATAACATCCAAAATCAAGCTAATAATAAACCATAAAATAATATTAAATAGATTAATTCATAAAATATTAATCCCAAAGAAAAATAATAATCAACAAGAGTGTTGAAATGGATTAAAATACTCTTATAATGTCATCTAATAATTCTTGAGAAAATACTCTTTTACATTGGAAAGAAAAGTTCTTTTTGGAATATATATATATATAACCAGATGTTAACTAAGATAGTATTTTAATAAAAACAATGAGTGATTTTATGAAACTAATGGTGGCTTAAAATAGATTATAGTGTTATCTTTAAAATATATAAAAATTCAAGAGGTTCCCTTGAATTCAGAATGTTTAACATGAATAATTTGAAAAAGATCCTCTTAAAACATGTAACTACCCATAAAAGAAAGAACAATTATGATTGGTACATATATATCTAACATTAACACAAAATTTATGATGATTTAATATGAACAATGAGGAATTTCATTATTGTAAATAGATAAAAAGAGTAACTCGAATGAAAATGGAGGTTTAGGTAGAAGAATCCTTACCTTATTTCCGAATGTATTATTCACTTGACTTTAATGTCCTATATAATCTAATTAAATCCATTAATTAATTACTTAAGAACCTTTTATACATTTATTTTATTTATTATAATTTTATTAAGTTCATTTATGGAGTTTTCATTAGTTATATGATTCAATTTTATAGATCAGTAGCTTTCATTTCCTTGCTTTTCATGATCAGTATACTTGTATATGAGTATTGAAATTCACGGAGAATGGGTATAATTATATATATTTAAATTTATATGATATTAATGAATAAAAAAATTAATTGGTATTATATAATAATTTAACATATATATGTGGATGAATCAGTAAATAACATGTTAATGATAACTGTTTAGCATAATTTTAGCGGTTTTTCAATTACAATGAACTAGTTTTTTCCACTTTTTAAATATCATGTAAATAAAACGATTAAAAAAGATTACATAAAACATAATACATATTTTATAATCTGGTTAAACCATAAAAATGGTTTCATTACCAGCATTGAATGAGAAATTGATGAATGAATGTTCATCATCCACAAAATTCAAAAATCATCTCCTCTAAGATGATGATTTTATTTTTAAACTAAAAGAGAGAGAGAGAGAGAGATTAAGGAGGATGATAATGGATATTTCATTAACATGGTATCATTTTAGTATATATATGCCACTATATTTATCATGATAAATTGGACATAGGAGGCGAGGAGAGGATAAGAAAATAAAATAAATTGAAATGAAATCAAAAGAAAAAGGAAGTGGATCTACCTATTGAATTATGCTCCTTGAGAACCTCCTTAGGGGAAAGGAATTTGTTATTTTGGAAAGACCAAGATATCCATGATGTGGGGAGGGACTAGGGAAGATTATTTGGGCATAATTTATACAAGCTTCAATGCTTATAGGTGTGATGAGAAGAGGGGTGAGGGGTCGTATTTTTAGTGGAGGGGGGTTCCCTTGAATTTTTATTAATTAGATTACTATTTATCAAAAAACAATGAATAGTTTTAGAATTACCATGAAATATATTAAAATAATAAATTATTGTTCTATATTATGGGATTAGATCATCCCTACGTCACTTATGGCTTAATAAATCATGTATTTAGCATTTATTGTAAATTATTGTATTTTACTATTCATAAAATTCATGTATTTTCGAAAAATATTGAAAATTCACCCAAACCATTTTTAGACCTGTAGAATTCAAAAATTAACAAAACATTATGGAAATAGTTTCCAAATTTGATGAATTTAATATTTAATAAAAACAATCTTTTACTTGAGAAATATAGATTTTAAATTTATAACTGATTTTATTACAATATATAAAAACAACTAATGTCTCATAAAATTATACTGAAATCATAAGATAAAAAATGTCAGTTTATAAATCTATTTAATGAAAATAAATTTTATTTGAAATCATATTATTAATTATAAAATTTCAATTATATATTTATGACTTGTAAAAATACAAATTCTTAATTAATAATTTTCAAAATATTAATTTACTAATACTATGATACAATTACATAATACATTCATTTATAAGGATCCTAAATTTTATTTATACTTTCATGGGTGAATTTACTATTCATTAGGCTAAATTACTATTCCAAAGTTCAAGTTACTATTTCATCGATATATGTTTTTAACCTCTAGAAATACCTATTATATTATTCATTATTCATTTATGATGTTTTTATTATGTTCCAAGTGATTTTTTGTGATCTATACTATATGAAATAAACATATGAAGGGGAATCTCATAGATAAAATTCCGGGTCATTACATTAGGGATTGTGTATAAAGGGTTTCAAATTTGAATAAGACCCCTCCCTCATTCAAAGAGGAATCGATCATTTTTTCCAACCCTTGTATCAGTGTTGGTATTCCATTTGATCCCAAGGATTCTGACCATGATCAAAGGGACTGAAAGCATCGAAAATAACTTTGATTTCATCCTATAAATTGATAAGTTATACTTAATGTCATATTATCATATATGGAATCTCATTAACATTTTTGGGATAGATCGATCTTCACTATCCTTATTTCAATTATTTATCAGCTCTTGTATGCATTTTTTAGTGGTTGTTTAAATTATGAAATGATGTTATGTCTCTATCCTACTATTTTCCTAAGAAAACATTATTTTATCTTCGAGGATAGTGTTCAAATATCAGGTTACATGGTTATTTCCCCTATTCTGGTTGATTATAGATCTTTATGTGGGAAATGATAAGAAGACTAATTTCATATGTGTTTGTTTTCTTGTGTTTCTCTTTCTTTTGAACAGAGCTATACTACACAAGGGTTTTTCAGAAACTTTTGGGAACTTATTTTCTGAGGTTGAAAGTATATTTAGGATGAGATTTTTTTGGTTACTATAATATATGTGGATATGGATTTTTCTTAACCATTCTCACAAGGTATTCTACTCTAGTTCAAATCTACTATTTTGTTTTTGAAAAATATTTTAATAATAACTAAAGTGGTACTCTTCTAGGAATGAAAACATCAAGGTCATTCTATTTCCACCTATAATGGATATAATATTTGGAATATGAATGCTTTTATCCTGTAAATGATCTTATTTATAACAAATACTCACCTGGTACTCTTAACTCTTGAGGGATTCATGGACAATTTTCCAAACTTGTAAGGTGATGTTTAATCCACTCATCCACAGGAGTGTCTATAATTTATTTGGAATGTTCCTCCCCATCTACCTAATGATTGTTTAGACTCCTTGGAATTTTGTTTCACATTAGAAAACCCTAACACAATTTTTAGGCCCTCATACTCTAATCATTCATACATTTTGGAATGTCGGATTAACAATTTTCTAGTTGATAAAACTGACTGTCATGTTCCTAATTTGGGGGATGGTTTTATTGGGAATGGTAGCAGTACAAACCTCTCATTTCTCAATCCTTTTATATAATCTAATCATCTTATAACCCTATTTTTTATCATCCTATATCTTCACATAACCTTAAATACTTGTAAATTTTGAATCCTTGGTTTCTCCTACTAGTACCCTCCTTTATCTCATATTAATTTGTTAGATTTTGATAATGTAGTGTTGGACATCAAGAAAATTATTCCCCCACTAGTTTATTATTTTACTGAGGTGACTAATTTATTAGATAAGTTCAAGAAGAAATACCCTCTATAGGTGGGTCCTATGTTTTACAAAATTATTAGTCATTCCTTGGTGGCTTATATTTTTGGGTTACTAAGGTTATAATCTTATCTTATAAACTATTTGAGGCTTTGACATCTCTTGAAAGATAGTTCCTGGTGTCTTTTACCACTCAAGTCATCCAAAAAGGATGAGGTAGTCTATATCCATATCATGTTGAATAAATACCATAGTCTATACCAACTCTCATTTCTAGATATGTCCCTCATCCCCAAAGTATATAGGGGACCTTGTTTTTATCCCCCACCCTCTATTTTCCTCGCGATCCATATGATTATTTGGAACCTTATGTGACCATAATCCCTAACTAAATCTGTTTTTTCTATTAAATGATATAAAACAATATTTCCATGATTTCTATTCTTGAACCTGTATAGAAATTATCTTTCAACAAATATGTTTTTGAGAGATTAAATTCGATACACTGCATGCATGATATTCTTAAAAACAACCATGTTGGTATTTTTTTGAAATATCACCTATAAGTGATTTATATTAACTCTTCTCCTAATTTAATAATGATCCAGGTTTTTATATCATACATATTAGTTAATATTTCCATTATGTATGCTAAATGTGTGGTATCGAGTAAACAATATATTTGTAAAATAATCATATTATTCAATCATAAACCTATCACCTGGTTCATTAAGGGTGAATTCAATGCCATCCTCAACAAATTTGAGGAGAAAGGAGGAGTTACTTTCTCAAGAAAGGTGATGAGAGAATTTATAACATTATTAGTGCACAAATATCTCATGGATATTAGATTCCCTAGGGATTGTTTTTTTAGTGAAGGAGCTTGCAAGGTAACTGAAGAATACATCTCTTCCTAGAAAAGTGTTTTTTCATCTTTTAAGGGATCCAAAGATTTTATCAATCATCCCATACCCAAATGTATAAAAACAATCATATATCTCTCTATAATTCTTTAATATAAAATATTCAACTAAATAAAACATTAATTTATTCGTCTCTAAATTTTGGATATAAGATGGTGTTTTATACATATAGTTCATTATATATACTGTTCAGTAACACATGAAAATGGATGGGTAGATCTCTAAAATATGTCTTGGAAGATAAAAGGACACCTCCTAAAATGTGTTCTTCCTATCTCAATGGTATATAACAGCTAAAAAAAGAGATCAACTTTCTTTATTCTAGTTTATAAGAGTGGTGATATGATGATAAAATTGTGTCACAATTGAGAAAACATAGATACTTTGTAGAGGAAATATTTTACAAGGATAGAATAATTAGGCAATCATCTAGATAGTTAGGGGTAATGGAGGGAGATATGGAAAAACTTATTTCCATGAATGTATTTTTGGGAGAAAGTTCATGTGGGATCCATAGATTTCAACTTGAGGATGGAACCTACACTAATGATATTTAAGTAACTGGATACCATTCATTTTCTCATCCATCTTACCTAATAACATGTATAAGGACGGTTACTAGAAATTGATATACTAGAGAGGAAAATTAGTAATATTCAATGATAAAAATTTTAGATCTATTGATGAGTGTAATAAAGAACACCTTAAATCTATGATTGAGGTGGATGAGATCAAAAAAGATATTAATAGTCTCAACCCAGAGAGTACCCCAGTCTCTAACAGATTTCCTTGTTCAATCAATATTTAATCATAAAAAACTATCCAAAAAGTTTTCATGGGAGTTGTGAATAACTTATTTAAATATGATGCACTACCCACTGTCACCTATGAAACAACCACCACTCTTATTCCAAATATGAGTCAAATGAAATCCCTCAATCAATAAAAGTAAATTAGCATGTAGAATTTATCCTATAAAATCTTTTCCACCATTATCAATAACAAATAATATCACCTCCCCCATCCCTAATCAAAATATAGTAGTACTATTTTTTGAAAGGTAGAAGTAAACAATGTAATAATGATCTAACATGTGAAATGATTGAAAATATCATCAATAAAGTTATCTGTACTAACATCATGGTGAAGGATGATATTAGAAGGAAATATTCCATAATGGAATAGAACTACATTAATTGGGTCATGAGGAGATGTGTTTTCTCAAAGTGGGTATGTAATTTCAATTTACATATTATGCCACTCTATAGTAAATAATAAAACACATGGGAATTAAATTCATCTTCTAAATGTTGTTTTGGGGCCTTAATCAAGGTCCCCCCCTCTCACCCACACTCATTGTCACAACACAAGATGTGCTCAACAGAAACCTTAAAAATGGGACTTCAAATGGATAAGGGTGCTTGTTCATGGGAATATATAATGATATTGGGGTTGACTATATATTTTAATAGATTAATTAATTTTATTCATCAATATAAAATATAATTAAAATCAAGGATTAAAATATATTCGAGATGAATATAGAAGATGAATATGAAAATTAATCAATATAGTCATTCTAAATTTGTACATATAAAAAAATGCATGACTTGTAATTTTAAAATCCCAAAAGGATGTTCACGTGTCTCCAATAATAACTTAAACAATAAATAAGTGGGTGCCTTATTGTCTATAAAAAGGATTTTCAAAACCCATTTAAATGGATTGAAAATAAAAAACATGGGGTGTAAAAAAAATAGAATATATTGTTTCACTCCATTAGTGATAGGATCATAATTTTTAAACATGTTTTATCCTTCACAAATATTAATCTTCTATCAGTTATCAGGTTCCCCAAAATAGTAATTAAGAACATTTAGATCCTCCTTAATATCTTCTTATGGGATTTCAACCAAGGGGGGAGTGTCACTTGTCTTGATGGGATCAGTAGGATAATCCCATTGAATAAGTTGGTATTAATTTGGATTTATTTGAATAAACTTTGTAGTATATGGAAGAAAAGTTTTTATGAGATGTGTTAGAAGGATAATCACTATTATAAATATATTCCAATGTCAATTATGGGATATATTTTTCATACACTCATTAGGAGAATTATTTATTTACTCTAATTTGGCATGGCTTCCAAGGGTCTATTAATTTAATATCTCAACGCCCTCAATGGATTATATGGAGTTTTCAAATATTTTTTTGGAGAGATAGAAGGTCTAGATATTTTTTAACTCTTAGGGTATACCATGATAGACTTGATCTTTTGACTTGCTAATTAACACATCAGAAACATAATTGAAATCCATAATGATGTCCATAAATCTTTCTTATACATTATTCAATTAAAGGAGGAGCTTGATCTATATTCGTTTACCCAATAATGTTCATGATTATTCAAAATATTTGAGTATTAGATACTTTTACAAGCACAATGGGTCACTAATGCATGTGATAAAATTATATAGAATGAAAACATACTTGAAAATTATAACTTACTGGTATATTGAATGCAGAATAATTATATTCCCACTAACAAATGGGTGAAAATAAAAGGTATATATATGTTATCAAAATTCTTTTGTTTTTAGAATATTTGATTGTAATATTTGTGGCTCATTATTGTTTTAGTGTATGTTGACATATATAATTTGGTGTTTCCTTCAGGGGTATATAGGGGTTTTTCTATCATAGATTATATAAAAGTTTCATATCATCTTGGTTTCAAAATATGTATGAGTTATTTGTGGAAACATAGGCACAAGTTGTGGTATTATTTGTTGTGTATTAGATCATATAAGAGGAGCACAATTCAAAAAGTCCCCTTGGGTTGTTATTTTATAAAGATCATTAAAAAATGCCTCTTTTCATGATCTTTGACCTTGGCCTACTGATCATAGGTAAGGATCCTTACCCCACTATCTACAATGTATTACCTCATTATTTTGATTCATCATATACAGAAGTAGTGATTGAGATGGGAATTGGGTATGTTAGAACATTCTAAGCATCTCAATATCTATTAAGATGTTCCTTATGACCAAGGAAGAATTCATTGAGGAGGAAACATTTAGAATGAGTAGGAATAAGACAATATAGAATAAATGTTATTTTATAGGGAAATAAAACCACTCATAGTTAAAGACTAATCCATGCTTAGTGGGTTGATATTAGGAGAAATCTCTCAATTCACTATACACCCCAGCAGAATTGATGTCAGATTTTTTGGATTGTTTCGGGTTGGTCCACCACGTATCCATTAGTCCATTATCTACTTTATTTGGTTTTGTATAATCTTGATCAACTAAGATATTGAGATCCATAACACATTTAATGATAAAAATAAGGCGGAGAAAATAATTTCTTCTCAAGGATATGAAGAGGATAATGTCATTGTTTATTATATCGTTTGATTTATCCCCTATGTTTTATTGACACTATTTATTGTGATTATCTTAGGATCCATCAATCCAGACCACCAATATCATTGGTTCTTACATTATTCTACCATTATAATAGAATGTCTAATTGTATTTGTATTGTAATAATTGAAGAATAAACCCAAGGGATTTCTTGAATGTATATGGAGTTTTTACAATTGTGGAGTCCACATAAAGTGGAATATATGATTGAAATTCTCGAGAAAAGGATGATAAAACTCAATATATTAAATAAATAGATATCCTATGAATTTTTAGTGTTTTTATTTCACAAGATTTTATTGATATATTCATTGATTAAATACTGAGAAATCCACTTAATCATGATATTTAATTCTGTAATGACCTCATCCTTTTTGTGAAGAACATATCTAATCTACCTTATAGAATAAATATAGTGGAATATGTGGAATTAATGAAGAAAATGAAATTTTTATATGATAAGGGACTCATATTCCCTAGTGTCTCTCTATAGGGAGTTTCTCTTCATATTTTTAAATAAGTGGGATGGGTTTATGAGGTCATGAATATACTATAGGTAAATAAATGTCAACATAATTAAGGAACACCTTATATTTATAATGAATTGATGATTTATTTGATAATGTTCAAGTATTTTAATACATCTCAATTATTGAACTTCATCATGGTTGTCATTTATTAAAAGTTAACAAGGATGATATACCAATGTTAAATTCTCTAACAAGGTATGAGAATTTTGAGTTCCTATTCATTATGTTTGGATTAAAAGTTAACCCTATATGTATATGGATATAATAAATAGAGTATTAAGGGATTATATTAACAAATTTTTTGATATATTTATTGATGGAATATTTATTTACTTTAAAATATTTGAAGAGACTGAGAAGCATCCATATATTATACTTATAATTTTTAAAGAGAAGGGGTTATATGGGAAATTTTGAAAATTTGCATTTTGTGTTCCACATGTTTCTTTCCTTGTCAATATTATCTATAAGGATGGAATTTATATTTCCCCTTTACTAATGAATATGTTTAAATAATATCCCACACCTATAAATTTTGGAAAACCGAATGGAATTGTTAAATAATGTTGTATTTGTTGTCAACTATTTTCTTAAGGCTATGGATATTGTTTTAGAATATATGTGTGGTGTTTCATACAAAACCCTAGTAATGATTTTTAGAATAAATGAGCATACTATGATCTAATTATCTTCAAGGATTTCTAGAATTATCAACATTATTTGATAAAATACCCAAAATTTATTATTATCATACTCACTCTTCATAAAAGAAATTTTTTTAGGTGGAATCAATAATGAGATGTTATGTAGTTTTGGTAAATACATTGTTAGATACTAGTATCTAAAAATCCACATATAATTTAAGATTGATTATTAGTGGAAAATTTATCACATAGACTCCACCCGATTATAGTAATGTGTAAGTACCTACATTGGGGTTGAAATTCGAAAAAAAATATGTGTTATTTTTTCATTGTTCCTTTTAATTTTATTTAGGTAAGATTGGGGTTCATTTTTTGAGGATAAATTCCAAATAGATTACAGAGGTTTATTTTAATTTAATTAAATTTTAAAATAAAACAAAACTAATTAAACCCCCTTATCAGTGGTCCACACATTCCTGATTCAAATCAAATATAAATAAGATATATAGTTTCCTTATCTTACATGGTTATTATCAAGGATTAATTGAATGCTTTAACCAATTAGATAACAAGTTAAACAATATCATACAAAAAGGCACCAAATTAACATGGTTAAAGGAATGTATAGATATTTTAAATGAATTGATTATTAAATTAATTAATTAACTTTTATTAAACCTGTCATCATGGAAGAAATTATTTTTGATAAATTGTGATGTAGCAATGAAAGGAATGTGGTATATCATTATGAAAAAAAATTATTATTAATCACTAAAATGAAGTACAATTGAACAAAATTTTATAAGTCTGAATATTGATCTAGTGGTTGTGATATTTTATATAAATATATGGAGACATAATATTTATGGATTTATATGAGATAAATATATGAATCCCATGATTTTTATGTTTGTATTCACTTTAATAGAGACCAACATGAGATAAAGAAGTTGGAAGAAAAAACTCAAGGTTTTATATTTTTAATTACATTACTAACTTAAAAAGGAAAACAAGATAAAATATATATTGAGTAAGAAGTGTCATAGTGTTTTATCTATGATGTGTAAGGTTTAGGAACCAATACTCATGGATTCAGTAATGTTGGACTTTGAAATTATTAGGGAAGGAGAAGAATCATTCCCTTTCCATGTGATTTCACCAATAATTACTTGAGAATATAATAAAATCCCCAAAAATGACAAACATATTAAAAATAAGGTTAAATACATAGAATAACGGATATTGATGTAATTAAACTATGATGGTTGATTTTTAAAACTAAAAAAGTGGTTATGTATACAATCAGTGTCTGAGTTGAAGAATAAATAACTAGATGAAGCCCATAGTTCAAAATTATCTATGATTATAATAAAACTAAGATGTATAGAGATTTATGATTAAAGTTCTAGTGAGACAATTTTTAGTGGTAAATGTATGACTATGTTAAAAGAAAATTGGAATTCCAACAAGAAAAGGTTATGATAAAACATCCTAAATGTGTCCTGCAAACTCTCCCTATACAAATATGAAAATGATAAAATATCACATAATTATTTGTTACTAGTTGTTCCAATAAATATTAGAGGAATTATGAAATATGTGTTTTTTTGGATCCTCTTATGAAGTCTACACAATTCATATTATTAGGGGAGGATCTACCTTTTGAGAATCTTGTATATATTTACATTAATGATGTTTTGAGGAATTATGGTGAACCTTTATAAATTATATCTGAATGTCACCCATGATTCACATAAAAATTTAAGAGATGTATTTAGAAGCTTCTGAACACCGAGTTACAATTGAGAATCAATTATCATCCTTAGAATGATGGGTAGTCTGAAAGGACTATCACTACTAAATTTTTTTCCTTTAACAGTACTAGAAAAGGCCTTTATAAGTGGTAAAAATGCGCTGATAATCAATGAGAGGTTAAAATACGGAAACATTTATCAGTTTTAAAAAAGTATTTTTAGAGGCCCCCTTTAAGAACACTAAACAAGTGTTGTTAAAAGGGTCCATTAACAACACATTTTTTCACTCATAATGGAACCCTTTATCAGTGCTTTTTTAGCATTGATAAAGGCTCTTCTAATCAAGGTTATAAAATTTTTTCCATGCCCACCCATACCCCTTTATCAGTACTTCCCACTCATCCACCCCTTTATCAGTGGTTGAGATAATCCCAGCCTCCCGCACATGCCCCTACCTCCAATGTGTTTCAAACCTAAGGCCTCCCTCTTATACATTCATCACCTTTACCAGTAACCTATATTGTTTTGTTTTATATTTTATGATATATCTATATATTTATATATATTTTATCACATTTTTTATCAATATATTTATATATTTGTTTATATATATGATTATATGTTAATAAATATATTTTATATGTAAATATATTTTATTTATTTATTTATAAAATAATTTTTTATGTGTGAATATAAAAAAATATGAATATATTATAATATATTTGAGAATAAACAAATTTAAAGTGTGCAAAATGATAAAATATAAAAAATAAAATATTAATATGAATGTAATACCTAGGAATAAATTTATTTCCCACCAAAAATGGAAAAAGAGCCCCATAAACGATCTTGACAATTCATTAAATGTTAAAAAATTGGGGTACACTGACTAAAAACTCAATTTGGGTGTCCTTCTGGTTCTTCTTGGCCTTGAAAAACAATGACTAAGGGCTCCCAGTCAAGACGCCATGGAGATCATTGCATGCTTTGATTTGATATGTGGTAGAGCCAAAATAGACACCCAGATCAGAAGTTACATTTATTTGATGTTTGAGTTATGTTCTCAAATTATTTAAGATCATTTATTATTATTATTATTATTTATCTGAAAATTAATATTAAATTACAATTACTCGATAAAAATAAGAATATTATTAATTAAAAATAAATTTAGTCATTTTATAAGAAATTTTCAATAAATATATTATATTTAAAGTGTAAATTCTTATTTACCTTGTGTAAAACATAATTCATAAAATATATATTATATTTATATCAATATAAAAAATATTTATATATTTATATATTATTTTTAATGAAATGTTTTTTGTGATGTATAATTTTATTATCACTTGTAAAAAAGAACTGATAAAGGGAGGTATTTATCAGCACTTCAAGAAAATGTTGATTACCCCCTCCCCCTTAAAAGTAATTTTATCGTGCTTCTAAGGACCCCCTTTAAAAAAGAGAAAAAAACAATGTTAAATACCCCTTTTAACAATGCTTTTTTAGCGCTGACAAAGGGGTTTTTTAACAACGTGTTTAGCTAGCACTGTTAAAGCCCTAACACTAGATTAACACAGTTTTTAGTAGTGTATCCAAACATTAGAGTTTGTGATGAGTTTATTCTCACTAGAATTCTATGGAACATGGAAAAAATACATACCACCATAGAAATTTATATACAATAATTGTTTTTATTCAATCAATCGAATGAAACTGTATAAAGAATTGTATGGGAAGATATTTCTTACTTCAACTTATTGGGATGAATTCAAGGAAATAAATCTAGTTGGTAAGGAATTAGTTTTATAGATAACTAAAAATGTGTGATATATACAAATATATATCAATATAAGTCAAATTAAGTATAAAATTTATGTTGATAACTTCAAAATGGACATAGATTTTAAAGAAGGATACATTTCATTCTAACTGTATAACCATGGAAGTGAGTGGTAAGTCTTGGTATCCATTGTAAATTAGTCCTTCTGATATTTTGAATAATTTTTTGTTGTTTATTATCATTTAGAAATTCCACCCACTCTATTTAAATTGTATGATGTATTAAATGTTTCATTTATAAGGAACTATATTTTAAATCCAATGTATGTCATCAATACTGTTGAAATTAAACTAGATCCAGACTTATCGAATGAGGAATATCTTTTTCACATTGTTGATACTGGAAGGAAAGTGTTGTGGAATCTTAAATCTTGACTAGTAGAGGAAATATTGAGGACTAACAAGATATAATAATTAGTGTATGATTTAAAGGAATCAATGAGAGAAAATTGCCCACAATTTTGCATGGGTACCAAAAGTTCTTAGGAAAATATTATTTATTGGTGTGTATGTAAGTCTCAAGATTCTACTATAAATATTTCATTATAACATTCAACCTTTTATTTAATTGTAGAAATATAACATTAAAATAGAATTGCAGTCACAAGAAATACTATTTCTAGAAATATAGAGCATTAAACAAATAATATAAATACAATCTATAAAATTGACCATATTAGAATAGGATAATAAACACAAGAAAAAAAGAATTGAAATTTAAAAATTGGACGTGTCGTGGCCTACTAGAATTTTCACACCTGTAAATAATGCTATTAAAAATAAAAAATAATCAGAAATATAATCCAAATTTTATAAATTAAGAATAAAAAACTGCTAGAAATCATAGTGAATAATTAATGAATGTAAAAATGGAGGTATTTATTAGAAGTATAAGTAGAATGTGATTGTTGAAAAAGAAACCTGAATGATGGAATGGTAACTAATCATCTGGTTAGTAATTAACCATGGGGATTAGTAAATTATATGATGATATATATTTAATAATATCAATATGTGTAAATATAAACATAAGAAATATAAAAATTGATTTCTCAAGTAATATGACTTATAGTATGTTTAAGGGAAATGTTATAATAAATTATTTTTTAAAGAATTTAGTAACAAAAAAATTAATCTTATGTTAACATTTAAATAATATAATTAACTATTTTGGATTTTTTTTAATTAAATAGACCCCATTTTCAAAACATAATTATTAGAATTAGCTTAATATGAATTAATAGTATTTTTTTAAAAAAAAGATGAATTTATAGTGAATTTTAAAAATAATTGTTTTAGATTTAACCTAAGTTTTATGACTTCATAACAACATTAAAATGAAAAAATAATTTATAAAACATATTTCATGACCTAAAATTTATTTAATGAGTAAAATTATTTGTTTAAAATTATAAACTTGATTTACTAACATACAAATGAATTAAAAAAGTTTAAATTATATTTTATTCTACATAAAAACTCATTTTTATTCATTCTATTGAATTACAAATAAAAATGATAAAAATACATTTTGATTATTTCTAAATGTTATTAAGATATGAATTCAAAAAAATTTGTATAATGAACCAATCCTATTATATATATTATTATATAAATTTTGAAAAAAATATCTAATAAAACAACCCATGGATCAACATGCCTTGTGTATTTGGGATACTGAGAACAAAAAATAATGACATGAAACTAAACCAACATGTTAACTATTTTATTACCTATTGTGAGCCCTTAAATCCCATTTATATTCTAAAACTACACAAGATACACTAGGTAATACATAATTAAATGTGGTGATCTATAAATCTCAGTAAGGTAATGATCATGATAACGAAGCATAAAATATGATTTAAATGACATAAAATAATTTCATAAAAGTAAAGGATTGAGAATAATAACAATAAAGAATGAAATAAAGAGGAATACATCATAAGAATATTCTATTATAATAATGTGACAACAACATAAAACTTGAGACAAGCATAAGTCAATGATCACTTCTATGACAACTTAACATAGTGGAAGAGCGCCATCATTGTCCAAGTTTACCCCCTGATACAATAAATATCATATCATAAGATATAAGAATTATCAAATGAATTTGAATGATATATGGGAACACCCCTCATAACATGTAAATCCATATGGGTTCTAGATGAGGGAATAAAACATATGTCATATACAAATTTATATCTAAAGGAGAGTAATTAGTTATATAATATTTCCTCAAATAATATCTAAATGATAATTCATAGAGATTATAAAGAGAGTAAGGAATTACATATTTTCTAGGTTCAAATTTTAATACATAATCATATGTCTAAAATATGGTGTTTTTTTCACAATCATTCTTGAAAAATGGTAGATAATTGGGTATAGAAATGACCCTTTTAAAATTATATTTTAAGAAATCGATTAAATACATTTAAAAAGGGAAAAAATATGAAATTTTTATTAATAATAGTTGTAAAATAGAATTGTTAACCATACAATGGATATTATTTAATGAAATCATGAATGGGTCAAATACTTTCAGAGAGTATTTCAAGAATGTATTAAGGGATATAAGTGTTCCCATTAGCTAGGTTTGATTTTCAATAAGGTTTCTAGAAATAAATGTAAAGAATGTATAACCCCAGAAAAGAAATGGAGAATAAGATATGTATATATAGAAAATACATATATATATAATTTCAAATAATTAAATAACATTATATTGAGAGGTAAAGTGAGGTGGAGAGAAAAATTCATAACCCAATAAAAGGAGGGTGGTTCAGTGACTTCCCTTACATCATGTCCAGATTCATCCTAAAATTCCAATTAACATCCATAATAATTTAATTAAATTTATAAAATAAAATAATAAGAACCTAATACTATTTTTTATTATTAAGATGTTTTTTTAGTTTGAGTCATTTAATTTTGATGTTGTGTCTGTAATTGTTTTCCTGAGGTTGTTTTTTACATGGTTCCAAGGTCCCTTATGTTTGTATATAATTACTATTATTCTTCTAAATTGGAACTAAAACATAAAAACTGTATAGAAATGATATAAATTTCCAACTATAATTTTTACTTTTCCCAAATATTCACATGTTTTCTTTCATAGGGATGATTTTTTAGTATAAATGTTATCATTATACAGTTAGTTCATTTTGGTGGTTTTACCAAGCATAATGAACTAGATTCATTTTATTTTTTAACAAATATTAATATATTCCAAAACAGAAAACAACTTATAATATATTTATTACAATATTAGTTAACATTAATTTTATTTCTATAACAACATTTTAAAGTGATGGGAAAAACATTGTTTAATTGTGAAGAAGGCGGTGAGACAATCATAATAAAAGCAATCATTTTTTTCAAAAAACATAAAAATATTATTGAAATTGATTTTACAATTAAATTATAATATTAAATAATATTTCTGATTATAGATCCACTATAAAATTTCTTATTGACTGGTTTTAAAGGTTGAATAGGATGAAAGCTTAAGAAGCTTGATTAAGAGTATTACCTTCTATATTGAATGTTTTTTAGGCCACCCATTAATGGTCATTGTAATTGTATATTGGTAAGAGAAAAACACCTTGTACATGGTGAGGATGGTTGGGGAGAGAAATGGGTAGATTTTAGTCTATCATCAAGGATTATAATGTGTGAAGAGAAGGGGTTGTATTTTTAAAGTTGGAGAAGAGAGTTTTTTAATATAATATCTATTTGTTTATTTTTTGTCAAAACTATCAATGGTGATGAATATTATGACTAAATACTATGATTAGTTTATTTATGTTCAATTTAATGGTTACTAGCATTATATATGACTCATTTGAGAATATATTTGTCTTACAATGTAAAAAACAGTATTTTTCCATATTTCACTATTCATAAATAATTTGACTCTTTTTGAAAAATACCAAAAATGATCCCTAAAAAATTTTCAAAATTTATATGTAAATATACATATCCATTAATTTAAAATGTTATCTAAATATGAAATATAATTTTTTAAAATAAAATCATTATTATTTTAAAAATATTAATTTTTATATTATGATCAATTTTATGACGTATTGAATAATTACGTATGTTATTATAAAATCATATTATAATTATAATTAATCAAAATATTATTTGATATAACTATTTTATGAAAATTTATTCTTTAAAATTTTACATTTATAATAGAAATGTAAATAAAACAAAAATGTTTTACTAAAATCCAAAATCTAATTTTATCTTTTTTAAAATTATTTAATTATATAATGATATAAATTTTATATATTATAATTTTATATGTTAACCAAATATTATTTTATATATACATATGTGATTTTACTATTATAAAAACTCGGTTATTCTAAATTATAGTCTTATTATTATTCCAATGGTCATATTACTATTTTAATAGTCAGATTTTTAGAAATCATACGGGGTTTTAAAATTCTATAAATACATCATATTTCATTCATTATTTATTAAATTATATTTGATCTCGAGAAAATATATATTATCTCTTTTAAAATTAATATTTAATTAGTGATCTTATATTTCATTTCTACAGTGTTGTTTACAAGTTTGATCATTATAGGGGATCAATCTTGTCTAAGTTTTCATATAATAGTTATCTTATTTTCAATTTTTTGTCCTATTGTAAAAAATTCAATTTTTAGGGATATATTTATTCTATGAATGTATTGTTCAATTTAAAATAACAAAAAAATTATTTTTTCCATATGGTGAATGTTCATTATATAATAATTCATTACTGAATATGAAATATTTATATAATTAGAATAAATATTCCATTTATTTAATTATGGGCCATTACATTATCCCCCTTAATAAATTTCACCCTAGAAATATCATTTCACCCACTAAGATGAAAATAGACGAGGGTACTTTTATTTGATTACTTCCTATTGTTCCCATATAGTGTAAATACCCAACCCCATTTTCTAAGAGTTGGTGCTTATTTCATTACATTGGAATGATTATAATAAAGTTTTATCTAGAAAGAGCGAATAGTTTAGTAGTTTGGGAAAACAAAATTCATGCATAACTTCAACATTACTACTTGAAAGGAAATACAATATATATATATATATTCCATTAGAAAATCCAGGACTCCTAGATTATCCCTACAAGTCATTCATAATTTACTTCTTCATATCATGGAAAAATAAACCATAAGAAAGGAGTGATCTTAGATGCTCAGTAAGGGTATGAAATATAGTGGAAGATATCATAAACATAAACATTAGGTATGGTGAATAATTAAAAACACGTGCCTTTATAAATAAACACGAACAAAATATGTTAGGAATAAGAGCTAAATAAATAATACAAAAATAAAACATAATCATGGGTATTACACTAGTCGAATATCCACATGAACAATCATTTTATTGCTTTATAATGAGTGAATGTATAATTCCTGGCATCATAACCATATTGTCAATGCCTCATTCTGAGACCATAAATAACCATCTTGTCAAGGCCTTATGCCAAGACACTATTTTGTCTCATGAGACCTACCGATGCGTAGAGAGGCAATAATGAGCCTAACATGTTACGTAATAATTCAAATGCATTGATATATGAATGGGGATAAACATAAACAACATATACATTCATATTGAAACTCACATCTGAAATTTAAATAACTTTCCCCAATCATTAAATATGAACACTAACCATTGATACTAATATTAAGAACAACATCAAGATATCACACACACCCTAAAACTAATCATAAACCATTCAATAAAATATGGTAGATGATATAAAAAAATATTAACCCTATTTAAACATAATAATCAATAAGAGTCATCGAGTAATTATTGAGATAAATACTCTTTTACTTTGAAAAGAATTGTTATTTTGGAAACATCATTATATAAAACTAGAAGTGTATTAAGGTATTTTTCATAATAAAATGAGTTATATAAACATAATTGTTGCTAAAAATAGATTATATAGTTCCCATTAAATGGTAATGAATTTGAAAAATTCCATTGAAATGGGCGTGTTTATCGGGAAGAATTTTTTAAAGATCCTTTTAAATTATGTAACTCAACATAAAATGAAGAATAATTATGATTGGTAAAAATATAGGGAATATTAAAACAATATTTATGATGAGAAAATAAGTATGAATAATAATTTCATTGAGGTAGATAGAGAATAAGAGTAACCCATAATAAAAATGGATGTCTGGGAAGAAAACCCTTACCATATGTCTGAATATGTTCCACGCTTGATCTTATGTTCTTGGAATATAAAATTAGACTTATTAATAACATAATTCAGAACATATTCTACATTTATTTAATCGTAATTTTATTATGTTTATTCACATCCTTATTAAAAGGTTATAATATTGAATTCCATCATTCGAGAGTGTCCATTTCCTTGGTTTTCACAATCGGTATACTTGTATATGAGTATGGATGTTCATATGGAATGGATATAACTCTCCATGAATAAATATATATTTTTTATTAAAATACATAAGTTTTATTGGCTACATATATCATTTGGTTATGTGGTATGAGGATGAATTATTAGATGAAATATTAATGACAATCACTTAGATTATTTTAGCGGTATTTTGATTATTACAAACTAGTTTTGTTATATTAATTAATATTATCTACATATAATTGTTCTTGAATATTAAATAGGTTATAGTAAATATTTTAGAGATTGGTTCAACCATAAAAATGGTTTCATGAACAGTATATAAGGATAAATTGAATAACGAGACATCGTCGGCCAAAAATATTGTAGATCAGCACCTCATGGGTGATGATTTCTTTTATAGAATAGAAGAGAGAGAGAGATAGAGAGAGAGTAAGAATAATGATAATGGTTATTAAATTAACATGATATAATTACAGTTTATAAACGATACTAGATTTATAAATATCATTTGGATAGAGGAGGTGAGTATAGGATAATAAAGGAAAGGAACTTGAAATGAAATTAAAAGAAAGAAGATGTGGATTTACCTCTTGAATACACCTCCTTAAGAACCTCATTAAGGGATGGGGTTTTGTTATTTGGGAATGAAAAATATTAGATGTGGGGAGGGACTAAGTAAGATTATTGGGGTAGAAATTTGAGGAGATTCAAGGCTTAGAGGAGTGATGATAAGAGGGAATTATGGTTTGCCTTTATTGTGATGTAAAGGAGTTATTTCCCATTATTTTAATCATTATTTAATTATTTTGGCTCAAGACTATGAATATATTTGATTATTTTGAATAAAAATACTAATAAATGAATGTGAGTTCAAACTAATGGCCATTTACATCATCCCTGACTCAATCATGATACAAAAATTCATTTATTTATCATATTTCGTAAATTATCGAATTTAACTATTCACCAAAAATTCAAGTATTTCAGAAAAATAAAATAAAAATCACCCTAATCGTATTTTGACGTGTAGAATTAAAAAATGAAATACATTTTATCTAAGTAATTTTATAAATAAGAGAAATTATTTTTTAAATAAAATCCTTATTTACATAAATAATAAATATTTAAAATTTAAAAATTAATTTATAATACTTTTAAAAATTAACTCAGATCTCATAAAATCATCCTAAAATCATATTAAAACAAAATATTTATTTAGGAATTTTCTTTACGAAAATGAATGTTAATAATTTATTAATTTAAATTTGTAATTAATATTTGTTACTCACAAAAATACTGAAACTTAATTATTAATTTTTTAATATATTCTATTTCATTTATAAGGCTTCTAAATTTTTTTACATAAACAGTTGAGGTTACTATTTAATAAAGGCACATTTCTATTCATAAGGGTATGTTACTATTCATAATGGTAAGTTACTCTTCACAAAAAATATGTGTTGATCATATCAGACTATAAATATATTCTTGATCACAAATGTGTATATCAGTTTTTAGAAATTCAAATAACAGAAGTGGAAAAATTTATTTTTACTGGATAGATTATCACAATGTGGTGTTTTTAGAGACTTAGTGTTTCATGCATTCAATATTAAATTTATTTATAAATCCTTATGGTGTTACATTATCCTCACCATAGAAAACATTCTTCATCAAAATCCTATAATGTTACCTCTTAAAAAGACTTGGGTAGTTCTCCATCATACTCTCCTCAGGATCCCATGTAGCTTCATCAATTTTATGATTTTTACAAAGTACCTTTTCGAGTTGTGTCATCCAATTCTTCATCACATGTTCCTTAGTGTCTAGAATTTGGATAGGCTATCTATAGTATGATAAGTTAGGTTCCTATTCTATACCTTCATAAGTGAGGAAATGCCTTGGTTCTAGCATGTACTTTCTCAACAATGAGACATAGAGCACATTGGGTACTTTAGATAGGCATGGAGGCATTGCTGAATGATAAGCCAATGATCTATTTCTATCCATAATATAAAATTGGAAAATGTTCCTAGGGATCAGTTTCCCTTTAATCCAAAAATAATAGAACACTCTTCTATTAAGATAATTTTATGAAAACATGATCTCCAACTTGAAATTGAAAATCCTTCCTTCGATTATTAGCATATCTCTTTTAACAGATTTGAGATGATTTTACATGAGTTTGAATGGTCTTTACCTTCGTCATTTTTTCATTTTGACCCACAAGATTCCTTTCACATACATCATCCGAACATGTTGGTGTAAGACATATCTTTCCATACAATGCTTCATATAGTGCCATTTGAATGCTATGATGGAAACTATTATTGTAAGAAAATCGCACCAAAGGTAAATACTGATCCCAAATACCTTGAAAACCAAGTAATAATGATCTCAACATGTCTTATAATGTTTGTATCATCCTTTCTAATTTCTTATAAGTTTTAGGGTGATAAAAAGTACTCAGTCAATGATCAGTATCTAGGGATTTCTGAAAAAATTTCTAGAATTGGGTTGTAAATCATGGATCAAGGCCAGACTATCACGGCCCAACTTCTTCAATATGAGGGAGGGTATAACAAAATATCACACCCTTCCTTCCTCAAGATGAATGAGATAAAATAGCCTCCATGTCATTCCTTAAATAATCCCTGGTGTGGTGACTAGAACCAAGGGTATAGAATCTCACGTAATATAGAAGGCATTACTCTTTTTATAGAACAATATATGGAGATAAGATAGTAAATCTCAAGAAACTCCATATACCAAAACATATAAGTAAATCAAAAATCCATTCCCACATGAATGATCAAAAGTAAAGATGATACTAGGTACAAGAAAAATCCAATGTAATGTACCAAAATGAAAAGAGACTAAGCAAAAACAAAAACTATTCCTGACACTAGAGCTAGTAAAGTCTATCAGAATACTCAACGTCCCCCTGGAAACCTGAAAATAGTTTTACATATGTAGGGTGAGTATACAAGTATACCCAATATGACTACTAAATATACCCATGAAAAGGTGGGGGAACATACTCCTGCCACAACCGACCCGCACACACCTGGGCCTCAAACCACACACAATCCCGCCCGCAGACACATGGGCCAAAACAACCACATCTCTCACCCGAAGACGAATAGGCCTCATCTCTAGGACACTTGGGAAGAAAATGATGGCCTGCAAACACATGAGCTCCTCATCTACAAAAAACCTTCCTAAAGGATCTAGGACTATGGTAAACATGAAGGCATTAGATTCTACCTAGATACGCTCAAGTGGTAAGAACTCAGAAGAGGATACGAGGAAGAAATCCAGTAATTAGCCATCCATCTCCCACTAGGATGTTGGAAAAAACACCCTCCCCCATGAAATGGGGGTGTTCTCCACATGGCTCTCAACAAGGGTTGGTTGCATATAGAAATCACAAGGAACTACAATTTATACATATAGGTAATCAAACACTCAACATAACCTATGGGTTTCAAACAACCAGAAAAATGATCCCACCAGTACCACTTTGCTACTACCCCTATATGAATAACTTCAAAACACCCACTATCAAGCATAAACTCAACCCCTATTCATTTAACCACTTGTTATTTATTTATCTAAGGTGATTCACCTTAATTTATTCTAGCAATATTGGGCATCTACCAACCAAAATCATACCAAAACAACAACAAATACAGATTTGCAGTCCCACTGCACACCCCCATTCAACCACCACCAACTATCATTCTTCAAAGTTATACCACGCAATCCTTCTCTCACAACACATCCCCATAGCCCTCTTACCCAAAAAAATTCAAACATGTAGTCCAACTATATAACATGTTCATAAATTCACCTTAGTTCCACTACCCAATGTCATTCGAAGGACACAAAATAAACAAAGGTAGTTTCACTACTTACAAGTCCATCCATTCCACAGTCAATCAGTTTATCAAACTGGGATACTAACACACACCCTATACTACCCCATACACAAACCCCATAATAACTAACTTTAAACCACAACTCCACTACACACATATATCAATCCCTCCTCACATAACCAACTCTTCTATCCACACTTATACCCATAACTGTGCTCCAAACAGAAGCACAACACAACTCACAAAAAGTAACAATACCCACCAAAACACATCACTTAGCCACACCTATCAACAACATATATTCAGATTCTATAAACACTGTTTTTTAAGTCCAATTGACAAATAGGGGTGATAAGACAAGGATTTTTATCCTGGGGAAACCATTTTAATTGACCCAATGTGCGTGATTAAGAATATTTAATTTTATATACATTTATTAAGCATCTCAACAAAACAAAACATAATTGGTGCACAAGGAAAGACCTCAAACAACCATGATTTTCAGAAGGCATGCAACCATAACAACTATAAAAGAACCAAAGATAACAAATAAAATAAGTTATCAACGTCAACCCATCTTCAATTGCTTGCTCATAATTATAACAGGTATTGTTACCCTCTTATCATAAACTTCCCTATCCCATATTTACTACATGATAAAGAAAAGGGTTCAATTTCTCTTCATAAGGAATCATTAGTACACCCACCCTGCATGATGCACAAATAATGAGAGGTTGAGGAAGTCCCTACCTATATGATCAAAGGATCGAAGATCCTCCTTGTGCCAAGAACATGGGATCACAAGAGCCTCAAGGAATTCAAATAAAATTGTCCAAGAGGGGATCTTTCATATGTGCCTAACATGTCTAGGGAGGAAGGCACTAGATGCACCAAGGGGAAATAGAAAACACAATGGGAAGGGATAAACCATGATTTGAAGATCCATATCCCATATTAAAGGAAGCACGGTATCGAAAAGACAATAATGTGGGATTGTGGTCAAGATCACATGGTTTTTGTATCTCAAATCCCACAAGACGTTATAATATTAAAGATATAATAAATATCCTTACAAACTCCATTAAAAATCCCCAAGGAATTAATGAAATTATTTTTACATCAAATAAGAGGTAAGAGGGGAGAAACTAGGAAAACATTAGAACTGGAAATTTATAAAAGTGTGAAACACCATTTAGGTGTGGCACCATCAAAGTTCCACCATTACGGTTCCACCGTTTCAGTGTGATACTTCTTTAGTGCAACCATTTTGGTGAAAACGTTTAGTGAAACATGTTTTTTAGCAAACCACCATAACAAACAACTACGACCTCAAACAACACCACAAGAACCAGATTTTCACAATAGAATTGCCCAGAGAAATATGATTTATTACATCAGATGCCTATCAATGAATTATCTTCCCAATAATTTAAATCCAAACTCAAACAGAAGAGGGGTCCAAACAACCACCATGTAAGACACCTCTCAGGGGAATTCCACCCTTGTTATTGGAAAGATGGAGTTAAAACCCTAACATCAAATATCACCTACTTGACATCTATCTCCTAAAAAATTATAGAAACACTAAGGCTCCATTTTCCCAAGAAACCATGCAAACACAAAAGTTCTCACTATACAGACACATGGATTAGGGATCTCCTTACCCCATGTCAAGATACTATCTGTTTTGGGCAGCACTGACTCGCTTACATAGGTTTACTCATGTCCATATTAATGTGTCCTGAATAGGGATTATCTCCCCCCTCCCCATAGTAAGGAAATTTTAAAAAAATCAGAGAATAGGGAAACAACATATCATACATAAAACGAGGTTAAACATTACATCATAAGTAAGGAAAAAATAAAAACGCATGAGCAAACCTCATAACAGTTTGGGGTACTAGGCACACATCTGTGAATCATTCTCCTGAGTAATATCCTCAAGGAAACCATGCCTCTATAAAAAACAACCAAATGGATGGTCCATCAATGAAGCACCTTGTCCTCATGATCCTTTATTCTTACTGGTTGCTCCACGAACATCGTATCATTCTCAATATTCTACTCTCCCTAGTAAATGAAGTGGGAGTCATCATTAGATACTGATGGAGCTAAGAAACATGGAAGAACTTGTGGATCTTCTCCAACCGTGGTGGAAATGACAGCTGATATTCCACCTCAACATCTCATTTCAACACCTTGAAAGGTCTAATGAACCTGGGAAAAAACTACCTTCCTCTGCCAAACCTCTACTTCCCACGTCAAGGGGAAAACATCAAGAAGATATGGTCCCCAACATCGAAATCAAAAGGAGTACTCATATGATTGGCATATTACGTTTTTCAGTCATTAGCCACCTTAATCCTCTCACACACAAGTTGAACCTTCTCCTTCGTGCTCTGCACCACCTCTAGGCCAAGAATAGCTACATCACCAACCTCAGTCTACCATAGGGGAGAATGAAAAGATCTTCTGTAAAATTCTTCGAATGTTTCCATGCCAATGGTAGAGTGATAACTATTATTGTAATAAAACTCTACTAGAGGAAAGTGTCATAACCATTATCCTCCGAAGTATAGAACACATGCTTTTAGTATATCTTCCAACATCTAGATGGTCCCCTCTGTCTGACCATCTGTCTGAGGGTGGAATGTAGTGATGGTCATAGTTGGGTGCCAAAATCATGTTGTAATCCCTTCCAAACTTCTGAGGTAAACCATGTGTATCGATCCAAGACAATTAATCTTATAAATCCATGCAGTAGCACCACTTCACCCACATACCTATGTGATATGGAATCCACCATGCTCGACTCCTTGATTTCTAGGAAGTGAGCTCATCTCTTCAAAAAAATACACCACTACACATATAAAATCATAGCCTCCATGAGCCATGGGTAGTATTGTGATGAAATACATTGAAATTTCATCCCAAAAACACTCAAAAAAATCTAAGGGATGTAACATACCGCATGGAACATGGTTCTCAACCTTCACATACAAACACACATGGCACCTTCTCACAAAATCTTCCACTGACCACTTCACGGCGAGACACCAAAACTATTCCCTTAAGACTTGGTACATATTAGAGACTCCTAGATATACCTCCAGGGGTGAGCTATGGAAATCATGGTGAATTCCATCACTCATCACCACTGAGACAAATAGCTTCACATGGAATAACATCTGATTCTGACTATCCTCCGACCATCTCTCCAGAGCATCACACTAGCCAATGCGATCATGCATCACACCAGCCTCTGAGTCTCCCCACTGAGACTCCTCTATCTACCAAACCAAGGAATACTTCACTTTCATCTAAAATATATATCCATTTACACTTTCCTCGCCATCATCCAGGTGAAAATAAGATGACTCCTCCATTGCCTTCCATGAATCCATGGATTCTTGAACTACATTCTTTTGTGACTTCCTATGAAAATAATCAGCCACACCATTCACCTTTCCTGAGGTGTAAGATATATCGAAGTCATAGTCCTGGAGGAACTCCACCCACCTTCACTACTTCATGTTTAGGTCTCATTGGGAAATGATATACCTCAATCTATTATGATCCTTGAAGACCATAATGTGCTCCCCGATGAGGTAATGTCACCACAACTTCAGTGTGAACATGACCGATTCAATCACTAGGCCATGGGTGTCATAGTTATATTCATGTATACGTAACATAATAGACCCATAGTAGATTACTCCATGTTGATGCATCAGCACACATCACAATCCTATACATGAAGCATCACCGAACACATGGAACATTACCCCTTCCGCTGGAAACCTGAGCACTGGAGCACTAACCAGCTTCCCCTTTAGATAGCTAAAGGCTTCCCAACACTGCTCACTCCATAATAAGACCTTTCCCTTTTGGTCAACACTTTCAATGGAGATGCAACTTGAGATAAGTGGGGTATGAACCACCAGTCATAGTCTTCCAGACCGAGGAAACTATGAACCTCTTCCACATTTTTGAGTGCTGCCCAAGAAACACCCAATTAGACCATTGATGGGTCCACTACTATCCCCTGTTGAGACACCATGTGTCCAAGGAAGTTCTCTACTTAGGTCCAAAAAATTCACATGGAAAACATTCTATAGAGATAGTGTTGTCAGAGGATGTCTAAGACAGTCCTTATATGCTCAGCGTGCTCCTCCAATGACCGTGAAAAGATCAAGATGTCATCGATGAACACTACAACGAACCGGTCTAGGTACTCACGAAAAACAGAGTTCATGAGCCCCATGAACACCACTGGCACGTTTTTAATTCCGAACGACATGAACACGAATAAAAATTTCCCATACCTGCATCTAAAATCATTCTTTGGGATGTCACCCTCTTTCACCATCAACTTGTGATATCTAGACCATAGATCACTCATAGAGAACTAACTTTCTACCTTTAACATTCCTAAAGGATCATCGATCCTCGAAAGGGGGTAACGGTTCTTGACTATCTTTTGGACCGGTCTCTAGTAGTATATTTACAATCTTCAACCATCATCTAACTTCTTCATGAACAATACTACAACACCACACAATAACACACTTGTCTAGATAAAACCCTTCTCCATGATGTCCTCAACCTAAATCTGCAACTCCTGCAACATAGAAGGAACTATATGATATGGATCCATCAAAATCAGATGTGATCTATATTGCATGTCTATCCCGAAAACAATGTCACATCGAGGGGGTAGAGTCACAACCTCTAAGGGGAAGACATCCAAGAACTCACTGACAACCCCTAGAACTTCCACCATCTCTATGTTTACTGATTCTACTAACAACTCTTCTAACAAAGAAAGAAGAGGCTCCACACACCATCTACCAATCTTACAACTGTTCTTTCCAGAGAAAGATACACGTTGGAAACCCATATTTGAGAACATGATCCTTCTCCAAAAGTAGTCAACAATGTCATGCACATAGAACAACCAATCGATGACCAGGATGACATCATATGGTTGAATTTTTAGTAGAATAAGATCCCCAGTGGAATGATGTAGTCCCAACATTAGTCTATATCCCAGAAAAACATCAAATGGACTGGTCTGACCTCCAACTCGAGTACTCAACACCAGGGGAAAAGAATGTCTCTCTATGTCTAGAACCAGGGAATGGGCTAGACTGCATGAAACAAAGGAGTGTGAATATCATGAATCAAATAGAGAACACACAAGGGTACTAAACATACAGATCAGAACTTGAACAACCTATGACCCTATTGTAACTACTGCCTCTGTAGTGTGAAACTATCCATGCCCAGATCTTCCTCTCCTCGGTATTGAATGACTCCTAAACCATGTTCTAGTTGAGTTCCTTGAGGAGCTTCTTGAGGTTAGCCTCCTCTGACACTGTCTACCTATAGCAGGCTGGGAGCTTGATGCCCCTGGTGCTAGAAAGGCCTTACTGGAAACTACTGCTACTGAGATGGTCACTAAACCTGAAAATCTCATCTTACTGAGTTCATATTGTGAATTGGTTCTGAAGATTCCAACAACCTCCGTAAACAAAGAACCTAAGTCCTAGGCCCATGAGGAAAGGGCAAGGACCACGAGATCAGAACTATACCTTCTGAGGCCTACTCCCTACTGGATGAAAATTATAAGGCCCTAAAACTAAATACCTAATGCTGACTACCTTTCCCTTCAATTAACTTAAATAGAACCCCTCAAATGGTACACCTCCGTATGAGTGAATCCATTCCACTACTTTGTCCTTCTTCTAAACTACTAGGTACGTCGGTAGAGTGAAAGGAGTGATGGCATATTGAATAGGATGTCAGAGTGAATCTCTAAGCATCATGCCCATGACTCCTCATCTAGAAGAGGATCCAGAGAAAAGTGTAGGATATCCTTGAACTCGATCCCCCATTCCCTCACCGACATACTCACCTACGGGAGGGATATTAGATCCTGCCTCTTCTCGACCTTCATCATGGAATAAATGAATTCCTCCCTAAACTCCTTTTCAAAGTAATCCCATGAGACATGGGTCTCCTTCTTCTCCTTGAGGAAATGCATCCACCAATGATGCACCACCCATAATATCTTTGTCACTTCTAAATGAACACAGTACTCTGTTGAATCCTAGATCAAACTGAAAGAGATCACCAACTCATCAAGCCAACTCTTCATCTCCACGTCCAAGACATTGCCCTCGTACATTCCCCGAGTCTGTCGTTGGAAGGCACAAAATGTCTTCTACCACTGTTCATCCTCCTCCTCACAATAATCCCTCTACTGATTAACAAATCCCACATATTGGGCCTCAACTACTTTTACTACACACCGGCGATAAATTTGTGCCATAGCTGAAAAGGGAACAAGGAACTCTTAAGCCCAGGTAGTATGGAAATTTTTTGTAAACTAATTTTTACTATTTATTTTAATTTAATTTCTCAAAATTTCCAATTGAAATAAGAACACAATTCATTATGATTCATGTACATTTCCTAGGGTATCTACCCTATAATCAGTGTAGCCTCACTCAATCATTCAGTAGGTCCAAAGTCCTTGCATTCTATCCTTGGGGGGACCAAAAAAACCAATGTCCTAGAAATTATTCCAAGGCCTATTTCATGAACCAAGGTCACATAACACTTTGTCCTACCATCCCATGAAATTTTATCTCTTTATAACTTTAAACTCCATCCTACATCTCAACCATAACCTTCCTTTGATACCAATTTTTTATGACCCACCTTCTTCAGGATGATGGAATGGACAAAAAAGTTCAACGACCTTCTATCCTCAAGATAAAGGATAGATAATGACCCCTGAGTACTATCTTCAATAGGACCCTAATTGGAGAATAACAACAAGGTTATAGTATATCACATAATATTGAATGAAATATCCTTTTTATTGAACAAGATCAGAAGATAAGATGGTAAATCCCAAGAAACTCCAAATACCAAATGTAAAAGTAACACCAAAATCCATTCCCACATGCATGTTCAAAAGTAAAGTTGATGCCAGGTACAAAAAAACTCCAAATTAAAGTAACAAACCGAAAAAATACTAATAATAAATAAAAACTAATCCTGAAACCTTATCTAGTAAAGTAAAAAATAGTCTTCTAAGTCCCCCTGGAAACCTGAAAATAGTTTTATAGATGTAGGGTAATTATACAAGTATACCAAGTATAAAAACTATAGCCACCCATGCACAAGTTGGGAAACATACTAGTGCCCCTTTGAGAAAATACTAGAACCTCAATTCACCTATCATGATGTAGTAACCAGCCCAACCTCACTAAGGTATGCTCACCAAATAACACAAGTCAAGTAAGTGAGTTGTATAAGAACATCAATATTTGGGTACCCCACACCACATTCCCACTAGTTAACTTCTCACCCCTAATGGATAACATCTTGAAACTACCACTCTTACTATATGTATTCCCACTATTTCAACTTTTCCACACATAGCTGGGTCTCAAACCACACAGAATCCCTTCTACAGAACCCTGGGCCACAACAACCACACCTCTTACCCGAAGACACCTAGGCCTAATCCCAAAGACACTTGAGAAAAAAATTGTGTCCCACAAACACCATATCCCTTCATCCAAAAAAATCTTCTTGAAGAATCTAGGATAATGGTAAGCCTCAAACCATTACAACCTGCTCGGATATGCTCAATCGGTAAGAACCTGAAAGAGGGTGCGAGGAAGAAAGTTAGTAACCATCTATCCATTCTGCCACTGGGATGTTGGAAAGAACACCCACTCCTATGAAATGGGGGTGTACGACACATGGTTCTCAAAAAGTGTGGGGTGCATATATAAATCACATGAAAATAAAATTTATATATATAAGTAATTAAATACTCATCCCAAGCTACAAGTTTCAATCAACCAAAAAAAATCCCACCATTACCATTTTTGTTGCTACCCCTATATGCACAACCACACAACACTCACTACAAAGCATAACCCCAACCCATTTTCATTTAACCACTTTACATTTATTTATTTAAGGGGATTCACATTAATTTATTCTATCACTAACAGAAAACTATCAAAAATAACCATACCCAAACAAAATAAAACAAGTTTTTATTCCCACTACTCTCCCTCGTTTAACCACTACCAACTATCATTCTTCAAATTTGTACCACCCAATCCTTTTATCATAACCCATCCCTATAGCCCCTATTCCTAAAAAATTTCAAAATATATGCCCATTGTATAAAAAGTTTATAACTGCACCGTATTCCCACTTCCCAATGTCGTTCAATATCTATAACAAAAACAAAGGTAGTTTCACTGCCTATAATTCCGTCAATTCTGCAATCCACGAGTCTCTCAAATTGGGATACCAACACACCCCTTTACCGCCCGATGCACAAATCCCAAAACTACGCCCCTTAAATGGCATCCCTAATACACAAACATATCACTCCCTTATCGCAGAATTGACTTCTCCATACACCCATGTATCCATAATCATGCTCCCAACAAAAGAACCACACAACTCACACAAAGTCTTAAAACCCAATAGAACTTAGAACTAAGACACACCTATCAAAAGGGTATATTTAGATTTTATAAACACTATTCATTAAGTACACTTGACAAATAGGGGTGATCACATAAGGGTTTTCTTCCTAGGGCATCCATTTTAAGTAATTGAGTGTACGTGATTAAGAAGATTTCTTGTTACAACCATTTATTATGCATCTCAAAAAAACAAAACATCACTGGTGTGTAACAAAAGACCTCAAAATACCATGATTTTCAGAAGGAATACATCCATAAAAATAATAAAATAATGGAATATAACAAATAAAACAATTGATCAACATCAACCCATCTTCAATTTCCTACCCATTATTATAACAGCTCCTGTTATCTTTTTTCATAATATTTAACGTCCCTTATTTATTACCTGTTAAGGAATATGGTTTATCCATTCTTCATAAGGAATCGTTATTAAACCTACCCCATATGATGCACAAATAAATATAGGCACGAGAAATCCATTCCTAGATAATCAAAGGATCAATGTTCCTCCTTGCACCATGAACAGGGGATCACATGAGCAACATAAAACTCCAAGAATACTAAGAAGGTTTGGCTATAGCACAGGTGAATGACTCATCTATGGAGGAAGGCTATTAACATGCCAAGGAGAAGCATAAAACACACTAGGAAGGGAATATCTCAGCTATGAAGAGCCAGATCCAAGATTAAAGGAAGAACCATTTCTAAAAGTCATTTACATGGGATCGTGGTCATGATCACATGATTTGAGTATCTCAAATACACGGGGACATTAAGATATTAATGATATAGGTTAATATCCTTTAAAATTCCTTTAATAATGCCCAAGGATGTCTTGAAACTCAGTTTACATCAAATAAGACATAAGATTGGTGAAATTGGGAAAACTCGAGAACTGGAAATTCAAAAAAGGGTGAGACACCATTTTAGTGTCGCACCGTTATGGTGCCACCATAAGGGTGATACAACGTTATAGTGTGTCATCATTACGTTGTGACATCATTATGGTTCCACCATTTCGGTGAGCCTCTGTGATGGTTTCACCATTGCGGTGTGCCACTGTTACATTGCAACTCTTTCGGTGTGCCACTATTTCAGTGTGCTACCATTTTGGTGAAACTGTTTGGGGAAACAAAATTTTTGGAAATCCCCCGCAACAAACAACTGTGTCCGCCAAGAACACCATAAGCACTGGATTTTTACAAAGGAAAGGATTGTAGAAATATGGGTTATTACACTAACCCAATTGAGTGAGGTGCTCCATGAAGTCTCACAACATCATTAATATAGAGTCGTTCAAGGTACTCCATTGGAAAATCCTCCCTTATAGGGAGAAAATGTGAAAATTTTGTAAGTTGGTGAATAATTATCAATATCACATCATTATGTCTTGGTGTTTTGGGTAAAATAGTGATAAAATCTATGGTGATGTCATACTATTTCCATGTAGGAATAGGTATGGGTTTTATGAATCCGCTAGGATTTTTTCATCCAGTATTCACTTGTTTAAATAGTAAACATATTGATACATAATATTAAATTTCCCCCTTCATTTAATCCCACCATAAATGTTCCTTCAATTCTGTATAAATCTTAGTGATATCAGGATATATAGAGAAATTTTAATTATGGGCTTCATCTAAAAAATTATTTTCTAGCTCGGGTATAACTGGAACAAAAATCCCCTTCCCAAATTTTAGAATTCCATCTTCATATACAATGTCTTAATTATTACCCTTATTCACAACATTAATTTTCTTTTAAATATTCTCATAATCAGGATAAGATCTTTTAATTCTTTGTAATAAATATGTTTTGGAAACCAATGGAAAAGGTAATGATTTTTCACCTTATATGATAATTACCATGTCCATCCTTACTATATCCATGAATACGAGATCTCTTTCAATACTCATTTTTTTAAAACTTCATGATCCTTTCTACTAAATGCATCAACTACATTATTTTCTTTTCTTTGGTGGTAGTGTATGGAACAATCTTAATCCTTTAGTAGTTCGAGACCTCAGATTTTTCTCATTTTGATTTATTTCAATGAGAATATATATTTTGGACTCTTATGATCCATATGTATCTCACATCATTCACCATAGATATAGTGTTTCCATATTTATAGAGAAATAATTACAGTAGCTAGCTCAATATCATGAATAGGATAGTTTTTTAATGAATTTTTAACTACCTTTATTTATAGGAAATAACTATATCATTCTTCATAAGAACACAATCGTTTCCTTTCTTTCATGCATCACTATAAATCAGGAACCCATCATTTACGGATGGTAGAGTTATAATTGAAGCAGAATCCAATATACTCTTTAATTATTTGAAACATTCGTCACATTATTTTTTCCATATGAACATAACTCATTTAAATGTAATATTGGACAATAGGCTAGATAATTGGGAAAAGTACTGAATGAAACGTCGACAATAACATGCTAAACCAATAAATCTATGTACCTTGATTATGTTCGTTGGTGTAGGCCATTCCCAAATAGCCTTTTTCTATGTAGGATGAAAAAAATATTCCATCCTTAGAGAAAATATGGCCAAAAAAAGAAACTTATTGATGCCAAAATTCATAATTTCTAAACATCGCATATAATTCATTTCTTCTAAGAGTCTTTATAATAATGCACAAGTGATTTTCCTGATCTTTTTAGCTATTGGAGTATACCAAGATATCATCAATAAATACCACAACAAATTCATCAATATATTCCTTGAAAACCATATTTGTTAGATCTATGAAGAAAGAGGGTTTATTAGTCAGTCCAAAAGTAATTATTGTAATCTCATAATTCCCAAACTGGTTAGAAATGATGTATTTGGAATATCTTCCTTCCTCACATGCAACTGATGACATCTTTATTGAAGGTCAATCTTTAAAAAATATTGGGCTCCATGAAGTTGATTAATTAAATCATCAATGCGAGGTAGGGGATACTTGTTCTTTATTGTTATAGCGTTGATCCCCATGTAGTCAATGCACAACCTCATAAATCCATCTTTCTTTTCAAGGAAAAGAATAGGGTCTCCCCATAGAGAAATCAATTGGGTTAATAAATCATTTATCACTTAATTCATGTAGTTGTTTCATCAATTATACTAATTCTATAGTGTCCATTCTATAAAGAGTATTTGATATAGGTCTTGAACTTTGAATTAAATCAATTGAGAACACAACTTGATTCTCTATTGGTTGTCTAGGTAAATCCTCTAAAATAAAATCAATATATTTTTTTCAAAATAGGTACATTCTTTATTTGATCATTTTTTTCATCACTCATAGATATCACTTTCTCATCCTCTTAAAGAATTTAACTGAGTAGAGCTACTGAGGTTAGATCTACATGAGAAGAAGATAGTGATTCTTCTTCCCTAAAGATAAGGGATTCCACATCACTCTCAAAAATTGAAACTTCCAACTTCTTGCAATATATTCTCACAATATTATTTGAAAGTAAATCCATACCATGGATTATATCAAATTCAATCATAGGTATGATGATAAAATCATTAGATAAAGCAGGTTCATATTCCATAATGGTGACTTACTGACACAACGCTTTTGCAATGATACTTTCTTTAGGAGTTTTTACTGACAACTCATTTATTAAATCAAAATGGAAATATCTATTTTTTTTTGGAAAACTGGGAAGTTATAAAAAAATACAATGTTCCATAATCAAATAAAGCATTTCCTATGTTTGGGGAAATGATTAAAGTACCTTCCACCATATCATTAGGATCTTAAAACTCAATAGTTGTGACAAAATAAGCATGGAAATGCTCCCTTTTCCTTATTTGGTATTGTTTACTTGATGTTTAAGACAATAATTTACATAATGTATCATCTCCTTGAGATTTTATCATCAAAATGTTTTAGATTCTTTCATCCTCTTGCAATCACAGGAGTGGTGACCTTTTTCGCCACACCTGTAACAAACACCCATACCCTTTAGAAAATTACCCGGGTGTTTCTTCCCAGAATTATCATGGGGTGGAAAGTCAAACCATCCCTTATTCCTGATTTCCTTATTTACTTTTCAAGATTTTTCGACATCCCTCTTCTTCTTTTGGTTTTATTTTAAATTCATAAGACTTAGAGAATTGCTTTTTCATCATGATATCACATGGGACTATATATTCATATGATGAGAAACATTGGGAGACAAGTTTTCTAATTTTTGGGGTTGAATCCTCATTTTATTTTTAAAGAAAAGTAAAGACCTCTTTTAACTAGGTAGAGGGAGACCCATTATATAGCCCAAAGACCCAGTGGGCATGTTTCCTATTAAATAGCGCGTAGCCCCAAATTTTTGGCCTAAAGCCTATTCTGTGAATTCTGACCTGGCTGCAACAGTACATACTGCCACTACAGTACCCTGCCACCACTACAATACCCGCCGATCAACAGTACCATCGCTTCTACAGTACTACTACAGTACTTCTACAGTGACCTTTGCCCTATGGGTTTTGAACCCCCATTTTTCATGTAGGTTTACGAGGTGCTTTCTACTAAGACAGACCCCAACTACATCTTTGCGAGACTAGTGTCCGTTGGTGGAATTGTTTTAAACCATCAAAGAATCAATCAATCTTTATCCTTGGATTACGTATGTAGTCTGTTGCATTTCTAAATAACCTTATGAATTTAGCTTCATACTTTGCAACATTCTCACCCTCTTTTTTTCATAGATTCAAAAATTTCCATTTTGTATCTATTCATTGTCTATGAGGGAATTATTTTTCTAAGAATATTTTCATAAAATCTCTCCATTAAATTTATTCTATTACTCCCACCTCCTTTGTGTTTTTAATTAAATACAACCACTAATTTGAATCTCTCGATAGATGATAATCTTCCATTCAAACCTTTTCTATTTCTTTACATCCCAAAGTGAGAAATGTCTTCTCTAAAGAACTTATCCACTACTCTTATACGAATGGGTTTTTAGTCATATTGAATAATGGAGGTTGTTTTTGAATAAAGAGGTCTAACTTAGCTCTTCCACATTGTGTATCTATATGCTCCATACATGTATAGTTATTTTTCTAAACCTTATTCAACTATCCAAGTATTGTTATAAGCTACTCAGCACCAGTTTCAACACAAGATACAACATCATTATATTGAATCAGAGGGAAATCCCTACATGGGATATGTTCATTAATGTGGTTTCCATTCCTTCCACAATGTTTTATTTCAAAATAAAGTCATACAATAGATTAGGTTATTAGTCAAAACATATAATATTAAATTAGAAAAATACTTATCATAAATTGAAATCCTATTTAAAGAAAATATCATAATCATAAACATGTTTTCTTTAATGAAAAATTAAAATTTAAGTCCTTAATAATAGGTTTTAAATAAATTTTGAATTATCCTAATAATATACCTGGGGAGTGTCAAACTAGGTGCATAGTAAGTCTCACTATCATGTACCAAGATACCTCAGGTTAAGCCCAATACTCCTCATTGGAGTTTCTACTATTAGGTGTATCCATGCTATAACCATGTCCACTTGTAGTATCTAGGTAGGGATTTATTTTAAAAACTATCCACATAATCTATTCCTTACCAAAATTCTAGTATGATCTTGTATGTTAATCCTCAAATACAATCATAGGGTTTTCATCCTAAATCTACATTTTATAAATCTTGTTTCCAGTTTTTCTACTAAACTTCCTCTACCAACTGTAAAGAGTTAACCCAGTTGCTTAGAGATGGAGCCTTATTTCATTACATTAGCATGATTACAAGAAATTTGTATCCCAAAGGAGTGAGTATTTTAGTTATTTTTGAAACCTAGATACATACATAAGTTTAAAATTACAAATTGAAAGTAAATACAATATATATATATATATATATATTCCATTATAAACATCTAGGACTCCTAGATTATCCCTGCAAGTCATTAAAAATTTACTTCTCTATACCCTGGGAAAATAAAACATAAAAGGGGGGTGAGTTTATATTCTTAGTAAGGGTATTCAATACAATGAAAGATATCATAAGCATACACATTATGCATGGTGAATAACTAAAAACACATTTCTTTAAAAATAATCAAGAACACAATATAGAAGGAATAAGAGTTGAATAAATAATTGAAATATAAAACATAATCATGGGTATTATACTAGTTGAATAACCACATGAGACATAAATTAATATCTTCATAATGAGTTAATTCATAACCTCAGAAATCATAACCATATAGTAAATTCCTCTTTCTAAGACCATAAATAACTATATTGTCAAGTACTTGTTCCAAGACTCGTGTTTATCTCCTGAGACCTACCAAATCATTGAGAGTCTATAGAGGGCCCCAAACATCACATAATAAGTCAAATTATTTCCTCATATGAATTAGGATAAACATAAAAATCATATATAGTCATATTGAAACTAACATATGAAATGTAAATAACTTTCCCCAATCATTAAATATGAACACTAACCATTTGGAGTAATATGGTGAATGGTATCAATATATCACATCCACAGTCTAACTAATCATAAACCATTCAATAAATTATGGTAGATGATATAAAAAATATTAACCCCATTTAAACATAAGAATCAACCATAGTATTGAAATAGATGAAAATACTCTTGTAAAATCATCTAGTAATTCTTGAAGTTAATAATATTTCACATTGAAAAGAAGAGTTAATTTGGAAAAATCATTGTATAAAACAAGAAACGAATAAATATAGTTCATAATAAAATGATTGATTTTATGAAAATAATTTTTCTAAAAAATTATTATAGATTTCCATTGAAAATAGGTAAGTATTTGGGAAATTCCCTTGAAACGGGCTTGTTTATCAGGATATTTTTTGAATGATCCTTTTAAATTATGTAACTAAGCATAAAATAAAGAAGGATTATGATTGGTAAACATATAAAGATCATTAAATCTTTAATTATGAGAATTAAATAAGTATAAATAATAATTTCATTGAGGTAAGTAGAGAATCCAAGTAACCTGAAAGAAAATGGAAGTTTGGGTATAAAAAACCTTACCTTATGGATGACTATGTTTCTCTCTTGAAGATAAGATCCTTGAATATGCAATTAATCTTATTAATAACTTAATTCAGAACCAATAATAAATTTTTTTAGTTTATCATAATTTTATTAAGTTCATATAAGTCCTTATTGGTAGGTTATAAGATTGAATTCCGTCCTTCCGGAGTGTTTGTTTCCTTGGTTTTCACAATTAGTATACCTGTATATTAGTATGGATGTTCACCTAGAATGGATATAACTATCAAAAATTAAATTTATATATTAATTATTCACATAAAAAGGTTTTAATTTTTATATATATTATTTTTTAACATGGTATGATAATGAATCATTAGATGAAATATTAATGACAATCACTTAGATTATTTTTGCGGTATTTTGATTATTACGAACTATGTTTGTCGTACAAATTAATTTTATGTACACATATTGGTTTTTAAATATTAAATAGGTTTTAAAACCATAAAAATTGTTTCATGACCTGAATTGAAGGATAATTTGAAGAACAATACTTCTTCATCCATGAAGGCTAAAAATTGATACCTTGCGGACGATGATTTCATTTATAAAATAAGAGAGAGAGAGAGAGAGTAATAAGATTGATAATGGTTATTATATTAACATGATATAATTTTATTATATAGAATATAATATATTTATCAAGATCATTTGGACATAGAAGGTGATTAGAGGATAAAAAAAGAAACGAACTTGAAATGAAATTAAAAGAAAGAAGATGTGGATTTATCTCTTGAATGCACCTCCTTGAGAACCTAGTTAAGGAAAGGGGTTTTGGTATTTTGGAAATACCAAGGGATCATGGGAGTTGGGAGGGAAATTATAATAGTATTGAGTTAGAAATGTGAGGAGCTTAAAGGTATATATTTCTTAGGAGAAGATGGAGTAATGGGTGGCATTTATAGTGGAGGAGAGGAGTTATTTCCCATTATTTTATTATTTTTTGCTCTAGACTATGAATAGTCTTGATTTTTGTGACTCAAAACAGAAATAAGAGTATAAGAGATCTAAATAACAACCATTTAGATCATCTAGGACTCAATCTTGATGCAGAAATTCATTTATTTAGCATATTTTGTAAATTATCGAATTTCATTATTCACTAAAAATTCAAGTATTTCAGAAAAATATAAAAATTAACCCTAACCATTTTTTGATGTGTAGATTTTCAAAATTAACTTTATTTTATAAAAATAATTTTCCAAATAAGTGAAATTTAACTTTTTTAATAAAATCACTATTTACATGAAATATACAGATTTTAAATTGAAAACTGATTTTGTAAGACATTGAAAATTTCACTAAGGTCTAATATAATTATCCTAAAATCCTAGGAAAAAAAATATGTTTTTTGGAATAAATTTAATTAAAATGAATTTTACTAATTTATTAATTTAAAATTTTAATTAAATATTTATTTCTCATAGAAATACCAACACTTAAATATTAATTTTTTAACATATACAATTTCATTTATATGGTGCCTAAATTTTATTTATACTTACATGGGTGAGGTTAATATTAATAAGGGTATATTTCTATTAATAAAGGTAAATTAATAGTCATTAATAATTAATTTTTTTATTATCATACTCCAAGTATCTTACTGATCACAACTGTGTATGCTAGTTTTTTGAAATTCAAATCTCAGAAGCGGAAAAAATTCTATTTACTGGCTAGGTAATAACAAAGTGGAATTTTGTAGAGAATCAGTGTTTCATGGATTCAAAAATAAATTTATTTATAAATCCATGGGGTGTTACATATATCCTTCTCAGACTTTTGGTTATGAAAAATTACTTTGAATAGGTGATTAGTTATATTTAATAGACCTTTGTATTTATGGTCCAGTATTTTTACAAGATTCCCCTGATATGAGTGATCATTCTCCAACTAAACCACCTAAGAATTTATTACATATGAGGGATCTGATATGAAATACTTACAGAGGTATACGTGGAATACATAATATACATGAGATAGGGTTGTTGGGAGTGTTAGTCAATATGCCATAGCTCTGATAAAATCATGAATATCAAAGGGAATGATGAATCATGGAATTAGAATTCCCTTATTCCAAAATATATTATCTCTCACACATGGAGATATATAGAGGAACACTTTAGCAATATCCTCAAACACTATGTCTCTCCAACAATTATCATTATAGATATCTTGTTGACTTTAATTGTTTGTGATTTTTTGTTGAATGGTATTGACCTTTTCTACCATTTCTTTAACCATTTAAATTCCCAACATCTTTCATTCCCCAACATCATCCTAATATGCAGGTGTTCTACATAAATTCATGTAAAGGCCTTCATATTAAGACATTTGGATTATTAATTGGAAGCTATTATTGTAAAAAAACTTTACCAAAGGATGATTTTTATCCAATCCTACTTTGAAGTCCATTGAGAATACTCTCTAAATTTTATTAAGCTTATAGAAATTCCACTCATATTGGTCGTCGATTTAAGAGTGATAAGAAAACTGAATTTCAACTCAATGTTTTTTTGTTAGATGAATTTATAGAAATCTAAGGTAAACCTTGTTTCTTTATTGATTATAATCAAAAGTGGTGTTACCTAATGTATATCCTTGAAGGTTGATTGAGTGGAATGTCTGATCAAATTGAAATGAAGTGTGAATCCTTTATAATAATATCTAATATATACCATATGGATTTGTTTGGATGACCTATGGAATCATACATTGTTTTTTTATCTATTCTTTATAAGAACGGGTAATGGTTACATCATTACCTTTGACTTTTACCTTTTTAGTATCACTAGATTATATACAAGACACTTTAATGTATAATATATGATCTTTTTCTTCATATTATCCCACCAATTGTGCTTTGAGAGATATTAATACATCTTTACACTCCATTGGTGGATGGAGAATGTCAATCTATGTGCTTCATTCAAAATCTACTTATTTATCTCAAGATTTTATGGAACACTTAGTCAGGACCAAAATATTACAAGTCCTTATTCAAAAATTTTAAACTTCTAGGATTTCATATTATTATGTCTTAAACAATCCAATATATCTCAACATCATAACTTTGATCATTATATATCTTCTTTATGATGGATGGTTGAGAAATAAAATGAGCTATGAGGCATGTGGTTCCATCCTTCATGACTTTTGAGTTCATCCTATGAATGCATAATAATATTAGATCATTCTCAATTATCATTATTGATAATCATGTATTATCCATTCTACATAGATAACCTACAACTTTAATTGCCTTCCCTTGATGCTAAGGGATTTAGATATCATAGTCCTTGATCATCTATAAACATATTCACCAGTGCATATTAATCTCAGTCCTTGTGAATATATACTTGACACTTTAATGATCCATATATATATATAATAATTATACCCATAAATATAGTGACACCAAATCATCAATGTTATGATCATTGCACCCAACTCCATTCATGCATTGGATTGTTCTTCTCATGAAATTTCAAACACCTTAATGGCATATTTTTTGACATTATCATTTTGTATCAGTATGCAGCCTAAGACCTTCATTGATGCATTTTTTTATACCATGAAATATTCCCCACTTATTGGTATGGTGAGTACTGGTGAAGGTATAAGCCTCTTTTTCAATTCCTCAAGTATCTATTCAAATTCATTTGTCTAAATAAACTTCATGCCCTATTTATTATCTTGGTCCATTGGTTTACAAATAATATATAGATTCACAATAATCATTGAATGTTATTAGATAGTACAAGTGAACTATGGATCTCTACAAAACATGTTTGTCTAGGACATTCCTCAGTCACCATTTTCTTAGAAGGATCTATAGATATCCCATATTTATTATACCATGTCGTAAGAATGATTCTACCTCCATCTAAAACCCACATTTAACGTTCTTATCATATGTCACCTCTTTTAATAATGTCTTTAGACTAGTACTAAAATTTTCCTCATACTACTCTTTTATTTCAGAGTATATAGGAATGTTATATATAATTACAACAACTAATATTTGAAGGTAACCTCCAAAAACTATGAATTAATTCCATGTTTATTGTTGGAGAATTAATGAGGCTAATGTTAATAACTATGAACTCATAGTGTCTATACATTATTCGAAAGGCAGTCTTGAAAATATCATCATTTTTATTCAATAAATGTGATATCCTAACAAACAATCTACCTTATAGAAGTTCTTATCTACACATGGCTGATCGAACAAGTCCTAAATCCATAGTAAGGGTGATCGCATTGTGATTCACTATTCATTTCCACCCTTTACACCACTAAATTGAATTGATTTTATATTGAATATTATGATTATTATAAAACACTTAACTTAATAATTGAATCAATTATTTTGTGTTAATCACTTTCAAATAGGGTATTTTCACTTGTTTTAATAATTTCATTGTAGGTGGAGGTGATTTGGAGGGCCCATGATAAAGTGGAAGAAAAATGGTCAAATATTTCATGGGATCCATGAAAACCTATCCACTGTTATGAATGTTACGAATAATATATTCACCCAAATGGGCTTATATTTTGTTATATGGTCTACATATTAATGGGATACAACTCATATTTAGAGATTCAAGAACAATTAGTCTATTAAGTGTCCCAACCGACCTGATATTTATAGCACACAGAATCTTCAAGAAGTCAAAAGTGGTGTTCAATGATCTGTCAATATCTCAAGATTTAGGTTTCCAAATGAATACAAACGTCCATTAGAGATATTCGAGAGGTGGTTCTACAAAATTTAATTTTATCCAAGGTGATATGAGGGTTTTTGGAGTACTAAAACTATGTTCCACGTGGTTTTAATACAGCTATGTACCCAAAACCCCCTTCCAATTTGCCTATAAAATAGAACATTGGGATCCTCATTTGGAAGTTCAAACCAGAAGAAAATATATACCATTTTGGAATTCTAGAGCTTTATCCTCTTAATCCTTGAAGTCATAGAGGCCCTTTTCTCTATAGGGGGATCAATAATGAAGAAGGGGTTCCACCCAGGCATCCTCTTCCTGATATTGAGAAAAACTATGGACGTTTGTTGTGAGGGACCTACACACATGTCAAGAGAGTTACAATGCATATATTATCTACTTGTTTGAAGTGATTTGAGTTTTAAAACATTAATTTTCTGGTATCTTAAATTATTTCTTATTTGAATGCTTGTTTTGATGCATGTGATTGATTTTCTCTTAATTTCTAACCAATTGGTTTGAGGTTTTGAGTATGTGACATGTGTTGTTCCAATTGAAAAAAAAAGAATCACTTTCTTACCAATTTTCATGATATTTCAATATTATTTAGAATCTCTTATTCAATGCGTATGTTCTGAACCTTGACAATATGATTGTTATGTCAATGTTTGGTTTTTCACGCAATGAAATAAAGTCTTAGGAATTAACTAGGATTTCAATTAATTTCAACCAAATAATTACTCCAAACATAAATGAATCTCTAAGAACAATGACCTTGAAATGTTTGTAGTGAAATCACAATAACCCCTTAATCTCATATTTTTCAAAATCCACTTGGATTTCCAACTATTAAACTCTTTAAGTTATGTTATTTTCTTTAACCTGTTTTCAAAATCACCCATTTAGTAATTTTTTTTAAAAATTCATAATCTAAACCAACCAACGTTCATTGAGAGATGAACTAGGGTCTTCCCTATACTATAAAGGAACCTTAAAATCCTAATCAATTTTATATTTCATGAAAATGAGATCAATTTTTTGTGTCGTTGCTGGGAAGCGCTTTGGTTTTTAGTTTTTGTTTTTATAAGATTTATGTAAATTTTGTTAATAATTTTTTCTCTTATACCATTGCATATATCTTTGTTTTCTAATTTATATCAAGTGTAGGCTCTTTACATGATGTGTTCTAATTCATAAGACTAACCAACTTTCAAACCAAAACCAGATATGATCCTATATGAGCGACATTAAGATGCACAAGACACCCCTTTGAAGGAGGAAACACCACAACCTGAGACTTTTATAAACCACTCTTCATCCAAACCCAAATTATATTATAAAATTAATGTGTATAGAATGGTTCAAATCAATTGAAAACTAAATGAACTAATCTCTCCTGATATTGATATCCAACCAACATACATTCAAATACATGGTAAGGCACCCAATTTTGAACTAAAATATGGTCTAATTCACTTATTACCAAGATTTCATGGACTTACTAGAGAAGATACACAAAAGGACCTAAAAGAATTTCATACTATGTGTTCTACATTAAAACCATACAATGTGTAAGATGAACAAGTAAGGATTGGGGTATTTCAATTTTCATTAGAGAACACTTTGAAAGACTGGTTGTATTATGTTAGTTAACCAATCAGAGATTGGGCGGACACAAAACACCATTTTCTTGAAAAGTATTTCCCAGACTCTAGAATCACAATAATAAGGAAAGAAATATTTGAGATAATACAATCACAAGGGGAAATAGTTAATGAATATTGGGATATATTTAAGAGATTATGTTCAAGGTGTCCACACCACCGAATACGTGATCAACTTTTAATTTAGTATTACTATGTAGGTTTTTTTCTTATTGATAAAAACATGATTGATGCTGTAGTAGGTTGTGAAATAGTTGATAAGTATTCAATTACTACAAGAACCTTAATTGATAACATGGCACACAAAACTCAAAAATTCATTTCATGTTCCAATGTACTCATTCTAGGTGTTCATGAGGTGAAATCAACTAAATTTGAGAAGTTGGTGGACACAAATTTTGAAGTGGTAAGTACCCTTCTAAGAAAACATTATCATTCATAGTGCGTATTTCCAACACCTACTACTCTTACTAATTCCCCCAATTGAGAGAAACTTCTGAGTTGTGAGGAAATATTCCCAGATCGCCCCTATACCAAACCATTTAGTCAAGAAACATAATATCTATCAAACCCTGGGTGTAAAAAAACCAATATTATGGGGAAGGTGGTATTAAAACAAACCTCAAAAATAATGGAACCAACTATAGAAGATTAGTCATCCACCAACACCACCCAGAAATACCCAACCACCGCAAAGTACTTTCCAACTACCACCTCTAAAACCTAAACCTATCCTAGAAGATATGATGAAAAAAATTCATTCCAATGATCTCCAATTCCAAAAAACCATCCATGAATCCATACTAGACCTAAAAACCAAGTTAGGCCAACTCTCTATCTTTATATGGGAAATTCAAAGTCATTGGTTGGGTAAACTACCCTCTCAACCAATATTTAACGTTAGGGATAAAGGAAATGTTAGTTCCATCACTCTTAGGAGTGGAAATCATCTTAAAACCCAAATTTACCCCTCAAATATTCCATCCTGAGGAAAAAACAATCCTAGCCCCTGCTAAAAATATTCCAAGAGAAGAAAATCCTTATCTTGAGAGAAGCCCTTTAAAAGTAAAGATAATTTCTATTGATGAGTCACATAGCCCAACCATTCCTCTTTCATTTTCCCAAAGGTCCACCCAACAAAGGAAACTAAAGAAAACTAATCTTGATAAGGAAATATTGTAAACTTTCAAAAACGTTATGGTTAACATTCCTTTGATTGATTCTGTGACACAAATTCTAGGATATGCCATGTTTTTTAAGGAGAAGTGTATGCACCGAAGGCGACTTCGAGGTGATGAGAAGGTGTGCATAGGAAGTAATATCTCAGTAGTGATAGGTCCATCACTTACAACCAAGTGCAATGATTTGTGAACATTCTCAATTCTGTGCACCATAGTGAAGTATTCCTTTTCCAATGAAATGGTTGATTTGGGTGCCTCTTTGAATGTGATGCCTCACACCATTTACACTTCTTTTCAGGTTGGAGAACTTAAGCCCATTGGAATTTTTGTTCAATTAGAAAATTGAAGTATACCACACCCTTCTGGTGCATTAGAGGATGTTCTTATGAGGGTGAAAAATTAAATTTTTCCTACTGATATTTATGTGCTAAAATGGAATATGATAGAATTTATGGAAATTCCACAATTATATTAGGGAGGAAATTCTTGAAAACTACCAAAAACATAATTAATGTCCCCAATGGTACATTTTCTATAGAGTTTTGTGTTGACATTGTCCACTTCAACATCCTTGATGCCATGAAGCATCCCTCATAAAAATATTCCTATATCTCCGTTAACTCTATAGATGTAACCCCTTCCCCTAAAAATAATTCTTTTCATTCCATAATCCCTTTCTGAGTTTTCTTCATTGATTGATATTCTAGGTAATGAATCATACATAAAATGATGTACCAGTTTATAAATATGTCATGTATTTTTATTAATTGATCTTGAACACTGAGGATTACATGACCAATGATGATACTCCTAAGCTTGTAAAATATCATTCCTAATCTAAAGACGATACCATTGAGCAATTAGAGAAGATTAGTGACCTATCACTTTCACAAACACTACCCTAAACCCAAAATCCACCTTGATTGGAACTAAAAAAATTGTCTCAAGATTTAAAATATTCACATCTTAAGAATGGAAACAAGTTGCCTATAATCATTTCTAGTTCACTCACTCATTAGCATGAATTGTGACTGCATGGAATTTTGAGGAAGTATAAATAAGATTTGGGATGGACACTTGTTGACATTTCTAGTATTATCCCATCAATTTTGTCACATTAAATATTGTTTAATGATGATGCTAAACCAGTGAGGTAATCAAAACGTCAAGTGAACCCAAACCTCTTATACATAGTTAAAAAGGAGGTAACAAAATTATTGGCTTCTAGAATCATTTACCCCATCTCTGATATCCAATGAGTTAGTATAGTCCAAGTAGTTCCTAAAAATATGGTCTAATAGAAACAGAAAATGAAAACAAATAATTGGTACTAACTCATGTGCAGAATAGTTGGGGTGTCTATATAGTGTATTTTCGAATAAACCAACACAATTGAAAAGACCATTTCCAATTTCCATTAATTTAACATATTCAAGAGAGGTATTCGAGAAGTACCATTATTATTTTCTTGATGTGTACTCTAGATAATTTCAGATCTACCTTGCCCCCAAGCATCACCAATGCTCCTGGTACTTTCCAAAGATGCATGGTTAGTATTTTTTTCGGATTACCCAGAGAATTAAATGGAAGTATTCAAGGATGATTTCACTGTTTATGGATCTTATTTTGATGAATGATTTAGTAGATTTGGTTCAGTCCTATATTACTGTATTGAAAATAATATCGTATTAAATTATGTGAAATTATATTTCATGGTTCAAAAAGGTACAGTAGTGGAACATATTATTAACGGAGATGGTATCCAAATTTATAAATCAAAAGTGGATGTCATTTATTTTTTACCATTCCATAAAAATGTATGGGATGTGTGGTATTTCCTAGGTCATGATGGATTTTACCATCATTTCATTCATGAAATTAGAAATATTTCACTCCCCTCTCCCGAATTCTCTAAAAAGATAATGAATTTTTTGATAAAGAATATGAGGAAGATTTTAATAAGTTAAAATATAGACTTGTGTCACCCCTGGTAATCCAACCATGTCAATGGGATTTACCATTTGAGATCATGTGTGACACCTCCAACTATGTAGTTGGGTCAGTATTATCATAAAGGTTCAATCCAGCTTCACATGTCATTTCCTGTACCTCACGTACTTTGGACCCTACCCAAGAAAACTACAGCACAACTGAAAAATAATTTCATGACATTGGGTTTTCATTGGATAAATTCTAGTCATATCTTTTAGGGTACAAAGTCATTGTGTTCTCAGACCATATATCCCTCCATTATCTCCTTTTGAAACTGAATTTCAGACCATGTCTCATTCCCCATATGCTCCTCCTTCTTGAATTCAATTACAAAATTAGAGATAAAAAAGAAGAAGTGAATGTGGTGGATAACCACGTCAGTAGAATCCACACATACATGGACATTGAATCATCCCCCTATGTTCCCATAAATGTTATGTTTCTAGATGAGTATTTGTACTAAGTGAAAGATTTTATTTCATTTTGTTTTACCATTCAAAAAAAATTATGATGAAATGTGAATTTCAAAAAGAATTCAATACTGTGGTGTGAATTTCTCTCAAAATTTGGTTGTTTGTCTATGATATAAATGGTTGTATCATTTCAAAACCTTTGAGAAAAATGGTACCCTTCTGTGAATACATTAAGGGGAAATTGTTTCACATAATATCTCAAAACATCTTTTCTCCCAACCATGATGTGTGAAAAAAATTTAATTAATGGAAGGAAAATATATGTTAGGTTTATTTTTTTTTACATTTCAAAATATTTTTTCTATATATTTTTTCCTTATTAGATCTATTTCATTACTATACCAGATTGAACTATGTGTGTGTACCTATTATCAGACTATTGTACTCCCTAAAAAACAAAAAGGGTTGTCTATTAGTTAGTTAAAAACACCATTCCCTGACTTTATATCTTATTATAACAAATAAAATTAGTGTAATGAGGATATCAAACAATTTTGAGATAAGAGTGTGATATTTATTTCAACGGAATATTTTGAAAAAAAATTAATAAATGAATGGAGTGAAAAAATTTACAAAACATATGGATATCTAGGCTAGGTAATTATGGTTTAACTTATTGGAATTCTTATGTGAAAAGTTCTTGAAAGTTGATTGGAATGGGTGGGGGGAAAGTTTCATGGAATGGATCATGTAGGTAGACAATTTTTAAAATAAATTTTATTTACTCGATAGAAAGTGGAATGAATAGCATGAAATAGATTTCAAACACACACATGGATAATTAGAGACATGATTTTTGAATTATTTTATTTTATTTATATCATGCCTCCCCTAGAATTTCATTCTGATAAATTTGTTGAGATTTCTTTTTTAATGCTCACTGAGAATAACTCCTCAATGTGATTCTTTCTTTGATCACATTTCTATCAGGAATTAAATTTTCATTGAATGTTAAATCTTTATGAAGTTTTAAATATATACATGCATAATTTTTGGAAATATGAATTTTACAAGGATTAAAAAATTTAGGTGTAGGGGTGTGATCACACCACGATTCACTATTCATTTTCACCCTTTACACAATAGAATTAAACTGATTTTGTATTGTAATTTCCAATTATTATAAAACATTTTACACCATGTTTGAATAAATTATTTTGTGTTATCCACTATTAAAAATGGTAATTTCACTTCTTTTTATAATTCCATTGTAGGTGGAGGAGATTTGGATGGCCTAGGATGAAGTATAAGAAAAATGGGCCAAAATTTCATGGGATTCATGAACTCTTATCCACTATTATAGATGTTATAAAAAATTAGTGCATCCAAATGGGCTAAAATATTTATATGGACTGCAATGTAATATGATAGAACTCTTATTAAGACATCCAAGCCTAGTTCATCCACTAAAATCCCCAACCAACCAGATCTGTCCAACAAATTGAATCTGCACAAAGTCTAAAGTGGTGTTCCGTGATTTGTCCATATATCGAGGATTATGTAAAAAATGAAGCCAATATTTTGGTGGAGATATTTAGAAGGTGGGTATATAACTTTTTATTTTTTTATAAAGAGATATAAGGAATTCTGTAGGTCAAAAACAATGTTCCAAGTGGTTTTTAGAAACATATGTGCACAAAACCACCTTCCACTTTTCCTATACAATGGAACCTTGGAATCCTCATTTGGGAGTTCTAATTAGAAGCAAAAATATTAAATTTGGAGTTCTAGAGGTGTATCATCTTCATCCTAGATGTTTTTGATTCTTCTATCCTCATAGGTTGTTCAAGATTGAGGAAGGAGTTCCACCCGAGATTTCTCCTCCTCCCAATGTTGAGCTAAACGGTTGGTGTTCATTGTGAGGGAGCTACACACATGTCAAGGGATTTCAAAAACATATAATAGCTAATATTTTGGATTAATTTGGGTGATCAAATATTTAATTTCATGTATCTTAAATCATTTATTATTTTATTTCCTGTTTTGATTCATGTGATTGATTTTCTCTTAATTTCTAACAGTTCGGTGTGAGGTTCTCAGTGTGTGACTTGGGTTGTTCTGATTAGAAAGAATAAGAATCATTTTATTACCCACCATATTGAGATTTATATCTACATTAGAACATCTTATTCTATTCCTATTTTTTAGACCTTAACAATACAATTTTTATGTCATGGTTTGGTTCTTCAAAAAATGAAATAAAGACCTAGGAATTAGTCGGGATTCCAATTAATTTCAACTAAATAATTACTCCAAAACTAAATGAATATCTAAGAAAAATGAACTTGAAATGTGTGTAGTGAAATAAAAATGAACCCTTTGTCTCATATTTTTCAAAATCCACTTGTTTTTCATGTATTAAAATCTTTAAGTTAAGTTATTATCTTTAAATTGTTTTTAAAATCACACCCTTTTTAGTACTTTTTATTAAAAACACATACTCTAAACTTGCCAACACAGCTCAAGCGATGACATAGGGTCTTCCATATACTATAAATCAACCTTAAAATCATAATACATTTTATGTTTCATGACAATACATTCAAGGGGATACTTTTTCTATATCGTGATTTGGTTGTGTTCATAATAATCAATGCAGAGGCGCATTGACCCATCCAACTTCATAAAAAAGGGCCATTGTGCCCCATGGTGAAGTACTCATACATATAAAAAACATGTAAAGATTTTATTGTAACTTCTTCATTAGTTATTTTACCTCAATTATGGTTATTGTTTAGGGATTCTAGTATATAGATAGATATACAAGTGAAATTTCTCTTGAGAAGACAACCTCTCATTGAAGATTAGGACTAGAACAATATTAAGAAACTAAATCTGTATTATCCATCATAATGTTCATGTCATCCGGAATTATTCTCTATATCATTTTAATCATTTTATCTAGATATTCTTGTTCATAAGGCAATAAAATTGATGCTTGGTAAGAATGATCCAAATAAGTTTCATCCACTTCCTTACAAATTTACATAATAAGAGTATGATTGAGGATATAGAGAGTGATTTTACACTCTCAATATTTGATGTTTGATTTATCTACATATTGACCATCCATACTCAGTATAAAATAAAATTTAACTAATGTAATTATGAAAATATTTTATGGTTGGTTTATTCCAAAACATTAATTGGGGTGGAGTTATATAATTTGAATTCAATAATTGTCCTATTTTTATTCTAACACATAACTCAACCTCCATGTTTTGAGTTTGTGTTTGAATAGTTCTATTAAAATTTCATGAAATGAATGAATTTGTAGAACCGTAAAAAAATAAACTATTCTCCATTGTTAAATTGATGACTAACATAACTATCGACACTTTATTATCAGTTCTTACGATAGAAGTATGGATTACAAAATCCCTTACTTTATCTCTAGACCTTTTAGGGTTTTTAATTAATTATCTCAAGAAACCCTTATCATAGAAAATTGACATTTATAAAGGTAGTGTTCCTTACAGATTAAACCCTAGATGATATGAAGATTATTGATTGAAACCTTCCTTTATTCCATCACATTAGTGGTATCATTTATTACCCTTTTTAATTGGTTATCCGAATACCCCTATTTTCAACACATGATGTATCTCCTTGTTCCCATGATAAATTTTTTTGGATACATATTTCCATGTATTTGACACATGGTTAGTTGGGTTTTATTTCATCTATGAGATATATCTTTTAATCCCCCCTAATTATACTCTATTTTTAGATTTTTATTATATGGTACATTGAAACTGGTGAGAACCACCAATATCCATCCTAACCTTAAGGGCACAATGGATAATTTATTCATATCTATAAAATTTCAAAATTTTCAAATAATTTCATATAATTTATTTTAATCCACTAAATAAGTGAGTCTTATTATTTTTAATGCTGATGATAAAGGTAGAGTCATACCCTACAATCATTTTGAATCATTCCTAATAATTATGGAAAAACTCGTATTCATTTTTCTTTAGTCTAATTAAAATACTCTCCATTTTAAGATGGAGAGTTTAGGGAAACTATTTAATTAAAAATATTTTCTTGAATCCTTCCCATTCCTTGGAATCAATTTCCTAATTATGCTTCATTTTATTTATCAGTGTCCACCTCTGATTGGATTAACCCTTCAGATGATAGATATCTATTATAAATGACTCTTATTTAGATAATTGGATGATAAATAATATATTCTCAAGGAAGTCAATCAATTGTTCCATGATTAGGGGATAAAAATACATACTAATAGTATGAGGATATTGTAACATAAAGAATCTAGATATAACATTCTATTTCATATGATAATGAGGGTGTTCCACATGATTGATGTTGTTATACATAACATGAATTTATTTATTGAGTAAAACCATTAAGTTTTCAACTCCCAATCCCATTGGGTTAGGAAAATCATTAGGGAAATCCTCACATTTCGAATCACATTACATGTTGGCATGATTCCTCATATTTTTTCCATTAACTAAACTAAATGAAAATTAGGTATGAGAATACTTAATCTAATAAGTACATTGTTAGGTCCACAAGGCTGAATAACCTTAGAGGGGGGTGAATCAGGGTATGACTAATTGAAAAATTAACGCCCATTCTGATCTTGTTTCGCTGTTAAGAAAAACTCTCTTATCTCTTTTCCTGTTGCACAAATTAAATAGAAAGCAAAGTATGCACATGACACAACAATTTTACTTGGTTCACCGCAAAGGGCTACATCCAAGGAGCATATGTCGACAAGTTGTTGGTCGTACCAAATTCCACTAACATTAACTAGTTGTGGATTACAAGGTTCAGGCTAGATCACTTCTAAGCCCAGGCTCACTTCCATTACCTGTTTAGGGTCAGCTCACTGCTTTCCCAAGGGTCACTCCCTGTTTCTCTCTCTCTGGCTCACTGCCGATGGAGAGGATCACCTTCTTTCTCTTCCTTTGCTCATTGCTCTTGGAAGGAATCCACTCACAGTTTATAGACTTGTAGGTCTCTTCATTTGCATGAAGGAATGCATCTTCCTCTATGTGTAGATGCTCCGTTGAAGTAAAACTTTCACCCATAGATGAATATCTTTTTGCGCCAAAGGTATCGGAAAACTTCCAGCTTCCACGCAGCTCGAAAATCACTACTGGAAATAATCCTTACTTAGCGCGCAAGTCAATCTCGGCGCGCATGTGTTGGCGCGCAAGTCACAACGGGCGTGCAAGTCCACCTCAGACACTTGGGTGACTCAAGCATCCTCAACTCCAAACCTGTGCGACTCACTTCCTTTTATGCCCAATCCAATATTGGAGCGCAACTCCACACTAGCGCGCATCTTCAAACACTGGCGTGCAACAATCACCCTGGCGGACAAGTCCCACCTGCGTGACCACACACACCACTTGCGCGACCAGCACACATGCGCGATGAGAGATCTAATTTATCAATGTTTTGAACTCCGGTGAAGAATGAAGAGGGGTGGTCCTGTATTTATAGGAGAATTGACCACCCTATGCGACGGCGCGCAAGTCACCTGCATGACCCAGTCTCGGCGCGCAAGTCTTCTGTCCTCTTAGACACTTGTGCGACCAACTACCAAACTTGTGTGAACCTGTTTCCTTAGCCATATTTTGATCTTCTGATATTGAAAAACATATGGCACACAAGTTTCCTATACTCCACGTACTCAGCACGCAGGTCCTTTTTCCAAAAACACTTTTCTTCATTTGTCGATTTTCAGGATAAAAAATTTGGTAAACACTGGAAAACGGCGCCACCTTGTTTCTGTTCTTTTTCACCACCTCCAGATCATTCATTCCTTTTGTCGACGTTATTGAATCAAACATGGATCGTTGACCTCAGCTCTTGAACTCAACATTCCATCATGAAATCCTCTTTGTCAACAACTTTGTATGTCATTGTTTTTCTTTGTCAACAATCACTACTCAAATGTCCACTTTGTCAACAAACACAATCACCTCAAAAATGCTTCAATGATACCTTGAGGGATATTTGCCCAACAATTTCCCCCTTTGGGTTTGTTGACAACTCTTCCGTAAAATGAAACATCGTTGATTCTTCTTCCACCATTCTCCTCATTGTGATTCTGATAGCGATCAAGGATTTACTCAACACATACTCTAAGCCCACATGAGCAATGCTCGGTGTGAGAAATAAGAGTAAATGAAATGTTCATCAATGAATCACTTCATCACTGACTCCCACTATTAACACCAAACTGATACCAATTTGTACTTAGATTGAAACCAATTGTTGATGGACTTGTTGGAAGACCAATGTTTGGTTTGGAAATATTCATACCACTCTCCATCACCACTCTGCTGCTTTTATCACGATTTTCAGCTGTCGTGATATCTATTCTTTGATCGATCACTTCTAGCATCGTCAGATTTAATACGATCCCCCTTTCTTCTCACTGCTTCAACACCTCCTTAGCCCTATTTCCTATGTTGTCCAAGCTAAGCTCTAGCTAAGCACATTCAACTAGCTTCATCTCCCCCTATATGGCTACTCCACCTATCAACTTCTCCCCATATCATTCATGATTTATCAAATATCCACATTGTCTCCCCCTTGAACAATCACTATTTTCTCCCCCTTTGTTAATGAACCCAAAGGTCACTCCTTTGTAGTCTGTAATAGAGTAGAGAACAAATCAGCACATTAGGAAAAACACATCATACCTCGGGGAGAGGGGGAGAGACACGTCCACACACTTTTAAGTGCGGAGAATCAACTGAACTCCCAGAGCCAGGCGATGCCTTTCGAATGCTTCATTGGGTAAGGCCTTTGTCATAATATCTACAAACTGTAAATCTATAGGCATATACTCCAACATCACAAGCCCTTGCCCCACTTTCTCCTTGATAAAATGATATTGGATCTCAATGTGCTTTGTCCTTGGGTGATGAACTAGATTTTTGCTAAGATTTATAACACTTGAGTTATCACACTGGATTCTGATCGGAGAATTCACTTCAACTCCCATATCTTCAAGCGGTTGCTTCATCCACAATAATTGTGTGCATGCTTGAGTGGCCGCAATATATTCAGCTTTTGCGGTGCTCAACGAAATGTTATCTTGCTTCTTGATGAGCCAAGAAATGCACAATACACCAAGATAGAATGCACCACCTAATGTTGATTTTCAATCATCTACTGAACCGGCCTAGTCTGCATCAGTATATCCCAATAACTCTATATGAAACTTGTCATTATATGTCAGTCCGAAGTCCACTGTGCCCTGGATATACTGAAGTATTCTTTTCACTGCAAGCATGTGGATTTCCTTGGGATTACTCTAATATATCCCTGATTGGCATGTGGAAAAAACAATATCAGGCCTTGTTGAAGTTAAGTATAACAAACTTCCAATAATTTGCCTATATTCTATGATATTAACTGCCTTGTCGTCCTCATCTTTTGATAATTTCATCCGGGTAGCAACTGGAGTCTTCATCTCCTTGGAATTCTCCATTCCAAACCTTCTTAGGACCTCCTTGGCATATTTATATTGAGATATAAATGTTCCATTCCTTCCTTGTGTCACATGTAGACCAAGGAAAAACGTTAGCTCTCCAATCATTGACATTTCAAACTCATTTTTCATGAATTCGGAAAACTGTCTACACTGAGCTTCATCTGATCCACCAAAAATTATGTCATCGACATACACCAGCACCAACATCCGTTGATTACTGTCATTATTGAAATAGAGATTGTAATAAACTTCTCCACGCTGAAAACCAAGATTCTTAAAGTACTAATCATGCCTTGAGTACCATGCTCGTGGTGCTTGTTTCAGCCTATACAATGCCTTCTTCATCCTGCAAACTTTGTTCTCATCCTCAGGAATGAAAAATCCATTTGGCTGCTCAATGTACACCTCTTCTTCCAGAACCCCATTCAAGAATGCATATTTGACATCCATCTGGAACACTTTGAACTTTCTTTGCACTGCTATGGCCAAAAATAATCTGATTGTCTCCAGCCTTACAACCAGTGAAAATGTCTCATATACATCTATTCCCTCTATCTGAGAGTATCCCTTGCACACTAGTCGTGCTTTGTTTCAAATCACAGTTCCATATTCATTCATTTTGTTGTGATAGACCCATTTAGCCTCGATGACATTCTTTTCTACTGGCCTCGAAACAATTTTCCATGTTTGATTCTTCTCAATCTGATCTAGCGCTTCATTCATAGCCTGAACCTAGTTTTCATCTTTAGCTGCATCGGAAAAACATTTCGGCTCTACCTGAGAGAAAAACGATGTTTGTTGCAATGACTTCATTCATCGAGTCTGAACTGGATCTGTCTGATCACCAATGATATTCTGTCTATCAATTTCAGCTCGACTCTTTGGCTTCCTTGCAGTTATAGACTTGACACTTTCTTGTTCATCATCAGTATCTTCTTCTGAGTCAGTCTCTGCCACTTCTGCTCCCCCTGTGTTGCTTACCTCATCATCACTTTCATCCAGGAACTGTTCACTGAATTGTTGAGTATTCTATTCATTTTCAACTATAGTGACATCATTTCTCACAACAATTTTTCCCAGCCTCTTGTTAAAGCATTTATATGATTTTCCTTTCCCTGAGTATCCAAGGAATATCCCTTCATCTCCTCGTGCCTCAAACTTCCTATGTTTTTCTTTGTTGAGAATGAAAAACTTAATTCCAAAGATTTGAATGTATTTCAACGTTGGATTCTTTCCGTACCATAGTTCATACGGAGTCTTCCCTTGCTTTGGACACAACAGAGACCTGTTTGAAACATAAACCGATGTCAAAACTGCTTCCTTCCAAAATTTCTCTAGTAGGTCCTTATCAATAAGCATTGTTCTGGACATGTTGTTGATGATCCTATTTCTTATTTCAACCACACCATTCTGTTGGGCAGTTATTACTGAAGAAACATTATGTCTTATCCCATGTTTCTTGAGATAGTTTTCAACCTGACTATTTGTGAATTCAGTACCGTTATCAGTACGAAACTTCAGAATTTTCTGCCCAAGCATCTTTTCTAATTCCCACCTATACTGCTTTATAAAACTGAACACCTATGCCTTATGGGTAATGATGAATACCCAAGACATTCTGTTATAATCATCAATGAAAATAACATAGTACCTTTGCCCATTTATAGCTCGTGGTGAGATGGGTCCACATACATCAGTATGAACCAATTCGAGCACTCTATTTGATTTCTTTTCCTTTCGCATGTGTGTATTTCTGATGATCTTCCCATCTTGACAAGCATCACACGTATGAGTGTGTTCACGTGATCATTTGGGAAGGTCTCTAGGGGCATCACACTTTACCAGATCTTCCATGGATGGTTGACATAGATGGCCAAGTCACTTATGCCACAGCTGGTTTTCTTCTTCTTTGGATAAAAAGCACAAATCTTCTTCCCCACCTACGAGGTAAATATTTCCCTTTGTTCGTTTTCCCTATAGAATGACTGCTCCATATTTTCCTTTGACAATACACATCTTCTTGGTAAATCGGATAGAGTTCCCAGATTCACATAGTTGAGTGACACAATGAATGTTATGAATGAGACCCTCTACTACCAAGACATCAACACGTCTCATTTCTTTTCCCCCAAACTTGGCTTTCCCTGATCCAACAATCTTCAGGCCTTCATCATTTCCAAATTTGACAACTCCTCCTTTGTCATATTTTATGCCTGTAACAAGATCCTTGTTGCCTTTCATGTGAGACGTACAACCACTATCAAGAATCTACACACAAGAATGATATGATGCTTTAAGGTAAATTTTAGCAACTATGGCCTTCTCAATTTTTTCTTCTTGTTCCATACTTTTTCTTTCATACTCGGCATGGATTGAGGCTTCTGTTCTTTCTCAGAGTATGATAGACCAGCTTAATTTTGCAGAGCTGCAAATCTATTCTAAACTTTTAACTCACTTGTCGGTTTATTGATATGTTGCTTGCGAACATTTTGATTCTACTTTGGCACATTTTTCTAAATATTCGAAGTGCAGTACCTAGCCATGTGTCCAAATCCTCCGTACCAAAAGTAGTGTCCTTCGAAATATGTTCTGGAAAACCATTCTCTGTTTGGCTGTCATCTCTGTTACTGTTCCCTTCTATATCTCTTGTTTATGGAACACACATACTATGAATTTTTTATTTTCCCACAGCAATAACATCTGATATAGGATGCATTCCTTTGTGATACTTCAGCACTACGATTTTCACTTTGGGATCTCTGCATATTCTGATTCTGTTTTGTGCCCAAATCAACCTTCAATATCAGGACGGTTGCTTGCAGTCTGACTGAAATTATCACAGATTGTTGTTCCTGATTCAGCCCTGAAACAGCCTTAACATCTGAGCTCAGTTTCTGCTTCTTCTCTGCTGAACTGCTAGGCTCCTCTTTCATCTTATCTTTCTTCTGAATGGACTGCTTTTCTAATATCATATTGGTGGTCAAGAGTTTTTCTTGATCCTTAATTTTTTGTTACAGACTGACCACTTCTTCTTCAAGCTCTTTGATACATCTGACCTGCTCATTTCCTATGTTAGTCAAATAATCAATTTCCTTCTTTTGTTCCATAATTTTAAGCTTATACTCAACAATATTTTCTGAGCTCTCTGGTGTTGAAGATTTTAGTCTATCAATTTCTTCTAACAGCTCATACTTTTCTTCATCCTATTGTTGCATATAGAGTTTGGCATCACGAACCACTTTTCTGGCATTCTTCATTTTGGCTCTCTAAATGTCTATCTCCTCAAGAGATGCTTCCAATTCGGCTTCCATATCAACTCTCCCTTAAATTTCTTCTTCTTCTTCAGCGTCAGATTCTTCCTTTTTCTCAGAACTACCAACAATCGCCACCAAGGAATTTACCCCACGATCCTTGCAATTTTATGTTTCCTCAACCTCTTCATCCCCATACTCATCTGAACTTTCAAATTCTTGTGAAAGAAGATTCTTTTTCTTGAAGAAATTTCTCTTGAATTGTTTCTTCCCTTTCACAAACGCTAAAGTCTTCTTCTTGGGAATTTCAACATCATCATTATAATTATCATTATCTAGAAACTTCTTGGGGCATCTTTCTGCAAGATGACCAACCTTTCCACATCGAAAGCATGCTAGTGGAAGTTTCCCTTTAAACTTTCCTCTTCCTCTTTGCAGATTTGAAGAAAGAAATGACATGAACTCATCTATCTCTTATTCCTCATTAGAATCTTCAGTGGTGAGCTTCTTTATGGCCTTGAATGTCACCTCTTTGGATTTCCCCTTTTCCATAGTATCGTTATCATCATTTCTCATTTCATATGCAATAAAAGTGATGTGTAGGTTATCCAATGTCAGTTCTTTTGGGTATTTAACTTCCAAAACAGAAACTTTCAGATTGAACCGAGGTGGAAGTTTTCTCAATATGTGCTTCACAATATTTATATCTTTGATAATTTCTCCAAGACCCCACATGACTTCTACCAGAACATTTACCCTGTCAAAGAATGCATCAACAGACTCATTCGGGTTCATTCTCAGATCTTCATACTTTTTCCACATCACTTGCAGCTTTGCCTCTCTCACCTTTGTATCCCCTTCATATATATTCAAAAGCTTTTCCCACATGGCATGTGACGTTTTAAATTACATCACCTTTGTATAAATGGGATTGGAGAGGGATCCCCATAAGGCATTGATTGATTTGGAATCAGCATCCAACTCTCTATGTTCAACTTCTGATAATGCAACACTATCAATATCAGTTGTGATTCCATGCATAGCTGCTGAAAACACATCCATTCTCAAAGATCGAAAATAGTGTTCCATTCGATTCTTCTATATCTGAAAATTACATCCATCGAAGATCTGAATCCCTTTATTATTAGTGACCTCCTTTGAGAGAAGAACAACTGTCAACCTTTCCCTCTAATACCAATTGTTAGGTCCACAAGTCTGAATACCCTGAGAGGGGGGTGAATCCGGGTATGACTAATTGAAAAATTAACGCCCGTTTTGATCTTGTTCCGCTGTTAATCAAAACTATATTCTCTCTTTTTCCTGTTGCACAAAGTAAATATAAAGCAAAGTACGCACAGGACACATCAATTTTACTTGTTTCACCGCAAAGGGCTACGTCCAAGGAGCATACGCCGAAAAGTTGTTGGTCGTACCAAATTCCACTAATATTGACTAGCTGTGGATTACAAGGTTCGGGCTAGATCACTTCTAAGCCCAGGATCACTGCCTTTACCAGTTTAGGGTCAGGTCACTACTTTCCCAAGGTTCACTACATGTTTCTCTCTCTCCGGCTCACTGCCAGTGGAGAGGATCACCTTCTTTCTCTTCCTTTGCTCACTGATCTTGGAAAGAATCCACTCACAGTTTATAGACCTGTAGGTCTCTTCATTTGCATGAAGGAATGCATCTTACTCTATGTGTAGATGCTCTATTGAAGTACAAATTTCACTCGTAGATGAATATCTATTTGCGCCTAAGGTATCGGGAAAACTTCCAGCTTCCACGCAGCTCGAAAATCACTGCTCAAAATAATCCTTACTTGGTGCGCAAGTCAATCTCGGCGCGCAAGTATTGGCGTGCAAGTCATAATGGGCGCGCAAGTCCTCCTCAGACACTTGGGCGACTCAAGCTTACTCAACTCCAAACCGGTGCGACTCACTTCCTTTTACGCCCAATCCAATATTTGTGTTCAACTCCACACTGGTGCACATATTCAAACACTGGCGTGCAACAATCACCCTGGCGGGCAAGTCCCACCTGCCGACCACACACACCACATGCGAAACCACAACACCTCCATGACGGGAGCTCCGATTTCTCAAAGTGTTGAACTCCAGTGAAGAGTGAAGAGGGGTGGTCCAGTATTTATAGGCAAATTGACCACCCTACGCGACGGCGCGCAAGTCACCTATGCGACCTAGTCTCGGCGTGCAAGTCTTCTGTCCTCTCAGACACTTGTGCGACCAACTACAAAACTTGCGCGAACCTGTTTCCTTATCCATATTTTGATCTTCTGATCTTGAAAAACATATGGCTCGCAAGTTTCCTATACTCCACGTACTCGGCATGCAAGTCCCTTTGCCAAAAACACTTTTCTTCATTTGTCAATTTTTAGGCTCAAAAATTTGGTAAACACTGGAAAATGGCACCACCTTGTATCTGTTCTTTTGTACCGCCTCCAGATCATTCATTCCTTTTGTTGAAGTTCTTGAATCAAACATGGATCGTTGACCTCAGTTCTTGAACTCGACATTCCATCATGAAATCCTCTTTTTCAACAATGTTGTATTTCATTGTTTTTCTTTGTCAACAATCACTACTCAGATGTACACTTTGTCAAAAAACACAATCACCTAAAAAATGATTCAATGATACCTTGAGGGATTTTTTCACAACATAAATAAATAAGGAAACAATGAACATATAATAAATAACTAATAAATGAAATATTTATCCTAAATTAAAAGTATCTAAGTTTCAAACATTTATATATTTGGTAATTTTCTTATTAGGTTTTATTACCAACTGTTCAATTCGTGTCCTTTATAATTTTTCAAAAATAGCCTATGAATGTAAAAAATAATTATCCCCTGAGAGTGGAATACCAATTGTGAAGAATGGCCTATTTAGATTTCACCCATAGTAGGTTGAGGTAATACCCAATGATCACTTCAAGGGTTATTTCCCATAGGTACGTTTGTGATGGAGCAATATCCACATGTATTATCCAGAAAGGTATTTCATTGCTTGTAAACAAAATGCACTCTTTGTTACAAAATTTAACTATGTTATCCTAAACATGTACTTATACATAGAATTTTGAAAAATTCATTCTTGTCTGATTCCCAAAAAATAACTAAACAATTCCTTTGTTACTAATTATTTTAGCACCCTAAGATTTTGTAAAAACAATTCAAAAAATTTAATATTTCTAATATTTTTCCTTACATGAAACACCGAGTTTATATTGCATTGTATAAAATAGTAATTTTATCTTATGTTACTCAAAATAATTTGTTTATCTTTTGTAACATGCAATTATGAGTTTAATCGAAATGTGACTTACTATTAATAAATTACTATATGATATGATAGTTATCACCTAGCCAAAAGAATGGTGGGTTTGAATAGAATTAACTAATTATAAAAATACATGGTTTATGCACATAAAAACAAACACACACATATATATATTTAATTTATTTGGGACCAATTAATTAGAAATGAAAATAAAAACCATTTGAAAATAAAGGGAATATTTTTTTGAGAAATTATTTTTATGCATACATACATGTTTTATCTCAATAAATTAATTAAATCGGTTTTGATGAATGATTATAATTAAATTTATATATAATATATTAAATCAAATTTTTAACATTTATCTTATGTCTTTTATATACAAAGGATATGAATAAATCCAATTTTACACACCAAAACTGTATTTTCTAAAAAACTGTTTTGTCTCCTTTTGTGCACTAATTTAAAATTATTTTTTTCCAACATTAGAAACTTTATTTGAAAAAAAATAAATTTATTTTTTAAATTATCATTTCAATATTATATTAGTGAAAATATTTTATATTTTTTTAAGAAGACATATTTCTAGATGATTATTGAAAAATATTGGTTTTTATTACGAATTTTCATCTATTTTAAAGTGTTTAAAAAATTACCCATTGTTTTGAGATAGTTTAAAGGTAAAATTTGTTCGATTATATATCTATTAATTTAATAAATTCCATTTTCTTAAATTTAATATTTAATTTTTATAAAAAAACATTTTTTAATTTTGAACATTTTCTCTTTGAAAACTTTTTTTTCTGATCATGACTGTATTACAAATTTTAAATTAAAATTTTCCACTTACTTGAATGGATTTTTGAAAATGGACTAAATATTTAGAATCATAATAATTTATAAGATTAATTAAGTTAAACATAATTTTTTTTACCGTAATTAATACTATAAATAGTAATATAATTTACCGCGGTTAAGATAAAAATGGGTTTAACTGGGGTTAAACTGAAATAATAGGGGGTTAAAAGTGACCCAAACTTTTATAAAAAAAATTTTATGGACATATTTATACCTAATATATTCTATTACATATAATTGACCATTTTTTATCCTTCCAGAATGTGAAAATTTTTGGAATTCCTTTTTCTGTTAAAAAATTAAAAACTTTCCACTCACCTCACTTATAAAAGACTACCCCCTCTCCTATCCTCTTCAAGTGTTCAATAACCATATTTTTTGTAAGTACCTTACTAAATGACTTCTCTAATTGCATAATTTCATACTAGAATCTTTAGTTTGGTAAAAAATGAATCTTAATGATCCTTTTGGTGTAAACTAAAAGACGTTTTCAGAAGAAGATGTAACGTCCCTAAACGAGTGCTTTATTTAATTTATTCATCCACCTCCATGAATTATTATTATAAAAAGGTGGTAAAATAATCTAATTATATTCTATATACTATGATGTTTTTATGTTATGTACATGACTTAAAAAGATCTTTAATTCCTTAAAATGAGATATGAAATCATCATTCGTATGTATGTCGGACTAGCACCGTGTGAACCAATGTTAATTATTATCCATCACAACTTCTCATAGTTGGATATAATGATGGAAGAAATGTTTTTATATCATATTTATAATAATATTATAATTATTTAATTGTTATATCACACATACCATTATACTTTCCATTCTTTGGGAATATGATAATATCACTCGTGTGTATAGCGGACTACTACCTCACGAATCGACGTGATATGATCACGCTCTACATTGAAGTTAATAAGGATTAATTTCAGTATAATTAGTGAAATATATTACTTTAAAATTATTATTTAATGGAAATATATTATTTCTATTTTTTTCTTTCAATACATCGGGAAAATATAAATAGTGTTCATGCGTGCATATGACCTACCATCTCCATAAATGGTGTATTTTAATTTTTATCTCTAAATATTATGTAATAATTTGAAAATATATAATGAATATTTATTATATTTATATCATTGTTAATATTTTTGATATTATGGAACCATGATAAAGGTATGAGGACCCAAAATTACAAAGCAAAAACCACATGAATAATTATTTCCTAAAATGTGACTTTAACATGTAATTGTTAATAAATGGGAGATAAAGGTTTATAAATAAATCATATATTGGATGATATATATAATTATTTTTATGTTTTAAATGTATAATAATATTATGTTAATTATACAATAGGTTTTAACTTGTTTGTATGAAGTAAAAACATAAGGTATGTGATTTCCATCTAACTTTTACTTATATGAGAGAGATGCCATATTAACCATGTATTTCTTTTAAGTGGTGTACATAATACACATGAAAATATTTTATGATTCTTATAATAAAATTAATTAGATTTAAATATACCTTTTATTATCTCCCTTCCATGTGGATTAATATTCAAAATATACCAAAAGATTAAGGGATTTTTGCCTCAATTTTCCTTATTTGAAACATAAGTTATGTTATACACATATCTTCTTTTATATGGTCTATGAAAATATCATTTCGCATGTAATATATTGAGTATATTTATTCACATGTTATTTTAGGTTTCATTTAACTGTATTCTTTCTTGGGTCTTATAATTCAATATTAACAATGTGGTAATTATTTTATATAACAACGTCATCATTTATCAAGATTATTTATGATTATGTTTATGATGATAAAATCATATCCTCGATCTCTCAAGAAACCCATTAATTTTATTATCTACATTTTATGTCACAATAAAATATTATATCCATCCATTTCCCTCTCTTTATGAATAGAAAATTTCAAAATAACATTTTTAATAAAAATCGTCTTTATTTCTCTCTTTAGTTGAAAACACTATTTCTTTAAAAATCATGTTTTCTAAAAATGATTTGACAAATATTTTTATATTTCTAAAAATAATTTATTACAAAAACTTTTACCTATGTTTGAATATTTAAAAAAAATGTTTTAAATGAATCTTAATGTCATTATCCAAATAATATTTGTTTGGATTCTACTAAAAATGTTAAAGTAATATTTATTATAAAATATTTAACATGAACTCAATTTTCTACCATCATGAAAATTAATTTATGTGCAGAATCCTTTGAATTATTTCAAGTTTATTTTTAAGGAAATCTATTTTAAAAATGATATATGTTTTAAAAAGCCTTCTTTTTAAAGTGGAAATGATGTTTTCCTCAAGAAATGAAATTATTGTTTTTAACAATTAATTTATAAGTTTTCATGGTTATTTAAAATGAAAATTATTTCTAAGACATTTTATGTTTTAAAACATGTTTTTAAATGAAGAAAGTATATTTTCCTCAATAAATGTTATAAATTATTTTTAAATATTCATCTAAAAATTATCAAGGTAATTTTAATATAAATTGATTTCCACAATAAGTAATGATTTTTTAGTTTTTAAAAGTGATTCTCAAAGAAAATTTATTTTCCAAAATTAAATGTTTTAAATATTATTGTAATGTCATTTTAAATATATGATGAAATAATTTGATGCAACATGTACTTTATTGGGGATCTTTTTCAATGATGCCACTCTTATTGTATCTAAAGATTGTTTTTTACAATGATAAGATGATTACGAATTCCATTTATATTCCATGAGCAACATAATGATAAAATTCTTGTGAAATCCACTTATTTTCAAAAGATATTCTATAATTAAATTATGTAATAATTATAAAACTTGTCTATTTTCCATAGGTTATGATATGACATGATGATTTTTTATGATCTTATTGTACACATACATATGGTTTTCATAATGTTATGGTTAGGACCAATATATCCCTTTAATAAATTGAGAATAGATTTATATATCTTGAGATAGATAGTACTAGATTAGGTAGTGAACCTAGTTCAGTAAGGTAATTTTTTCACTATGATGGTCATGGGAGTAAACCTTGAATGTTATGATTGTTTGGGGAGTGAACCAATTCTACAATGATAGACTTGGTATAAAGTATTGAATACTATGGAAATGATTTTTTATAATTATGTGTATTCAAAAATTCTATGTTATATTCCCATTTTATGATGCAATGTATCATATTATTTTATTTACTTATGATTAATTTCATATTAATTTCCAATATTTATTCCATGACTCATGATTTATATCATTGATATGCATGGTATGGTTTCAATATATTATTATCATGTTCTGATACCCATATGCTCACTTTGTGTTTATGTATTTCACATGTTTACCCTAAATAAGAATATGATCTTACCCTTTCTTATTTTTCCTTTACCTGGGTTATTAAGAAACATTTTAAGTAGGGTATGTATATAAAGAGTACTTAATGAGAAAATCATTATAGAAGATACTGAAGATATTTCATGAAATAAGAATATAGTGTATCGAGTCTCTAAATATAAAAACCCAATATTATCCTTAGGCACTTGTTTTTTTAATGAAATGAACATTATTATAAAAATATGTAATATCATTATATAATAATCTTGGGATATTATATTAGGGAACAAATGAAATGATTATTTAATCTTTGGAAACTAAGATATTAAAAAATTGGTGATATATATAAGGATATATATGAGGATAAGACAAAGGATTAGTCAAAGTATATGAAAATATCCTAGAATTTCTTTAGATGATATAGAGAGTGGGTTTCAAGATATTACATCCCTGACAAGATTCTAAAAGTTGATGTGGCTCTAGAACAAAGGCACATAATAGTAATATCTCATAAAAGGGCACATTCAGTTAGTCTCGATCATCACATGGTTCCTTAAAATGGGACTTGTTTCATATTAGCTTTGAATCCCTTGGATGATATTCTTTATAGATTCACAAAATCGTGGCAAAAAAAATGATGGATTTGATAATGATAATGAATGAACTAGGTAAAGCTTAATGTTTCAATGATTAAAAAGAAGGTGTCATGATTTTGACATCCTATAAGTGATTTTCATTATTATGTTATTTCTAACTATGTTTATTTTTCTCATACTATGATTTTTGGTCAGTGCCAATGGTTGGAACCAAAAGTAATCATTCCAACACTAAATCTGATGGACAATTCAGTGACTATGAGAATCCAAATTAGATGATGACTAGAGAGATAAATATTATGTTTTTGTCAAATAATTTATTATGATATATGATTAAAAAACACTTTGGTGAGATTACGAAATCATCACATTAGAGGAAGATGAATATTTATAAATGTTCATGTGGTAATGAACACATATGAAAAAAGATTCAATTTTCAACATATCAATATGTTAGGATGTAGAACCTAGAAGAATATATCAAATGGACATAAAATTTAATCTATATGGAAATAGAAGGCCATATAGTGACACATTTTCACAGATTTAAATGTATTATATGTTTTGTACTTTATAATTGCACATATAAATGATCTAAACATAGGGATAAACACTAGAACATGGAAGGAAAAATGTTATTAAAACTGATGAAGTGAAATTATTCAAGTTTATATTTTTTTGGATTTAGGAATTATGGTATGGATGTATTTTAAAAATGGTATTCCAATTATAATAATAGGGAAACATCTAAGTATTATGTTAATTTTGGAAGCATATTTTTCTTCAGGTAAGATTAACATAAGAGTTATGGACACCATCATGGGTTTATGTGTGTAATTCTGTTCATAATTTAAAATTCATTTATACCCCATTTAAGGTAATACGTTATTGGTGTTTATCAAGATTAAGGATGTTTTAAGGGAAATATATGGAAATAATATCCTTTTATTTTATTTATGTTTTAGTGACAATGTTATTTAATGAGGAATCCCTTTAAACTGTGAGGAAATTTGATTAAAGGTATGGGTGACATTTAAGGTTTATCCTATATGTGATGTTAAGGTAATTATGGGTTTTAGTTGATCACCTTACAGAGTTAGCACACTATGTTGCTATCAGGGAATATTTCTCTTTGGATCCTCTTATAAGAATATACATTAATAAAGTTATAACTTTTAAGGGGGTCTCATATTCAATTGAATTTGATCAAAATATTAAGTTTAACATTATTTTTCGAATAATTTTGCAGAAACATCTTGATATAGAGATGATTTTTAACACGGTGTATCATCCTCATTCAAAAGTTCAGTTTGAGAGAACAATTCAAACCCTTGAGGATATGCTAATTTCTTGATCTTTATATTTCAAGGGTGTTTGGTATCAAAACCTTTTGTTAAGTTTAATTTTTATTAAATAATAGCCTTCACTCAATCTTTCATATGGCTCCTTATGATTCCCTTTGTGAAATAAAATGTAGAAATCCAATGCACTAGAATGAAGTTACAAAAAGAAATCTATTGGGACCTGAGAATGTTGTTAAAATGTTATAGAAGGAAAAATTCATTCATAAAAATGTAAAGATAAAACAATGTTGATAGAAATATTATATTAATAATATTCAACGTGATCTAAAATTTGATGCTTGTGAGAATGTCTCTCTATAAATTTATCCATTTAAGAAATAACAAAAATGTAATATATAGGTATATAAATACCTATGAAATACATGATCATATCAGGATAATAGCTTATTAGTTGGTACTTACACATAACCTTTATCAGTTTCATGATATGTTCCATGTACATATCCTGAGGAACAAAAAACATGATCCTTCACATGTACTGAAATTAGAGTTTGTACCACTAAAAGATGATCTTTTTTATAAAGAATGGGAAATTGAGATTTTGGATTATACAAAGAAGGTGATATGACACATGACCTCTAAACTAGTTAACTTTTTGTGGTGAAATCACTATGTTGTGTAATATGTATGGGAACTTTTGGATGTAATGAGGTATAAGTATCCTTCATTGTTGGTACAAAAGTGATGAATTTTGCGGGTGAAATTAATTTTAATGGAATAGAATGTAACATACTGATATTTTGTGAAATATATATTTTTTAAGTAAATTTATCTCTTTGATATTGTGTTTTACAACAAAAACATAGTTTAGATTTAGTTATATGAACAACTAAGTTTATCATGTTTTACATCCAACACTAATTTTAGCTTGAGTCACATCCACGCTGATTTTAAACGAAACACAACTTACTATTAAGAAGTTATTATTTAATATTATAGTTAGCACCTAGCCATTGTAATGGAATTTATAAATTGTATTAACTAATTTGTGAAATAATATGGTTTAAACATTTATATATATTAATTATATGGTTTCCAATTAATTAAAAATGAGAATAAAATCCATTTGACAATTAAGAGAATAATTTTCTAAAAAACTATTTTTTTAGGAAAAAAATATCAACAAAATAAATCACTTTTAGTGAATTATTTTTAAATTAGTTTATATTTTATAAATTTAATCAGTTTCTAACATTTATATCATGTTTTTTCTAGTAAACAGATAAGAATATATCATATTTTATGTTAAAAACTGTATTTTTCTAAAAAAACAATTTGTTCACCTTTGGAACCATTAATTTAAAATTTATTTATAAAATTTTTATAAAATTTATTTGAAAATTATAAATTAAATTTTGGAATCATCTTGATAATATTATATTAGGGTAAATATTCAATAATTTTCTAATAATATAAATGTTTTCATGAATAGTGAATAATATTGGCTTTATTAAGAATTTTCATTCAATTTATAGCATTTTCAAAAATAAAAATTTATTTAAAATGGATTGAAAAGAAAAAAATATTTAAATAATTTAAATAATTATCTAATTTAGGCCCCTGTAATAAATTTAATAAGCAATTTTTATATAAATACTTTTTATACTTTTGAAAATTTTATCTTTGGAAAACCTCTTTTTCATTACGGTTTTTGGGGATTAATTTTAAATTGAAATTTTCCCCTTATGTGAATGGATTTTAGAAAAGTGGATTAACTTTTTTGAATTATAATAATTTATATTATATAATAATTTAAACAGAATTATTGACAATAATTAATATTCCAATCAATAAAAATTATTTTTCATGGTTAAGGTAAACATTGGTTTTCATTGAGGGTCAAACATAAAAAACAACGTTAAAAATGAAAAAAAATTAAAACACCCATTTTATGGAAATATTTAGATCATATTTAATATATTTTATATAATTATCCATTTTTTAGCCTTGTGGAATGTGAACGATGTGATGACATATCTTTCTTTTCAAAAATCACAAATGTGCCACTCATCTAACATATAAATTGCCACGGTCTCTCCTCTCATCATCAAAATATCAAAACACATTGGTTTATATGATACCTAAAAACATTAATACCTTAATTACATATTATAATTCCACATTCCTTATTTTTTTCATAGAGCCAATCTAAGAAGCATTTTGGTGCAAACAAATAGATGTTTCCTGAAGAATAGATAATTTCCCTAACCAAACATTCTATTTTATTTATTCCTCCACCTAATTAAATTATTTTTGAATAATGATGATATAATATCCTCATTATCTTACATATAATGATAGTTTTTTCTTTTAATTTTGTTACAAACAACCATATCCTCTTCCATCAAATAGGTTACACGATCGACATTCTTATGTATGGCGGACTACCGCCTCACGAACTGATGTTATTTGTTTTCAATCACCACATATCTTATAAGAATATAACAATGTATTATATAATTATATGATATTTATGATATTATTATACTTATATAACTATTATATCACATATACATTTAAATTATTCATTCAATGTGAATACGATAACAATGTTGATGTGCATATCGGACTACCGCCTCATGAAGTTATATTATTCATTCTCACATTACATAAAAGGTAATATGGATGGGTTTAATAAAAATATTTGATATATATGATATATAAACTATTTCTTATTTGTAATATATTACATAAATTTATTTAATTAAATCTATCATGAAAATGGAAAAATTGATCATGCATACGTATGACCTACAATCTCCAAAAATAGTGTATTTTATTTTCCATATCTAAATCATATGTATCACACTAAAAATATATAGTGAATATATAGTGAATATATATGATATTTATTTCATGGTTAAGAAATTATATAATTCAACCATAATAAAATTAATAGTACCATAAAAAAAATTAAAACATACATGAAAAACAAGGCAATTATTTCTTGAAATTTGAGTTTAAGATAAAATTGTTAATAAAAATGTAACAGAAGGTCATAAGAAAATAATACATTGTATGATATATATAATTATGGATATTTAATATATTTATAATGAAATTATATTAATTATACATGATGTTTAAACATTTATGAAGAAATGTGAGATATAAGGCAAGGGATTTACATCTCACTTTTACAATTGCGAGACACATACCATATTCACCACCCATTTATTTTATGTGGTAAATATACTTCCAATGAATTTAATTTATGATTATTATCATATAAATTGTTTTTATTTAAAAATCCTCTTTAGAATATAAATATCATAGGGTTTATGATTCAAAATATACAAAAGCGGTAAGAGGTTATTTTTCTCAATTTTCCTTCCTTGACATATATGTTATGTTATGAAACTATATTTTGTTAGGAGGTGTATTTACATCACATTTGACTTCTAATATACTTAATTTATATTTTATTATGATATTCTAATTTACATTAAATGTTATTATTTCATGGGGCTTATAATTCAAAGTTACCAAAGTGGTAATGATTTTATGTTACAATCCCATTGTTTATCTAGATTATTTATGGATATTCATTCGATGATAACATATCATGATATATATATCAGGAAACACATGATTTTTATTCTAATATATTTATGCAATTATAATACATTTTTTCCCTTCATTTCCCTCAATTTATATACTCAATAGATCAAAAAACGTTTTTATGAAGATCATATTTATTTCTCTCTTAAATTGAAAACCCTTTTTCTTCCATAAACTATTTTCTAAAAATGTTTTAAAAAATTGTTTTATCATTTGTAAAATGATTTATTAAAGTTTTTTTTACCAGTTTTTTATTTTTTAATTTATTTTTAAAGAAATATTCATGTAATTTCCCAAATATTTTTTTGGATATTATCAAAAATGTGAAAGAAATATTTGTTTTAACATATAAAAAATGAAATGAATTTCCCACCGTCATATCCATTATATTATTTAAAAATTACATTATAAGTTTTCATGTTTATTTTCAATGAAAAATAATTTCAAAATTATTTATATCTTAATTTTTTTTCAAATTGGAAATGATATTTTCCTCAGGAAATCATTCAAGTTATTTTTACCAATTCTTTTATATATTTTTAAAGTTATTTTCAAATAAAATTATTTTCAAGATGTTTTATGTTATAATTGTTTTTCAAAGTGGAATCGTTATTTTCCTCAAAAATGTTTTTAAATGAATTAAAATATTTACTTATATTTTCTCAAGGTTATTTTCAAAGAAAATTATTTACAAAAAATTATATTATTTTTTATTTTTAAAAAGTTATTATAAAATAAATGTTATTTTCTTAAATAAATATTTAAAATGTTATTTCAAAAATAATTTTCCATCTAAAAAGAAACTCTTTGATGATAATTATGATTTATTGGGGATATTATCCCAGGATACCATTCTTAAACTTTCCATGGATAGTATATTTTTATGATAACATGAATTTTAAAAAGTATGTTTCTTTTCCATGTGTTATACCATGATAAATTGTTTATGTAACCATATTATTTTCATAGTACATTCTATTATTTTTTTAATATAATTAAGACTTTACCAAAAAAGGAAAATTTAATTTATTAAATAGAAAAACAATTAAAAGCACATTAAATTTGAAATTTTACAATTGTCATTATACAATAAAGGAAATATGTCATTATAAACATCATTGTGCTAAGTCATCTGACTAGACATCACCCCCTTGTTTGTCAGACCATCAATAAAAACATTTTTATCAAGTAATGAATGAGTAAGGATGTAATTTATTGACATAATAGAATATAATAAACTCACCCACCCGGTAGTAAGTCTCAAAGATAAATTAATAACACCATATTTAATTACATGCACCATAGTGGTTGAGTCACATTAAATCCAATGATTTGAAAATCCATTCATATATAATACTTCATTTGGATTAATGATTCCAAGAATTTTTGTATCCATAGAAGTGTTGGTACCACAAAGATGACAAAGACATCTAAAATCATAGTCCGTGTGATATTAAAAGACAACACCATATCAAGCAGGGCCAGGCTTACCTCTTGAAGCACCATCCATGTTGCATTTAATCAATCTAGTATAATGAGATGTCGAAAAAGATTCAACATTACCATAAAGAGGATCATAATTACTTATAATACAAGAGTGTTATATAAAAAAATAAATCATCCAATGAATTTTCACAAAAACCTAATTGAATGGAATTTTCTCATTTAACGGTAGTAATAATATTTGCAAGAGCATATTATAATTAGAAAAGAGGGCCTTCATGAATATATATAGTATGGATACTCCAAATAATGTAAATAATTTCCACACAAGTTACATATAGAAATTTATTTTCTTTATGTGAAATATTTATTTTAAAAAAAACTTCCAGATAATCAAATATAATACGATAGTGATGGAATTAAACCCAAAAAAGTTTAGTTAGGGTAGACCACAATGCAGATTCTATAACACTTCTAAAAAATAAATGATCAATTTTATCTCAGTGTTGGATATAAAAAACACACATAGAAATAAATGATGACACCAATAGATTATTTGATGTTATATGTGGGTAAATTTGAGTGGAACACTCTCCATATATGATTAAAATGAGATAGAGAATTCTATAGTTTTTTGATACTCTTTATCCAAGAATTATTGTGTTCTAAAAAATAATTTGGATAAAAATATTTTCAGTATAACATACCCTTTAAAGAGTATTACCAAATAATAATTTCATCCCAACTAATGAAATTATAATTCAAAAAAATTTCACTAATCTTATCTGGAAGATTGTCAAGAAGAAATTCCGGTTGTTCTTTAATTATAACAGTATATTAAAATGAAATTTCATGGGAGGAAAGTTGTTAAAAAGAGTGTTTCCAGTCTAATTATCTATCTATAAATTAAGTGAGGAATGATAAATAAATATCCAATGCTATTTAATAATGATATAGGGAAATGAAATCTTAAGGGGTGAACCAATGTAGGATTCCATATAATTAATTTTTCTAGTTTTTAATTTTTCTAGAAATATTATTCTTAAAAAATAAAGTCTATCATACTTCCCATTGATAAGTCTCCACCAAATCTATCTTATATTGAATTATTTAATTTAGTGATATTATTAATTCCTATCGCACCATAATAAATCATTTGACAACATTTACTTCAAGGGACAACAACTATTTTTCTTTTTAGAGTACTTCCACACTAAAACAAATTTCTAATAGATGTGTTGATACTTTTAGAAGGAGAATCCGACCATTTATAAACCCTAAAATAATATACAAATTTTGAGGTAATGTTATCTTTAACAAGTCTAATACAACCTTCCATTGATAATAAGTTTCCTTTCTATCAGGAAGGTTGATTTTTTTATTTCACTTACAATCTGAGAAAAATATCTAATTCGAGGCTTTCCTAAAAACATAGGAACACCAAGATATGTGAAGGGTAAATTACCTTCTCTAACCCCTAGTACATTAATAATGTTAACACTTATTTTAGTATATATTCCGTTATCAAAGTGAAGAAGATATTTATTCCAACCAATTTTATGCCCAGAAACATGTTCAAATTAGAGGAGTGTATTTTTTTTAATATTTATGTTTTTTTTTGTATCCATGAATGAACAGTATAATTTCATCAACATAAAAAAATATGAGATAGAGAAACTATACCTCAACCATATTTAATAAGAGTGATCTTATTTTCAGACACCAATATAAGAAAATGTCTATATAAATAATCATCAAAAATTGATAAGAGAATAGATAAAAGGGGTAACGCTATATAAAACCTCTTGAACAATATAAGTATCCTTCAAGTTAGAAATTAATCAAAAATAAAATGTGGGTAGAGCTGAAGACGTTTTTGACCTAATTAACAAGGATTTCATGAAAACCAAACCTAGTCAAAACATCACAAATGAAACCCCAATCAAGAGTGTCAAATTCTTTTTCAATATCAAATTTGATAGCATTGTTACCTCTTATAGTATATTTTTATAATAAGGTTAATATATTTAGTGGTTGTGACAATATAGTGTTCTATGGTTTTACTATTGAATAATCCAAATTGATTTGAGTACAAAATTTTGTTAGCAACACCAGTAAGCCTATTGGCAAGAATCATTCCTATGATTTTATAAATTGTGTTAACAAGAGAAATTGATCTAAATTGGTGTATCTCATTCAAATTCTCAACATTATAAATAAGGGAAAAGAAAAGATAATTTATTACTTTATTAATCTTACCTTCTTTGATAAAATTATTAACCAATATTAAAAGATAAACATGTATAATATCCCAAATTTTCTAGAAGAAATAATTTATAAATCAATCCAAGTAAAGAGATATCCCAGAATTCATTCTAAAAATAGTCTCTTCAATCTCAAAAGAATGATGAATGGTATATATATAATAGTTATCCTATTTAGTAACATTTTTAGGAATAATATATTTCAATTATTCATTTTTAGTGTTATAGGCACCAAAAATCCTCACGTAATAGGATACAACATGAGATTAAAGGTCTTCTTTATTTTTAATGAAATTACCATTATCACATAGAATGGATATAATTTTTTAATTTTTCAAAACCATTGAATATAACTAATTAATATAGTGTTTATTTCACCACCCATGATCCATTTAACATTAAAATAATCCCTTTTAATTTTTTACTTTAAGATTATGTAAGGCATTTAGATCTTGTGTGAACTTATTTTCTTGTTCAAGACTAGCTGAAAAATTATTCCTTGTGTTCTTCTCTTAGATAGAAATAATTTTAGATTAAAGGTATGATATATTTTCATCTATGTTACTAAAAGAATTTTTTATTCACATATTCAATTTTTTTATGAACATATACGTTAATAACAAAATAGCATCATCTTTTATGTATAAATAATTACATGTCACCAAAACTAGCGTTCTACATTCAGGGTGACTATTCCAGAAATTATTATATCTAAAAGATAAAGGATAATTGTAAATTTTAGAAGTAAATTGAGCCAAAATGGGATGATTTACAGAGTTAAAATTAGTAATGGTGGAGCATAAAATAGAGGACATACCATTTAGAGATGAATCATAAATAAAATATCTATCAAATTTACTAGAAACAATTAAATGTAACTGTTTTCTATGACTTTATTATTTTCACCCAAAAGGCTAACTTCAGAGAGATAGATATCTTTTATATATTATTTTATTTCATGGGATGAATGGGATGAAATTCCTATTATAATTCTTTTATTAGGATTTAGAATAGTATTAAAATACCTTATAAGAGACCATTTGTAGCATATATTGATATATATTTTTTTGAAATGGTCTTCTAATCGTTTATTATATCTTGATATTCATTAAAAGAATAAATAATATAACAAAATTGAATCATTTATTCATAATGGAAACTCAAAGTAATAATATTCTAAGAATATTTAATTGAAGAAATTTCCTCCCACTAATAAAGATAAAAAACCCAAATCCTCATAATATTAGTGTTGGATAGATTTGAACCAAGGATCTAATAGCCAAATTTATCAATGTAATAAACATTTTTTGATATTGCCTAACATTTCCAAAAAAAGATCTTTATTTAAAGGAGGGTTTGGAGGGATAACCTACATTTTTTCCACTATGAGTTTTGTTTCTTATTGATTTTATATTAAAAATGGATTATTTATCATCCTTTTTAGCATTATCCACCTTTAAAGGAATAGATTTTCGTTATTTTAAAGAGTCTAAAACCAGTTTTTTATTAAAAACTTTGTCAACAACCAAATTAATTCGTACCATTTCTATATTAGATCCTTACATTATATTATCATGATTGGATTCATGAATAAAATATATTACTATTTTATCATTATTTTTTCAAATAGTATAATTATAAAAAACATAATTTTACCCAAAAAATAGGACCCAAGTATGTGAAGTAGAATTATTTTGAGTAAAGGAATTGATACTAATATTCCATTCAGTAATTATAAGAGTACCAGGTTTAAGGAAACCAATAATAAACATCCATAAAGAATCAAGATCGTCAATTTTTTTTAATAATATGTGGAAGAAATCCCTTCTGATCGGAATCATCTTCCTGTCGTTAATACCCTAGAAATATAAAATTAAAGATTCAATATCATCATAACACTATGGTTTTTATCCTTTCTAATACATGATATATCCATGAATGGTTAATTTTCATAAATTCTTCCACTTTTTAAGCACTTATGGATCATCCAAAACTGAAAAAAAATCATCATCTAACTTCTTGAAAGCCAAAGACATAGGAAGTTCACAAGAATAATCACGAAAACCATAAAGAGCTTCTAAAAATGAAATTAAACTACACTTAGTTTTTTATGAGGAATAATTAATATTTATGTTTTCATCTAGATTTTTTTTTGAAACATTTTTACCAAAATTTATTGATTGAAAGATCTCTCCAATTATGGGTAGAATTAATCCATGAACCATGGAGTTTAATTGAAGAGAATTAATATATAAAAATTTATCGGAAGATTATAGATTTTCTCCATATATTCTTATCTACTATTTCATCAGTGTTCTATCATTTAGAGTTTAGAAAATCAAGTAAAATAGTATAGGAATGAAGAGAATTAGTCTGCAATTCATTCGAGTTTCTACATCTTCTTAAGTGACTAATAGGGTATTCTATTATGAAATTATTAAATTATTATGAAAATTGTTTTTTTTCATATGTTATGATATGATGAAATAATTATGAAATCCATTTCATTTCTTGGGTTACGATAGAGTGAATGTTTTATGATCTTGTAGAATACAAACATATGATTTTAATTATGTGATGGGTGGTACCAATATCTCCCTTTAATGAATTGTGTAAATATTTATATCTTAGGAGATATACTAGTCTGTAATGGGGAGTGATCCCATTTTATTAAGGGAAATTTTCCACTCTGATGGTATTAGTGGTCAACCTAAACTACTATTATGGTTTGGGGAGTGAACCCATTCCACTGGGATAGGCTTAACAGTGAGTTCTGACAACTATAGAAATGCTTTTCTGAGCTTATTTGTATGAATAAATTCCATGTCTTAAGAAAATGTAATGGTATCATGGATTATGATTTTTAGTCCCTACTGATTCATGTCTCATGAAATTCCCAAAATTATTCCATGACTCAATATTTTGATCTTTGATGTGTATGTTATGGTTTTCATATGTATTATTCATGTTCTAATATTCTTATTCACACTATATGTTTATGAATTTCCCTTCCTTACCCTTTATGAGAATATGATCTCACACTTTATTACGTTTTCACTCTATAGTTTATTAATAATGGTATTAATTTGGGTATGTTTATGAATATTAATTATTGTGGGATATTTTACGGAGACATGAATGATATTTTATGATGTAAGAAGATATTGTATGTAGTTTCCAAATACACTAAACCAATACTATCCTCATTCATGTATTTTTGTAATGTAATGAATATTAATCTAAAAATATGTAATATCTAGGTATGAGAATACTTTTTCATTATAATTGGTATCATAAGAAAGGATTATTTAACTTTTATAAACTGGGATATGTAAAGTTAAGTGATAACTCTAATGATATGTTTGAGGATAAGTCTAAGGATGAGAAAAAGTATATAAAAATTCTCAGGAATATTGGTAAAGGATAGAGCATGTGGTTTCCAATAAATTACACCCATATATGGATACTAAATGTTTTTATGGGTTTGGGATAGAGGTACCTAGGGGTTATAACTCTAAAAAGGGAACATTGAGATAAATGCTATAATCACTTGGGGCATAAGAACAAACCTTGTTGTACATATGGACTCACACTCTAGGGGATATAATTTGGAAATTCACAAACTCTTTTCAAACCATCATGGAAAATTTAAATATTTACCCTGAATAATATTGGTTAAATATAAGGATTAATCTATTTAAAATAAGGTTTCATGATTTAGAAATTCTATAAGTTATTTTTCATTATTATGTTGTTTCCCACTATGATTATTCTTTTTCATAAAATGATTTTTTTGTTAGTGTCAATTGATGAAACTAGAGGAATCATACTAAAATTGAATCTAATGAAAAATTTAATTAATATGAGAAACCAAATTTTTTGATTATTAGAGTGATAAATAATTCAATTATGCCTAAGTAGTTTTTGTGATATATTATTTTCAATTTGAACTACAGTGATATTACTAAAGAATAAAACAAGAGGAAGATGAAATGTTTATATGGTAATGAACATAGAGTAAATAATATTAAACTTTCTAAATATCAAAAATGTGGGAATAAGAACCTAGAATAATATCTCTTATTGAGGATAAGATGGTATCTGTGTCGAAAATAAGGTTATAGAGTGAAAAATTGATGAGGAGTTCAATGTGTTATATGTGGGGAACCTGGGAATTATCTGAGTAAATGGTCTAATATAATGGTTAACCCCTAGACCATATAAATACTTAATATATTCTAAATATTGAAGTAAAAGGATTGAAGTGTATATATATTTGGATTCATGAATTATGTTGTTGAACTTTTTCAGTAATAGTATTTCAGTTATATGAATCAGAAAGAATATAAGTATTTGATTAATTTGGGAAGTATATATGACTTTATGTAAAAATAAATTAAGGGTTATGGATACCATCTTGGATTTATGAGATTAAGGTTTATCATCATCTCAAATTTATTAGCATCTATTTTTTTTATATGATGAGACTTCATCATGATTAATGATGTTTTAATAGACATTTATGGTAATAAAACGCTTTAGTTTTATTGATGTTCTAGTGAAGAAAATATTAAAATAGTGATGAATTTTCACCTTGTGGACATATTATTAAAGTTACTAATAACTATTATGTTTTATATAATTTTTTATATTGAGTTAATTATGTGTTGTAGTTGATCACCTTACAAATTCAGTACAATTCATTGTTATCAGAAAAGACTTACCTCTGTATAATCGCTCCAAAATATACATTAAGTGGTAAAGCTGCATGAGGTTCTATAGTCAACTATATTTGATTAGGATTACACTTTTACTTTGATGTTTTGTAAAATTATTTAGTATGATCTTGATACTTAGTTGATTGTCAACAATGCGTATCATCCTTAGACTAATGGTCAGTCTGAGATAATAATTAAAACCCTAGAGGATATGGTAAGATCTTATTATGTGGATTTAAAGCGGATTTTGGGATCAAAGAATTCCTCAAGTTGAGATTTATTATGTTAATATATTTCACTAGAGCACTCAAATGGCCCCATTTGAATTATCTTATGGAAAGTAGTGCATAACTCAACCATATAGGAATAAAGTTGCAAACAAACTACTCACAAATAAGAAGATGATGGGATGGAAAAATTGTTAGATCAAGTTATAAATACATAAGGAAAATAAAATTTTGATATAAATTTTATGATTATAATTATTGTCATGATATAGAATTTGAATTTGGTGATAAGGTATTTCTACGAATTTCTTCATGGAACAATGGAAGTAAAACTAAACATTAAGTATATCGGTTCCTTTGAAATAATTGATTGTATCGGGATATTAACATATCATTTTCTTCTTCCAAAAATACTATCTTAGGTTCATGATGTGTTCCATGTACCACTCATGGGGAATTATATACCCGATCCTTCATAATTATCGTACAAAGAGGTCATTCCACTGGAACACTAAAAGGGAACAATCAGTTGTGATTCTAGATCATATTGAGAATGTTTTACCAAAAAAGACCACTAACATAGTCAATGTTTTACTGTGAAACCACCATATTGAGTAATATATTTGGAAAATTAAGGATGTAATGTGGTTATTAGTACAAAAGTGATGAATTTCAAGGTCAAAATTCATTTTAATGGGGGTATAATGTAACACCTTGAGATTTTGTGAAATATTTTTTCCTAAATAAATTTTACAATTTTGGATATTTTTCATTGTACACAACACCAAGTTTATCTTGTGTTCCATGAAAAATATTGTTTTGTATTTGTTACATGCAACACTGAGTTCAAACAAAATGTGAGATACAGTTAAAAAATTATAATTTAATCATATAGTTTTCATATATCTATTTGAATGGAGCGTATGAATATGATGAACAAAATTATGAAAATATATGGTTTAAATATTTATATATAATTAATTACATAGTGAAAATAATAATTATAAATTAAAATAAAAAAAATTTGAAAATAAATGGAATCATTTTCTAAAAAAATATTTTAATGAGCACAAACATGATTTATCTAAATAAATTAAATAAATCATTTTTCATGAATAATTTTAATGAAATTTATATATTATATATTAAATTAATATTTTAATATTTATCTTCTGTGTTTTATGGAATGTGGATAAGAATAAACCCAAATTTAAACTAAAAACTAATTTTTTAAAAAAAAATAATTTTGTAAAATTTGCGCAATTATTTTAAAGTTAATTTCTTCCACTTTTGAATGTTTTTTTTTCAAAAAATTAAATAAATTTTAGAGATAATTATATCGAAATTATCTTGTGGTGAATTTTGGATGATTTTCTATGAAGATATATTTTTTGTTTAATAGTAAAAATACTTCTTTTTATTAAGAATGTGCGTTTTTTTTAATTATTTAAAAATATAAACACTATTTTAATATGGATTTTTTTGTAGAATTAGTTCAATTATATATCTATTAATCCAATTTAGGTAATTATAATTAATTTCATATTAAAATTTTATATAAAATCATTTCAATCTTTTGAACATTTTCTCTTTTGAAAACATCTTTCTCGTCACAATTATGGGATTAATTTCAAATTAAAATTTTCATATTTTGTGAAAGAAATTTGGAAAAATGGATTATTAAATTTTAATTGTAATAATGTATATTATATAATAATTTAACACCCCAAGAATTTATGGTATTCTTGTTCTTATATTTAATTTTTTGGACAACATAGGTTTCACACAACACCAAGCTTAAACAAACAATGATATACAATTAAATATCATTACTTTTAAATGAGTGTTATAACCTAGCTGTTAAATTGGAACGAATGAATAGTATTGACCAAATTATTAAATTTATATATGATATATTTTATCAAATGTTCCTAAATTCATACAAATTATGTTTTAGGCATAAGATAATAATGAATCTAATTTTCCACATTAAAAGGATATATTGATTTTTTAAAGGCAGTTTTACCGCTTTTTAATAGTGCACTTGTTTTGAAACTAAATTTGGATGATTTTACAAATGATATTGAAAAGAAATAAACTTCATGTTAAAAATTGTAGTCTCATAATTATCATAGGGTGAAATTTTAGTATTTTTCTGAAAATATTTATTTTAAGAGAAAAGTGAAAAGTATCAATTTTTTTAATGGTCAATTTCATTATATTTAAATTATATTTTTGATTTGAATTATATTTCAATTATTTGTATATAAAGTAATTAGGTATATTATTTATGAAAATATAAAATATTTTTGTCATGGAACAAGTAAATTAATGTCTTAGAGATGATAAATTAAGTTTTGGTTTTTTTTCTAAAATATAAAATTTAATTAACGAAATTATAATTAAAATTATTATTTAAAAAAAAATTCAAGAAATTGATTCGTAAATTAATATTTTGTTTTGTTATGTTTATAAAATAATTTCATGATATCCTACCTAATTTTTGAAAGTTCCCTAAAAGAACTTATAATTTTAAAATTGGTATTTTTCGAATAATATATTATTTTAATTAAAATTAAAATTTATCATATTTATAAAATTATTTTCATAAAATTTAGTTAATTTTTGAATTATAATATTTGATAAATAGTTAGGGTTGATTTTTGGGATTTTTCTAAAATAGTTGAATTTTTTGGAAATAGTGAAATATGGTAATTTACAGTATTTAACAAATTCATGATTTATTGGGTCATAGAGGATATATGGATGATGTAAGACCATAATATTAATCCATCATTAATTATGTTAATATATTTACTGATAGAGTTAAAACTATTTTTTTCCTTGATCTATAATAGTAATGTAATTAATAAAATAATGGAAAACACCCCTCTCCTCCCCTATAAATACCACCCCTCACCAACTCATCTCGCCACACATCAAAAGCCTTTAATCATGTAAAATTTATACCAAATAATCTACCAAAAATCACCCCCCCCCCAATCCAAGATCTTTTTTCCCTACAAAATACAAGTCCCTTTTCCCCGAGGAGGTTCTCATCGAGAATAAGTTGAAGTGGTTAAACCCTCTTTTTTATTTTATTTTGTTTTTAAGTTATTTTAATTTATTATATTCTAGTAACCTTCTAATCCAAATGTGACATGATAACTCTAGTATATTTTTAATACTATAATTTTATTTTTTTCATGGGAATAATCCATCACCAATTATCTTCTCCTCTTCCATTTATTATAAAGATGAAAACATTGTCTGTGAGGTGCCGATTTACAGCTTTCATGGACGACGTGTTCTTGTTTTTTAATTTCTCCTTCTAGGCTATTCATAAAAAAAATTTCATTGTTAAAATAGATTATAATATATGTATTAAATCCTATTTAATGCTCTGGAACTAGTATATATACATAATTTTAATTAATAAATCAAAACTAGTTTGTGCTGATCGAAAAACTAGGGAAATAATCTAAACAATTATAACTAACATCTTATATAACGATTCAACCTCACCAAAAATAAAAAAAATGACTTATATAAAGTTCTATTATTATATAAGTTAATTAAAATCATATAATTTTAATTTTGGATAACTATTTTCATATCAAGTGATCTTTCATACATGTAAACAAGTAAACCGATCATGAAAACAAAAGAAAATAACACTCTGAAACGATGGAATTAAATCATATAACTCATCAAAAAGTCCATAAAAGTAAATAATAAAATAATTATAAATTGAATACATGTTGATGAATTTATTAAATAATTTATTAATGAATATAATTTTATTATGAAGGATGTTAGGTAAAAGTGTATAACACTTTCCGACATAAGGAAATGGTTTTCTTATCTCATATTCATTTCTATGAGATATGCCTTATTCACTATTATTTATTGTTTATGGTATATTTGAACAACTATTTGATGTATAATATCAAGTATCCTTTTATCTTCATGGTAATAAATGTTTCACTTTATGGTCATTAATTTTATGGGATATATGGTTTGACTATTTGCATAGTGGGGAGAGATTATCCTCAAACCTCGATTTCAATTTAGGTCACCCCTTCTCTCTCTTTACCCCAACATAATTCTACTTTATTTTTATATAATTATTCTACTTTATATATATATGTTCCAAAAACATGTATCAGGATCATTTCATGTTTTTTTATGGGGAGATACATGATTTATAAGGTTCCATTTTAAATTCTTCTTATTATTAAAGCCCGATTAAAGGGAACATCCCAATTTCTTACCCCTTTTAAAGTACCATACACAATCTATTTTGAAACATTGTTATTTTTATATAATCAATATTTTTGTCATAAAAAACCATATTTTTCACTTTTGGTTTAATAAAAACAATTATGTATTTTTCCATTTTTTAGACTCTTATTTTTTATCTTAAACCACACTAAACTCACCTAGTTCTAAAGATTCATAAAACTAATTTTACATGTTGGACATCATTTTTGACTCAGAAATTATTTCATTTTCATTACCTTTTATTTTTTGAGATATACATGTTTACAATATTATTTTATGAAAAATATAAATTATTTTCCAAAACAACTCTTCTTTCCAATGTAAAAAGAGTTTTTTCTCATCTCACTTTTAATTATAAGAGATATATTCTTTATTCACTACATATTCCTTGTTTGTGGTGTAAATACTTACCTTTGATATATACTATCATCACAATACTTATTATCATGATATTATATGCTTCATTTAATTTTATTCCTTCAACGGGATAATGATTTAATTATTTGAAAGTGGTATGGGAAACATTGGAATGTTTAAAGATTATTTTCTAAAATAATTTTTCAATGGTACCATTTAAAAATATATTCATCTATGAAAATTTAATTTTTTGAAACATGAAATTGATTTAGGTTTATCACTTATAATACCATCAAAAATTTTTGTTGAATGTTTTATGATGAGTTTGACTATAGATGTCCAATTTTGATACTATTTATGGTTTATGGTTAAAATATTTACATTTTATACACTAGTGTTTATTTATTAATATATATGTTGAATATATTCCACACCTTTCATATGAGGAATGAATTTGACTTAGTAAGTGATGGGTGGGGCCTAATAAAACTCTTTGATGCATCGGTAGGTCTCATAAGAAAACTAGATCATGTTTTTACCAATTTATGTATGACGTATTGGTTAAAGCCTTAACAGTATATTTATGAGGTCTCGTATTATGAATTACCTCATTATGATATTAGAAAATGATAATCCATGCGATAATTCTACTAATATAATATCCATGGTTATGTTTTATTCTCATGTGATTATTGATATGGTATTATTTTTATTATCTCTTATTCCTAGAATATTATGTTCAGGTTTATGTTTTAATGACATGTGATATTCAACTTTCCTGATTGTTTATACCCTACGATGTATTGCTTACCCTTACTGAGAATATAATCAAACCCCTTTGTTAGTTTTTTATTTTTCCCCAATATTTTAATATGTATACTATGAATGAATTTTAGGTAAAATCTATGAGTTTAAGGGTGTTTCTAAAAGATTGTTTATGTTTTTTTCTTTTAAGTTGTAATGTAAAACTTATGTTTGTTTATTGTTTTACAAAACTACTAAATTGATCTATCCCTGGGGATTCAAATAATGTATCTATACCAACTTAATAAAGTGTGGCATTGGCTTTGGACTACTGTGGTTGGTTTCATTATTTTTGGTACCACAGAAAGTTTAGTAGAAATATTGGAAACTAGATTTAGAAAACATAGATTAGGGAACATAACCCTAACATGTAATTTGAGGATAATCCAAAAATAACATCCTATAATTATTTAAGTTATAGATTATATAGTCTTTCTTAGAAATAAATCTATATCTGGATACTATAAGTGGAAGTGGTTCTGGAAAAGATATACCTAGGAGTAAAAACTCTGACAAGGTGCATCATGCCTAACTCAGAGTAACCTAGTACACAAAAATGTCTTTACTGCTCACCAAGTTTGAAACTCTAGTGGGATATTCTTAGGATAATTCAAATTTTGTTTACAAAAAAATATGAATTAGTTTAACATATAATAAATATGAATAACCATGGTTAAACCTAAGGTGTTTTTGGTTGAAAATAAGGTGTCAGGATATTCAATAAATGATTAAATGTTTTTCTCACTCTGACTATTGTAACTCAGGAAATGCTTTCTCATTTTCTCCATTGGATGGAAGCCAATAGATTCATTTTAATATTGAGCATGATGTAATAGGTGGTGGCGATGAGTTTCCAAATAGGATGTTGATAGAAGTGAAAGTAATCATGTTCATGACTAATACCTTTTTTAGAAATATTATTGACAATATATATCTTAACCAACTCATGAGCTCACCAAAAAAGGGAATGATGGAGTTCGTTAAGTGAACTATTGGTGGAGACCATTGAGAAAAAAAGGCTCGATTTCCATCATGCATGAAATGTGGAAGGATACACCCATTATTGTGTCTCAACGGAATGAATAACTGATTTATATGTGGGAAAAAAGGACATGAATCAAAGAATTAATGAGGAAGAATGAATAGTATGATGGAAGGAAATAACAAACATCCTAAGAATCTATTTTTAGTTCATTTCATTAAATGTTGGGAATATGGGCATTACCCGAGTCAATGAACTCTTTTATAGGATAAACTCTAGACCAAGGAAGGACCTATATGTACATAAATAAATGAAGTATTTATGGGGTTGTTTTTATAACATTAGTGATTAACCTTATTTCCATAATTTTCATCATATTTATTTTTGAAGTTATATTTAATTTAGTTTTAGGAAAAGAACAATCCAAATATTTAGTGGCAACATACTATGTTCGTAATGGTTACAGGGTTTAAACCCACCATTGAAGGGTGACAAGGGTGAAATTCATACCACTATACTACTTGAATTCCTGACAAGCAAGAACTTTTTTGCATTATGGATAAAGGTTATTTTGATTTTAGATACATTTTTTATGAAATATATAATATTGATTTTGTAAAATGATTTGGTGATTAAGTGACTAATGTTATTTTGGAAGATAGAGAATATTTTAAGGAATAAAAGATGAATTTTATTTTATATTTGAATATGATATTAGTGTGGACTTATGGTGATTAAGGTTATTTATGAAAATGGTTAGCATATCATGGAAATTTGGAGACTGTTTTGGAATTTGAATTTTGAAAAATTTATTTTGGATGAGTCTTAAAGATGAAATGGATTAAGTTGAGAATTGGATATTATTGTTTGAGATTAATGTATGAATTATTAGATACATTCTGCTAAAAAAATTTCTTTCAATAAATATCTAAATCCTAAAGGAATAAATGGTAGGTCTTATGATCTGTAAAAGCGATTCATGCATGATAAATTCATTTTCAACATTCATTTACATATGTTATAGATGAAGTGAAAATAGATCAAAGCATAACCATAGGATGAGACCTTTCTTATTAAATGGAATGTAATCATGTAATTTTTTTTCAAGTACTTATATAAATATTAAACGGTTCCCTCAACTCTAAGAAAAATATATTTGAAAAAAAATGTTACCTTTTTAATTTTCTTTCTGAGAAATAAATCATATTTTAATCGATCATAGAATTTAATGTTTTGTGATGGTTAAATTTATAATGACCATGTTCTCTATAACTCTCTATTAGAACATGATATTTAGATTTATTTTCAATAAGCGTGTTATCAAATTCCAATTATGATATCATACCTGAAATCCTAGTTTTTTGTGACCTTCACTCTTCGTTTTCCCTCTTATTAAGAGGATATTTTTTTAACCCTCTTTCTGATGTGGGATTACTACAAATGAAGTTTGAAGTATCATCTTTTGATTTTTAAAGTCTAGTTTAAAATTGTGAGGATCCAGTTTATTGGATTAGAGAATGTAACACCCAAATATTTTAAGGTATGTCTCTTTTTAAATTTAATTTCTATGATATCATAGGTTTCACACAATACCAAGCTTAGAAAAATAATAATATACAATTAAATATCTTTATTTTAAAATGACCATTATAACCTAGCCATTAAATTAGTGGGAATGAATAGTATTAACCAAATTATGGAATTTTTATATTATATATTTAACCAAATTTATTTAAATTCATTTAAATTATTCTATAGTCATTAGTTAAAAATGAATCCAATGTTACGCATTGAAAGGCTATAATTTTTTTTATAAAGATTTTTTTACCGCCTTTTAATGTTGCACTTGTTTTAAAACAAAATTTGGATACTTTTATAAATTACATTGAACAAAATAGACATAATTTTTAAAATTTTAAGGTCAAATTTTTCTTAGGGTGAAATTTTGGTAATTTTTTTGAAAATATTTATTCTCTTGTGAATAGGAAAAATATTGATTTTTATTAAACTTTTCATTTCATTATATTAAATGTATATTTACGACATTAATTACAGATCACTAATGAAATTATAAATAAAATTAATGTGTCTTATTAATGCAAATATAATATATTTGTATCATATAATAAGTAAATAAATGTTTTAAAAATGATAAATCAAGTACTGGTATTTTTTATGATAATTAAATTTTAATTCAAAATTTTATAATTAAAATACTTATTTAAAACAAAATATATTTTTGGTGAAATAGATTCATGAATTAATTTTTTTTCTTATGATTATGAGATAATTTAATGAGAGCCTACTTATTTGTTGAGAGTGTCATAAAATTGGTAATTATTTTAAAATCTGTATTTTTCGAATAAATGAGGATTTTAATTAAAAATTAAACTTCTAATAATTATTAAATTGGTTTCAAAAATATAATTTATTTTTTAATTCTACATGTAAAAAATTGGTCAGTTTAAGGTTGTGTGATTTTTCTAAAATAGTTAGATTTTGTTGAATAGTGAAATACACTAATTTACTGTATTAAGAAAATACACTATTTATTATGTCATAGATAATGTGTGGATTCTTTAATACCATGTTCTCAAAAAATAATTCCTTAGTTTAATATATTTATTGACTGGTTAAAAACTATTCATATTCTTGATCAAAAATGATAAACAAATGAATAAAATAATGAAAAAACACCCCTCTCCTCCCCTATAAATACGACCCCTCACCACCTCTTCTACACAAACCTTAAAAGCCATGAAACATGTTCTATTTCATCCAAAATATCTCCCAATACTCCCCCCACGTCCATAATCCTTTTGTCTCAACAAAATACCAATCCATTTTTCCTAAGGTGGTTCTCAAGAAGTATAAGTTCAATAGGAAAAAACCTCTCCTATTTTCCTTTAATTTCTTTTCAAGATCATTTATTTTCTTATGTTATTCGGACCTCACTATCCCAATGTGACATGATAAATATATTATAATTTACATATTGTAATGTTATTGTGTTGATGGAATAATTTATTATCAATTCCCTTATCCTCTTCGTTTTATTATAATGATGAAAAATCATCCATGAGGTGCTAATTTACTAACGTTGTCGAAGACATGTTTTTTTTCAATTCCAAATTAAAATATATTAATAAAACAATTATTATGGTTAAAATAGATTATAATATTTTAATTAAATTTTATTCAGTGTTTTGGAACTAGTATATATATATATATACATATTATTAATTTTTGAAATAAAACTAGTTTTTAGTGATTGAAAAACCAGCAAAAGACTCTAAATGGTTATCATTAATGTCTTTTCTAATGATTCATCCACACCAAAAACAACTAAATGAATTATATAAAGATTTAATATTATATAAGTTAATTAATAACATATTATTTCATTTCTGGATAACTACTACCATATCATGTGATCTTTAGTACATTTAAACAAATGAACCAATCATGAAACCCAGGGAAAATAACACTCCCAAATGACATAATTAAATCATATAACTCATCAAGAAGGTCATAAATGTGCATAATAAAATTATAATAAATAAAATACATTCTAAATATATTTTTAACTAATTTATTAATGAATCTAATGTAATTATCCTGTATTTTATATATAAGTTTAGAATGCTTTTGGGCATATGATAATGGTTTTATCATCTCAGATTCATTTCTGTGAGTTATGCCTTTTTCACCACTATTTATTGTGTGTGGGGTATGTGTAATAAAATTTGATGTATAATATCATTAATATATTCATCTTTATTTTTTGAAATGATTCATTTTCTGATTATTAATTTTATGGGACATATGGTTTGACTATTTGCAAAGTGGTAAGGGATTCTCCATGAACATCCATTTTCATTTAGGTTACAATTTCTCCCTCTTTACCCCAAGGTAATTCTTCTTTATTTTTATATAATTATAATAAATAATATTTATATGTTCCAAAAAAATCTATCTTAATCATTTCATATTTCTTTTATTGGAATATATATGGTTTATATGGTTTCCCTTTCAGTTCTTCCTGTTAAGAAATCCAGATTAAAGGGAACTTCCAAATTTCTTACCCATTTTCAAGTACCATCCATAATATATTTTAATACACCATTAGTTTTCTAAAATAAATTTTTTTTTTCATGAAAACTATATTTTTTAATTTTTTTGTTTTATAAAAAATATTATCACTATTTTCATTTTAATGGCTCTCTTATATATTCTCTTAAACTGTACTAAAGAGTCCAAATTCTAAATATATTAAAAATATCCTTCTACATGTTGGGAATCATTTATGATTGAAATATAATTTCATTTTACTTAAATTTTCTTTTCATGGATCTAAATTTTTACAATATTATTTTATGACACATAAAAATTATTATCCAAAAGAACTCTTCTTTAAAAAGTAAAAAAAGGGTTTTTCTCATCTCACTTTTACTTTTGCCAGATATATTCCTTATTCACCACTTATTTATTATGTGTGTTGTATGTAATTACATTTGAAATATACTATAATGAGTCTCCTTATTATCCTAATATTCAATGTTTTATTTAATGTTATTCCATTATAAGGATTATGATTTAAATGTTTCAAAGTGATGTGAACCACTTTGGAATGTTTAAATATTATTTTCCTTGTGAATTTTTCAATACTCTCATTAAAAAGTTATATTAATATTTAACAATATACTTTATTTAATATTTTAATTCATTTAGGTTTATTTCGCATGAAACCATCAACTATATTTTTTATGGGTTTATGATCATTTTGACAGGGTATGTACTATTTTGATACCATTAATGGTTTATGGTTAATGTATATGGATTTCATATGCCAGTGTTTCCATTACAATGTATATGTTGATTAGGTTCCACACCTTTCATATGAATAATTCATTGGACTTATAAGGTGATTGGTCGGGGCCTCTATAGCCCATTGATGCATCTTTAGGTCTAATGAGACAAACTAGAACATGTTTTACCCATTTATGTATGGTGTCTCGGCCGAAGCCTTGATGGTATGTTTATGATAGATGGAATTATGAATTCCCTCATTATGATTTTAGTACTTTATAATCTCTATGATAATTATAATAATATAATATCCATGATTATGTTTTATTCTCATGTGGTTATTTATATGGAATTATTTTTATTAACTTTTATTCCTTCCATATCATCTTTAAATTTCTATTTTAATGACATGTGATATTAAACTTACGTTATTTCTTATATCTTATATTGTATTTCATACCCTTACCAAGCGTACGAGATCACCCCTTTCTTAGGTTTTTTTCACATAAGTTAAAGATTTATATTATGAATGGATTTCCAAGATAATCTTGGATTATATGGGTGTTTTTAATATATTTTCTATGTTGTTTTTCCATTTAAGTTGAAATGTAAGACTTATGTTTGTTTCTGGTTTTACAAAACTACTTGACTGATCAGTACTTTTGGATTCAAACATTATATCTATGAAAATGTAATAAAGTGAGGAACAAGCTATAGGATATTGGGTTTGTTGTATTTACAAATAAGGTCAACTTCATATTTTACTGTAATGAATATTAAAAATAGTAAAAATTATTTACCATGGTTTTGGTAAAAATGAGTTTACCTAAGGGTTAAAAAAATATAAATGGGTTAAAAATGAAACATAACTTATCCAAAAACCATTTTATAGCAATATTTAAACATTATATATTCTACGTTCCATAATGGTCCATTTTTTAGCGTTATTACATTTGAAAAATGGGGGCATAAATTTTTCTTTTCAAAATGCATAGGTGTGTCACTCACCTAACTTATAAAAAGACAAATACTATCTTCTCCTCTTAATACTTTCAAAACCCATTATTTTGGCAAAGACCTAGCCAAATAACTTACTTACATCCATTATATCATCAAATACGAATTATGTTTTTTCATAAATTCATCAAAATAATCCTTTTCATGAAAACAAAAAGATTTTTTCTAAAGAAGTGGTAACGTCCCTAACCGAGAACTTTATTTTATTTCTTCCCAAAAAACATTCAATTATTATAAATCAATGATGATATAACAACCTTAGTGTGTTAAATATACTGTAACACCTGAGACATTTAAAAGAAATATTTTTTTTATTTTATATAAATCATCAAAGTAATATTTCACTACACACAACACCAGCTTGGCTTGCTTTACACACAATTGCGACCTTCCTTGATAGCTTGCATCGTATGCAATACCGAGTTTCACTAAACAACGATATGCTATTAAAATATTATTAAAACTAGCCGTTATGAATAGTAATAACCACTTTTTGAAATTTTGTAAATTTTATTTTTCAAAATGGACTTCATTTTTGGATTCAGAATATCGAAATTAGCCTACGGTGAAATTTTGGTATTTTTCTAGAAACTTTCAATTTTTGATGAATAGTGAAAACACAGGGTTACTATTTAAAAACTGACTTTTTATTTAAATAATTATTTATTTCATATAAAGTTATTTTAGGACAAAATTGATACATAATACCTATATAAGTTCAATTTTATTCATTAGAGTAATTTTATAATAATTTTAGATATTTAAAAATTTTATTAAACTTTTCACCGTCTTTTACCCACCTCCTAGGAGAATTTGCAAATATACATAAAACTTAATTTTACCACTTCTGTGAGTGGAATTTCAAAAATTCTAGAGACACGGTTGATTTCATTAAGTAAAATGTGGTTCAATGAGATGAAAATAATTTTTTGTGAATAGTAATGTTTTACTTTTATTTACCACGGTTAAAATTAAATAGGATAATTAAGGGTAAAAATGATATTTTTATTACCCTAACACATGTCCTAATTCTATTTCATAAGTTTAATTCGACCAAAAACAACCTTAGGAGTAAAATATGACCATTTAGGCCCACTTGGATTAGATTAGGACATTTATTATTAATTTATTTAAAGAGGGGTTAAAATAGTTAAAATCAAAGTTTAATAAGTAAATAATTTTTAATATAGGGTTATAAATAAGATAAATTAGAATATAAATGTTAATTAAAAATATAAAAATATTATATACATAATGGTATTTTATTTTTAATTTTTAGACATTAAATAATTTAATTTATTTATGACACAATGATGATGTAGTAATTATGTTATTAATAAAATATTGACATAATTGATGTTATAAATAGCCAAATAAATGTAATTTGAGACTTTTTGTGAATTCCACTAATTTTCTAGGTTACGATGACATGTTATTATTTATTTAATTAACTTTTTTCGAACTAATAATTCTGTTATGATTTTCACAAAAATCAATTACTACATAGTGTCAAAATTGACATAAAATAGGTTTTAAAAAAAATATTATATTATTATTTGTTATTTTAATCCTAAAAATATAAGGTTCGGCCAAATGACTTATATAATGTTATATATATTAATAATAAACAACGTTTGGTTCTTTTAGCTTGTTATAGGAAGTTTATTAACCTTATAGTGTAAGAACAAAAAAAGACACGGTAAAAGTAAAATTATCTAACTTAAAGTTAAATCTAAATGATAAGGTTAAAATAGTAAACTAAACTTGTCTAAATTCTATTATGTGAGATTATTGTTTCTCATCCCCACCTTATCTTCGAAATAAATCAATTTGGAGCTATTTAAAACCGAATATGACTTTATAATAAAATAATATTTTTAGTTTTTCCAAAGGTGCCCATCTCCTCCCTTATAAAAGAGCACCTCCTCCCTCTCTTCCTCACACCACTTTGAGCCTTCAAGCTTGGAAAAATCCTACCAATTTCTCCTCTACACTTCCCTAGAAACATCCTAGAGGTCCTTGTCTTCTTCAATGACTAATTTTAGTGCCCTAAATGGAGGTCTCAAAGAAGCGCTTCAAAGGAGAGGTAATGTCCGTTACCGATTCTTTCAACTTTATTTCTTCTTCCACTTCTTCTTCTTTAGTTGTTTAATTATGAATTAATAACATCGGTATCACTCATATAATGATATTTTATTACAAGTATGAAACAACCCTATTTAACAATCTATCCATCCGATGGAAAATGAAATCACCGCACGTGCGTACGTACGGAATACCGTCTCCACGCCGTGGTGTAATCAATTTTCCACCACCACCTTAATTGGATGGGTATAATGGTGTAAATAATGAATATTTATGATTATCGTAAAGTGATATTGATTCTGAAATAGTATACATACACTCCAATACAATTCCACGATCATGGGAACGATATCATCGCTCGTGCGTACGTACGGAATACCATCTCCACGATGTGATGCGACTCGTTCTACATGATTTTCATTACATAATGAATAAATAATTGAATTGAGTGAATAAATATGATATATATTACACTAATAAAATTTTGTAAATGAGGTATCTATTACCTAAAGATAAGAATAAGAATTTATTCGCCAAACACGTATAAGAACAAAAAGCAATAAACACTCGAATAACAAGTAACAATGAAATATTACTAATAAGAAGCTAATAATATGACCATATATGATATCATAAAAATGAGCATGATTCAGTAATAAGTCAATGACATTATTTAAATCATTATACAGGAGTTTCAGACACTTACGAAGAAAATCGGACCGAAGGTAAGGGAAATATCACAATCTCATTTTTATCCAAGATTTTTTATACTTTGGAATTTACTGGGGTGTATTTTATCATCCACATCCATGTGTCCTCAATATGTAATATTATTTCCATCCACCTACAATTGTTTAAATCCAATTTTACCCTTCGGTGAGTTTTTAGTATATGATATGAAAGGAATCTTTTGTCGTTTTTCATACGAGGTACTTTTTGACTTTTCCGACAAAAGTAAGAGAAGATTGTTTTTTTAACTTATACGGCATGAATGGATTTTTAAAACATTATTTTTAAGAATATTCCATTACATGTTTTCGAGTTTATTTTTAATCAACTTCTTTTAGTTTAGAATTGTATGACATGTTAAGAAAGGAAAATTGTTTTTGATGTAGAAAGGATATTTTCCCCAAGAATGGAGTTCAAGTGTTTTATCAAAATTATTTTCCATCTATGATAATAAAGGGTTATTTTTCTATCCCTATTATTACATTGATTTGATTATGTTGTTATGGAATTATTTTTATTAATTCCTTTATCTTATATGAATTGTTTTATGATGTCACGATGCTTAAGAATCCCATTTTTATTAAATGGGTTATGCTATGATGTATGGTTTATGATTTTGTGGAACACATAAAAATGGTATCATTATGAGATGGGTGGGACCTATATCTCCCTCCAATGCATTGGGTAAAGATTTTATATCTCATGGGATAGACATGTATGGAACGGCAGGTTAAACCGGTTAAGTTAAACAACACTGAAACGAGGAATGAACTCGGTTAAGAAATGGACTTTGTCCACTAAGATAGTCTTGGAAATGAGTCATGACTAATAAGAAATGATTCTCTATGATTATGTGTGTATGCCACAAAGATTAATGTATTAAGTTATGATTATTGTGATTACTTTAACTACTATGATTTATCCCATGTTATGAAATTTTGATCTCTTTTGCAGGGTAAGATTTCCAAAATGTCATGTTCTTTTGAATATGATGTGATTGATACTTATTTTTTTTACCCTTACTGAGCATTTGAGCTCACCATTTTGTATGTTTTCTTTCCCCAGGCCAGGAAGAAGGTTATTAAGTAAGATATCCCAAAAGGGACTATAGATATGATGAAATAAATGGGAGACAGTGTAGATGCTTTATGAACCAGTTGTTTATGTTTCCCAGTTTCTAAAGACACTATACCTATACGGTCCTTTCATGGTTTTGTTATATGTTGTAATAAGTGTACTTCAATTTTGAAGTAGTAAAAATGTATGTAATGTATGGGTCGTTATAGTTGGTATCAGAGGAAAGGTATAGTCAACCTTTGGAAACTAGGATGTGAAAGCCTTAGTAAGAATCCTAAGGATAAGTCTAAGCATAGAACACAATCTTAGTGTTTTATAAATGGACATTAATAAACTTGGATAAGTCATTAAGTTTGAAATTTTATTCTTGATTATGTGGTTTTCCTATTATAATTAGTGTTGGTCACACTATTATTCTTGGTTTTAGTCAATGGATGGAACCTGAAGGAACCGTGTTAATGCGGAATGCGACGGGAAATGCAATGATTGTCCCCCTGAGCAACCAAATATTATGGGAGCAGGAATGAAAAATCTTGTAGCCATGCTCACAAAACTTTCTCAAGATTTGAATCATGCAGGACATCCAAATGAGCAAAGGAAGGAGCAACATTCTGTTGAATCCTTCATGAGACAGCATCCACCTTCATTCAGAGGGTCTACTGATCCATTAGTTTCTGAACAATGGATCAGTACTACTGAAAAGATATTTTTAGTTCTTCAATGTTATGAACATGATAAAGTCATCATAGCAGTGTATCATTTGGAAGGTGATGTTGATCAATGGTAGAACTTATCAAGAATACGAGGCCAAGAGATGAAATTGAGTCCATGGAATGGGACAAGTTGAAGAACTTATTTTTCAATAAGTACTTCCCTCGCATTCTCCGAAAAAAGATGGAGAAGAGTTTCGTGAACTAAAGAAAAAGGATGATGAATCTGTTGGTACCTATGAAAAAATTTTTACAAGACTTGCAAGTTGTGCTTCTAGTATTATTATCCAACCCGAGATTAATATCGATCAATTCATTAGTGGCTTAAAACCAAGTCTTTGAATGGCGTTAGCCATAAGGGACTTCAATATCTATGAAGAAATCGTTCGATGTGCTCTCAAAGTTGAGATGGAGATTGGAGTAACCCATCAGTCATATGGGTTTGATAAAAAAATGAAAATGCAATTCAAATGAAAATCTAAAGATCACACTGAAATAAAGATGATTTTTCTCTTATGCTCAAAGTGTGGAAAGAAACACGGAGGGAGTTGTCTTAAAGGGACAAGTAAATGTTTCAAATGTGGAAAGGAAGGTCATCGGGCATTTGAATGCCGAAATGATGGGAAGAAGATGTCTAGTGATGCGAACAATGAAAAGGCTACACAGAGTGAACCTCATACACTTCAAAGTTACAAGTGCAAGGAAATGGGTCATTATGCCAATCAATGCCCTAATCCAAGGGTTTTTGATGATGATCGATGTCAACAAAATCTTAAGGCTAAAGACAAAGGAAAGTCACATGCAATTTTTATCAGCGATGTGGAGTACGATAATGATGTGGTGAAAGGTACACTTACCATCCACTCTAAAGTAGCATATGTTTTATTTGATTTTGGATCCAACTACTCCTTTATTTCTGAAGAATTTTTTAAGGGTATTCCCGTATTACCTCAACAATTAGATGTTGAGTTAGCTGTGACAACCCCTAATGGAACAACAGTTGCATCAAAAGTTTATAATTCTTCTCCGATTGAAGTTTTTGGGAAAGATATTCCTGAAAATCTTATGATCCTCCCTATAGTAGAATTTGATGTGATTCTTGGCATGGATTGTATTTCTCTATATGGAGCTCATATCAATTGCCAAAGAAGGGAAGTCACATTTCATATTCTAGATCAATCTTTGATCGTCTATCGATGCAAGGATGAACATAAACTTCAAGTGTAAATTTCTTCCATATTATGGGTCTTGATTCCACTAAAAGAAAGTTATTTATCTCAAATTGTAGGTGAGAAACTCACGATTAAGAATATTCCCATTGTCCGGGAGTTTGATGATGTGTTTCCGGAGGAATTGTTGGGTCTTCCACCAAATCATGAAGTTGAGTTTTCAATAGAACTCGTACCGGGTTCTTTACCTATTTCAAAGACACCTTATAGAATGGCCCCAATGGAGTTGCAGGAATTGAAGAATCAACTCCAAGAGAAACTTGATAAGGGGTTCATACGCCCTAGTGCGTCACCTTGGGGATCACCTGTTCTGTTTGTTAAGAAGAAATATGGATCAATGAGACTCTGCATTGATTATCGAGAACTTAACAAGATGACTATCAAGAAAAAATATCCTATCCCACGCCTTGATGACTTATTTGACCAACTACGCGGTGCACAATACTTTTCCAAGATTGATCTTCATTCAGGGTATCATCAATTAAGGGTCAAAAGGGAGGATATACCAAAGACGGATTTTCGTACAAGGTATGCACACTATGAATTTATAGTGATGCCATTTAGTCTTAATAATGCCCCTGATATCTTCATGGATCTGATGAATAGAGTCTTTAGAGACTATCTTGATCAGTTTGTGGTAGTCTTTATAGACGATATTATTGTATATTAAAAGAGAAGGTAAAAACATGAAGATAACATGAGAATTATATTAAAGACCCAAATAAATGAGAAGCCTTATGCCAAATTTACCAAGTGTGAATTTTGGCTTCAAAAAGTTTCATTTTTAGGTCACATAATCTCAAATGAGGGGATATCTGTGGATCTAACAAAAATAGAGGTTATCGAAAGATGGTTGAGACCAACAATAGTAACTAAGATCCAAAGTTTTCTTGGTTTGGATGGATATTATCGATGTTTTGTGAATTATTTTTCACGATTATCTAATCCACTCACCAGGTTGACTTGGAAAGGAGTTAAGTTTGTTTGGATGGAGGAATGTGAAGAGAATTTCAAGGAGTTGAAAAGAAGGTTATCCAGTGCATATGTTCTCACACTGCCTTGTAGTGGAGAAAGGTTTGTGATCTAAAATGATGCATCCAAGAAGGGATTGGGGTGTGTTCTTATGCAAAATGATATGGTGATAGCTTATGCCTCATGACAGTTGAAAATCCTTGAGTAAAATTACCCAACTCATGATTTGGAGTTAGCTGTGGTAATCCTTGCATTAAATATTTGGAGACATTATCTCTATAGAGAAAGGTGTGACATTTATACTGATCCTAAATGTTTAAAGTACATTTTCACACAAAAGGAGCTGAATATGCGCCAAAGAAGATGGTTGGAGATGATTAAGGATTACGACTGCTCAATTCATTACCACCCTGGGAAAGCAAACAAGGTGGAAAATGCATTAATTCGACAAGACCATGCCAGTTTGTCCATGATGAGGATCACAAAAGATCCAATATTTATGGATTTACAAAGGATTGTTCTTGGAATTGTAATGAAAGGGTAAAATCGTATCTTTCTCAAATGAATTTTCAACCATCTATACATGTTAAGATTAAAGAGGCACAGAAAGAAAATGTAGAGTTACAAAATAAGGTGAGAAATGTTCCTGAATTCAACCTTGATTGTGATTGGATGATAAAGTTCAGGAATCGGGTTTGTGTTCCTCCCATATTCGAATTAAAGAAGGAGCTGCTGGATGAGGCTCATAGTTCTTTATTCTCTATTCATCCTGGAAGCACGAAGATGTATAGGGACCCGAAGGAGTACTTCTGGTGGGATGACATGAAAAGAGATGTTGCTGAATATGTCTCTCGATGCTTGGTTTGTCAGTAAGTTAAAGCTGAGAGACAGAAGTCTATGGGGATTTTACAACCATTACCCATACCCGAATGGAAATGGGAAAACATCACTATGGACTTGGTCACATGACTTCCTAAAACATCCAAAAGAAATAATGTTATCTGGGTCATAGTTGATCATCTTACAAAGTCTTCACACTTCATTACTATTAGAGAGGATTTCTCTCTGGATCAGCTTGAGAGGATATATGTAAAGGAAGTGGTAAGATTGCATGGAGTACAACTTTCTATTATATCTGATCGGGATCCGAGGTTTACCTCAAAGTTCTGGCAAAGTCTTCAGCATACTCTGGATAAAGAGTTGAGTTTTAGCACTGCTTATCATCCTCATATAGACGGTCAGTCTGAGAGGACAATTCAAACTCTAGAAGATATGTTGAGAGCTTGCTCTATGGATTTCAAAGGAGGTTGGTATCAAAACCTACCTTTGGTGGAATTTTCTTATAATAATAGCTTTCACTCTAGTATTCATATATCTCCTTATGAAGCTCTCTATGGAAAGAAATGCAGGACTCCAACTTGTTGGGATGAAGTTGGGGAAAGAAAGCTATTAGGACCTGATCTTGTTGATGAGATGGCAGAAAAGGTCTGATCTATTCAACAACACATAAGAGCAGCTCAAAGTCGACAAAAAAGTTATGCCGACAACCGAAGAAAAGACTTAGAGTTTAAAGTTGGTGATAAAGTGTTCTTACTAATATCTCCTTGGAAGAGAGTAATGAGATTTGGAAAGAATGGAAAGCTGAGCCCTAGGTATATCGGTCCTTTCAAAATACTGGATCATGTTGGGAAGGTAGCTTACCGATTGGCGCTTCCACCGAATCTCTCTCAAGTTCACAATGTGTTACATGTATCTCTGCTAAGAAAGTACATACCTGATCCTTAACATGTACTCATCTCAGAAGTTTTATCACTGGAACAAGATCTTTCTTATAAAGAACATCCGATAGAGATTCTCGATCATAGTGAAAAAGTCCTACGGAACAAGTCCACTCAATTGGTGAAAGTTTTATGGAGGAACCACCAATTAGAAGAATCTACATGGGAGCTTGAGGATATGATGAGGGAGAGGTATCCTCATCTGTTTGTTACAAGTGACGAATTTCGAGGGAGAAATTCATTTTAAGGGGGGTGGAATGTAACACCCGAGACTTTTATAAGAAATATTTTGTTTTTATTTTATATAAATCATCAATGGAATCTTTCACTACACACAACACCAGCTTGGCTTGCTTTACACGCAATCACGGCCTTCCTTGATAGCTTGCGTCGTACGCAATACCGAGTTTCAATAAAAACCGATATGCTATTAAAATATTATTAAAATTAGCCGTTATGAATAGTAATAACTACTTTTTGAAATTTTTTAAATTTTATTTTTCAAAATGGACTTAATTTTTTGATTCGGAATATCGAAATTAGCCTAGGGTGACATTTTGGTATTTTTCTGGAAACTTTCAATTTTTGATGAATAGTGAAAATACTAGGTTACTATTTAAAAACCGACTTTTTATTTAAAAAATTATTTATTTTATTTAAATTTATTTTAGGTCAAAATTTATACATAATACCTATATAAGTTCAATTTAATTCATTGGAGTAATTTTATAATAATTTTAGATATATAAAAATTTTATTGAACTTTCATCGTCTTTTACCCACATCCTAGGAGAATTTTCAAATTTACATAAAACATAATTTTACCACTTCTGTGAGTGGAATTTAAAAAATCCAAGAGACACGGTTGATTTTAGTAAGTAAAATGTGGTTCAATGAGATTAAAATAATTTTTGGTGAATAGTAATTTTTTACTTTTATTTACAACGGTTAAAAGTAAATAGAGTAATTAAGGGTCAAAATGATATTATTATTACCCTAACACATGTCCTAATTCTATTTGATAAGTGTAATTCGACCAAAAACAACCTTAGGAATAACATATGACCATTTAGGCCCACTTGGATTTGATTAGGACATTTATTATTAATTTATTTAAAGAAGGGTTAAAATAGTAAAAATCAACGTTTAATAAGTAAATAATTTCTAATATAGGGTTATACAAAAGATAAATTCGACTATAAATATTCATTAGAAAGATAAAAGGATTTCCTACATAATGGAAATTTATTTTTAATTTTTAGACATTAAATAAGTTAATTTATTTATGACACAAAGATGATGAAGTAATTATCTTATTAATGGAATATTGACATAATTGATGTTATAAATACACAAATAAATGTAATTTGAGTCTTTTTATGAATTAAACTAATTTTATAGGTTAATATGATATGTTATTATTGATTTAATTAAATTTTTTTGAACTAAACAATTCTGTTAGAAGTTTCACAAAAATCAATTAAAAAATAGTGTCAAAATTGACATAAAATAGTTTTTTAAAAACATATTATATTATTAATTGTTATTTTATTCCTAAAAATCTATGGTTTGGCCAAATTACTTAGATAAGTTTATATATATTAATAATAAACAACTTTGGGTTCGGTTTTCTTTTTATAGTAAGTTTATTAACCTTATAGTGTAAGAACACAAAATGACACGGTAAAAGTAAAATTATCTAACTTAAAGTTAAATCTAAATTATACGGTTAAAATAGTAAACTAAACTTGTCCAAATTATATTGGATGAGAGTATTTAGACCGATAACCATCTTAGCTTCGAAGAAATTCAATTTTTATCTATTTAAAGCCGAATATGACTATATAATAAAATAATATGTTTAGTTTTTCCAAAGGTGCCCCTCTCCTCCCTTATAAAAGGGCACCTCCTACCTCTCTTCCTAACACCACATTGAGCCTTCAAGATCGGCCAACCCCTGCCAATTTCTCCTCTAAAATTCCCTAGAAACATCCTAGAGGTCCTGGTCTTCTTCAAAGACCAATGTTAGTGCCCTAAAATGAGGTCTTAAAGAAGCGCTTCAAAGGAGAGGTAATGTCTGTTACCGATTCTTTCAACTATATTTCTTCTTCCACTTCTTCTTCTTTAGTTATTTCATTTTGAATTAATAAAATAAGTATCACTCATATAATTATATTTTATTATAATTATGAAACAACCCTATTTCACCATCTATCCATCCTACGTAAAATGAAATCACCACGCGTGCGTACGTACAGAATACCGTCTCCATGCCGTGGTGTAATCTATTTTTCACCACCACCTTACTTGGATGGGTATAATGGTGTAAATAATGAATACATATGATTATTGTAAAGTGATATTGATTCTGAAATAGTATACATACACTCAAATACAATTCCACAATTATGGGAATGATATCATCGCTTGTGCGTACGTACGGAATACCGTCTCCACGATGTGATGCGACTCGTTCTACATGACTTTCATTGCAAAATGATTACATAAATGAATTGAGTGAATAAATATGATATATATTACACTAATACCATTCTTTAAATGAGTTATCTATAACCTGAATATAAAAATAATAATTTATTTGACAAAACACGCATAAGAACAAAAAGCAATAAACACCCGAATAACAAGTAACAATGAAATATTACCAATAAGAAGCTAAGAATATGACCATATATGATATCATAACAAGGATTATGATTCTAGAATAATTTAATGAAATTATTTAAATCATTATATAGGAGGTTCAGACACTTACAAATCAAATCAGACTTAAGGTAAGGGAAATATCACAATCTCATTTTTATCCGAGATTGTTTATACTTTGGAATTTACTGGGGTGTATTTTATCATCCACATCCATGTGTCCTCAATATGTAATATTATTTCCATCCACCTACAATTTTTTAAATCAAATTTTACCCTTCTTTGAGTTTTATGTAAAATATATGAAAGGAATCTTTTGTCATTTTTCGTACGAGGTACTTTTTGACTTTTCTGACAAAAGTACGAGAAGAATGATTTTTTAACTTATACGGCATGAATGTACTTTTAAAACATTATTTCCAAGAATCTTATTTTATATGTTTTCAAGTTTATTTTTAATCAAATTCTTTTAGTTTAGAATTGTATGACATGTTAAGAATGGAAAAGTGTTTTTGAAGTAGAAAGGATATTTTCCTCAAGAATGGAGTTCAAGTGTTTTATCAAAATTATTTTCCATCTAAGATAATAAAGGGTTCTGTTTCTATCCCTATTATTAAATTGATTTTCTTATATTTTGATGGAATTATTTTTATGAATTCCATTATCTTATATGAATTGTTTTATTATGTCACGATGTTTAAGAATCCCATTTTTATTACATGGGTTATGCTATGATGTATGGTTTATGATTTTGTGGCACACATAAAAATGGTATCATTATGAGATGGGTGGGACCTATATCTTCCTCTAGTGAATTGGGTAAAGATTTTATATCTCATGAGATAGACATGGCTGGAATGGGAGGTTAAACTGGTTAAGTAAAACAGGACTGAAACGAGGAATGAACTCGGTTCAGAAATGGACTTTGTCCACAAAGATAGGCTTGGAAATGAGTCTTGACTAATAAAAAATGATTCTCTATGATTATGTGTGTATGACACAAAGCTTCATGTTTTAAGTTATGATTATTGTGATTACATTTCACAACCATGATTTATCCCATGTTATGAAATTTTTATCTCTTTTGCAGGGTAAGATTTCCAAAATGTTATGTTCTTATGAATATGATGTGATTGATATTTCTTTTATTTACCCTTACTGAGAATTTGAGCTCACCCTTTTGTATTTTTTCTTTCCCCAGGTCAGGAAAAGGTTATTAAGTAAGATATGCCAAAAGGGACTATAGATATGATGAAATAAATGGGAGATAGTGTAGACGCTTTATGAACCAGTTGTTTATGTTTCCCAGTTTCTAATGACATTATACCTATATGGTCTATTCATGGTTTTGTTATATGTTGTAATAAGTGTACTTAAATTTTTAAGTACTACCAATGTATATAAAGTATGGGTCATTATATATACATTTTTGTTTTTATGATAATTTCATGACCTATAACCATATCCTTTTCCAACAAATGGGATATTAAATCATCATTCATGTGTACGATAGACTACCCCTGACGAACTGATGTCATTCATTTTCCATCACCACCTATAAAAACTATATATAACGATGGATTAAATATTTATAACATAAATTTATGATATTATTATATTTTTATAATTATTATATTTCATATACCTTTATAGTTTCCATTCTGTGGGAATATGATAATGTCGGTCGATTGTACGACAGACTGCATACCCGCAAATGTAACACCCCAGGATTTCATAGTGTGTTATTTCTTAAAAATAATTCAATAACTTGCACTACACGCAATACCGAGTTCAATCACACCATGACGTACAAAAAAAAAGCCATTAAAAGAGTTCATGAATAGTATTAACTACATTTTGAACTTTATATAATCCTTATAATTTTAGAATCCCTATTATGAGTTTCTTAGTCATAATGCAAGAACAGATTCATTTTCAGTATTGCACTTTTATCAACTTTTAATAGTGAAACCTTTTTAAATAAAATATTTTAAACTATCTGAATAAATTGGGACATCAAAAAATTTAAAATGAAACATCCAAAGCTTCCACGGTACGCTTTCCTTTGAATAAAATAGTAGCGTGTGTTGTACGCAACCTTGAGTTTTAACACACGCCACAACCATTCAAACTAGCCGTTATGAATAGTAATACCTAAATTTTGAAATTATATATATTTTATATTTTAAAATGGACTTCATTTTTGGATTCAGAATATCGAATTTAGCCTAAGGTGAAATTTTGGTACTTTTCGGATAACTTTCATATTTTGATGAATAGTGAAAATTACTAAATTTTAATTAAAAACAACTTTTTTAATCAAAATAATTAATAGTGATAAATTGTGAATTTGAGTGGTTTTAATGTATATTTAGAATATATTTTTACCATTTAATATAATGTTGGTCATTGGACATAATGTTACAATTAAACCGAACATAAACAAGTGTCAATCTTTTGATAGTTATTACCTCTTAAAAACACGCTTTTTGTTTTGACAGTGGGAAATAATTTTAAATTAATTTCTGCCACTTCTGTGTTTTGAATTTAGAAAAATGGATACCATATTTGGAATCAGGATGTCCAAATTGTGTAAATAGATAACTTTTATTTTTAGACATTTTGAATAATTACTGTGGTAAATATTTTATTTACCATGGTTAAGGGTAAATCCGGTAAATAAGGGTTAACAAATAATATTATAATAATAAAAAATTACCCTAAAACATGTACTAACCTTATTGGCGGACACATACCCGACCATGGGCATCCTTGGGTCGATTTGGGGACCCCTTGGAGCAACTTGTATGTGGTAGGGACACATTATATTAATAAAGTTAAAATAAAAATAAAAATGGCATAAGCTTACATCTTTTAGAAGAACAATTTTTACATAGGGTTATACATGTTGGATTTTAGATTATAAATATTCATTAGAAAGATAAAACGATTTCCTACATAATGATATTTTATTTATAATTTTTAGACATCAAATAATTTAAATTATTAATGACACAATAATGATGCAATGTTTACCTCATTAATAAATCATTTAAATAAATAAGATTATAATGATTAAAATAGTATCTAAAACCTATCCAATTCTTATTGGTTGATGTTATTTAGAATATGAGTCATCTTATCTTCGACCTCAATTATTTTTGGACCATTATAAACCGAATTTAATTATATTATAAAGTAATACTTTCACTCTTTCTTAAAGAGCCCCTCCTCTCCCTTATAAAAGGAGACCACTTCTACTCATTCCTCACACCTCTCAAGCCACTTGGATCGTCCAAACTCTGCCCAAATAAGCTCCCCACATCCCTCTCCTCCTCCTTGAAGCTTACCCTTAGGACGAAAGCATTTCAAGAAGTCCTTTGGTTCCAACCAAAGTGAGTTACCTAAATTAAAGGTAACGATTTCTCTTAAATTATTTTCATTTATTTTGCTTCTCCAACCCCCAAACTCTTTTTATTTCATTTCTTTTGTAAGAAAAAAAGTATCCTAAATATACTAATATGTTGTTATAATAAGGATTCGAACTACACATACACACACCTCCATCTAATGGATGATGAACGTAATGTTTCTGTGAATGGCAAACTAACGCCTCACGAAACGATGATTGTTCAAATACATCTTACCGCCTATCATGGTGGCCATTATGATGGCACTGTAATTAAGTGTTATTAATGATACATATTTTATATATAAGCTTCTGTAATTCCATTTTATTTCATACCATTATTCGTTTCATGTTGTATATACATACGATAATTTCATTTGAGGAAGTGCGGACTACCGCCCCCTTAAAATGATATGACTCGTTAATACCACACATGGAATGTATAAAGAATGGTTTTAATGAACATAAGTAACATATATAGAATATTATATTATACTGGAATAATAATATACCTATGTATCATTTGGATTCAATTCTTTTAAAATGAAAAATTAAATGGAAGTAGCGTTCGTGCGTACGTACGGACTACCGTCTCCACGAACACAGTGGGATCCATCCTCCATCGTATCCATTCAAGTATTATTCTCATTTTAGGGTTAAAAATAATGTTAATATCATTCTGATTATGAATAAGATATAATCTATCCATTACAAACATGTCTTACATAATCAAACATTTAAGAAGAACGAATCGATTATCACCCGAAATGGCGATAATACTAAGATATTATTAATAAAGCAATGTTAAAAGATCATATATGATATCATATTGATGTATATGATTATTTTATAATTTAATAAAAATGTTTTAATTATTATACAGGAGGTTAACATACCATCGACTAAGGGAAAGTTCAAGGTAAGAGATTTTCTTATCTCACTTTCAACTCCGTGAGATTTCCATTGTTCGCCACTAAATTATTGAAAGTGGTGTATGGTGTACTGCCATTTGATATATATTACCATGATTATCTTTATATTCATGTTATTCTGTAAATAATTTGGTGGTTATTAACTTTTGGCCATACGACTCAGTTGATTAACGTGGTAAGGAGTTTCTTATCTCGCTCTTAATTTCGTGAGAATTCCATTGTTCACCACTTAATTATTACATGTGGTGTATGTGTACTTCCCATGATTGTATTAATTGTGTAATATAATTTAATTTATGGGTATTTACATAGTCATGGTATGATCCTTATTTCATGGTTGTTTGTTTCGTAAGTTACCAAATCGATAAGGGAATTTGAGATTTCAATTTCCACTCATTCGGCTTTACGCATATTTCATTGATTATGTTACTCCAAGATTATGTGTGGAATCACTATTCATTTTATTATGTCAAAATTTCCACTCCCCTTCATGTGGATATACTTTTTCTACACATAATCACTCCATTGATAATTCTCAAGTCATTAATATGAATTTGATAAGAGTAATTTTAACTCTTTCACCATTTGTTGAGTTAAACATCCAATTCGTTGGTGTTGTTTCTACAATAATATGTGTGAATATACTTTGATTGTTTTACACTGAATATTCAATCATATTTAGTGTATTTATATTTTTTTCACACATAATTATGTCGTTGATTTATCCTTAACCTAGGGATACGAACTTTATGAGAGATTTCATCTCAATTTACATTCAATTGGGACTTCTTTGTTGATATACACCAAATCACTTTTATGTGGTGTATATAATGTACTTTGACATAGTATATCATGAATCCCATTATTCTGATGATATTACAAAGTTTTTATTACCTCAATTATTTGTACTCAAGTTTCTCTCTTTTGGTTAGAATCTCTAACCAAAATATCATTTTAAAATGTTTTAAAGACTTATTATTCTATATCTTGCTCATTAATGTCCATGTTTAAAAAATGGTTTTAAGGATTTATTTATATGGACATTAATGTTTTAAAATTAAAACTCCTTTTAAAATTTTCAAAGTGGTATGGGACACTTTGATTCAAAAATCTATTTTTAAATGGCTTCTCGACAAATAGTGTGACTTTTAAATGATTTCAAGAAAAGGGGGATATTTCCCTCAAATAGTTTTGATGATTATTTTCATCTATATCAACATCCTTCATTATTCATGATTGAGGTTAATGTGATACAATACAATCTTCCATATTTTATCAAATGAGTTATGTTTGACTGTGGATGTTCTATTTTTATACCATTCATGGTTTGTGGTTAAAGTATTGACATTTCCTATGCTAGTTTTAATACGAATGTTTATTTTATGCTTAAACCTATTCATATGAGGAATGAATTGGACTTAATTAGTGACGGGTGGAGCCCGCTATAGCTCCTCGATGCATCGGTAGGTCTCATGAGAAAAACAAGTGTCTTGGCACAAGGCCTTGGCAAAATCTTATTTGTAGTCTTAGCACGAGGCCTTGGCTATGTGGTTATAATAGTCTGGCATTATGCATTCCATCATTATGAAAGTGGATATTGATATTGCATGTGATCATTCGACTAGTAGAATATCCATGTGAGTAAGTAAATGGCATTATTTCATTTTACCTTTTCCATTTTATGCTGAAGTTCATGTTTAAAAGGCTTTTGTTTTAGTTATAAATTGCCTTAAGTGTTTATGCTTATTTATGAAAGCTTTAGCTATAATGTTATCCTTACTGAGAATTTGAGCTCACCCCTTTCAATGTTTTATATTTTTCCCAGGATTATGAAGAAGTAATTTATGAATGAACTGTAGGGATAGTATGAGGGGATATGAAGACAAGATGTTTTTTTTATGATGTAATGTAAAAATTTATGGATGTATCTAGTTATTCCAAGGCTACTAAACTAATCGGTCTTTCGAGACTTGATCTTTCTCGTGATCATGCCAATGTTATGTAACTAATGCACCGACTCTGGGTAACTGGGGTCGGCGCGTTACAGTTGGTATCAGAGAAAGTTTAGTACAAACCTTGGTAGCTAGATTTAGATAAACTCTGATTAGATCACGTAGACCTAAGATGAACTTTGAGGATTAGTATAAAAGAACTTCCTAGAATTTTGGTATTGTAGAGATTTTGTGAGTTTTCCGAGCAATACATCCCTGTCTGGATACGAGCAGGTAGAGGCGGCTCTGGCACAGATGTACCTAGGGGTAAAACCCGAAAACACCGCTTTGAGCTAGACTCGAACGGGAACTGGTGCACGTCAACGGGCCTTGCTGCACTCTTGGTTACGACACTCCCGGGGGATATGCTTAGGATAATTTACATTTTCTTTACAAACCGATTTAAGTAATATATACATAAGATAAGAGTAAATGACCTTTGTTAATCCTAATATGTTTCAAATTGAGAATATGGTGACATTTTAATCTCTAAATGATTTTACGACTACTATTACTCACACAATGCTTTCTGGTTTTAGTCAATGGCTGGATTCCAAGGAAGTCATAGTGACTTTGAGAATGATGTACAAGGTGGGAACGGTGGTGGTGATGAGCAAACAAATGGAATGTTGATAGGCGTAAAAGATATCGTCTTTATGCCAAATCAGTTTTCCAAAAATATGATCAACAACATATATATTTACCAACTCCCAGACTCAACAAGGAAGAGAAAGGTGATGAATGATAAGATCTCCAGCAATGGAGACCATGGAGAAAAGAAACCTCAATTTTCATCATGCAGGAAATGTGGAAAGAGACACCCAGGAAAGTGTCTCAATGGGACAAAGAAATGTTTTACGTGAGGGAAGGAATGACATAAAGTGAAGAATTGCCGAAGAAAAATGAAGAGTACTATGGAAGAAGATAAAAATGGTCCCAAGAGTCCATTTACAGTCATTTTCCGTAAATGTAGGGGACCTGGCCATTACCCGAGTGAATGTCCTATTCTATAGGATATTTTCTTGGTCAAAGAAGAAGCTATGTGGAAATAAATGGTTGGAGAAAAATTTAAAAAGTATTAGCACTCCTTGTTGATGGGTTTACTTTGGAATAATTTTCTCTTGTATTTGTAACTCCGCAGTTTGCCATGTGAGAATGATATTTGAGGAAGAATTGTCTCTTCTCTTGTGGATATAGGTATAAATAACCATTTGGTTTTATATGATCATTGGGGTTTGAGAAAACGATAAGTTATTATAATTTGGGATGAAAATGAAAAGTATGATATAACATTTGTGGTTAAATTATGTTATTTTGAGAAATTTATCTCATTTTGGTAATATTATAAAATATAGTTTTTGAAAAAGGACAACACGTAGACCGTGTGACAACCCATCGCGTCGGACAAAGCTGTGGGAATCGAACCCACAACCAAAGTGCGATTGGGATTTATCTCCTACCACTAGACTACGTGAAGTCCCTGGTTAGTGTGACTATTTTTTTTGGTAAATGATTTTATTGATCAATAATAAGATGATTTGGGTTCTTATGTCTTATCAAATGAATACCCTTGGTATAGGAAAATGATTTGGTGATTAAGTGATAAATGTTATTTTGGAAGATGTTCGTTTTGTTAGGAACACTATATGCCCAAGGAAAATAGAATACAATGAGGTTTCATTTGTAGAGTAATGGTGGATTTTTATCTACGTTTTTATTGTTGATTTATAGTGATTTGGGTTATTTATGGAAATGATTAACCTATAACAGAGAATATGTGATGATGCTAATTACTTTTAAGTATGTGACTTTAAGAGTATTTGATGTCATTTGGAGATACAATGTAACATGGGAGACTACATAATCAAATTCTTCTATGTTTTGGGTTTCAATATTAGTTTGGATTATATAAAAGGATTGTAAGGAAAATTCGTTATTGAATGGTATCTATTTAACTTTGGGGTATTGTTGGTTTAATTTTAGAAATTAATATTAGTGCATATTTATCTCAATGAATATCCTTTTGGGGGATCATTAGATCATTCACTAACCATTTTGGTTTTGATTAATCTTCAAAGACAATGTAAATATATGGTTTATCCTACATGGATCATGTGATTCTATAGAAGTTTATTCTAGTTCTTCCAGTGTGACCAAGTCTTCTTGAATACTCATCGTTTAAAAAAAATTGAGTTAGTGGTGGAAATTTATTAAAGAATGAAAATCTACTTAAAATTTAAGTATATCTCATAATTTTCTTAGTCAATATCATAAATGAATTCCTCTTCCTTATGTAATGTAACTTTAAAAAAAATGTTGTCCTAGATGGTACATTGAATCATCACTAATTTATGGCTTTGGGATTGTTGGCCTTTTCATAGCCATGTTCTCTACCACTCTCCATCAGATAATTGATGGTTAGATTTCTCTTCCATATCCATATTTTCCTACATGGAACCCTAGTATGTGTTATTTTCGGTAATCTTCATACTTTCCACTCTTTATTTTAAATAGAGGCCTCATTAATTCATTTTTCGATGTGGGATTTCAACTAAGATATTTTGAAACGTCAAAAATGTGTTATCCCAATACCCTATGTTTTCTTGGACCGATGGTATTTCAAATCATCATAGATTGATGAGTTTAAGGACCTCAATTTAATAATTGTTTGTGATTGATGACCTCATTCACTACCTATAAATATTTACGTTTTTCCTCCAAATATATGTCTCTAATTGCCACCAATGTTCTCCTAATCGAGATCATAATTTGGTGGTGACCCTTTCATTTCTCTTTTCCTTATATTAAGACTAAATTTTAGTAACCCAATTTCCGATGTGAGTTTTCCCACAAATATATATTCTACTTTCAACCTTTTATTTTCGAAGAACAATTTCAAATTGCGATGACGCAATTTATTGAAGGAGGGGAGAATGTAACACCCCAGGATTTCATAGTGTGTTATTTCTTAAAAATAATTCAATAACTTGAAATACACGCAACACCGAGTTCAATCACACCATGACATACAAAAAAAAGACATTAAAAGAGGTCATGAATAGTATTAACTACATTTTGAAATTTATATAATCCTTATAATTTTAGAATCCATATTATGAGTTTCTTAGTCATAATGCAAGAACAGATTCATTTTTAGTATTGCACTTTTATCAAATTTTAATAGTGAAACCTTTTTAAATAAAATATTTTAAACTATCTGAATAAATTGGGACATCAAAAAATTTAAAATGAAACATCCCAAGCTTCCACGGTACGCTTTCCTTTGAATAAAATAGTAGCGTGTGTTGTACGCAACCTTGAGTTTTAACACACGCCACAACCAATCAAACTAGCCGTTATGAATAGTAATACCTAAATTTGGAAATTATATATATTTTATATTTTAAAATGGACTTCATTTTTGGATTCAGAATATCGAATTTATCCTAAGATGAAATTTTGGTAATTTTCGGATAACTTTCATATTTTGATGAATAGTGAAAATTACTAAATTTTAATTAAAAACAACTTTTTTAATCAAAATAATTAATAGTGATAAATTTTGAATTTGAGTGGTTTTAAAGTATATTTAGAATATATTTTTACCATTTAATATAATTTTGGTCATTGGACATAATTTTACAATTAAACCGAACATAAACAAGTGTCAATCTTTTGATAGTTATTACCTCTTAAGAACACGCTTTTTGTTTTGACAGCGGGAATTAATTTTAAATTAATTTCTGCCACTTCTGTGTTTTGAATTTAGAAAAATGGATTCCATATTTTGAATCAGGATGTCCAAATTGTGTAAATAGATAACTTTTATTTTTAGACATTTTGAATAATTACTGTGGTAAATATTTTATTTACCATGGTTAAGGGTAAATCCGGTAAATAAGGGTTAAAAAATAATATTATAATAATACAAAATTACCCTTAAACGGGTCCTAACCTTATTGGAGGACACATACCCGACCATGGGCATACTTGGGTCGATTTGGGGACCCCTTGGAGCAACTTGTATGTGGCAGGGACACATTATATTAATAAAGTTAAAATAAAAATAAAAATGGCATAAGCTTACATCTTTTAGAAGAACAATTTTTACATAGGGTTATACATGTTGGATTTTCGATTATAAATATTCATTAGAAAGCTAAAACGCTTTCCTACATAATTATATTTTATTTATAATTTTTAGACATCAAATAATTTAAATTATTAATGACACAATAATGATGCAATGTTTACCTCATTAATAAATCATTTAAATAAATAAGATTATAATGATTAAAATATTATCTAAAACCTGTCCAATTCTTATTGGTTGATGTTATTTAGAATATGAGTAATCTTATCTTCTACCTCAATTATTTTTGGACCATTATAAACCGAATTTAATAATATTATAAAGTAATACTTTCACTCTTTCCTAAAGAGCCCCTCCTCTCCCTTATAAAAGGAGACCACTTCTACTCATTCCTCACACCTCTCAAGCCACTTGGATCGTCCAAAAACTGCCCAAATAAGCTCCCCACATCCCTCTCCTCCTCCTTGAATCTTCTCCTTAGGCAGAAAGCATTTCAATAAGTCCTTTGGTTCCAACCAAAGTGAGTTACCTAAATTAAAGGTAACGATTTCTCTTAAATTATTTTCATTTATTTTGCTTCTCCAACCCCCAAACTCTTTTTATTTCATTTCTTTTGTAACAAAAAAAGTATCCTCAATATACTAAGATGTTTTTATAAGAAGGATTCGAACTACACATACACACACCTCCATCTAATGGATGATGAACATAATGTTTCTGTGAATGGAAAACTAACGCCTCACGAAACGATGATTGTTCAAATACATATTACAGCCTCTCATGGTGGCCATTATGATGGCACTGTAATTAAGTGTGATATTAATGATACATATTTTATATATAATCTTCTGTAATTACATTTTATTTCATACCATTATTCGTTTCATGTTGTATATACATACGATAATTTCATTTGAGGAAGTGCGGACTACCGCCCCGTTAAAATGATATGACTCGTCCATACCACACATGGAACGTATAAAGAATGGCGTTAATGAACATAAGTAACATATATAAAATATTATATTATACTGGAATAATAATATACCTATGTATCATTTGGATTCAATTCTTTTAAAATGAAAAATTAAATGGAAGTAGCGTTCGTGCGTACGTACGGACTACCGTCTCCACGAACACGGTGGGATCCATCCTCCATCGTATCCATTCAAGTCATATTCTCATTTTAGGGTTAAAAATAATGTTAATATCATTCTGATTATGAATAAGATATAATCTATCCATTACAAACATGTCTTACGTAATCAAACATTTAAGAAGAACGAATCGATTATCACCCGAAATGACGATAATACTAAGATATTATTAATAAAGCAATGTTAAAAGATCATATATGATATCATATTGATGTATATGATTATTTTATAATTTAATAAAAATGTTTTAATTATTATACAGGAGGTTAACATACCATCGACTAAGGGAAAGTTCAAGGTAAGGGATTTTCTTATCTCACTTTCAACTCCGTGAGATTTCCATTGTTCGCCACTAAATTATTGAAAGTGGTGTATGGTGTAGTGCCATTTGATATATATTATCATGATTATCTTTATATTCATGTTATTCTGTAAACCATTTGGTGGTTATTAACTTTTGGCCATACGACTCAGTTGATTAACGTGGTAAGGAGTTTCTTATCTCGCTCTTAATTTCGTGAGAATTCCATTGTTCACCACTTAATTATTAAACGTGGTGTATGTGTACTGCCCATGATTGTATTCATTGTGTAATATAATTTAATTTATGGTATTTACATAGTCATGGTATGATCCTTATTTCATGGTTGTTTGTTTCGTAAGTTTCCAAATCGATAAGGGAATTTGAGATTTCAATTTCCACTCATTCGACTTTACGCATATTTCATTGATTATGTTACTCCAAGATTATGTGTGGAATCACTATTCATTTGATTATGTCATAATTTCCACTCCCCTTCATGTGGATATACTTTTTCTACACATAATCACTCCATTGATAATTCTCAAGTCATTAATATGAATTTGATAAGAGTAATTTTAACTCTTTCACCATTTGTTGAGTTAAACATCCAATTCGTTGGTGTTGTTTCTACAAGAATATTTGTGAATATCCTTTGATTGCTTTACACTGAATATTCAATCATATTTAGTGTATTTATATTTTTCTCACACATAATTATGTCTTTGATTTATCCTTAACCTAAGGATACGACCTTTATGAGAGATTTCATCTCAATTTACATTCAATTGGGACTTCTTTGTTGATATACACCAAATCACTTTTATGTGGTGTATATAATGTACTTTGACATAGTATATCATGAATCCCTTTATTCTCATTATATTACAATGTTTTGATTACCTCAATTATTTGTACTCAAGTGTCTCTCTTTTGGTTAGAATCTCTAACCAAAATATCATTTTAAAATGTTTTAAAGACTTATTCTTCTATATCTTGCTCATTAATGTCCATGTTTTAAAAATGGTTTTAAGGATTTATTTATATGGACATTAAAGTTTTAAAATTAAAACTCCTTTTAAAATTTTCAAAGTGGTATGGGACACTTTGATTCAAAAATCTATTTTTAAATGGCTTCTTGACAAATAGTGTGACTTTTAAATGATTTCAAGAAAAGGGGGATATTTCACTCAAATAGTTTTGATGATTATTTTAATCTATGTCAACATCCTTCATTATTCATGATTTAGGTTAATGTGATACAATAAAATCTTCCATATTGTATCAAATGAGTTATGTTTGACTGTGGATGTTCTATTTTTATACCATTCATGGTTTGTGGTTAAAGTATTGACATTTCGTATGCTATTTTTAATACGAATGTTTATTTTATGCTTAAACCTATTCATATAAGGAATGCATTGGACTTAATAAGTGACGGGTGGAGCCCGCTATAGCTCCTCGATGCATCGGTAGGTCTCATGAGACAAACTAGTGTCTTGGCACAAGGCCTTGGCAAAATCTTATTTGTAGTCTTGGCACGAGGCCTTGGCTATGTGGTTATAATAGTCTGGCATTATGCATTCCATCATTATGAAAGTGGATATTGATATTGCATGTGATCATTCGACTAGTAGAATATCCATGTGAGTAAGTAAATGGCATTATTTCATTTTACCTTTGCCATTTTATGCTGAAGTTCAAGTTTAAAAGGCTTTTGTTTTAGTTATAAATTGCCTTAAGTGTTTATGCTTATTTATGAAAGCTTTTGCTATAATGTTATCCTTACTGAGCATCTGAGATCACCCCTTTCAATGTTTTATATTTTTCCCAGGATTATGAATAAGTAATTTATGAATGAACTGCAGGGATAGTATGAGGGGATATGAAGACAAGTTGTTTTTTTTATGATGTAATGTAAAAATTTATGGATGTATCTAGTTATTCCAAGGCTACTAAACTAATCGGTATTTCGAGACTTGATATTTCTCGTGATCCTGCCAATGTTATGTAACTAATGCACCGACTCTGGGTAACTGTGGTCGGGGCGTTACAGTTGGTATCAGAGAAAGTTTAGTACAAACCTTGGTAGCTAGATTTAGATAAACTCTGATTAGAGCACGTAGACCTAAGATGAACATTGAGGATTAGTATAAAAGAACTTCCTAGAATTTTGGTATTGTAGAGATTTTGTGAGTTTTCCGAGCAATACATCCCTATCTGGATACGAGCAGGTAGAGGCGGCTCTGGCACAGATGTACCTAGGGGTAAAACCCGAAAACACCGCTTTGAGCTAGACTCGAACGGGAACTGGTGCACGACAATGGGCCTTGCTGCACTCTTGGTTACGACACTCCCGGGGGATATCCTTAGGATAATTTACATTTTCTTTACAACCTGATTTAAGTAATATATACATAAGATGAGAGTAAATGACCTTGGTTAATCCTAATATGTTTCAAATTGAGAATATGGTGACATTTTAATCTCTAAATGATTTTACGACTACTATTACTCACACAATGCTTTCTGGTTTTAGTCAATGGCTGGATTCCAAGGAAGTCATAATGACTTTGAGAATGATGTACAAGGTGGGAATGGTGGTGGCGATGAGCAACAAAATGGAATGTTGATAGGCGTAAAAGATATCGTCTTTATGCCAAATATGTTTTCCAAAAATATGATCAACAACATATATATTAACCAACTCCTAGACTCAACAAGGAAGAGAAAGGTGATGAATGATAAGATCTCCAGCAATGGAGACCATGGAGAAAAGAAACCTCAATTTTCATCATGCAGGAAATGTGGAAAGAGACACCCAGGAAAGTGTCTCAATGGGACAACGAAATGTTTTACGTGCGGGAAGGAAGGACATAAAGTGAAGAATTGCCGAAGAAAAATGAAGAGTACTATGGAAGAAGATAAAAATGGTCCCAAGAGTCCATTTATAGTCATTTGCCGTAAATGTAGGGGACCTGGCCATTACCTGAGTGAATGTCCTATTCTATAGGATATTTTCTTGGTCAAAGAAGAAGCTATGTGGAAATAAATGGTTGGAGAAAAATTTAAAATGTATTAGCACTCCTTGTTGATGGGTTTACTTTGGAATAATTTTCTCTTGTATTTGTAACCCCGCAGTTTGCCATGTGAGAATGATATTTGGGGAAGAATTGTCTCTTCTCTTGTGGATATAGGTATAAATAACAATTTGGTTTTATATGATCATTGGGGTTTGAGAAAATGATAAGTTATTATAATTTGGGATGAACCTGCAAAGTATGATATAACATTTGTGGTTAAATTATGTTATTTTGAGAAATTTATCTCATTTTGGTAATATTATAAAATATAGATTTTGAAAAAGGACAACACGTAGACCGTGTGACAACCCATCGCGTTGGACAAAGCTGTGGGAATCGAACCCACAACCAAAGTGCGATTGGGATTTATCGCCTACCACTAGACTACGTGAAGTCCCTGGTTAGTGTGACTATTTTTTTTGTTAAATGATTTTATTGATCAATAATAAGATGATTTGGGTTCTTATGTATTATCAAATGAATACCCTTGGTATAGGAAAATGATTTGGTGATTAAGTGATAAATGTTATTTTGGAAGATGTTCGTTTTGTTAGGAACACTATATGCCCAAGGAAAATAGAATACAATGAGGTTTCATTTGTAGAGTAATGGTGGATTTTTATCTACGTTTTTATTGTTTATTTATAGTGATTTGGGTTATTTATGGAAATGATTAACCTATAACAGAGAATATGTGATGATGTTAATTACTTTTAAGTATGTGACTTTAAGAGTATTTGATGTCATTTGGAGATACAATGTAACATGGGAGACTACATAATCAAATTCTTCTATGTTTTGGGTTTCAATATTAGTTTGGATTATATTAAAGGATTATAAGGACAATTCGTTATTGAATGGTATCTATTTAACTTTGGGGTATTGTTGGTTTAATTTTAGAAATTAAGATTAGTGCATATTTATCTCAATGAATATCCTTTTGGGGGATCATTAGATCATTCACTAACCATTTTGGTTTTGATTAATTTTCAAAGACAATGTAAATATATGGTTTATCCTACATGGATCATGTGATTCTATAGAAGTTTATTCTAGTTCTTCCAGTGTGACCAAGTCTTCTTGAATACTCATCATTTAAAAAAAAATTGAGTTAGTGGTGGAAATTTATTAAAGAATGAAAATCTACTTAAAATTTAAGTATATCTCATAATGTTCTTAGTCAATATGATAAATGAATTCCTCTTCCTTATGTAATGTAACTTTAAAAAAAATGTTGTCCTAGATGGTACTTAAATCATCACTAATTTATGGCTTTGGGATTGTTGGCCTTTTCATAGCCATGTTCTCTACCACTCTCCATCAGATAATTGATGGTTAGATTTCTCTTCCATATCCATATTTTCCTACATGGAACCCTAGTATGTGTTATTTTCGGTAATCTTCATACTTTCCACTCTTTATTTTAAATAGAGGCCTCATTAATTCATTTTTCGATGTGGGATTTCAACTAAGATATTTTGAAACGTCAAAAATGTGTTATCCCAATACCCTATGTTTTCATGGACCGATGGTATTTCAAATCATCATAGATTGATGAGTTTAAGGACCTCAATTTTATACTTGTTTGTGATTGATGACCTCAATCACTACCTATAAATATTTACGTTTTTCCTCCAAATATATGTCTCTAATTGCCACCAATGTTCTTCTAATCGAGATCATAATTTGGTGGTGACCCTTTCATTTCTCTTTTCCTTATATTAAGACTAAATTTTAGTAACCCAATTTCCGATGTGGGTTTTCCCACAAATATATATTCTACTTTCAACATTTTATTTTCGAAGAACAATTTCAAATTGCGAGGATGCAATTTATTGAAGGAGGGGAGAATGTAACACCCCAGGATTTCATAGTGTGTTATTTCTTAAAAATAATTCAATAACTTGCACTACACACAACACCGAGTTCAATCACACCATGACGTACAAAAAAATCCATTAAAAGAGGTCATGAATAGTATTAACTAAATTTTGAACTTTATATAATCCTTATAATTTTAGAATCCCTATTATGAGTTTCTTAGTCATAATGCAAGAACAGATTCATTTTCAGTATTGCACTTTTATCAACTTTTAATAGTGAAACCTTTTTAAATAAAATATTTTAAACTATCTGAATAAATTGGGACATCAAAAAATTTAAAATGAAACATCCCATGCTTCCACGGTACGGTTTCCTTTGAATAAAATAGTAGCGTGTCTTGTACGCAACCTTGAGTTTTAACACACGCCACAACCAATCAAACTAGCCGTTATGAATAGTAATACCTAAATTTTGAAATTATATATATTTTATATTTTAAAATGGACTTCATTTTTGGATTTAGAATATCTAATTTAGCCTAAGGTGAAATTTTGGTACTTTTCGGATAACTTTCACATTTTGATGAATAGTGAAAATTACTAAATTTTAATTAAAAACAACTTTTTAAATCAAAATAATTAATAGTGATAAATTGTGAATTTGAGTGGTTTTAAAATATATTTAGAATATATTTTTACCATTTAATATAATTTTGGTCATTGGACATAATTTTACAATTAAACCGAACATAAAAGAGTGTCAATCTTTTGATAGTTATTACCTCTTAAAAACACGCTTTTTGTTTTGACAGCGGGAATTAATTTTAAATTAATTTCTGCCACTTCTGTGTTTTGAATTTAGAAAAATGGATTCCATATTTTGAATCAGGATGTCCAAATTTTGTAAATAGATAACTTTTATTTTTAGACATTTTGAATAATTACTGTGGTAAATATTTCATTTACCATGGTTAAAGGTAAATCCGGTAAATAAGGGTTAAAAAATAATATTATAATAATACAAAATTACCCTAAAACGTGTCCTAACCTTATTGGCGGACAAATACCCGACCATGGGCATCCTTGGGTCGATTTGGGGACCCCTTGGAGCAACTTGTATGTGGTAGGGACACATTATATTAATAAAGTTAAAATAAAAATAAAAATGGCATAAGCTTACATCTTTTAGAAGAACAATTTTTACATAGGGTTATACATGTTGGATTTTCGATTATAAATATTCATTAAAAAGCTAAAAAGATTTCCTACATAAGGATAGTTTATTTATAAATTTTAGACATCAAATAAGTTAAATTATTAATGACACAATAATGATGCAATGTTTACCTCATTAATAAATCATTTAAATAAAGAAGATTATAATGATTAAAATATTATCTAAAACCTGTCAAATTCTTATTGGTTGATTTTATTTAGAATCTGAGTCATCTTATCTTCGACCTCAATTATTTGTGGACCATTATAAACCGAATTTAATTATATTATTTAGTAATACTTTCACTCTTTCCTAAAGAGTCCCTCCTCTCCCTTATAAAAGGAGACCACTTCTACTCATTCCTCACACCTCTCAAGCCACTTGGATAGTCCAAACTCTGCCCAAATAAGATCCCCACATCCCTCTCCTCCTCCTTGAAGATTCCCCTTAGGCATAAAACATTTCAAGAAGTCCTTTGGTTCCAACCAAAGTGAGTTACCTAAATTAAAGGTAACGATTTCTCTTAAATTATTTTCATTTATTTTGCTTCTCCAACCCCCAAACTCTTTTTATTTCATTTCTTTTGTAACAAAAAAAGTATCCTCAATATACTAAGATGTTTTTATAAGAAGTATTAGAACTACACATACACACACCTCCATCTAATGGATGATGAACATAATGTTTCTGTGAATGGCAAACTAACGCCTCACGAAACGATGATTGTTCAAATACATCTTACCTCCTCTCATGGTGGCCATTATGATGGAACTGTAATTAAGTGTGATATTAATGAGAAATATTTTATATATAAGCTTCTGTAATTCCATTTTATTTCATACCATTATTCGTTTCATGTTGTATATACATACGATAATTTCATTTGAGGAAGTGCAGACTACCGCCCCCTTAAAATGATATGACTCGTTCATACCACACATGGAACGTATAAAGAATGGTGTTAATGAACATAAGTAACATATATAAAATATTATATTATACTGGAATAATAATATACCTATGTATAATTTGGATTGAATTCTTTTAAAATGAAAAATTAAATGGAAGTAGCGTTCGTGCGTACGTACGGACTACCGTCTCCACGAACACGGTGGGATCCATCCTCCATCGTATCCATTCAAGTATTATTCTCATTTTAGGGTTAAAAATAATGTTAATATCATTCTGATTATGAATAAGATATAATCTATCCATTACAAACATGTCTTACGTAATCAAACATTTAAGAGGAACGAACCGATTATCACCCGAAATGACGATAATACTAAGATATTATTAATAAAGCAATGTTAAAAGATCATATATGATATAATATTGATGTATATGATTATTTTATAATTTAATAACAATTTTTTAATTATTATACAGGAGTTTAACATACCATCGACTAAGGGAAAGTTCAAGGTAAGGGATTTTCTTATCTCACTTTCAACTCTGTGAGATTTCCATTGTTCGCCACTAAATTATTGAAAGTGGTGTATGATGTACTTCCATTTGATATATATTATCATGATTATCTTTATATTAATGTTATTCTGTAAATCATTTGGTGGTTATTAACTTTTGGCTATACTACTCAGTTGATTAACGTGGTAAGGAGTTTCTTATCTCGCTCTTAATTTCGTGAGAATTCCATTGTTCACCACTTAATTATTACATGTGGTGTATGTGTACTGCCCATGATTGTATTCATTGTGTAATATACTTTAATTTATGGGTATTTACATATTCATGGTATGATCCTTATTTCATGGTTGTTTGTTTCGTAAGTTACCAAATCGATAAGGGAATTTGAGATTTCAATTTCCACTCATTCGGCTTTACGCATATTTCATTGATTATGTTACTCCAAGATTATGTGTGGAATCACTATTCATTTGATTATGTCATAATTTCCACTCCCCTTCATGTGGATATACTTTTTCTACACATAATCACTCCATTGATAATTCTCAAGTCATTAATATGAATTTGATAAGAGTAATTTTAACTCTTTCACCATTTGTTGAGTTAAACATCCAATTCGTTGGTGTTGTTTCTACAAGAATATGTGTGAATATCCTTTGATTGTTTTACACTGAATATTCAATCATATTTAGTGTATTTATATTTTTTTCACACATAATTATGTCGTTGATTTATCCTTAACCTAAGGATACGACCTTTATGAGAGATTTCATCTCAATTTACATTCAATTGGGACTTCTTTGTTGATATACACCAAATCACTTTTATGTGGTGTATATAATGTACTTTGACATAGTATATCATGAATCCCTTTATTCTCATGATATTACAATGTTTTGATTACCTCAATTATTTGTACTCAAGTGTCTCTCTTTTGGTTAGAATATCTAACCAAAATATCATTTTAAAATGTTTTAAAGACTTATTCTTCTATATATTGCTCATTAATGTCCATGTTTTAAAAATGGTTTTAAGGATTTATTTATATGGACATTAAAGTTTTAAAATTAAAACTCCTTTTAAAAGTTTCAAAGTGGTATGGGACACTTTGATTCAAAAATCTATTTTTAAATGGCTTCTTGACAAATAGTGTGACTTTTAAATGATTTCAAGAAAAGGGGGATATTTCCCTCAAATAGTTTTGATGATTATTTTCATCTATGTCAACATCCTTCATTATTCATGATTGAGGTTAATGTGATACAATACAATCTTCCATATTGTGTCAAATGAGTTATGTTTCACTGTGGATGTTCTATTTTTATACCATTCATGGTTTGTGGTTAAAGTATTGACATTTCGTATGATAGTTTTAATATGAATGTTTATTTTATGCTTAAACCTATTCATATGAGGAATGCATTGGACTTAATAAGTGACGGGTGGATCCCGCTATAGCTCCTTGATGCATCGGTAGGTCTCATGAGACAAACTAGTGTCTTGGCACAAGGCCTTGGAAAAATCTTATTTTTAGTCTTGGCACGAGGCCTTGGCTATGTGGTTATAATAGTCTGGCATTATGCATTCCATCATTATGAAAGTGGATATTGATATTGCATGTGATCATTCGACTAGTAGAATATCCATGTGAGTAAGTAAATGACATTATTTCATTTTACCTTTTCCATTTTATGCTGAAGTTCAAGTTTAAAAGGCTTTTGTTTTAGTTATAAATTTCCTTAAGTGTTTATGCTTATTTATGAAAGCTTATACTATAATGTTATCCTTACTGAGAATTTGAGCTCACCCCTTTCAATGTTTTATATTTTTCCCAGGATTATGAAGAAGTAATTTATGAATGACCTGTAGGGATAGTATGAGGGGATATGAAGACAAGATGTTTGTTTATGATGTAATGTAAAAAATTTATGGATGTATCTAGTTATTCCAAGGATACTAAACTAATCGGTCTTTCGAGACTTGATCTTTCTCGTGATCATGCCAATGTTATGTAACTAATGCACCGACTCTGGGTAACTGGGGTCGGGGCGTTACAGCAAAGCAATGTGATTAATTGACACTTTATATGGAATGTAATAAGGGGAATTTTAATGAAAATAATTGATATATATGAAATAAAAATTATTCTATAAAGGTAATATATTATTTAATTTTCTTTCTTTCAATCCATTAAGAAAATGGAAACAACATTCATGCGTTCGTACGACCCACCATCTCAATGAATGGTGCAGTTCATTTTCTATCTCTAAATCATATAAGTTACCCTAAGAACATATATACTAAATATATATATATATATGATATTTATATAATGGTACAAATTTTATATATGATATAAACATGATAAAATTAATAGGATATAAAATAATAGATAAAAATATTCAAAACAATTGAGAAATTATTGCCTGAAACATGACTTTAACATGGAACTGTTAAGAAACAGGTAATAAAAGTTCATAAGAAAATAATATATTGAATGATATATATAATTATTTTTATTGAATTTATTTATAATAAAATTATATTTATTATAAATTATGTTTTAATCTATACTAAGTAAGTTGATAATTAAGGTAAGGGATTTTCATCTCACTTTTACTTATGTAAGAAACATGCCACATTCACCTCCTATTTCTTTAATGTTATTAATATACTACCCATGAATTTATTTTATGATTATTATCCTAAAACGTATATTTATTTACATATCCACTTAAGGATCCATCTTTCGTGGAGTTTAGGATTCATAAGATTGCAAAGAAGTAATTTATTTTTTTCTCAAACCATCCTTGAGATATATGTTATGGTATGCACCTATCATCATTTATGAAGTCTATATACATAACCTATAACATTTAATATCATGAATTTATTTATTATATTTATATTTTATGTTTCATTTAATATTATTCTTTCATGTGTCTTATAACTCAATGTTAAAAAGTGGTAAAGATTTTATGTTACAATCTCATCATTTATCAAGATTGTTTATGATTATGTTACTGATGATAAATTATTCTAAGCCATATCTCATGAAAATCATGAATTTTATTATCCTATGTTTATGTTATGAAAATAAATTTTTCTTCATTTTCCTCCATTTTAATTCTCATGGTTTCGAAAGAATATTTTTAAGAAAATTCATCTTTATTTCTATCATGAGAAAAAAACCAATTTTCTTCCAAAATTATGGTTTAAAAAAAATTAAGAAATATTTTTATAATTTCCCAGATTATTTATTAAAGATAATTACTCCCATTTTTTACTTTTTATAAAATAATTCATAAGTATTATTCATGTCAATTTCAAAATAATTCACATTTTTCTTATAAGGAAAATGCGAAAGAAATATTTGTTTTAATATGTATGACATGAATAAAATTTATCAATGTCATGGCCATTATTTTCATTGATTATTCCTTTATAAATTTTAAAGGTAATTTTCAAATAAAAGTATTTTCAAAGTGATTTTTTTAAAAGCGTTTTTAAAAATTATAAAGGAAATTTTCCTCAAAAAATGATTTTAAATGATTTTTAAATATTTCTTTATAAACATTCATGGTTATTTTCAAAAAAATTATTTTCACAATATTATATGTTTTAATTTCTTTAATGAAAAAATTTTATTATCCATTAAAAATTATTTAAATGTTTTTTAAAAATTTCTAAATATTTTACTGAGATTATTTCCAAAGAAATTAATTTCCAAAATTTTATATAAATTTTTAGTTTTAAAATATTGTTTTAAAAGAAAATTTATTTTCATCAATAATTGTTTTAAATGATCTTTAAAAAAACATTTTTCATCTAAGATGACATATTTTGAGGTTACATATGCTTTTCATGGGATATTAACCAAAGATAATATTCTAATATTTTCTCTGGATGGTTTGTGTTTATGATGATAATATATTTTTGAAACCCGTTTCTCTTATAAGGGTCATACCATGATAAATTTCTTATTAAACCCACTAATTTTCATATGTTACACTATAATGAAATGATGAAATTATTATGGAACCTAAGTCATTTCCACATGTTATGATATGATGAAATATTTATAAGACCAATTTCATTTGAAGGGATATTATATGATGAATTTTTTATGATCTTGTGGAAGACATACATATGATATTATTTATGTGATGTGTGGGAACTATATCTCAATCCAATGTAATGGTTAATGATGTATATCTCATGAGATAGACAAGACTGGAATGTGGAGTAAACCCATTTAATTATGGTGCTTTTTATATTTTCATGGTCTTAGGAGTGAACGTTGAAAACTATGATGGTTTGGGGAGTGAAACCATTCCATTATGATAGCCATGGAAATGATCCCTAACTAATCATGAATATATTAAAATATTATTTTTTGTATTCCACAATTCAATGCCTTATTTTAATTTTATTGTCTCATGGATCATTTTATTTGATTTCCCTATGATTCAATTCTTAGGAACTACCAAGCTTTGTTCCATGAAATATGATTTTTATCTTTGGTATGCATAGTATGATTTTTAAATGTTATACTAATGATATAAAACCCTTATGATCATGTTATATATATATATATATATCCCTTGTTTATTCATATAGAGCACATGAACTTACCCTTTCTTATGTTTCCTTTCACTAAGTTATGATTAAATGTTTTATGTAGGGTATGTCTATGAAGAGTAATTTATGGTAAGATGTTTATGGGATATATTGAAGATCTATCATTAAATAAGAAGATATTGTATGCAGTCTCCAAGGAAACTAAACCAATATGGTCCTTAGGCATGAATTTTTTAGTGTAATGAATATTCATATAAAAATATGTGATATCTATGTATGTTAATCCAAATTAATTACGACTAGAGTGGCCCAAGTCTATTAATAATACTATTATATTTTTAAAAAATAAATTCAAAAAAAACACAACCAATGTATCAAGAGGCTTAATTATTTTGCAAGACTGGGTATATAAACTAAACATAAAACTAAACTAAAATACAAATTTTTTATTTTTAACATCATCATGACCTCCTAAATCCCTTTCTGTATATAAAACATCATAAAAAATATTGAGGAAGAAAAAAATAAAAGGGGTAAGCTATGAAGCTTGATAGGAGAATAAGAATGATAGTGAAGCATGTCATATGAGACAAATAACATACCATAATTTCATAAAATTAAAAGATTATGAATAATAATATAGAAGAACGAAATAAAGAGTAATGAATCATGATATCATGAAATCACTTAATGTTTCAACAACAAAAAAAATGACATGAGAATCGGACAAGGATCATGACCCAGAAAAAATAACATGCTGAACAAAGTGCCATCATGTAATAGGTTTACTTCCCAAAAACATATATATAATATCTTTAAATATAATAATTACCCAATAAACTAGAGAATTATTTTGGAACACCCATCATAACATGTACATGAATTTATATTCCCATAAGGGAATCAAATATAAGGAATAAATATAATAAATTCTTATGGAATATAAAGGGTTACATAATATTTACTTAATAAATATTCGAATGATATTTTATAAGGATTATATAAAGGAGTAATTATATATTTTAGTCATTAATATTTGAAAAAATAAGAATAGCTAAATAAATAAGAAGTTTTTTAAGAAAACTCTCTGACAAAGGGTAGATAATTGGGTATAGAAAGGACCCTTTTGAAATTAGTGTTTTAAGAAATCAATAAAACAATTTTAAGAAAGGAAAAAATATAGAACTTTCACTAAAACAACAGGTAAACCAAAAAAATTAACCCCTAAAATGGTTCTTATTTTATGATATCAGGAATGGTTAAATGTTTTTATGAGTGTTTTAATAAATGGTTTAAGGAATAGAAATGTTCCCTTAAATTATGTTTGATTTTTACAAGACAGTTGAAAAATGAACGTAAGGAATTTATAACCACATCAAGGAAAGGGATAATAATAGAGGTATTTATGTCCAATAAAAATATAAATTATTTCGATTCGTTCATTATATTAAAAAGTGATATAAAGTGTGTTGTATAGAAATGAACTATCCCAAATAAAAGAGGGTGGTTCATTGATCTCCTTTACCTCATTCACAAATTATATATGCACTTAAACTAAACTTACTAAAAAATAAAATATGATTTCTTAAATACATGTTTTAGAACATAATTCAACTATATTTAATTTATTATTATGTTTTTATATTTGTTTATAGTCATTTATTTGAGATACAATGTCTATAATTACATTCTTGATGTCATTCGTTTCATGATTCCAAGATCATTTCATTTTATTGATAATTATTAATACTATTATTAAATGGAAATAAAACAGAAGAAGTGAAATGGAATGATACTAATGTTCTTCCAAAAATTGAAATGGACCCAAATATCTATATGTATTCTAACATAGTGATGAATCATTTAGTATAAATTTTATCATTATATAGGTAGTTCATTTTGGCATATTTACTAACCATCATGAAGTAGTTTCATTTTATTTAATTCGATGATTAGTTTTACATTATAGAAAGTAAATAAAGTTATAATATACTTATTATCATGATATTTTACCATACTATTATTTCTATATTTGGGGTTGAAGGAAGAGGTGAAAACTGAAGTATGTTGTTTATGGAGATGGATAACCCACCATAATATTAATAATCATTTTCATTTAAAAAAAGTAAAAATAGTTTTAAAACATGATATTAAATTAAAAAAAGAAAAGAAAATTATATTTATGATACTCAAGTCTTTATTTAATGTCAAATGGAACATGTTTTGTGGATGAGGAGGAAGAAATATTTAAAATCTTTGATGAGACTATTACCTTTACCTTGGGATTTGCCCTCATATTTGACTCCTTAATGGTCCTTATAATGGTCTTTTGGTAAAACAATAACTCATTAGGCATATGGAGGATGTATGGAGGATGTTTGGGGAGTGAAATCACATTAAAATTCCAATGATTATATTAATATTCCAATGGTAAATCTTATAATAGTTATATTGGTTTTCCACAATATATAACTACCTCATATATCATAAATTATTCATTGTCTTATATTATTTCTCAATGATATATATATTTTTTATTTTCAAAATGATTTTTTCATTACTAATATTATTTTTTTGTGTTTTTCATGACTCTAATCCTTATAGGGGATCAGTCATATCAAATTATTCATATTATATTTATCATATTTTCTATTTTTTGTCCTATTTTATCAATTTAAATTATTATATCTATATATATTCTCTAAATATAATGTTCATATCGAAATAAAAAAATTATTGGTTCTATCTTGTGGTGCATGTACATTAGATAACACTAAGTTACTAGATATGATAATTTTATATATTCATAAGAGAAAATACAATGGTAAAATAAAAGGAAATTGAAATTAGACACTAGTGTCAACAATATTCATTTTTCTAGGAAAGAATAATAAAATAATCACTATTTTATTCAAAAACTCTCCTCTACTTAACATATATATACACCCACGCTCAACTTATTCCTCTTCACTTCAAAAATTATTCCCTACCCTAATATCTAATAATATATTCCTCCAAACCATTGTTTGCACTTTTTAAAGGTTTTTTTCTAACAAAAAACCAACTCCTTGATGCTTTAATGTGATTACCAAAGGAGGTTCCTTGATGAGAAAAGTAATCCTTTAAAACATGAACACTTTTTATTCCTTTTATAATCACTAATTGATACCAAAATATCAATTTAAAAATTTTAAATTATCTTATATTCCTAATAAATAGTATTTATGAAATTTTAATATTTTTTAGTTTTTATTTCTTCTTTAAACACCCATAAAAACACCACTCACTCCATGGTTGGTCTATTCCACCAATGAGTACAATGATGCTTTTAATTATCAATATACAATTTTGGTTTTTATAACAGTTTTAATGATTAATTTTAATATTGATAATAATATTAAGTTATTTTTATTATTATTAAATGATAAAATTTTTATAATATGATTTATAATACAAATAAACCATAGTAGTCAATTTAATCTGTAAAAAGAGCTTACAAAGACATGATTCATAAACTATAATCATTTTTAAATATTGAAAGAACTTGGAACTTATATACAATTTTAATTACTTGAACATAAATATATTGAATTTTTTAGAGATTATAGAATAATTTTTCATATATAACAAATCATTACCATTATACCGATGTGATATTGGAACCACAGACTAAATAACATCAAACAACTGTTGTTGGAAAACTACTTTAATAAATGGATGACATATGAAAATAAATGGGATATAATATATGAGATAATAATGAATGAAGTTCATAAATATGAAATTAATACATTCTATTTAATTATTAAATAGGTTGGAGGAGTGTCTAAGCAATTTGGGACTTGAGGTAACTGTTCCTCTTTTAAATCCTCTTTTTATCGATGTATTATTTCACTATATTCAAATTTATCTACTATATCATATAACTAATGTATTTAAAGTATAAAATGATATTTTTTCATTTATAATTAGGTATTATTATCAATTTACATTTAATTTTTATGTAAGGGGATTGTCCCACTAAATTTTCCTTTATTGTGATTTTGTTCTCTATTACTATCTTTCACTCTCATAACATCATATTCTTTAATTATTTTCCTAATTATTTATCTTAGGAATGTATTGAATTTATTTTTAACCTTTTATATTTTTTTTAAATATAACCTTTACCGTATAAGTATGGATAACCTATTTTTCATAATTTAGTGTGAAGGGTGGTTACCATGGAATTTATATTAATCATTTGACTGGGGAAATAATAATAATAAGTATTCCAATTATTTCAATACATATCATTATTAATTATGCATCTATTTTTATGTTTCCATAGGAAACATTATTTATTTCATTATTTATTTATTTATTATTCAAATATGATGAATGCATTATACTTGGTATGTGATGGGTGGAGCCTAAAATTATATACCTCATAATGAATTGGAAGGTCTCATGAGATAGACTATCTTGTATATTTACTATATGCATTCCCATTTATGTATGTTATTTTGGTAGTGGCCTTGATCATATGCATATGATTTCCATTTTTATGAATTTGGGCACAATGATATTACTTATTTATATTTGTGTGATTATTTATTTTTATTTTCATGACACCAATGGATATAATTTCCTTATATTATCTATTATATAAAATTTATTTGATTATTTATTATACCATATTATATAGGTATTATTATTGTTATTATAGATTTAATTGTACAATACCCTTAATAAGTTTCTTATTTCACCCCTTTCCATGGGTTTCTATTTTTACATAGAAATAATAAAGATTGGTATGAAGGATATAAGAATAATAAAATGTGGAATAATATATTCCCATGTATTATAATGATATTTCCTATGTAATTTATTAATTTTCTAGGAATATAGTAACATAAGAATAATAATATTCGGATCTTGGGTATTATGATCTATGTTTCAATATATTTTTGACAAATAAATTCTATATTGGGGTTACTAGAGGCAGAGTTCTTATAGCCTTCACCAAAATGGATGTTTTGGCCTTTAGGATGAAAAAACTAAGATGCACCAGTGTACCCAGATGGGTCACTGTATAAGGAACAATGTTAGTCTTAGTTCAAAAATAAAAAAAATACAATATTGTTTCTTTTCACAAAACATTATATTATATGAAATGATATGCTTTTATAATATTAAACTAAATGTTAATAATAATTTTAAGGATAAAATTTGAAAACCAAATCACTAAAAATGAATATCAAAACTTATCTTATGGATTTAAAATGTGATATGGAACTATTTATTCTTTTATTACAATATAGAAAATGAATAGGAAGACCTTTTCAGCTTAAATCCCGTAATTATGGAATAGTTAACCGCTTTTTAAACCAATTATCCAACTTAGGGTATCCAAAAATCTATAATAACCCTTAAATCATTACTATATAGGTTTAAAATATAGTTCATTATTTTCCAATCCTTAATATATTATTATTTTTGGAATCATGGTTATCAATTATGGGTGTTGATGGAATCCAAGTCATGCTTGGTAAAATAAATGAACATAGAAGATGATATTGCCTAACTCATTAAAATATTATATCTATTTTCAATCAAATTTTTTGTTATAATTCATATTTTAAAAAGAAGTTTGAAATCAAATGGATATATATAAAAAACATCTCCATTTTTATTAGAGTTACCAAGGCTTTGAATCATTATAATATTTTAAATATTATACATATATCTAGTGTGAAGATGAACATTTTTCATAATTAAATAGTCTTTAAATATTTGTGAATTCAAATAACAGTGTGAATTCTAGAAAAAACATGGATTTTACAATGATATTTTGTAGGAAATATAAATAATTGGTGTAATTATTGAAAAATAATTACATTGATGTAGAGTCATTTTTTTGAAGTGGCGGTGATAGAGATGTGTGAACCAAAAAGGTAGATATTTTTGGGAGTCACTAATGATTTATATGGAAGGAAGTTCTGATCAAAAGTGTTAATACTGAAAAAAACTACGTGATACTATAATATAATTATGTGAAGGAAACTATTTTAAAAAAGGATCACCCTTATAAGGAATATGAAAAGAAAATTGATTGTGTAATAGTGTAAGGATCATGGACACTACAAAGTTGAATTTTGTTTTGAAGGGGAGTCAGAGGATCTTGTAGTCCATGGAAGGAAACTATTATATGACCACTACAATGTTGGAAATAAAATAAGTATCCTTTTTGTGAAGGTAAAACATGTAATCTTATGTGAAGTGTGTTTTTTGGTTTCTTTTTCATATAAAGGAATTAAAGATATATTAAATTGAATCAATATCATTGTTTTCGTAATGAATATAATTAATTTATTCATTTTGTGGAGAGTAGAAGAATCTCCTTTTTTTCGAAGCCAAAATTTCACAAATAACATACATATATGGAAGTGTATCATGAATAAAAAATGTGCAAGAAATATTTCTGCAAATAACTTATACAACTTGCTGATTTTAGTAATGAAATTAAATATAAGAAATATTTATTAGAAGAAACTATACAAAATGTAGATTTATGCATTAAAATAATATGAAGAATATTTTACAATACAAATCTTATGTGAAATCAATATTTCTGTGAAAACATAATCATAAGGACATCTTGAGTTATCAGTTAATACTAGTGATTATTCCTTGATATCATGGATTGAATTATCATATTCTACCTCTTATGATACAAATTATATTATACATTCTTATTGATATATAAGTGGAATTTAAATCAATAAACCTAGAAGATATCCATAAAAATCTGTATGAAAAGGTAGATTTGGTGGGAGTGTCCTGAGGGAGATAGTTTATTGATCGCTAAACTTGATAATCAAGTTTGAGTGAAAGACATGATGTGACTAACAAAAAATAATGTATATAAAAAACTAGAATGGAGTATTGTATTTTTGAATATTAACCCATCACTAGTTGGTAATACTTAGATGTATCCCTCGGTGATTAACCAATTAAAATTATTATTCCTTTATTCAGTTTTATTATTTTTTAATATCATGGTTGTTTAATTAATTATGACCAGTTTAATGAGTTCTTGGAAATCTGTAATCAGGATCAAATAAGATATAGGATAGTTTTTATACCCTAATTCACCCCATATTAGTTTTTGTTCAAACCTCTAAGTTGGAACAAGTTGTATTATATCCATATCTTACATGTGTCAAAAATTTCCAATGAGGTTTATCATTATGAATATTATAATGAATGAAAAAGGAACACCTCAGTTTGATGGTTGAAATTACTAAATCAAAAATAATGGAATGAGATCACATTAATAGCCACTTGGTCTTGTCATTTTTTTCTTGCATACATGGGATACATGTATGTGATGTATTTATGTTATTAACGACTAAATTGAAAAAAAAGTTCATAAATGATATCTAGAGCCCTATCAAACCAAATTTACAAAAAAGGTGATAAGTTACACTAGTAAAAGATTCATATGTGATAAATTGCCCAATTTTTTGGCCCCAAGTGTCTTTAGTGAGAGAAACATCAATATATTAAGGGTGAATAAGGTTATGAAACTCATTCCAATATAAAAAAATTAATACTAAAACTCTCATTTCTCAAGATGATTATAACCTCATTATTAATAGGGTAACTCTTATGTTCTTTTGTAATTGATCTTTTAATTGATATTTATATTATAATTACCTTAAAAATATTTGATCAGTGATATCTAAACCCAAATTTTCTAATTTATGTCTTCTATAATGTAATTAAAGAATTCAACCAAGTCATAAGTATTTAACATGCTTTACCTTCACCAATCTAATCCAGGGACCATACATTGATAATGCTCTAATTTTCCAGAATTCACTATACTTAATATTTTGAGTTGGGTTTACGAAATACCACTCTAAGAAAAGGGTTAATCCTTTTACAAGGATTCAATTATATTTCACTACCACCCAAGGGTTACTTACATACTCTTCTCTATTTCTCATTGGTATAGGAAATAAAACACCTTAATTTGTATGATAGTAAAAAACAATATCAATGTTATTATTGAATCACTGAGTGTAGATATATTCTCAATCACCTCCTTTTGTTTATTCTTCATATATTGGCTATAAACATCAAGATGAAATAAGAATCACCTTAAATGAGTCATCATGGTAACTCTACCTTCATTGTTTGGAAATATCATCAAAAAATTCCAATGGTTCCATTAATCCTTTCTCCCTTATCCTTTTTTGGTGCCAGATATATTAATATATTTATCCTCTCTCTCTATTCCCCTTCTACCTTTTCCCAATCATAATCACTATTATTTATTGATATTGATATATCTATAATACCATATTCTATTAACATCATTTTCTTAATTCAAATATAAATTATCTATGATTCCCTCATTAATAATATTTTATTCCCTAAGAGTTTGATTGAAAAATCTATCAATTTGAGTTAAATCCATCTATATAAGGGATTCATGTAAACATTTCCTTTTCAAAACAAATGTTCTATCATCACAACCTAATCCTTATTCCCTCCTATAACTATGAACCCAAAATTACATCCATGGTCACCATTATGGTTTGATACTCTCCATTATTTCATATAATTAGCAACCATTGAATTTAATTGATCATACCCATAAAAATCATAGATATAAACACATAATAATTATATGAATATAAAACCACATTTTGAGTCCAATAATCCCTGAATGGACATTTTCAAATGATAAGTTCCACTAAAATACATATACACTTCATCAAAAATGGATATCATCCCTACAACATGAATACATGCATAGATGGATGTAATACCAGTATGGTTTTTATGATATACTATATTTCATAAACCGTGGTTAGCCACATTATCAATAAATTTTTATAGAAGACAATAGGAAATTAGGTAACCCTTATGTATCAAATTTTTCATCCCAATAACTCTTATATATTCTCTAGATCAGCTCTTATGTATCTCGATATAGTTAACTACCTTTTCCATTCTACTAAACCTATATAATATTGATTAAAAATTATAAATTTCTATATACTACTATGTTCCCCCTATATATCACTCTATGAACCCTTATATATCATCTAGTCTGAGACTTGGTAACCTTTAATTCTTGGCCACATTGCATTTATGTATCAATAATTCTATTTTATGTATTAACATTATTATCTTTAGGTTTTGAGACATTAATTTTACATGTCGATATGGTTACCATTATGTATCAAGTTTTATCTTTAAAATATTTCATCATATTGAAATATATTATATATTATCCCAATATTATCATATCAGATAAAAATATATTACATATACTTTAAAAATATCGTACATATCACTATGAAACTTATCCATTACATTGATAATTCGCCCTCTTGTTATAATTTAATATGGATCAATCTGGATGATGTTACATTTTTCTATAGATTATTTGGATTCTATTATTATTATACTTCCCAAAAATTATTATATATCAAGATGAAATATATTACATATACAAGGCTCTTCATACCTTCATTTCTTCTCTATGAATGTCACTCACGATGTGGTCCTTGTACTTGTGTTTTGAATTTTTCCTACATCTTAAATATATCTCAACATTATTATCTTGAATATGAGATTATTCAAACCTAGTAAAAATCTTTTAAAATCCATTATGTTAATGTATATATCAATATGTATCCATGAAAATCTCCATTAGTGATTCCATATGGACATATCAATGTCCCATTCCATGTGCACATATTATCAATGTGTCTCAATGCATATCTCCACTAGTGATTCCATGTGCACATATTATCTATATCTTACAATATCATATAATTCATCCATTAATAAATATAAAACAATTTCATACTTTATTGGTATAAAATAAACCATACACAAAAAGTAACATGCTTATGAAATAGATCAATCACTAATAACCAATATGTATTAACAATAAATCCAACACCAACACCAATTCTAAATTAGATTCTAACAATATCCCTCTTTAGATATGTTGGAAACACAATCATGAATGCAATACTAACCAAACATCATAATACCAATCATATAAAATATAATTTATATTAAGTTTACACCTTTAAATCCTTTAGATTCATGATTCCGTTCTCTCAATAGACTTCAAATCCAAAGCAAAACCACATTTATAAGTAACCAATATTCAATCATTAGAAAACATTTACCTAGAGAGACAAAGAGCATAATATTTAGCTTTAATATAAATATCCCCCATATTATTGATATAAAAATACACAATTTCCAAACCATTGATATTCATACCACTAATTAGTAAACTAAAGTTAGAAAATGATACCAATCATGCCTTCATATTTCAGTAATGTCCAACAAACATTAATACCCCCATCTTAATGGAAGTATTCTTCTGTATTTCTAATGATCATAGGGGAATCATCAATAGTTCTTCTCCCCCCTTATTTTTATATTTCATGTATCAAATATAAAAACTAGACAACCCCTATTTAAATAAAATTAAACGATCCTTTAATTTATAACCGAAACATTACTTATTAGGTATAATTATATTTTTTCATTAATGATTAAGAAAATCAACAACTTTTGGTATAATTAACAATGACTTTAAATGAGTGGTCTTACCTGTTAGGAATAATCCAACAAAAAGTCCATTAATCATATTAATTGAGAACATAGTGTAGAAAAAAAGATCCTATAAATGACACGACTATTGTCCATTACAATAAATTACTACTATAGATTTCAAGAAAACCTATTGTAACAACTAAAATAATCCTTGAGATTTCTTCATTACAGATTAACTATAGACACTACAAAGAATTATTCATTACTCTACCAGGTGTATTTCCTTGGTTTATAGGGATTCCATCTTTCAGATCTTAATATAAAATCTCTACTAAAATTCGCCAATCCTTTACGTAATATATAATTAATATTCATCATGATTTTCATACACCTATAGAAGTTTTTGAAATCCTAGAAACAAAAAAAATGATCTAACATGTTTGATTAAAAACATTAAATCAGGAAAATTATTTATAATATTAATTTTATATCAATGAATATTCTCCTAGATTTATGGTAAGATGCCAAAATATTATCATGAAATCTTGATACTAACACCTCAATTGGACATTGATAGTAATTTTTTTATTTCTCTAATGAATCTTGTAACACTTTCATTCTTTCAGTTATAGATTTAACAAGATACCACTTGTATTACACCAACATCAATCCGAGCATCAAATCAAGTTATAATATCACTTGAATTTTTTAATGAAATATTTTTACAGATCATATACTGATAAAAATATTCAACAATTCAATAATTGGGAAGTTTATATACCAGTTGGTACTCTGTGAATGGGAAGGGGTGAAACAATGGTCATCTTTCATGAATTCCTCTATTGAAAATGAATATATTGAACTTGTTAAGTTTTTAATATACTCAATATAATCTCACACACACTATAGTATCATAGTGTTGGTTGGAGTGAGTAACTAATATGGGGGTGAATTGGGTTCCCAATAAAATATATATTTAAAAACAATTTAAAAACCTAGTCCTACTTAAACAAAAATAATAGTTAATAAATATAGTAGAAATGAATAAATTTGATGTTTCAAATAATTTCATAGAAGTGTTATTATGTCTTAGTTAAAATATCTTTTTAATAAATTAACATATGAAGATAAATTATGTATTTAGTCACTTTTTATAAATAAAAATTAATACTAACTATCAAACTAATGTTTTGTTATAGTTTAAAAAATTAATATAGATTTGAAAATTATAACAAAAAATATAGAAAAGCACACATTGGAATTTCAAAAAAGGGTTTTGGCCTCAAGATGAGACATAATCCACTATACTTGGAAATCACCTTCTTCTATGTAGTTTATAAGTGAATAATCTGATCAACAAAATAATACTATTCAGGAATAAGGCCTCCTCCAAAGTTGTATATGAAATAAAAATTATACTATGTCACACATGATACCTTCCACAGTTATTCATAGGAATAAAAAATAATGCATTTGAGATAATATCGAGCATTATACAGTTTAGAATAGGTGAACATGTTTTTATAGATAAAAATTGTAATATAAAACATAACATGAAATAATAGTTAAAATGGAAATACAAAGAGATAAAAGATAAGAAACATATGGAATCTCAATCCAAGTAACATTGATTGTCTGTATTGCATGAATTTTTCTTTTTAATTTTTTTGGACAATTTTCCCAAAAAATTATTTAAAATATAGAATCATAAAATCCTCTATGTAGAATATGATATCGTGTAAATGATTCTCTATTATTCTCTATGTAAGATATTTTTTTTCCAACAGTTCACTCTCACTTATTCTACACATGATCAAATAGTTATCTTAAAGTGATATTTACCAGAATTAACTCTTAGAGAATAATCATTCTTTAATAAATGAAATGAATCTCTATTTAATACTTCAAAACTACTTATTAGAATATTTAAATGCTCTATTACTATGTTTGACATGGTAAAATATCTTCACTTAAACATGGTTTTTTGAGTTCTTAGAAACTGGACATAGTCAATTGATGTGGTATGTTGACATGTTCAGTTCATCTCTTCATGTGGTTGGGTTATTTGAAAATATGTTATGTTCATGACATCTTGTGGTATGTTATTTCTTCATGTGATCACTATATTTGAGGAAAAAATCATTATATTATATTATGAATATATAAATATACCTTAGAATGATAACTTGATATCTCCTTGAGGTAGGTAATTTATTTCATGTAACACTTCACTGATTTTTGTGGTTAGATTTTTTGATCTCATGGTAGGTTTATTGTACATGCGGTAAGGTGAATCTCAATACACGATAAGCTAAATCCTCATTGTGCATTCATTTCATGACATAAACAATTTATGTTTCATTTGACTCATAATAACCATATTTTGTTCACAAGGTATGGTGAAGTATAATTTCAAATATAATTACATGGTTACATAACCTTCACATGTTAAGGTGGAATGGAAATCACTATACTTAACCATTTTTTCAATTATTTCCAACAAACTATTTTATTATGATAAACATGAAAATAATTCATAATAAGATAACCATGATTTGGGATAATTAACATAAGAATGTGATAGTCTAAGATAAAAATCACCCTCTTTTTAATGATCACAATTAATGAAATTTAAATGGAAATGAATTTCATATTTTATAAGAATATTTTCAAAGGATTGAAATAATTGTGTAACCAATTCCTGAAATCATACAATGTTTTACATTGAATTTAATTAATTTTAATTTATAAAATTACCCCCCCTTTTGATGTTATTAAAAATAAAAAAATAAGGAATAAAATTAAAGCTAAATGAGAATAAAAATCTATGGAATTAATATATAAAAATATATTTAAAAAGGGTACAAATAGATTAAAATAAATCCATATGAGAAATATTAATTTGAATTCAAATTTTGTTCATATCTAATCATTTTAGGAAGGATGTAAACCTTTCCTTTAGATGTAGATGTAGGATTAGAAGTGGTCTTAGGAGAAGATGAGGATGTAGGGTTTCTAATAAATACACACACAGAAACTAGTATAAGATGCGGAAAGGATTCAGTAGGAATTATTCTCAAATTGTTGATATTACATAAGGTAGTAGGCTGCTATATAGGAATAAATGAAGTGGCTAGTATAGCTATCTAATAGGTATAAAGTTAGGGCTTCATTAACCAGGTCAACTCACTAATAACCCATGATGAAATATCTAAATATTGAAGGAAATCATCATGATTATCAATGAAGGCAGCCAAAACATGATTTATAGCTCTAACCTTCTAAACATGTGACTTAAAATCGTGAGAAATAAGATAAATCTTCAAATATAAAGTATAACTTCTTAACAACCCTTTCTGATTAGTCTTTGGGAAGATCCTACTTAGATAATTATAAAATTACCACATTATTGTTTCTAGATCGTGACTAGCTAATTTGAAATCCTCATGAACTAAATCTAGTGTCTTGGCATCATCGGTTTGAAAAAAATCATACATAGCTTCATGAGTTTTATTGAAATATTAAAACACAACATGTAACCCATCCCAAATAAACTATTTAATATAGTATTAATCAAAAAATTACTGAACATGATGATCATTAGATAAAAGATCATGTTAACACACAACATTAATCAATATCTATTCTATATAATCAACATGGAAGATAGATTAGCATGATTAGTACCCACATGGGCCCTCAAATATACAATCTCATTTTTCATTATCTCAATTATGAAATTAAATCTATGCTGAATATTATTGACTACCAAAGAAACTTTTTCTCATATATCATCTTTCCTCACTTAATAAAATGAGTTATTTAATCTATTATATACCTATATGATTATATCCAACATATCAAATTTAAAAACAACTAAGGAATTTTTTTTGACATAAAAGGAAGATGGAATTGAGGGTGCAGAAGTAGTGGGAGATAGATCCCTAGCCAAATCCATACTATATACCTCGGGTATATCCTCAGTCATACTATCTCTTATAGTTTGACTATTAATTTTGGAAAAAACATCAAATTCATATTTTTATAATCTTCAACAATATTATCTTGTAAAAAAGGTTGTGAATCCCCAATTTCTTTTGAGTTTTAATATCAGTAATCAATGATCCTTCCAATGATATTTTAAAATAGAGAATGGTATGTCCACTACATACAGATGGAATGCCTCAATGATCTTCATCGTTAGAATAATGATATTCTATGAATATTAAAATATATAAAAGGGAATTATCCCCTTTATAAGTTGCATCAAATATAGATTTTATAGGGGTATTACCAATAATATGAGATCCTTTTGAGCTATAACTATCAGATCCAACTAATTCATACTATTATAGATCATCACCATATACTAAAATAACTTATGCTTTAAGATTTAAACATTTTTTTCCTTATTCATATTTATATTCATCCATAACTACTTCATCTTCTTCCCTTTCCTTTTTACAAGGAGAAACAATATCATCTAAATAATCGATAACATTATCAGGTTCAAGACCTGAATCTACTAGATCCTTTGGTCTAACAATATAATTTACTAGTCTAAACTATTCTTAAAGTTTATCTAGGTTAACCAAAAATTCCTATTTTAGTGGATTCCTATTGAATTTAATTTTTTAAAACCATTGGGGTAAGAAATAATCCATCATAAGAAGTTATCATTTACTTCACCAGAGGAACTAATCCTTCTTAATCTACCAAGGGTGAAATGATTTTGGGATATGTTAAAGAACTAAAACATGAATATATCTTTCATATCTCAACCATATTCCCCATAATATATCTACAGAGATTTATTTGAATACCAATATTCTTAAAAAACAATAAAAACAAGTCCTTATTTCTAAGGATACTAAAGTATCCTTTTCAAGGGAATATTGTATACTAAATATATTTATCCATGTGCATGAATTCACCACCAAATTCAATAATAGTAGGTTTTATATGAGTCCAATACCCAGTGATACTATCTAAGTCATTATGATAGTCCAAGTGAAAATGATAAATAAGATATGAACTTTGTTCATCCTAATATTCTTCACTGTGGCATGTCCAAACACCATGCCCAATGCTTTAATGATAATTCAAAAAGATCACTATTTATCCATGGTTTACTTTATCACTATTCTCCCCAGGGAAGAAATAAAGGATCAAAACTTTACCTTAACTAGGTTCTGAAAGAAAGTTATACCATTTTCTTTAAACTAATCAATCCATCCTTGTTATAGAATGGCATTACAAACTAGTGTTCTGCTCAACTTCAACCATTGAACATCAAATTTTTTTTCACAGAAACTAGATGATCAACGATGTGAGGTTTCATTTGCTTCACTAATTCTATTGAGATATATTTTGACTTCTTTGACTTCATAGAAGGAGGTTACTAAACCGGAAATATAGTTTCATTAATTCACTTCATCCTCATAAGTCTGATTAGAATTGAGAATTAAGGCGTTTGAAAATGAGATCTAAAATATAGAGGCATGAGATAAAGAGAGTTGGAGGTTTGAGATGAGATAAATAAATAATATACAACATTCGTAAAAAATAGAGGAGATCTAAAGGAAAATGAACTTTCTTGGATTCTAATACACAATTTAATTAAAATAATTTTGGTAATAATATAATAATGAACTTAAAAGAAATCCCACAAAAAAAGGTTTTCTTGAAAAAGTCAATGTAAATAGGCATAATAAGAATTCTGATCATGGATCTATAAATAACATAATCATGTTAGGCATGCTTTCTCTAATATTATCATAGGTATGATAACTACATGACCATGATGGTCATGATATGTATGTACGGATCATATGAATAGGTTTTCACAGTAAGCATAGTGACAGTGTAAGTAAATAATCATGGTGAGTATAGTGACCACTTGAGTAAGTTCTCATGGTAGGCATGCAGACTACATGACCACAAAATCATGGTTTATGTAACACCACAAGATTTTGAAAATAAATTTAATATTGAATGCATAAAATAATGAGTCTCTACAAACACCACTTTGTTATAACCAAGTAGTTAAACATAAAATTTCCACCTTTGTGATTTTAATTTTGAAAAAATGACATAGACTATTGCGTTCAGCAAGATATTTAGAGTATGATAGAATCAAAATAGTTTTTGATGAATAGTAACAATCCCTTATTAATAGTATCATACCTTTATGAATAGTAATGAATAGTAAATTGGCCAAAAAATAGAAACTTCACCCATTAGTGTATAAAGAGAATTTAGACATCTTATAAGTGAAAAAACAATCGTTGTATAAGTATTGGTATTTTTGTATCTCATAGATATTTTAATTACAATTTTCCAATTAATTTAATAATTTAAAATGGAAATTTATTTTCATAAAATGTAATCATGAATTGTTACTTTATTGTCTTCTAGGTATAATATAATATTACGGGACCCTAATTAATTTATCAAGGGGTTATAAAACGAGTTATAGTTTTAAAGTTGTTTTTTGGAATAAATTATGATTTTTTTAAAAAATTAAATTAAAAATGTTTACAAACTCGTTTTCAAAAAATTGATTTAATTTTTGAATTTTATACATTAAAAAATGTTTGTGGTATATTTTTTGGGATTTTTCTAAAATACATGAATTTCGGGTGAATAGTAAAATACGATAATTTAACATAAATGCTAAATACATGGTTTATTGGGTCATATGTGATATAAAAATGATCAAAGGTCACTAGTTTTGAAATAAAATGCACTTATTACTATTGTGGGTCACATGAATCAACACCATTGGTTATCTTGAATGAAATAATAAAATAAAGTGTAAAATAATTCGAAACCCCTCCTCTCCTACACTGTAACCCCCCCCCCCAACTCCCTCTTCTCTTCACTCCTCTCAAGACTTCTTCCTCGTCTAAATTTTACCAAAATCCCCTCCCAAGTTCCTCCCCCACATCCAAAATCCCTTGGTCTCCTAAAAAGACTAAAACACTTCCCTAAAGAGGCTCTTAACGAAGATTACATCAAGAGGTAAATTCCTCTCTTCATTTCTCTTATTTCAAATTCCATTATTATTTTTTATTTCCTCACCTACTTCCATCCAAATTTTTTATGACTCTATTACCTTACATGTAATGTAATATTTTTTTATAAAGTAATAATTCATCATCACCACCCATTTCCCCTTCTTTTGTAATAGAAATGAAAACAACATCTGAGATGTGTTAATTTGTCACATTCAAGGATAGCGGGTTTTCAATTTATATTACCATCTTAAATTATTGTATAGAAACCAGTTTTATGGTTGTAACAGTCTATAATATTTGTATTATAACCTACTTAATATTCAGAAACCATTATATGTACATAGAATTAATTTATATGACAAACCAAGTTCATAATAATCCAAATAACGCCAAATAATCTAAGTGGTTGTCATTAATATTTCATCCAATGATTCATCTTCATATCATGTAAATAAATGCTACTTATAAACATTAAAACTTGAATATTTTTATAAATAATTTCAATTCTGTAAAGTTACATCCTTTCCACATGAACATCCATACACATATACAAATATACTGATCATCAAAGCCAAGGAAACGAACACTCCAGAATGATAGAATTTAATATTATAACTTGTCAAAAAACAAAATAATGAATATAATAAAATTACGATAAAAAATTTATATTAGGTTATGAATTATGTTATTAATAAGTCTAATTTCATATTTTTGATCATTATGTTCAATAGAGGAACAGATTCAGACTTAAGGCAAGGGCATTTCTACCCGAACGTCCATTTTCATTTGCATTACTCTTATTATCTACTTAACTCAAGTAAATTATTATTTATTTATATATACTCCCCATATATTTTTTGATAATTTTACATATTTTTACTAATCAGAATCCTAATTTTTTTATGCAGAGTTATATGTTTTAAAAGTATCTTTTAGAAATTCTTCCCAAAATACAAGCCTGATTCAAGGGAATTTATGAAATTCTTACCTATATTTAGGGGTACTCTAAAATCTATTTTTGGAAACCATTATCTTTATATAATTTATCATTTAATTATGAAAATACTATCTTACTTCACTTCTATTTTTATGCATATACTTTTCCGAAAGAACTCTTCTTTTAAAAGTAAAAGAGTATTTATCTCAAGAACTACTTGATGGTTTTATAAGAGTATATTCATCCATTTCAACACTCTTGATGATTATATTTTAAGATATCATTTACCATATTTAATTTAATGGTTTGTTATTAGTTTTACTATGGATATGATACCATAAAACTATTCAGCAATTTACTTTGATGGTTAGTGCTTATGCTTAATTTTTGGGGAATGTTAATTACATTTCATATGTTAGTTTCAATACGAATGTATATGTTGTTTATGTTTATCCCCACTCATATTTGGAATAAATTGGACTTATTATGTGATAGGTGGGTCATTCTATATCCCCTTGATGCATCAGTAGGTCTCATGAGACAAATAGATATCGAATTGGTTGAGGCCTTTCCCATTTTTAGATATGGTTTTGGCTGAGGGATTAATGATTTTTAGATGTCTTGGTCGAGGCCTTGATATTATATTTTAGAATGTCCATCATATGAATATACCTCATTATGAAGCTAAAAATTCATAGTTCATGAGGATATTTGACTAGTATAATACCGATGATTATATTTTATTATAGCATTATTTACTCAAATCATATTCCTGTCATAATTTGTTGATGTTTATTATTTGTAGAGGCATGTGTTTTCAATTATTCACCATAACTAATTTTTATTTTTATGATATCTTCCACTTTATTACTTACCCTTAATGTGCATCTGATCTCACCCATTCTATTGTTTCATTTTTTGAGGACACGAAGAGTTATATTATGATTGACTTACAGGGATAATCTTAGAGTGGTGAATTTTTTCCTATGGATCTTTATATTGTTTTTCATTTCATTTTGTAATGTTGAAATTATGTATGTATCTTTTTTAAAATACACTAAACTACTCGACCCTTTAGGATGCGTATTCATTATTTATATGCCAATGTAATAATATAAGGAACCTGCTCCCGACAACTATGGTTGGTTCCTTACAGTTTGTATCAGAGGATGTTTAGTAGAAAACCTGGAAACTGGATTTAGAGAGTGTAGATTAGGTAACAAACCCCTATGATAGTCTATAAATATAAAACATACTAAAACATTCTGGAGTTTTGGGTAAGGAATAGATTATCTGTATCTTTCTAGAAAAAACATCCACATCGGGATACTACATGTTGATGTGGTTCTAGCATAGATGTACCTAGGAGTGAAAACTGCAACAAGGTGTTTTGGGCTTTACATGGGGTATCCTAGTATCCAAAAATGGGCCTTACTACACACCTATTTTGACACTCTCTGGGGATATTATTTGGATAATTCAAATTTCCTTTACAATCCATTATAAAGGATTTAAATATAATTTTTTTTCAATGAAACCATGTTTATGATTATGATATTATCTATGTATAGAATCTCAATTTATGCTACGTATGTTTCTATATCGAGATTATACATTGTGATTAATGACCTAATCTAGTGTATACCATTATTTAGAAATGGCTCCGAGTGGAAGGAATGGAAACCACATGAACACGCATATCCCATATATGGATTTCCCTTCAATGTATGTTAATGTTGATGGACCTAGAGCTGTTACTGGTGTGGGGAAACTTATAACTATACTGGAAAAAACATACTCAAGCTATGAATAATATCCTTACACGTATGAAGCATCTGGATCCTCAACGTGGAGGAGATATCTTTTTATGAGACAACAGCCTCCATAATTTCAAGAGATTACAAACCCATTAATAGTGGAGTAGTAGATAAGTTCCTTAGAGAAGATATTTCTTTCCTTGGGAAGTAACAAAAGGGATAAGGTTGTCATGGAAGTTTATCATCTATCAGGAGATTCTGATCAATGGTGGTCACTAATTAAAAACAAAAAGGAGGAGTAGGAAATAGAAATCATGGAATGGAGTGAATTTAAATAAATTTTCATAGAGAAATACTTTCCACGTGAACAACGAGTAGATATGGAAAGGAAGTTTCTCAATTTGAGGATAAAGAAATATGGGAATGTTGTAATGTATGAAGATAACTTCACAAGGATATAAAGGAATGTTTTGAACTACATACGTAATATAAGTAGAAAGAGTGATCGATTCTTTGTGGTCCAAAAGACATTCCTCCAACGGGCACTAGTCTCCCAAAGTTTCTTGTCATATAATGATATAGTTTAATGTGCTATCAAGAACGAAAAGGAATTATCGATGCCTTATTAATTTAAAGGAAAGAAATAGAAGTGTGTTGTTGAAAACTATAGAAAAGAAAATAATGAAATAGGGAAGAAGGGAGGAGTTGACTTTACACGATATGATAATTATGGAAGGAAAAAACCACGGTGCCTACTTAAAAGGAAAAGGGGTGTGCTAAAAATGTGGATAGAAAGGCCATAATATCGGTGTTTTCATGGGGAAGAAATAGGCTATTAATGTACAATTCAATAATTGTAGAGAGGTGGGACACTATGCTAATGACAGTCCAAATCATCAAGGAAATGTACCTCATAAAAGTCCAAGGGAGTATGGATACGCTTATGAAATCACAACTGCTAATATTGATGTTTAGAAGGATTTCATGGAAAATAATTTAATTAGTTCCTCAAAATTATCCAATGCATTATTTGATTTTTTATCCTCACATTCATTCATATCTTCCCAGTTTTCCATGAAAATTAGATGTTTCTAATTTTATTTAGTAAGGGAGTTGTGAGTCAAAACTTCTAAGGGATGTAATTCCCCAACCCTAGATACCTAGAGTTGGTAAAATATTAAATAATATTGTCATGTTCACAAGAGATCAAATATTTAAATACCTATCCATTTAGTAGCCTTGGAAGTAATAGATACATACATAAGTTTTACATTACATCATGAAATAAAGAAAAAAAACATCATTGTGTCCTTTTTGAACACACTATTATCCCTTAGCCTAATCCTATAGGTTAATCCTAAAATACTTCTTTGCATCTTGGAAAAAATAAAACATAAGAAAGTGGTGAGATCATATGCTCAGTAAGGATAACAATATAGAAGAAACTTTCATAAATATTCATAAACATTTAAGGCAATTTATAAGACTAAAACATTAGACTTTTAAACATAAACTTCATCATAATATGGAAAAAATAAATCTAATAACTCTATTTGCTTATTCACATGGATATTATACTATTATAATAATCATATACAACATCAATAGCCAATTTCATAATGATGGAATGCATAATACCTAACATCATAACCATATAGTCAAGGCATCGTGTCAAGACTAGAAATAAAGATTTTTTCGAGGCCTTGTTCTAAGACACAACTTTGTCTCATGAGACCTACCGATGAATTACGGATCTAGAACGGGATCCACCCATCACTTACTAAGTCCAATGCATTCCTTATATAAAATGGGTGAAACATAATCTAAACATTCGTATTTAAACTTGCATAAAAAATGCCAATACTTTAACCAGAAACCATGAATGGCATAAAAAATAGCACATCCACAATAAAACATAAAGTATTCAATACAATATGGAAGATTGTATTATAATAAAAAAAACATCAGTAAAGAATAAAATTAAATGATGTACATTGACATAGATTAAAGTATTCAGTAAAACAATTTAAAATAAATATCCCCCTTTTTTCTTAAAAATATATACAAGTCGCACTATTTATCAAAGAAGTCGTTTAAAAGAGATTTTTGAATCAAAGTGTCCCACACCACTTTGAAAATTTTGAAAGGAATTTTAATTTCAAAACATTCATGTCCATACAAATAGATAAAATCATTTTTAAAACACAGACATTAATGAGACAGATTTAGAAGAATGAATTTTTAAAACATTTAAATTGATATTTTGGTTAAGGAGTTCCTAACCAAATGAGAGACCCTTGAATACAAGTAATTGGTGAATAACATTAATCAAAACGTTATTATATCATGAGAATAAATGTATTCATGATATAATATGTCAAATTACAGTATATACACCATATAAAAGTGAATTGGTGCATAACGACAAAGAGGTCTCAATGGAATGTAAATTGAGATGAAATACCTTATAAAGACCATATCCATTGATTCAGGATAAATCAAGGAAATAATTATGTGTGAAAAATATAAATACACTATATATAATTGGATATTTAGTGTAAATAAATCAGAGGTCATTCACACATATTCTTGTAAAAACAAAACATATGATTTGGATGTTTAACTCAATTAATGAAAATTGATTTAATATTACCATTAACAAGTTCATATACATGGAATGAGAATTTATCAATGGAGTGATTATGTGTATTAAAATTATATAGAAAAAAATGGTTAATTACTACATAAATAATAAATAGTGATTCCACACATAATCTTAGAGTAAAAAAATCATTGAAGTATGCGTAATACCCAATGAGTGGAAATTGAAATTAGAAATTCCCTTACTGATTTGGTAACCTAGGAAACATACACCCAATGAACGAAGGATCATAAAATGAAGATTTAAATACCCAGAAATTAAAGTATATTACCCAATAAATACAATCATGGGTATTAAATACACCACACAAAAGGAAATAGTGGGAAATATAGCATTAACCTAACGGGAATAAAAAAGTGAGATGGAAACCACTTACCACGTTGTAATCAATCGAGTCGTATGACCAAAAAATAAAAACCATTGACTGATTCATATAATACCATGAATATAAATATAATCCTGATAATATATATCAAATTATAGTACACAATACACCACATTCATGAAATAAGTGGCGAACAATGGAAATCACACGGAATTAAAAGTGAGATAAGAAACCTCTTACCTCGTGTCAAACATGACTCGTATATTCCAGGTTCTTCATGGATAATAAACATAATTTAATTTATACATCCTTAATAAAAAATTTCAAGTTGTATTATTCATTTTATAACAATTATTACCTTGATAAAACAATTAGTTAATTATTCAAGTTTATATCGGACATTTTATCGATGTTCGGAACTTTAGTCAAAAAAGAACTTGGTAAAATTAAAAATTGTCCATGAGGTAAAAATTCCATTATATATTCAATAATATTCATGATTTAGGTATCATATATATCATATATATCTAGGGTAAATGTATTTATAATAATTCATATCATTTGGAGTTAAGAAATGAAACACACCGTTCATGGAGACAGTAAGTCGTACATACGCATGAAAGCTACTTTCATTTCAATTTTATATTTAAAGGAAAGAAAAATTCATAATACATAGGTAAATTATAATTCCCTTATAATATTTTATTATCTAATTTAATTAACTCCATAGTTTATACATTCCACGTAAGGCATGAATGAGACATATCACTTTGAGGGGGCGGTAGTCCGCACCTCCTCAAATGAAATTATTGTATTTACCCATTATAGAAACTATAAAGGTATGATATAAATGAAACATATATAAGTATAGAGATAATATAAATATAATATATATCAAATTTAAATACAGTGTCATCTTAATAGACACCTTGAGAGGTGGTAGGAGAAAATTGAACAATCATCGTTTCATGAGGCAGTAGTTCGCTGTCCACAGAAACTGAATATTTGTTTCCTATTAGATGGAGGTGTGTGTAGGTGTAGCTCGAATACTTATCATAAAAACAACCTAGTATACCTAATATACTGTTTTTTAACAAATAAATGAATAAAAAGAGTTTATTGGGTTGGATAAGTTAAACAAAAAAAGAGAACATTAGGGAAGATGTTACCCTAAAATCGGGTAACTCCCTTTGGTTTGAACCAAAAGGATTTCTTGAAGTGACTTCTATGTAAGGTAAGGCTTATAGGTAGATAAGAGGGGTCTTGAGAGATCATTTGGGAAGAGTTTGGATGAGACAATGGGACATAAAGGTGTGAGTAATGGGTTATAAATGATGACTTTTTATAAGGGGGAGGAGGGGCTCTTTAGGAAAGTGTGAAAATATTATTTTATTATATAATGAAATTTGGTTTATAAAGGTCCAAAACATATTAATTTTGAAGATAAGATGACTCTTATTCAAAATAATATCATAAGATAATAATTTTATAGGTTTTGGATATTGTTTTAATCTTTATAATCTAAATTATTTAAATCATTCATTAATGAGGTAAACACTGCATCATTATTGTGCCATAAATAATTTTATTTATTTGATGTCTACAAATTATAAAAAAATACCATGATTGATGAAATTGTTTTAGCTTTCAAAAAAATATTTATAGTTGAATAGATAACCAATATAACCCCATGTAATAATTTATTTAGTAAAATATATTTGTTTATGTCATTTTTGTCATTACTTTAAATTAATTTATATAAAGTTTCATTATCACTCTTAAGTGGATTCATGGGGTCCCAAAATCAACCCAAAGATTACCATGGTCGGAAATTTGTCAACCAATTGGATTACGAAATATTTTAGGGTAATTTAATATTATTATAATATTACTTTTCCTTGAATTACCGTTTTTACCTTTAACCGCGTTAAATAAAAGTCAAAAGTTACTATTCATCAAAAATTATTTTCATCTTATTGAACCACATTTTACTTACTAATAAAAACCATGTATGTCGGATTTTCGAAATTCAATTCACATAAGTGGTAAAATTTCTTTTAAATGAAAATTCTATTTTTTAACTACTTAGTGTTTTCACTATTCAACAAAAATTGATGTTTTTTAGAAAAATACCAAAAATTCAGCCTAAGATATATTTGATATTATGAATTAAAAAATTTGTCTATTTTACCAAATTCAAAACATATAAGTTTCATTAATTAATTAAAAATTATTTCCTCTTGTTAAAACAAAAATCTTTTTTTTAGAAATAATAACTATCAAAAGATTGACACATTTTTATGACCAATTTCAAAGTGAAATTACATAAAATGACCAATATTGGATTAAATGGTAAAAATATAATCCAATTAAACTTTTAAACCAATTAAAAATATAATCTATCCATATAAATAAATTATATTAAAAGTCAGTTCGGAATTAAAATACAGTATTTCTCACAATTCATTAAAAATTGAACATTATCTAAAAAATACTAAAATTTCATCCAAAGTAAATTATCATGTCCAAATTCTAAAGAAGAATGTTATTTTTTGAAATTGAATATATAAAAGTGTCAAATATTGGATTTAAAAAGGGTTCTCTGTTAAATGGTGGTAAAATTGCATTTTTTTAAAAGAATATTTCTTTTATCTGAAAAATTTAATTTTTTCATATAACATGTATAATAAACACATAATACAGATGTTCAAATTTTATGTTGTATATAAAAATTCAAAATGCAGTTAATACTATTCATAACCTCTTTTTGAACGGCTAGTTTTGCAAGTCTTCATGCGTTCGAACTCAGTGTTGTGTGTGGTGAAAGCTATTGAATTACTTTAAAGAGATAACGTACTATGAAATATTGGGGGGTTACATTCTCCGATCCTTCAATAAATTGCATCCATAAAATTTAAGCTTGGGATTGAAAATATGGGGTTTGAAATTTCAAAATATCTTAAGTTGAAATCCCACTTCGAAAAATGGATTAATGAGGCCTCTCTTTTAAAATAAAGAAAGGTAAGTATAAAGGTTACCGAAAATAACACATAATAGGGTTCCATGTAGGAAAACATGGATATAGAAGAGAAATATTACCCTGATGTTTTAATAGTGAGTGATCTAGAATATTATTAGGATAAAGTTAACGATCTGAAATCTATAAACTTGTGATGGGATGAAAGGTCTTTGATTACCTAGTTGGAAACGTAAACGGGCAACATTTTTGTTTTAAGTTCCATTTAATAATGTTGAGGAATTTATTTATTTGATTGACTAAGAGAATAAGAAGATATACTTACATTAAAATTAGAGTTTCATCCATTAATAAATTTCTACCATAAACTCATCTTTTCTTCAAACGATGAGTACTCAATATGACTTGGTCACACCTGAAGCACCAGAATCAACTTTTAGAGAATCAAATAATTTACAAATGATGAACTATATATTTCACTTGTCTTTAGACATTAACCAATACAAAAATGGTTATTATAGGATCAGATGATCCCCAAAAAGGATAATCCTATATATAAAGAAATACTACTCTTAATTTCTAAAATTAAACAAACAACACCCAAAGTTCAACAAAGACCCTTCAACAAACAATTGTCCTTAAAATTATTCAAAATAATACAAACTATTTTTGAAACCAAAAATTCATAAGGATTTGATCATATAGTCTTCTATGATAAATATTAACATTTATTTCCAAATAACATTTACTACTATTATATTCACATACTTAAAAGTAATTAACCTAATCACATATTCTCTATGATAGGTTAATCATTTCCATAAATAACCAAAATTGATATAAGTCCATAATAAAAACATAGATTCTTCCGTAATAAAAATCCATCATTACTCCTCAAATGAAATCTCATAGTATTCTATTTTTCTTAGGCATATAGTGTTCCCAAAAGAGCGAACATCTTCCAAAATAACATTTATCACTTAATCACCAAATCATTTTCCTATATTAAGGAGAATAAACATATTCTTGATCCATAAAATCATTTAACTAACAAGAATTAGTCATACTAACCAAGGAATTCATGTATTCTAGTGGTAGGCGATAAATCCCAATTGCACTTTGGTTTTGGGTTTGATTCTTACATCTTTTTCTGACGCGACGGGTTGTCACATGGTCTACATGTTTTCCTTTTTCAAAAACTACATAATTTTATAACATTCCAAAAAATGATATAAATTCCTCATAAATAACCATAACATATTTTGACCACAAATGTTATCTCATCCCTCCAATTTTTATCCGAAAAAATTAAAAACATGCAATTGACTCAAATTCAAGGATCATATAATCCCAGTTGGTTTTTTTATAACTATATCCAGAAAAGAAAAGATACTTCTTCCTCAAATAGAATTTTCACATAACAAATTTCATGGTTACACATACAATTTAAGACTATTCCAAAGTAATCTCATAAAAAAAGATAATTAATAGCTTTTAACATTTATACATCCATTTATTTCCACATAGTTTCTTTCTTCACCTAGAGGCTATCATATAGAATAGGGCATTGAATCGGGTAATTCCAAGGTCCCCTAAATTTATGGAAAAGGACTATAATTAGATTCTTAGGATCATTTTTATTTTTTTCCCTAGTAATATTCATTTTTCCTCAGCAATTATTTACATTATGTTCTTGTTTCCCACACATAAAGCATTTCTTTGTTCCATTAAGACACTTTATTGGGTGTCTCATTCCACATTTCTTGCATGATGGAAATTGAACTTTTGTTTCTCCATGGTCTCTACTGCTAGATCTCTTATCATTCTCTGCCTTTATTTTCATTGTTGAGTTTGGGAGTCTGTTAATGTATATGTTATTGATCATATTTTTGGAAAATTTATTTGGCATAAAGTTGATATATTTTATGCCAATAAACATCCCATTTCTTTACTCATTTCTATTATCGTTCCCACCTAGTACATCATGTTCAATGTCACTATGACTTCCTTTGAATCCTACCATTAACTAAAATCAGAAAGCAAAGTGTGAGTCATAAAATCCTTTAGAAAATATCATGACACCTTATTTTCATTCTAAAACACCTTAGGATTTGACCAAGGTAATTTATTCTCATATTATATTAAAATCATTCAAATCGGTTTGTAAATAAAATGTTAATTATCCTAAGAATATCCACTAGGAGTTTTGTAACCAAGAGTGCATCAGGACCCATTGTTGTGTACCAAGATACCTCAGGTCAAGTCCAAAACTCCTTGTCTGAGTTTTCACTCCTATGTACATCTTTTCTAGAGTTGCATCTACCTACTCGTATCCAAATAGGTATGAATTGCTTGGAAATATCAAAAAATATCTACATTACCAAAATTCTAGGAAGTTCTTCTATACTAATTCTCAATGTCTATATTAGGGTAATGTTCCCTAATCCGAGTGTTTCTAAATCTAGTTTCCATGGTTTTTATTAATCTTCCTCTAATACCAACTGTAATGCCCTAACCCTAGTTACCCAAAATCGGTGCATTATTACAGAATATTGGAAGGATCACAAGGGATAAAATCCTAAAAGATCGATCAGTTTAGTTTCCTTGGAATTACTAGATACAAAAATAATTTTAACATTACATCATGAAATGAATAAAAACAACATCATTGTGTCCTCTTTAAACACACTCTTATCCCATATCCTAATACTTCAGGTTAATCGTAAAATACTTCTTCACATCCTGGGAAAAATAAAACATAATAAAGGGGTGAGATTAGATTCTCATTAAGGATAACAATATAGTGGAAACATTCATAAATAATTATAAACATTTAAGGCAATTTCTAAGACTAAAATATGCCTTTTAAACTTAAACTTCAGAATAATATTGAAAAAATAAATAAAATAATTCCATTTACATATTCACATTGATATTCTTCTAGTCTAATAATCACATGCAGCATCAATAGCCAATTTCATAATGATGGAATGCATAATTTCGGACATGATAACCACATAGTCAAGGCCTCGTTCCAAAACTACAAATAAAGATTTTGTCAACGCCTTGCGCCAAGACACTAGTTTGTCTCATGAGACCTGCCGATGAATCGAGGAGCTATAGAGGGCTCCACCTGTCACTTAATAAGTCTAATTCATTCTTCATATGAAATGGAGGAAACATAATCTGAAAATTCATAATAAAACTAGCATATGAAATGTCAATACTTTAACCACAAATCATGAATGGCATAAAAAATAGCACATCCACAGTCAAACATAACTCATTCAATACAATATGGAATACTGTATTATAGTAAATCATCCTCAATAAAGAATAAAATTTAATGAAGGACAATTAAATAGTTTAAAATAGTTAGTAAAGCTATTTAAGAAAAATATACCATTTATTTCATGAAAACATTTAAAAGTCTCACTGTTTTTTAAAGAAGTCGTTTAAAAGAGATTTTTTAATCAAATTATCCCAGACCACTTTGAAACTTTTGAAAGGAATTTAAATTTCAAAACATTAATGTCCATATAAATAAATACATAAAACCATTTTTAAAACATGGAAATTAATGAGAATGATTTAGAAGAATAAATTTTTAAAACATTTGAAACAATATTTTAGTTAAAGAGTTTCTAACCAAATGAGAGATGCTTGAATACAAGTAATTGAAGAATAACATTAATTAAAACTTTATAATATCTTGATAATAAAGGGATTAATGATATAATATGTCAAAGTATAGTATATATATCACATAAAAGTGAATTGGTGTATAATGACAAAGTGGTCCAAATAGAATGTAAATTGAGACAAAATCCCTTATAAAGACCGTGTCCTTAGATTAAGGATAAATCAATGAAAAAATTATGTGTGAAAAATATAAATACACTCAATATAATTGGATATTAATTTTAAATCAATAAAAGGTCATTCACACATATTCTTGTAAAAACAAAACCAATTATTTGGATGTTTAAATCAATGAATGTAAATTGAGTTAAGATTACCCTTAACAAGTTCATACCAATGGCATGAGAATTTATCATTGGAGTTTTTATGTGTATCAATAGTATATACATACAAATGGGAGTTTAAATTACTATATAAACAATAAATAGTTATTACACACATAATCTTGGAGTAGAATAATCAATCAAGTATGCGTAAAACCCAATGAGTGGAAATTGAAATTAGAAATTCCCATACCGATTTGGTAACATACGAAACATACACCCCATGAAAGAAGGATCATAAAATGAAGATGAAAATACCAAGAAATTAAATTATATCACACAATTAATATAATCATGGGAAGTACATACACAACAAAAAAGGAAATAGTGCCAAATATAGCATGAATCTCACAGGAATAAAAAAGTGAGATGAAAACCCCTTACCAGGTAGCAATCAATCAAGTCGTATGACCAAAAATTAATAGCCACCGAATGATTCATATAACAAAATTAATATTAAGATAATATTGATAATATATATCAAATTTATGTACATAATACCCCACATGCAAGAAATAAGTGGCGAACAATGGAAATCTCATAGAATTAAAAGTGAGATAAGAAACCCCTTACCTCATGTTCAACTTGACTTGTATATTTCGGGTTCTTATGAATAATAAGAATAAGTTAATTTATAAATAATTAAGAAAAATTTTAAGTTTATTATTCCAATTATAGCACTTATTACTATTCTATAACAATTAGTTAATTATTTGAGTTCATATCGGACATTTTGTCGATGTTTGGAACTTTAGTCAAAAATAAACTTGTTATAATTATATTCATGATTTTGGTATCATATATATAATATATATCCAGTGTATATGTATTTATAATATTCCATATCATTTGGAGTTAATAAATGAAACTCACCGTTCATGGAGACCGTAAGTCATACTTACGCATGAACGCTACTTTAATTTCTATTTTATATTTATACGAATGAAAAATTAATAATAAATATTTAAATTATAATTATATTATAATATCTATATTATTTAATTTAATTAATTACATCCTTTATACGTTCCACGTATGACATGAAGGAGTCACATCACTTTGAGGGGATGGTAGTCTGCACTTCCTCAAGTGAAATTATCGTATTTACCCATTATAGAAACCCTAAATATATTATATAAATGAAAAATAAAAAAGTATATAGATAATATAAATATAATATATATCACATGTAAATAAAGTTACATCTTAATGGCCACCATGAGAGGTGGTAGTAGATAATTGAATAATCATCATTTCGTGAGGCAGTAGTTCTCCGTCCACAGAAACGGTATGTTCTTTTCCGATTAGATGGAGGTATGTGTAGGTGTATCTAAAATAATTATCATAACAAAAATATAATATATTTAGGGTACTGGTTTTTTTATAAAAGAAAGGAATAAAAATATTTTAGTGGGTTGGAGAAGTAAAATAAAAGAAGAGAACATTAGGGAATATGTTACTTTAAAATTGGGTAACTCCCTTTGGTTTAAAACAAAAAGATTTCTTGAAGTGACTTATGCCTAAGGTAATGATTCTAGGTGGAATAGAGGGATCTTGAAGATTATTTGGGAAGAATTTGGACTAGAAAATGTTCTTGAGAGGTGTGAGTAATTTGTTAGAGGTTATAGATTATTATTAGGGGGAGGAGGGGCTCTTTAGGAATGTTTGAAAATACTATTTTATTATATAATGAAATTTGGTTTCTAAAGGTCCTAATCTTCTTAAAGTAGAAGATAAGATGATTATTTTTAGAAATAATATCATAAAATAATAATTGGACAGGTTTTGGATATTGTTTTAATTTTTATAATCTTATTTATTTAAATCATTCATTTATGAGGTAAACAGTGCATCATTATTGTGTCATAAATAATTTTATTTATTTGATGTCAAAAAATTATAAAAAAAATACCATGATGTAGGAAATATTTTTATATTTCAAAAGAATAGTTATTTTTGAAGAGATAACCAATATAACCCCATGTAATAATTTATTTACTAAAATATATATGTTTATGTCATTTTTGTCATTACTTTAAATTAATTAATATAAATTGTCATTATCACTTTTAAGTGTCTCCATGGGGTCCACAAATAGACCAAAAGATGCCCATGGTTAGAAATGTATCAAACTATAGGTTTCTTACACATGATAGTGTAATTTAATATTATTATAATATTATTTTTACGTTGAATTACCCTATTTATCTTTAAACGCGGTAACTACAAATCAAAAGTTACTATTCACCAAAAATTATTTTCATATTATTGAACCAAATTTTACATACTCATAACAATGATGTATATTGGATTTTTTTAATTCAATTTATAGAAGTGGTAAAATTTCATTTAAATGAAAAAGTCGATTTTTTAACTACTACTTAGTGTTTTCACTATTCATCAAAAATTGAAGTTTTTTCAGAAAAACACCAAAAAATAATCCTAACTTATATTTGATATTATGAATTAAAAAATAATTTCTATTCTACCAAATAAAAAACATATAAGTTTCATTTATTAATTTAAAATTATTTCTCGTTGTCTAAACAAAAACTGTGTTTTTTAAGAAATAATATCTATCAAAAGATTTCTACTTGTTTATATCCAATTTCAAAGTGAAATTACATCCAATGACCAACATTATATTAAATGGTAAAAATATAATCTAATAAAAATTGTAAACCAATTAAAAAGATAATATAACCATATAAATAAATTATATTAAAAGGAAAATTTGAATTAAAATACAGTATTTCTCACTATTCATTAAAAAATAAACATTATCTAAAAAATACCAAAATTTCATCCAATGTAAATTTTTATGTCCTGATTTTAAAGAATAATTTTATTTTTTCAAATTTAATATATAAAAGTGTCATATATTGGGTTTAAAAAGGATTCACCATTAAAAGGTGGTAAATCTCATTTTTTTTGAAAAATATATATTTTATCTGAAAAATTGAATTTGTTCTTATAATATTTTTAAGAAACACATAATATGAAAGTAAAAATTATATAGTGTATATAAAAATTTAAAATGCGGTTAATACTATTTATAACATATTTTTTAATGGCTAGTTTAGTAAGTCATCGTACGCTGGAACTCGGTGTTGTGTGTAGTGAAAGCTATTGAATTAAATTAAAGAGATAATGTCTATGAAATCTTGTAGTGTTACAAGGGAAGTATCATTACAACAAATTTGTGTCAGACATTCCTTATTTTGGAATAAAAATATGCTTTATGTGATTATTTTATTATCATACCCATGATTTACATTGATATAATCCTTGGTATGGATTAGCTTTTGAACTATGATGCGAAATTTTATTTCAAGAAGAAAGAGGTTACAATTTTTGAGGATGATGTGGAATCCATTATATTTAGAGAAGAAAAATCACCATTTGATTCTCATCTAGATCCACCCCCAGTAGCTCTACTGAGTTCAATTATTGGGGAAGAAGGGAATGCAATAACTATGGGTGAGGAATGGACTGTTCAAATTGAGGAAATACCTATTGTTCAAGAATATGTTGATGTGTTTATAGAGGATTTACCTGGACATCCTCCAGAGTAGGAAAATTGATTCTTCCATTGACTTAATTCTGGATTCAATGACTATATCAAAGACCACTTATATAATAAAACTATGGAGTTGGTGGAACTAAAGAAACAATTAGACAAATTGAGTGATAAATTAATTATTCACCCTAGTGTTGCTCCATAGGGAGCCATTGTTCTTTTAGTTAAGAAGAAAGATGGATGAAAGAGGTTATGTATTGACTACATTGAGATCAGTTCTATAACAATAGAGAACAAGTATCCCCTACATCACATTGTTGATTTATTTAATCAAGAGCATGGAGCTCAAAATTTTTAGAAGGTTGATCTTTGATCTAGATATCATTAGTTGAATGTGAGTAAAAAAGATATTCCAAAGACAACATTTCAAACCCTATATGGGCATTACGAGTTTATAGTAATGCAATTTGGACTGACTAATGCGCCCTCTATTTTCATGGATCTAATTAATTTAGTTTCATGGAATATATTGATGACTTTGTGGTGGTATTTATTGATGATATCTTGGTATACTAAAAAATCTATGAGGATCATAAAAATTAGTTGCACATTATTCTGAAGTCTCTTAGAAGAAATGAATTATGTGGGACATTTAGCATGTGTGAATTTTTTATTCAATTAGTTTCCTTTATTGGTCACATTGTCTCTAAGGATAGAATATCTATTGATCCTATGAATAAAAAGGATATACAATAATGGCCTACTCTAATAAACATAGCTAAGGTACATAGTTTTATTAGTTTATCATTTTATTATTAGTTTTTCGTTCAAAACATCACTCATTTAGCCAACCCAATGACCAGGCTTATACGTAAAGGGGTTAATTTTGTATGGAAAAAATAATGCGAGGATGTTTTCAAAGAATTTAAGAGGGCCTTAGTGAATTCTTAAATCCTAACTCTACCATTGGTGAGTTATTGGTTTGTGGTCAATATTGATGCATCAAAAAATGGAATTGGTTGTGTCCTTATTTAGAATTAAAGGGTTATTGTTTATGCATCAAGGCAGTTAAAAATTCATGAAAAAAACTATGCTACACAAGATATTGAATTAGCAGTGGTAATATTTTCAATGAATATATGGAGACATTATCTATATGGAGAAAAATTTGCGATATTTACATATCATAAGAGTCTAAAATATATCTTCTCATAGAAAGAACTCAGCATGAGGAAAAGGCGATGGCTTGAAATACTCATGGATTATGATTGTTTCATACACGACCACCCAGGAAAGGAAAACAACGTAGCTGATGCCTTGAGCATGAAGGATTATGGAGTTCTCAACAAAATGATTATTGATAAGGATCCTTTGTACATGGATCTAGTGAGGATGAATATGGGAATTATCAAAGAAGTCGAAACATCACTACTTTTTCTAATGGTTTCCTAACCGTCTTTATTTTAATGAACTAAAACATCAGAGTCTCATGATGAGAATATTCAAAAGAAAATTAATGCTGTGAAAGATGGGAAGTTGGCTGACTTCATGTTTTAAGATGGAATTTTGAATTTTGGGAAGAGGCTATGTGTTCCCTCTCTGCTCGGGATGAAAAGGAGTTATTGGATGATTCTCATATCTCAAATTTATCTATACACCCTGGTAGCACTAAAATGTATAGATATTTGAATGAAATGTTTTGGTGGGATAACATAAAGAGGGAAATTGATAATTATGTATCAAGATATTTAGAATGTCAACAAGTTAATTCCTAACGACAAAACCCTAGAGGAGTCATTAAACCTCTCCCTATTCTTATATGGTAATGGGATAACATCACCATGGATTTTCATCACTGGATTACACAAAATTCCAAGAAAGAATGATGAAATATGTGTAATTACTGATCGACTTACAAAATTTGCACATTTCCTCACTATAAGGGAGGATTTTCCACCAAATCATATTGCATGAATCTATATCAATGAAGAAGTAAAAATTTATTGAACACCTCTTTCAAATGTTTCTGATCACGATCATTGATTTACATATAATTTTTGGAAATGTATTAAAAAATGTTTGGATATTGAGCTTCGATTATGTACTTCTTATCACCCAAAAATAGACGTACAATCAGAAAAGAGGATCCATCCTTATAGGACATGTTGAGATCATGTTTACTTGACATTAAAGGTATGCGGGGGCAATATTTACCTTTAGTGGAGTTTTTCTTCTACAATAGTTTCCATTCAAGTATTAAAATGGAACCATAAGAAGCATTGTATAGAAAGAGATGTCGTAAACCTACTTGTTGGGATGAAGTTGGAGAAATGATGCTTGTGGGCCCAAATCTTGTGGAGGAAACAATAGTTAAGGTAAAGACTATTCAAGGCTATATCAAAGCATCTCAAAGAAGAAGAAAAAATCTATGGTGATATTTAAAGGAAGGATTTGGAATTTCAAGTGGGAGATCATGTTTTCTTAAAAGTATCTCCATGAAAGGGTGTTATTAGATTTGGGAAGAAATGGAAATTGTGCCCTAGGTACATATTCTCTTATGAAATTCTAGATAGAATTGGAGTTGTTTCATATCGTTTATCTATTCCACCTAGCCTATCTATAGTAAACAATGTGTTCCATGACTCATTGTTGAGAAAGTACATGCGAGACCCAACACATGTCCTCACTTCTAAAGGTATAGAATTGGAACCTACCCTATATTACGGTGAAGAGACTATCTAGATTCTAGACACTAAAGAACAAGTTTTGAGGAATCAGAAAACTTTTCTGGTAAATATAATTTGGAAAAATCATAAAATTGGAGAGGCAACATGGGAGCCTGAGAATATGATGATGAATAACTACATAAATATCTTTGTGAGGTAACATTCTAATAATTTCGAGGACGTAATTTTTGTAAGGAGGGGATAATGTAACAGCCCAAGATTTTGAAAATTCATTTAATATTGAATGCACAAAACACTAAGTCTATATAAATACAAATTTGTTATAACCTAGCCAGTAGGCATAATTTATCAACATCAATGATTTTAATTTTGAAAAAATGACATACACGGTTGCGTTCAGTAAGATATTTGGAGTCTGATTGAATCAATTTAGTTTTTGATTAATAATAAACTACCCTTATGAATAGTCACATACCCTTATAAATAGTAATGAATAGTAATGAACAGAAAAAACAATAAAAAATTCACCAGTAAGTGTATAAATAAAATTTAGACATCCTATAAGTGAAAACGATCGTTGAATAAGTATTGATATTTTTGTTTGTCATAATTATTTTAATTACAATTTTCTGATTAACAGAATAATTTAAAATGGAAATTTATTTTCATAATATGTAATAATATATTTTTATTTTATTTTCTTATGGTAATATGATAATTTTATGGGAACTTGGTTAATTTCTCATGGTGTTATAAAATGAGTTATTATTTTAAAATAGTTTTTTGGAATAAATTATTATTTTATTTACAAATTAAATTAAATATATGTATAAAATTATTTTAATAAAATGGATTTTATTTTTGAATTCTGTACATTGAAAAAAAAAATTGAGTAAATGTTTTGTATTTTTCTAAAATACTTGAATTTTGTGTAAATAGTAAAATACGATAATTTATGATAAAGGCTAAATTCATTGTTTATTGGGTCATAAGTGATGTAAGGCTGATTTAATCCCACTAGGTTCAAAATCACAGGCAATTATTACTATTATGGGTCACATGAATCAACAATATTGGTTGTCTTGAGAGAAATAATAAAATAATAAGTAAAATAATGGGAAAACCCTCCTCTCATCCACTATAACCCCCCCCCCCCCCAACACACACACACACACTCTCTATCTCTCTTATCTTTAATCCTCTCAAGCCTTGTTCCATGGATAAATTCTACCCAAATCTCCTCCCAAGCTCCCCCCCCATGTTCAGCATCCCTTGGTCTCATTGAAAGATCAAAACCCCATCCCTAAAGAGGCTCTTAAGGATGATTACTTCAAGAGGTAAATTCTTCTCTTCATTGATCTTATTTTCAGATCCTTTATTATCTTTTCTATTTTACCCCCCCCCCCACTCTCTCTCTTCTCTTATTTAAAGTCCCTTTATTTTCTTATTTCACATTCCTTTCTTTTTTTCTCTTATTTCAAGTTCATTTATTTTTCTTTCCTCATACCATTAACACTTTTCGATGTTCTTTTTCTTTCCACATACCATTAATATTTCTCTTATTTCAAGTTCCTTGTCAAAATTCTACCCATTTCCCTTATTTCAAGTTCCATTCTTTTATTTTTATTTTTATTTTTATTTTTCGTTCCTCATACCTTTAATCTATGTGATTTACATTCATATTTCATCCAATTATCCATCCTCATACCATGTAAATAAATGCTATATATAACCATTAAAACTTCTGGATGTTCATAAATAATTTCATTTTTGTATAATTACATCCTTTCCAAATAAACATCCATACACATATACAAATATACTGATCATGAAAACCAAGGAAACGAACACTCCAGAATGACGGAATTCAATATTTTAACATATTAATCTGTACATAATGAACTTAATGAAATTGTGATAAACTGAATACATGTCTAATAAGATCTAAATTAAGATATTAATTAGTATAATTTCATATTATGGTACATAAGTTCAATAGAGGAACACATTCAGACTTAAGCTGAGGGTTTTTCAACCTGAACCTCCCTTTTCATTCAGGTTAATCTTATTGTCAACTTACCTCAATTAAATTATTATTTATTCATATGTACTCCTAATATATTCTGTGAGAATGTTTTATATATTTTTAACAACCAGAATCCTACTTTAATTTATGGGTATTTATATGTTTTAAAAGGATCATACAAAAATTCCTCCCGAAATACAATCCTGATTCAATGGAATTTGTCGAATTATTACCTATATTCAAGGGCACTCTATACTCTATTTTTTGTAATACATTGTATTTATAAAATCTATCATTTTATTATTAAAATTTAATCTTACATAACTTATGGTTTTATAGAAATATGTTTCCAAAATAAATCTTCTTTTCAAAGTAAAATAGTATTTATCTCATGAATTACTCGATAATTTTAAAAAAGTATATTCATCTATTTCAACAATTATGTTGATTATTATGTATGATATTATCTACCACATTTAATTGAATTTTTTATGGTTAGTTTTAATATAGATATTCTATCCAAAAACCATTCACCAATTTACTTTGAATGGTAGTGTTTGTGCTTAATGTTCGGGGAAAGTTAATTATAATTAATATGTTAGTTTCAATATGAATATATATGTTGTTTATGTTTATCCCCTCTCATATGAGGAATACATTGGACTGATTATGTGATGGTTAGGGCCCAATATACCTTCTCAATACATTGGTAGGTCTCATGAGACAAATATATATGGACTTTGCTGAGGCCCTACCCAATTTTAGATATGGTTTTGGATGAGGCCTTAATCATTTTTAGGTGTCTTGGATGAGGCCTTGACGATATATTTCAGAATGTCCGTCATATGAACTTCCCTCATTAAGAAGATATAAATTCATAGTTCATGTGGCTATTTTAATAGTATAATACAAAATTATTATGTTTTATTACGACATTATTTACTCAGCTCATATTCCTATTATAAAGTGTTGAAGTTTATTATTTGTAGAGGCATGTGTTTTCAATTTTTCACCATGCCTAATGTTTATATTAATGATATCTTAGATTGTATTTCTTACCCTTATTGGGCATCTAAACTCACCCCTTCCTATGTTTCATTTTTCTAGGAAAATATGAGGTATATTATGATTAATTTCAAGGATAATATTAGAGTTTTGGATTTTCCCCAATGGAACTAATATTTTCTATTTAATTTCAAGTTGTAATATTGAACTTATGTATGTATATTGTTTCCAAATATGTTAAACCACGTGGTCCTTTAGGATGTATATTCCTTATTTATATTAAAATGTAATAAAATAAGGCAGTGGATCCCAGAAACTATAGTTAGGTCCTTATAGTTTTCCAACTAACTGTGTGAATCATACTTCCTAGTTAATTCTCAAAAATCATAGAGAATAAAAGTTTTGAAAAATTTAATAGAGGAATTTAATAACTAAAAATAATTTATAAAAATTATATATAATTTAAAATTACCAATTTATGTCTAATATAATAGATTATATAAATAGTCAAAGGCTTTTTAAATGTTCTAGCATGCTAACATTTAGAACCAATGTACTCAAGATTTATATCACCTTTCTAGTAATGATATTTTTTAAGCAATGTATTATATCATTATACCCCACTCTAAAATTTGATATAGGATTATTATAAATATTTATTGCACTTGAATTATCACAATTTATAGGGACATGTTAGAATTGATATCCATATTCTAGTAATTTATGTTTTATCTCCAAAATCGGTGCAGAATAACTTTATGTAACTATGTACTCAGCTTCAATATTGGATAATGTCATAAATTTATATATATTACTTCACCATGACACTATAGACATGACCGAAACCTTAAATGTTCAAAAATTTATTTTTCTATCTAACATAAAACCAAAAATATATATATATTTAAATAATTAACCAAATAAAATTATTTTCCCATAGAGTAAAACAATCCTATGTTGGTTTCATTATTGAGGTATTTAAAAATTATTTTCAGAGCTAGTAGATGTGAATCCTTTGGAATTAATTGAAAATGGGCACATATTCATACACTAAACATTATATCTCGCTGAATAAAATATATATAGTAAAATTTCATCACACATATGTATGTTTTTGATAGACTGATTACCTAGTTTCATCAAGATGGAACATGCAGCTAGTACTCATGATAATATCCCTTCTTTTAGAACTTTCAATTCCAAATAAAAGTATAATATATTTGGTGAACATTTTTGATGAAAAGCAATTCATTATTTATTTTTAAAACTTTTAAATCCAATAATTAATTTAATTTTACCCATCAAACTTATTTAAAATTCCCCATGCATCAGTTTTTAAAATTCGGTACACAAAAAATTTCTTAATGATCAAAAGTAATATCATACAAAAATGATACTAGTAGAACATATTATAAAATTATTTTAATAATTATATAGGGATATTTAAACCTTTATAAAAACCTTTAACAATTAAAAAAGAGCTAAACTTATCATACCAAGCATTGGGAGCATATTTTAAACTATATAACGCTTTTTTTTTAAAATGAAAACATGATTTAGAAAGTGATGGTTTTAGAGTCCAATGGGTTATTCAAAAAACATCTTAAAAACATTACCATTTAATAATTCACTATTGAAATCCATTTGATATAATTTTAAATTAAATTGTGCTTCATCGAAAAGAAAAATCATGGTGTCTTAAAGTCTAGCTATCGGTGAGAAGGTTTCCTCAAAATCAATACCTTCTTCATGAATATATCAATGTGAAACCAGTATATATTTATTTCATAATATTGTGCCTAAATCATAAACCTTGATTCAAAAAACCCATTTAATGCCAATAGTTAGGTATTATTTGGTTCTTTGAACTAGTTCCTATACTCTATTTATTTCAAACTGATTATGTATGTCTTACATACAAATTACCCAAAATTCATCAGAAATTGCATCATTGATGTTCTTATGTTAAATATGTGATAAGACAAATTTATATTTTGGATGATATCCTAAATAATCTATAGTCTGAGTCCCTCTATCTTGGTCACCTACTAACGCATTTAGTGGATGATATCTATGAGTCCCAATATATCTAATAATAGATGTGTCTGATAGATCATTCTCATTTACATATTAATATTTATGCTGATCATCATAATTAGATTATTTTTTTATCAATGGTCTGAAAAAATTATTATTAGGTTCATAATTTTTGACCAAACTAGAAAATTCATCCCCATGATTTTCAAAATAGTTCTTAGGCTCATGTGGATCTCTTTAATAAAATGTTTCATTTATATATTCTTCCACAATCTATGCCTTTTTATTAAACACACTATAAAATTTTATGGTTTTAGAATATCCATTAAAAAATACTTCCTCTCTTTTGGAAGAAAAATTGTATAAATTATCTTTTGTATTGATTATTAAGTCTTTAAATCCAGAATCTATGTAGTAATTAACTTTTTTTTTTCAATAATTCTATATTTTATAAGTTTTATTCCTCAAGAGAGGTATAATTAAAATTCTATTAATTTTATAACAATATTTGTTCACATATTATGGCCAAATGTAAATTGGTAAATCATAATCATTGAGCATGGTATGAGAAATATGTTGAAGGTTTATATTTCTCCTCTCTACTACATGATTATTCTATGGGTTTTATAGCCCCATGGGCAACGTTACTTCTTTTCAGGTTAAAGAATTTACAAATTTGAAGCACGAATCAAATAAAGCACTAAACTACAGGGATGTATTGGATATGAAAGTACAAGGTCGAACCCATAGAGACTGGGTTGGTTAAATATTAATTAAATAAAATAAATACAACTGCTTATGATTTGAAGAATGTAAATCTAAGATATTGATAATTGGATTGGTGAAGATATTGAGAGAAAAATATATTAAAATGGTGTTGGTCACTAATGATTCTAGATTCATGAGATGACATGGTTTAAAATAATCAGTTAAAAATCATATAGTTTTTGGAATCATGCCCTAGAGAGTCCAATGGTCATGATAAACACACTCCACCCTAAACTATCTTTTTCGCATGTTCAGGTACTATGGATTGAAAAGAATGGTTAACCCGAAACCTTAATTAAATATAGATAAGATAAAAACCCAATGGTCATGGTGGCTGTCTAACCCTAGATCACACATTAAATAAATGCATTTCATCCCCTCAGGAAATGGTCATGCATAAAGAATGAAATAAATTAAACCCATTCACTAACCCCACTCATAATGTTCATGTATAAATAATCTAGAAATATATAGAAATGAAAATCAGATATTAAATACAAAAATTAATTGAAATTAAAAATAAAATTATTTATACCTTCAATCCCCATTCATAACGCACACCCCACCACAAAAAATCACCCACTCATGCTAACCATGAGCGGGTGCAGAAAAATAATGAATGAAAAAATACAGAACACGGTAAAGCAGCACATGTACCTTCATCCAGTGAGTGTCTTCTAGTGGACCTCCATCAAAACATAATTGAGTGTAGAAGTAAAGACCTCTATTTATAGGGTTCAAATTGGCTATGGCCAACCCATTTCGTGACCTGTAATAGATTACATGTCCTGTAATGTTGATCCAAGTCCCCTTCATGATTTTTAACCCTATTTGACTGTGTCACGTTTATTTTTATGCTGGTATCTGATTACACGAAGTGTAAAAGAGTTTCACATTTTTTAATTCCTAGACATTTATTCACCAGTAATCTTGGAAGAATCATCTCTAAAATCTTCTCCTAAAAAAATCTCACATTGTGTAATAGAGTTACATTACATGTAGTTCTATATTCATACTGTGAATGAAATTCATGACTATTTCTATTGGAAGTTCTTCACATAAAAATTTTAGGACATTTAAATGAATTAAACAATGTGTAATCACTTCTAATCTAGTTTTTCAGCTTCAATCTTTCTCAAAATTCCAGTGTCGTATCGCAAGCGAAGAAAAGCAACGCGAAGTGTCTTTTTCCACCAAAATACATCCTTTTTTATTCATTTTTCAAATATTCATTGTATCCTTAAAAAGATCATAATACACGTTAATAAATTCCAAGATTGAAAAGAATATAAATTAAATATATAAATGAACACATACAAGTACCATAAAATATATGCATGAAATACACTTATTAGGGGTCATAGGAGAAGAAAGGTAATGACTATATCCATGTTGTGAGCATAGTGATTCAAGTTTTGTTTTTAAAAAAAATAATGGTTATGATCACTTATTATGTTTTTAATTATAAATCCACTAATAGTTTATATAGAAAAATCATATTTTGAAAAATAGAGAAGAGGTTCACTTTTGTGAGTAAGGAAAAACAACCATGTATATCTTTAATGATCATTCATTGTAACATAAGAATAATGTTTTCTAGGTAAACTAGATGCTCTAGAGGGTCCTAAAAAATACATGTAAACCAACTATAATAGTTTATAAGTTAAGGCCTCTTTCTTTGATTTTAATGATATTTTATGTTATTTTCTATTTTAAAAGGGAATAAAGTCATTGGGTTTTGGGAATTTTAACTTAGGTAGATCCATAACTAAACCATTTATAAGAATATTTCTAAGTGACTGAATATTTAAATGGCATAGTATTCTACACCAAATCCAATATTCATATCTAAAGGCACTTAAAAAATAATGTTTTTCAAAAAACAAGGAATTTAAATTTATAGCATAAACATTTTAATTTCTCAAATAAGTAAAAACTAAAGCATAATCGTAAAAAAATCAATAAAAGTATTGTCTTAAAAATTAAAATGAAACCATTATCACAAAATTGTAAAATTATATGATAATTATATTTCAATCAATCTATAAATACAATTATTTGAATTAAAATTTTACTTGAGTTACTGATTTAACCAGTGCCAATTATCTTCCATTTGACATTATCATCGAAAGTGATATGTCTACCATCCGATTTAATAATTTTTTTGAAGATTAAATAGTCTCCATTAATTTTCCTAAAGCATATACTATTGAGGTACCATTTTTTTCGGAACTCTATAGTAAGGCTTCATAGAAAATATATTTAATCCTGAAAAAATTTCCGTACCATATTATAATGGAATCAAAGATGTTAGTTATAATATATTTTGGAATCTATAACTTTTTTATTGGTTTCCTATAATAATTATATAAATTTTTTGAAATAATGACTTAATTTATTATTTCATAATAAAAACTATTAATAGAACAAGAATAACTACAGTTTTGAAGAAATTTATTTTTAATAATTATTCGATGTCCATGCTGACATCTTCTCTTAGTTGTATATTTAAGAGTTGTATATTTACCAAGAATTATATTTGGTGTTTTCCATCCATTGTTAAATATCTCTAAATATTTCTTTAATTGTTTATTAGATAATTTCATCTCATTGTTCCCTTTATTAAGTTTATTATTCTTATCCTCCTCTACTAAAAGATCAGTTTTATAGTGAGATATCACATCATACTCCTTCTTTATTATTTTTTATATATATTTCAATTTATCAAATTTGTATTCTATTGTTTTATAATATTAAAATAATTCCTCATTGAGCATATTTTAAGAAGCAATTTTAGTTTCAGAATTATTTAAATTGTGATAATGAGATTCTAGAAAAACATTTAATACTGTAGAAGTGTTTTTATAAAATAAATATTATCTTTATCACTCATATCTCCTCTGATTGATTTTTATTCACTTGAACTATCCTCTCAGACACACTGAGTGGATTTTAGAGCCTTTTTATAACTTTTACTCTTTTCCTCATAATTTTTTATTATACTTTTGAATATTAAAGTCTTATTTGATGTGTCTTTTTATTTTACATTCATAGAAGATTATTTCATTATCTAAATTGTACTTCATCAAATATTTTCTCCAATTTCCTTTTCCATACACACCTCTATAATTGAATATCCTGAAGAAATTATTCTTTTTAATGAGCTTTTTGAAAATTATTGGCTAATTTTCCATATCCTCATCAATGAGAGTTGTTGAATATTTATCACATTGGATTTCATCATTGATCTTCTCTTTTTGTTTTGAGACAGTAGTCTTGAAATTGAGATACATTAATTTTAGTTCTTCCACTACCTTTTTGTTTACTTTCAATTTTCCTTTCATACATCACTAGCATTCCAATTATTTTCCTTTACTTGATGTATAAAAATTTCACATGATTCTCTTATGGATACATATTTTCCTTTTCATATTTATAGTAAGCACCATAGCAGTCACATGACAGGATCCCTGCCCATAATTTTATTTCCTAGGGCATGAATCATGTTAAATAACTCATTATAATTAAGATACTTTTCATATATATATTCATCTGAATTTCTCTTAAAAGTATAATATATTACATTGTAAGTATTTAAATGAATTTCTTTAACATGACTTGTTCTTTCATGTGAAATAGCAATGGTCTACCAAATATCAAATGCAGTAGCACAAGAATATATTCTATTAAATTCAACTTCAACTAAATAATTTCAAAAGAATTATTAGCTTTAAAATTACAATAATATGTATCTTTAGTAGCATCACTCAAATTAGCTCTAGAATTTATTATGTTTTTCATATTTATCTTTAATTACCATCCAAATATCAAACACCATACTTTCTTGGTGAATTTTCATCTTAATCTTACATTGATCCTAATTAATTCCATTAATATATGTAAGACAATTACTAGTAGTTAATACTTATCTATTTTTATCTATAAATAATAAATTTAGAAATGAAATAGGTTTTGGATATTTAAATACAAATAAGTCAGAGTTAAAAAGATGTTTGAAAAGTATATGATAACAAATGTTGGTCATAGTGAGTAACTTTGGAGGGGGTGAATTAAGTTCCCAATAAAAATTCTATTTAAAAATAATTTTAAAAATAAATACCAATTTAATAATAACACCAATTCAATAAAAATAGTAAAACTATATAAATTCCATGTTTCAAATAATTTCTCAGAAGTGGGATTAATTCTCAGTTATAATCTCTTTTTAAGTACTTTACCTTTTGAAATTATTTTAATTACTTGTACACTTTATATAAATACAGTTTTAGACTAACTATTAATGTAATGTTTTTTATATTCCATACAATTGAAAGATATTATAAAATTAAAACAACAAGACCCGAAAAAACACACTGTGGAATTTAAAAAAGTGGCTCGATCTCAAGATGTGACCGAGTCCCCTCCATTTGGAAATTACATGCTACCAAGAATTTTATTAATTAATAAGTTGATTCTCAACCAGGATCAGGTTTTACCAACAATAGTACACAAGAATGTATAGGATAAAATCATCTTCTATAGTTGTACATGTAATGATAGTGACACATAGTTAGGTAGGACCTCTTCCACCATTATTCATAGGATTAAAAAATAAATGATTTTAGTGAATATATATTATTCTCTGGTTTATCACAAGAGATTCTGTTTTTATATATATATAGATTCATATAAAACAAAGATCAAAATAACAGTTACAAAATAAATAGAAAGTGGTAAAAGCTAGAAAAATAATTAATCTTGATATAAGTAGATTCAATTGTTTTTAGTTCTTGAATTTGTCTTTAGACAAATCTTGGAAAATTTTCTTAGAAAATTATATAAAATAGAGCATCATAATTTTTTTTGTAGCACAGGTTCTCATGTGAAGGATGCTATGCTTTTCTCAATTTAAGAGAAATTTTTTTCAATTGTTAACTCTCACATATTATCCACATGATCAAAAAATTATATTAAATAGAAGATTATCATATGTATTCATTAGATAATATTCATTCTTCAATGAATGAACCAACACTACATTAAATGCTTTAAAACTAGCTATTGGATATTTTAAACGCTCAACTAATAGGCCAGGCATGGTAAGTTGTCTTTAATTAATGGATGGTTAGTTAATCACATGGAAACATGACATAATCAGTTGATGCAACAGGGTGACATGGTCAGTTCATGTCTTCACACAATCATCTCATTTTAAATGTGGTATGTTTATGACTTCATGTGGTAAGCTCTTTTTCCATGTGTTCACTACATTAGAAGACACAATTAATATATTACCTTATGAAAATTTATGCATACCCTAGCATGATAAATGTTTCTCTCCACGTAGTAGGTAATTTACTCCATGTGTTATCTTTGCTAATTTTCATGGTTAGGTATTTTTATCTAATTGTAGGACTACTATACATGCGATAAGGTGATTCTTAATGCACTGTAAGCTGAATCTTCAATGTCTGGCCACTTTTTGACCTATAAAATTTTTGTTCATATGACTCATGATAACTAGTTTTTCTTCATGTAGTAAGGTAAAGTATAACATGTGATATGATGACTTGGAAATATGACCATTATATGGTAAGGTGGCATGGTAAGCTCTAGACTTATCTATTTTCTCAAAAAAAATTATTAAAAAATGTTCTAACATAAAACATGAAAATAATTAATAATAAGATAAAAATAATTTCAAATAATTAAAAGAAAGAGTTTCTATTCTAAACCGACATATTGTAATGATATGAAAATTAATAATGAAAATTAATTACAAGATTTGGTCAGAAAGACTGACTCAATATTTTGTTGGTTAGACACCCCTACATAGATTCTACACTATATTACCAAGTGGTTAAAACATAGTGATTGGTGATACATCCCAACAAAAAAACCTATCCATTAATTTATTATATAGAATAATTATACCTATCTATAATAATAAATATTTTTTCACCCTAATTACTCAACTACACTTTTAAATGGTTATACACCCCAGTCACAATTTCCCTGTTGTTTTGATCCAATGATATAAAGGCCCCCTTCTTGATCTAGCTTACTTTAGAACCTCTAGAGAATGATCTTCCTCTGTGAATAAAACATGGTTAAATAGTCTTAATGTGAACATATTTTTCAATATTTTAAAAAAACGTTAGTCTTTATCAAGTCTACAAGTCTTGATACAACCTCTAGAGTTTGATGTATTTGGTTTTTCCTTGATGTTCATTAATAGTCTAGTGCACAAAAAAATTCCTTCTTTAATATCTCCCATATTCAACTCATTATGTCTCTTAGATACACTATAGTATTAGGGATCTAATAATTATATTTACAACAAAATCATTTCACTTCACCAGCACATAAACCCACACACACAGACACACACACACACACATATATATATATGTATATATACAAGCATAATATCATGTGAACATACATTGAATATTATTTCTAAAATCGTTTTTCAATTTCCGTGATAATTTTAAGATATTTTTTAAACATGGATACTTCATTAATATTTGGTAAGTGTGGTATTATCATTCAAATGGTCTAGTAAATTTCAAATTTATTTCTCCTTAGAAATCCCTAGTTAATTATTATTTTTTCAATTCCTTAAATACTTGTAATAATTCAATATTTTTTTACATGATTCAAAAATATTACATCTTTAATTCCCATTAAATGAAAAGCATTAAATTCCACCTACTTGTTCCTAAATGAATGAATTGTGAAATAACACTTTCTTTTTGTGGTGTGAGATTCAAAACATTCACCCAAGAATGAACATCACATTTTATAACTCCCTATTTCTCCTAGTAAAATTATAATGTCACTATGATCACTAAAACTCCCAAGGGGAATATAATGTGGTGTGGTGGTGTCATAATTTTATATCTCCTTATAATGTGGTCACCATTTATTCAATGTAGAGATCATATCATTTATACCATCACCTTTAGATTGACATTGTTTACTCAAGATTAATAACAATGGTTTTGATATCATCGTGATATTGAATCCATTAATATATTCATACTATCATAATTTAAATTATTCAATCTACAAAAATGACTTATAGAATCTCATAATTCCATTAAATAGCTTAGAGTAGCCTTTATGAAGATCAACAGACCAATATGAATCTTCTAGATTCTCTATATAAAGCCTTTATAAATTTCTCATCACCCATAAAAACTCCTTAGTTCATTGTAGTTAACATTATGTAGCCTTCATTCCTTATTAGTAACCATGACTTAGAACAATAAATACCTTTATTTAAGTTATGTTGCCTATAGATGACATTTATGTACCCCATTTAAGTCAAGGGTTTCCATTACCTATATTTTTCAACTCATTGATAACCTTTACAAAGTCATAGATTTACCAACACATAATGCTTGATATTTCTATTTACCTTTAAACATATAGTGTAAAATTATGTTATCCTTTATGAAGGTACTATAATTCATAGTTTACCTTTAAAATCTTTTATAAACGTAGAGTTACTATAATATAAGTTAAAAATACAAATTATAATCATCTTAAGGCATGTTAATAAATTTTGATGACTTCCACCTTCCATTACCTATTGTATACAATTCTCCATCACTCATAAAAATTATTTATTCATGGCATGAACTAAAAAAACATTGATATAGCTCATGAATCCTTAAGAATCCTCCAAGAAATAGTATCAAATTCCTTCATTCAACACATATTTCATAATTGAAAATAAATTAATTTCTTACTTGGTCATATCAATACCCCCCTTTAAATTAATTATAAATAATAATAATCTCCAATGCCAATATGTGTAGATATATGGATTCATATATCTTCCACTTATTGAAAATAAATTAAAAGGATGATATTGGGGTTATCATCTCTCCTCTTCTTCAATTTCCATCAAGGAATCTTCTAATCCTCCCTAAAGAACCTATGATGTGTTGATGACTCCACTTGATTTTAATTATCAAAGAGCCCTTAGTCAGTACACTCTTATTCTACTTGAGATAGCCTAGTGTAGAAAAAATAGGGATATAAGAAAGGTTTTAAATTAAATCTATAAACAATCATACATGTGGTACCATTTTTAGAACTCATTTTTGGGGTGGCGTAAAAAAATATTTAACATGAGAATAAATTAATATACACACAATGAAAAAAATATTTTAGGTGGAAGTCAAAATAATTCTCCCTATATCTCAAAATTTTAACCAACACCCCCTTAATAAATATATCATAAATAGTATATAAATATAAATGAATGTGTGAATTTCAAATAATTTTTACAAGTTTTATCCAATTATATATTATTTCTAGATTCACACATCAGGTGAATATATATTAGATCCAAATCATATCACCCCTCCGAAATCGATTATTTATATTCGTATTTATTTTTGTAGTTAATAAAATCCATGAATGATTTTATCTTTGATATATAGTGTGTACAATCTCATAACTCTCCATGATTTCCCTTCATGATAGAGAACATTATATAGAAATATAAGAATAAACTGGGTTATTTTTTATTTTAGAAGAAACATTCAGGATAAGAGTTCTCTCTCAACCTATACTTAGTCTTTCAATTTTCATCAATTTCTTTCTTTTCAATAGCTTTGATAGGAAATTTATTCAATTTATTTTAATTATTTTTTTCTTTAAGTAATGTTTTATTATCAACTTTAATAATCATGGGGGATTAATTTCCATGTTATTTCATTGATGGTTTCTTAAATTTTTCATATAATAGAATAATAGCTATATAATTCTTTAGGAAATGATATTTTTACTATAAATCTCATATAATATAAATACATGGCCTTAAACATTACTTAATATTGAATTAAATGAATAATTCACATTGGGGATATTTTCAGGTTTAGATTTTTTGAGAATTACGACATAACTATTACATCTCAAAAGATTACAAGGTAGAAATATCTACAAAGTTTCCATTTTTTTCATAAAATAAAAACTCTTGAAAAAAAGATTCATGCCTAGTTCCATGTTTTAGACAGCATGACTTTTCCTTGATCCCATCCTTGACCCTATTCATATTTAAGTCCTATGAAAACATTTCAAAACTTGGGAAGAGCATAAAAATCTTAGTAAGGGTAACAAAACAAAGAATGAAAACATTTATTCATAAATACATACAAGACATGAAATCATTTACTTACCTCATGAAATAAAAATATTTATGAAAGACACATAGAAATAATTAATCATAAAGGTAACTTGTGGCATCCATATCATACTTACATTGTAGTTATCATAGCTACATAGGGAGTTACTTTGTAATACCCATCAAATTTTATTCCATAAATATCTTAGGAGAAACATTCATGTTTACCTCCTTCATGTTACCTAATGAATTGGAGAGCTATCTCGGGCTCACCCACCCTAGGTTTGTCATGGAACCACCTGTATATGTAAATAATGCCCAAGAACCATAACCTGATCATAACACATAACATAAGAATAAAGGAAACATAACATTTCCACATTGCAATAATAAAATATCATTTCAAGATATTGAAATAATAAATCAATTATCAAAATAATTTCCAATACCACAATACATAAAAATAGTATATGGTATTTAGTTTTCCTTTTAAAAAAATTTCAGCTTGTTAGGGAAGCCAAAGATCAAATAATACTCGCGGTGGCGGAAAGGTCATTGTCACAGCTTACATTAAAAAACATTAATTTTTGTCATTTATTTAAACACTTCATATAAAAAAGACTCCCTTTGAGTAAAATTAAAATTCAAATGGGTTTATACAATGTATAAAATAAACTCGTGTATAAAACTGAAAATGCCTCAATGAAAGAAGATTAAGATGAAGCCCCTTACCTCGTGTCTGACTTGACTCGATTGTTCTTTAATCTCCTGAATAATAAACTAATGTTAATTTATACTTGATTAAGAACCTTTTTCAAGTTTATTATTCACTTTATATCACTTATTTCCATGTTATAAACATTATTCAATCATTTAAGTTAATAATGTTCATTTTATCGATATTTGGTACTTGAGTAAAAAATGAACACCTTATATTTACAAGTTGTCCATGTGGTAATAGTTTCATTATATCCAGGATGATATTCATGATTTAGATATCATATATATCATATATATCCAGTATATAAATTTTTTTATAATAGTACATAACATTTAGAGGTAAGAAATGAAATGCAGCGTTCATGGAGATGGTAAGTTGTACGTACGCATGAACGCTACATTCATTTCTATTTCATAATTTAATGGAAATAAAACACAATGATATATAGTTATATTATAATTACAGTATAATTTCATATATAATATAGTTATCTCAATCCTTTATGCATCCCACAAAAGTCATTAACGAATCAAATCACTTTGAGGGGGCGGTAGTCCACACTTCCTCAAATGAGATTATCGTATTTACCCATTATGGAAACCATAAAGGCGTGATATAAATGGTAAGTACAAAAGAATAAGGAAATCATAAACATAATATAAATCATTTTTAAATATAGTTCCATCATAATTGCCACCATGATAGGCGGTAAGATGTAATTGAACAATCATCATTTCGTGAGGCCTTAGTTTTCCATCCATTGAAACATTATGTTCTTCATCCATTAAATGGAGGTATTTATAAGTGTAGTTCGAATAATTCTCATAAAAACATCCTAGTATATTGAGGATATTGTTTTTGTTACAAAATAAAGTAATAAAAAGAGTTTAGGAGTGGGAGAACTAAAATAAAAGAAAACAATTTAAGAGAAACTGTTACCTTTAATTTGGGTAACTCCCTTTGGTTTGAACCAAATGAGTTCTTGAAGTGACTTTTTTCCTTAGGTAAGGATTCTAGGAGGAGGAGAGGTATGTTGGGAGCTTAATTGGGAAGAGTTTGGACGATCCAAATGGCTTGAGAAGTGTGTGTGATATTTTAGAAATGGTCTCCTTTTATAAGGGAGAGGAGGGGCTCTTTTGGAAAGTGTGAAACTATTATTTTATAATATAATTATATTGTATTTATAAAGGTCCAAAAATCATTATAGTCAAAGATGAGATACCTCATGGTCGAAATAAAATCATTCAATCCGAATTGAAAATGTTTTGGATAATAATTTAATCATTAAAATCTTATTTATTTAAATCATTTGTTAATGAGGTAAATATTGCATCATTATTTTGTCATGAATAATTTAATTTATTAGATATCTAAAAATTATTAAAAAAAATACTATCATGTAGGAAATCTTTTTAGATTTACAATTAATATTTTTATACAAAAATATAATTTATATAACCCCTTATAAAAAGTAATTTACTAAAATATATTTGATTTTATCATATTTTCCTTTACTTTAAGTTAATTAATCTAAATTGTCATTATCACTCTCAAGTGGATTAATGTGGTCCCAAAATCGACCCAGATATGGCTATGGTCATAAAGGACTCAAACAATAAGGTTTGGACAAGTTTTAATGTAATTTTTAATTATTATAATATTTTTTATCTTTGAATTACCCTATTTACCTTTAACCGTGGTAAATAAAAGTCAAAAGTTACTATTCACTAAAAATTATTTTCATCTTAATGAACCAAATTTTACTTCTTGATAAAAAACATGTTTGTTGGATTTTTTAAATTCAATTCACAGAAGTGGTAAAATTTCATTTAAATGAAAAGGTCAGTTTTTTAACTACCACTTAGTGGCTTCACTACTCATATAAAATTTATGTTTTTCAGAAAAATACCCAAAATTCAGCCGAAGCATTATTTGATATTACGAATTCAAAATTGATGTCTATTTTTAAAAATTCAAAACAAATAAGTGGCATTAATTAATTTAAAAATTAATTCCCTTTGTTAAAAAATAGCATGTTTTTAAGAAAAAATAACTATCAAAAGATTGATACTTGTTTATGTCCAATTTCAAAATGAAATTAATTCCAATGACCAACATTGGATTAAATGGTAAAAATATATTTTAATTTCACTTGAAAACGAACTCAAAAGATAATCTAACCACACAAATAAATTATATTAAAACATAGTTTTGAATTAAAATACAATATTTTCAATGTTCATTAAAAATGAACTTTATCGGAAAAATTTCAAAAATTTACACAAAGTATATTTTGATGTCCCCATTCGAAAGAAGGATTATATTTGGTAATATAGAATGTATTAAAGTAACCAAAACTATATTTAAAGAGTATTCTCCATTAAAATGTGATAAATCGGCCTTTTAATGTAAATTATGCTTAAAATTAGATTCATTCACATTTTAAGCCTCTAACTTTTTATTGGATAATGTAAATACATTTAACAAACTTGTATAATAATATTGTAGTTAGTTTCATTCATTCCCGCCAATACAATGGCTAGGAGTTAACTACCATTTAAAATAATAATATTATATTATTAGTGTACAACGTAAGATTCCAAAAAAAACCCATTGTTACGTATCGGGTACGCTCTCGAACATACCAACCCCTTTAAAGTAAAATTAATATTTAATTCACAAATATTAATAAATATGAAATATGTATTATTCATCATTTACCTGGGATGTTACATCCTTCCCCCTTTTTGAGAATTGTGTCCTCGCAATTTTTAGTCACTTATCAAAATAAGTGGGGTATTTATCTCTCATAGAATTTTCAGATTCCGACATTACCTCTTCAGCCATATGGTTTTTCCACAAAACCATTACTTGGTGAATCACCTTATTTCGCAACACTTGCTCTCTATGGTCAAGAATCTAAACTGGTTGTTCTTCATAAGAGATATTCTCTTCCAGCTGAACTACCTCTGGGCTCAAAACATGAGATGGATCTGGAATGTACTTTCTCAACATAGAAACATGAGAAAACATTGTGTAACTAGGATAAAATTGGAGGTCAAGCCACTCTATACGAAACTGATCCATCTTTCTCCAGAATTTCCTAAGGTCTAATGAAAATCAGACTCAACTTTCCCTTCATACCAAAACACATCACACTTTTCCATAGAGTAACTTTGAGAAAGACATGATAACCTACCTCAATGGAAAGGTCTTTCTCCAGATATCTTCATAACTTTCCTATCTGCTTTGAGCTTTTCTCACGTGCTTCTGAATCAACTGAACTTTCTCTGCCATCTCTTCTACCAATTCTGGTCCCATCAGCTTCCATTCACCAACTTCATCCCATAGAGATGGAGTTCGACAACGCTTTCTATATATTTCCTCAAATGGAGCCATATGTATACTAGAATGAAAAACTGTTATTATATGAAAATTAAACCAAATAAAGATGGTGGTCCCAACTTCCCTGATAATCCATCGAGAAAGAACATAGCATATCCTCTAATGTCTGAATTGTTCATTCTGATTACTAATCTGATTGAGGGTGAAAAGTTATACTAAAATTTAATCCAGTACCCAACGACTTCAGAAGGACTTTCCAAAAGTAAAAAAGTAAACCTGGGATCACGATCCGATACAATGGAGTGGTAAACTGCATGAAACATGACTACCTCTTTAACATACAACTGAGAAAGTTGATCTAGAGACAAAGTATCTTGAATTAGAAGGAAAATAGCAGATTTATTCAATTGGTCAACTATAATCAAGAATGAATTATTACCTCGAGATGTCTTTGTTAATCCCACAACAAATTCCATGGATATATTTTCTCATTTACACTCTGGCACTTGTAGAGGCTGAAGCATTCCTTTCGGTAACTTTCACTCTGCTTTAACCTGCTGATAAGTCAAACACTTCACAGTAAAATCAGAAATATCTCTTTTCATTCCATACCACCAGTAATACTCCCAAAGATCTCTGTACATCTTAGTACTGCCATGATGAACTAAAAACGGAGAACTATGAGATTCACATAACAACTCATTATTCAACTATGAATCACAAGGCACACATAATCTCTTTCCAAATCTCAAATCGCAATCATTATCAAAATTAAAATATGGCAACTTACCCTTCTTATCCAACACAACCTTTTTCTGCAACTCATTGTCTTCCTTCTGTGCTTTCTTAATTCTATATGATAGAGATGATTTGACTGACACCTGAAACAAAACAGAAGAATTTCCTCTAAAAAAAACTTCTATTCAGAAGTTCATCAAATCAAAAACCAAAGGATCTCGTTCCAAACATAACATGGTTAATAAAGTATTACTTTTTTGACTCAAAGCATCAGCCACTTTATTTTCTTTCCCTGGATGATAAAGGATCATGCAATCATAATCCTTGATTAATTCCAACCATCTCCTCTATCTCATGTTTAATTCTTTCTGAGTGAATATATACTTCAAACTTTTGTGATCAGTATATATTTCACACTTCACTCCATACAAATAATGTCTCTAAATATTTAAAGCAAAAACAACAGCAGCTAATTCTAAATAATGTGTAGGGTAATTTAACTCATGTGGTTTCAACAGACGTGAAGCATAAGCAATTACCTGATCATTTTTCAATATGACACAACCCTATCCTTTCAATGAATCATCACTGTAGATAACAATCTCACCATTTATGGAAGGTAGTTCCAAAACTAGAGAATTCACCAATCTTCTTTTCAGTTCCTGAAAACAATCATCCCGTTGTTTTTTCCAGATGAAATTAAAACCTTTTCGAGTTAACTTAGTCATTGGACTAGATAAACATTAAAAGTTTTCAACAAACCTCATCTAATAACCTTCCAAACCAAAAAAACTACGAATCTCAGTTATATTTGTGGGTCTTAGCCATTCTTCAACAACTTCTGTTTTAGCAGGATAAACAGTTATTTCATTTTTTGAAATAGAGTGACCAAGGAAAGAAATTTGTTGTAACCAAAACTCACACTTGCTAAATTTACCAAATAGATTATTTCTTTTATAGTTTACAAGACACCCTTAAATGACATTCATGTTCCTCCTTACTTTTGGAAAAAAACCAAAATATCATCAATGAACACAACCACAAACTTATCCAAGAACTCATGGAAAATTCTAGTCATAAGATCCATGAATACAGCTGGTGAATTGGTTAACCCAAAAGGCATAACTACAAATTCATAATTTCCATATCTAGTATGAAATTCGGTAATTGGAATGTCTGCTTATTTTACTTTCAACTGATGGTACCCCAACCTGAAGTCAATCTTCAAAAAATACTGAGATCCCTGTAGCTGATCAAAAAAATCATGGATATGAGGAAATCGATACTAATTCTTAATAGTGATGTTATTCAGTGCTCTATAATCAATGTAAAGTCTCATTGAACCATCATTCTTTTTAATAAACAAGACAGGAGAACCCCATGTTGGATCAAATTAAGCCTTTATCTAATAACTCCTGCAATTGCTTCTTTAACTCTAAATGTTCAATTGGAGCCCTTCGATACGGGGGTTTTGAAATTGGCTTAGCATTAGGAACTAAGAAAAAAGTAAATTCAACTTCACGATCAGGTATAATATGAGGAAACTCATCAGTAAAAACATCAAGGTGCTCATTTACCACTGGAACATCTTTAATCTGAACAGTTCCTTTGTTTTCAACAATATGTTCAAGGTAACACTCATTTCCATCATTTACTAGTTTCTTAGATTCTTGGTATGTTATCAAAAGAAAGGGTTCATTTTTGTATACAAACTAAAAATCATTCTGAAAATAAACCTCTTTATCTCTGCAGACAATCTTAGCCTGATAAACAGAAAACCAATCCATTCCCAATATAACATCAAACTCTACTAGAGGAAAAACAATAAGGTTTGCAGGTAGATTCTTTTTGCACAAAAAGACTGGAATGTTCTTATGTTTTCTTTTTGTCTCAAAATTTCCTCCAGGTGTTTTTACCGTAAGTTCAGTAATCATATCATGAGATAGAATTACCAATTTACTATCAAACTTCTCAGAAATGAGAGAGTGTGTAGACCCTGAATCAAACAACACATTGGCATAATCTGAACAAACAAACAGTGTACCTGACACAACTTCATTTGATGGACAAACATCTGTTAAAGTAGTTGCAGAGGATTTCACCACCCCTTTCTTCTTTTAGTCTGGCATCTTTACTTCGGTTGAGTTATTTTTTGGACACTCATTTGCATAATGACCCATTTCATTGCACTTAAAACATTTTACTGACTGTAAATCAATTTTTGTCTTACCATTAGCTAGATCTTTTTCAGTGCAATTACGAGCCTTATGTCCCATTTTACCACATCGGTAGCACTTACCAGAATTCAGAAGACATTCCCCAGCAATCTTTTTACCACAATTTTCACAAACTGTAAACATACGTTTTTTACCATCAGACTTTTTTGAAGAGTTCTTTCCTTTCTCCTACCACCTCGCCCTCTTATTTTTTTTTGTTTGTCAAAGAATAACTAATCATCAGCAAACTCCATTTCCACCTTCTCCGCACAACGAACAAGTTTTTCATAACTTTTTAACTAATGATAAGCTAAATCCCTTTGATAATTTGGCTTTAATCCTGAGTAAAAATGATTGATTTTACTATCAAGATCACATTTGAAATTTGGAGCATACCTTTCCAGTCGAGTGAATTTTTCGTCATAAGCAGCCACTGAGTCATCCTCCTGCCTCAATTCTAGGTATTTTTTTCTATCCTAAGACGAACCACCTTAGGAAAATATTTCTCAAGAAACATACCTTTGAATTCATCCCAATCGAGAGCATCAATCTCCTCACTATCCCTGATATTTTTCACCATCAACCACCACTGATCAGCTTCACCTTCAAAACAGTAAACAGCAAGACCAACCTTTTGATGTTATGAACAACCCATGACATTGAATATCTTTTCTAGTGCTTTAATACACTCATCAGCTAGCACAGGGTTAGATGATTCTCTGAATGATGGGGGATGTTGCCTCATGAAATGATCCACTACTAACATGTTCCTCTATGGTTGATCTGGCTGATCTCGTACATGGATACCACAACCATTTATAGCCTGATTCAACTGTGCCATCACTATAACAAACTGTTCAGTTCTGATTCTGACCATCCCAGGTTGCTGATTTGGAAGGTTTTCTTCCTCCTGATGTCGTCCCAACATAGTTTCCTGATTTCCTCTACGGAAAACCATTATGAACACAAAAATATATTAGGCAAAGCAACATGGTAATCTGGAAATGCTATATGATGTCAATATTAACATAAATTACTTTATGGATATTACTTTAACAATACCCTAACACCTAAAGTTTTTTAAACCGACCTCTTATACCATCTATAAGGACCCGGCCTTAAACATTACATAATTTTGAATTAAATAAATAATTCACTTTGAGGATATTTTCAGGTTTAGAGTTTTAGAGAATTAAGACATAACTATTAAATCTCAAAATATTACAAGGTAGACATATCCACAAATCTACCATTTTTTTCATAAAATAAAAACTCTTTAAAAAAAGAGTCATTTCTAGTTCCATGTTTTAGACAGAATGACTTTTCCTTGATCCCATCCTTGACCCTATTTATCTATAAGTCCTGTGAAAACATTTCAAAACTGTAGATAATCATAAAAATCTTAGTAAGGGTTATAAAACAAAGAATGAAAACATTTTTTCATAAATACATAGAAAACATGAAATCATTTACTTACCTCATGAAATCATATGATTTATGAAAGACACATAGAAATCATTAATCATAAAGGTAACTTGTGGCATCCATATCATACTTACATTGTCTCTATCAGAGCAACATAGGGAGTTACATTGGAATACCCATCACAATATATTGCCTAAATCTCTTTGGTGAAACATTCATGTTTACCTCCATCACATTACCCAATTCATTGAAGATCTATCTCAGGCTCACCCACCCTAGGATTATCTCGGAACCACCCATATACGTAAATAATTCCCAAGAACCATAACATGATCGTTACACATAACATAAGCATAGAGGAAATATAACATTTCTACATTGCAATAATATAATATCATTTCAAGATATTGAAATAATAAATCCATTATCAAAATCATTTTAAATACCAAAATAATTAAAAATATTATATGTCATTTATTTTTCTTTTTAAAAACATTCCAACTTGTTAAGAAAGCCAAAGATCAAATAATACTCGCAGTGTCGGAAAGTTCGTTTCCACCACTTACGTTAAAAAAACATTCCTTTTTTCATTTAGTAAAATGATTCTCATAAAAAGATTCCCTTTGAATGAAATAAAAATTCAAAGGGGTTTATACATTGTATAAAATAAAGTCGTTTATAAAACTAAAAATTCCTCAATGAAAGGAGATTGAGACGAAGTCCCTTAACTCATGTCCGACTTGACTCAGTTGTTCTTTAATCTCTTGAATAATAAACTAAAGTTCATTTCTACTTGATTAAGAACATTTTTCATGTTTATTATTCCTTTTACATTAATTATTAAAATTTTATAAACATTATGCCATCATTTAAGTTAATAAAGTTCATTTTGTTGATATTTGGTACTTGAGTAAAAAATGAACACCTTATATTTACAAGTTGTCCATGTGGTCAAAGGATAATTATATTTAGAATGATATTCATGATTTTGATATCATATATATCATATATATCTAGTATATACATGTTTTTATAAAAGTACATAACATTTAGATGTATGAAATGAAATGCACTGTTCATGGAGACGGTAAGCCGTACGTACGCATGAATGCTACTTTCATTTCTATTTCTTATTTTAATGGAAATAAAACATAATGATACATATGTATATTATAATTCCAGTATATTATCATATATAATATCATTAGCCCTATCCTTTATACATCCCACATAAGGCATTAACGAATCAAATCACTTTGAGGGGTGGTAGTCCGCACTTCCTCAAATGATATTATCGTATTTACCCACCATGGAAACCATAATGGTGTGATATAAATGGAAATTACATATGCATAAGGAAATAATAAACATAATATAAATAATATATAAATATAGTTCCATCATAATCTCCACCATGAGAGGAAGTAAGATGTAACTGAACAATAATCATTTTGTGATGCCTTAGTTTTCCATCCACAAAAACATTATGTTCTTCATCCATTATATAGAGGTGTGTGTAAGTGTAGTTGAAATAGTTCTCATAACAACATCCAAGTATATTGAGGATACTATTGTTGTTACAAAATAAATGAATAAAAAGAGGTTAGGGGTTGGAGAAGTAAAATAAAAGAAAACAATTTAAGAGAAACTGTTACCTTGAATTTGGGTAACTCCCTTTGGTTTGAACCAAAGGACTTATTGAAGTTCCTTATGCCTAAGGTAGGGCTTCTAGGAGGAAGAGATGTATGTTGGGGGATTGATTGGGAAGATTTTGGATGATCCAAATAGCTTGAGTGGTGTGTGTAATTGGTTGTAAATGGCCTCCTTTTATAAGGGGGAGGAGGGGCTATTTAGGAATGTGTTAAAATATTATTTTATAATATAATTATAATCAGTTTCCAATGGTCCAAAAATAAATATAGTCAAATATAATATGACTCATGGTCAAAAGAAAATCATCCAATCAGAATTGGACATGTTTTGGATAATAATTTAATCATTATAGTCTTATTTATTTAAATCATTTATTAATGAGGTAAATACTGCATCATTATTGTGTCATGAATAATTTAATTTATTCGATGTCTAAAAATTATAAAAAAATACTATCATGTGGGAAATATTCTTAGATTTCCAAATAATATTTATAGGAAAAATGATAATTTATATAACCCCTTCTAAAAATTACATTACTAAAATATATTTGCTTTTATCATATTTTCCATTACTTTAAGTTCATTAATCTAAATTGTCATCATCACTCCCAAGTGGATTAATGGGGTCCCAAAATCGACCCAAACATTCCCATTGCCGTAAATTACTCAACCAATAAGTTTTGGAAAAGTGTTAAGGTAATTTTGAATTATTATAATATTCTTTTAACCTTGAATTACCCTATTTACCTTTAACCACGGTAAATAAAAGTCAAAAGTTACTATTCACCAAACACTATTTTCATCTTAATGAACCACATTTTACTTCTTGATAACAACCATGTTTTTTAGATTTTTCAAACTCAATTCACAGAAGTGGTAAAATTTCATTTAAATGAAAAATTCAGTTTTTTAACTACCACTATGTGGTTTCACTATTCATCTAAAATTGATGTTTTTCAGAAAAATACCAAAAATTCAGCCTTAGAATTATTTGATATTCCGAATTCAAAATTGATGTCTTTTTTTCCAATTTTAAATCATATAAGTGGCATTAATTAATTTAAAAATTATTTCCCGTTGTTAAAACAAATAGCATGTTTTTAAGAAATAATAACTATCAAAAGATTAATACTTGTTTATGTCCAATTTCAAAGTGAAATTAATTCCAATGACCAGCATTGGATTAAATGGTACAAATATATTTCAATTTCACTTTAAAAACAACTAAATATAATATATCCATATAAATAAATTAGATTAAAACATAGTTTTGAATTTAGATACAATATTTTCACTATTCATTAAAAATGAACTTTATCGGAAAAATTACAAAAATTTACACAAAGTAAATTTTGATGTCCCCTTTATAAAGAAGGATTATATTTGGTCATATAGAATGTATTAAAGTAACCAAAAATAGATTTACAGAGTATTCTCCATTAAAAGGTGATAAATCATCCTTTTAATGTAAATTATGCTTAAAATTAGATTCATTCACATTTTAAGCCTCTAAATTTTTATTGGATAATGTAAATACATTTAACAAACATGTATAATCATATTTTAGTTGGTTTCATTCATTCCTACCAATAAAATGGCTAGGATTTAACTACCATTTAAAATAATAATATTATATTATTAGTCTACAATGTAAGATTCCAAAGAAACCCGTTGTTGCGTATCGGGTACGCTATCGAACAAAGAAACCCCTTTAAAGTAAAATTAATATTTAATTCACAAATATTAATAAAAATAAAATATGTCTTATTCTTCATTTACCTAGGATGTTACATATAAGATATCTTGTAATTTTAAATCTACATTTGAGGAAATCATCTCATCACAACTATACGTTTCATATACAATCACCTATTTTCCTTTGAATTAAACACTCAATTATATTTCACCCTTTTTTATCCTTCAACAGTTTTTTAGGATAAACTGTTAGGCATTCTATATTTTCATTCTCATTTCTGTTAGTCTTTTTATGTACCTTCTTGGTATTATCAATAATCTTGTATGACTTTTATTTAGTTGTATTATAAATAACATTACTATAGAATAAATCACTTTATAATATAGTTATTAATAACTTATCTTTGTGACCCTCCAATCCATAAATTCTATGAATCTCTTCCAAACACTCAAATAAGTTTTGAGTAGAAATATTTGATGTATTAATAGTAAAAAACATTGTGTGTCTAGTTTTTTCCTTGTATTCTCACCAAAACTCACCTTTAGGCCTTTATGCTTACCAAGTAAATACATATTATACCATTAAGAAAAATATTTGTGTAAAGACCCTCCGAAACACCAGTTAAACTCTTGAAAATTTGATCTTACTAGTTAACTCAAGATATAACAAAAAGTTTATTGATGTTTTCCTACTAAAATATAATCCATTGTTATATTGGTTAAAGGAATTTAATTGGAATATTTTTCACTTAGTTTAATTTTGAATATATCCTCAAATTTTTCATTATCCAAACATCCTTATATTTTATTTTTACACCTACACAATTAGTATTAATAGATTTTTTTTAAAAAGATTACTTATGGATTTAAGTTGTTCCCTTGAAAATTTCATCACACTAGATTGATAAGACTTATAATTTTCCCCTACTGATTTTTTATGTAGTCATTTAACTTATTCAAATCATTTTGAACTAAAATAAACATGGATTGTTTCTTTGAAAACTCCTATTATTTTTCAATGAACTTCTCCTCAATGTCTCTTAAATTCTTCTCATTCTCATAATCCCTTAATTTATTATTCTCGGTCTCCTCATTAAAACCTTTTTATAACTTGATAAAATCTTCTTTATCATTATTCAAATTCTTATATTCTTTCTCAAAATTCAAATTTTTATTGAGTTGTGTATTTTTTCAACAGAATAACTAATGGAAATAGGGGTTTTCCTAATGGACCTATCCCAGTGGGGTTCCCCTAATTATTAGGATTGGTTTTTACAACGAAGGCTATCCCATTGGTTTCTTAAAAACTGTTGGGATAAACAAGACAATTCCAATATTTTTATATTGGAATAGTGGTTGCCTGATTTTCCCTAAATCTAGTTCTCCCCTTGTGCTTCCCATCTCCCATCCCAAATCCCAGTAACCCTGCTCACCTCCTCGCATTCCCAGACCTAAAATATGGATCCCCACATCCCATCCTAAGCACTTATCGCACTCCCCCCAAAATCCAATACCAAGTCCACAGTAGTGTGCGCCCCTCTACTTCCCAGCCAATAACCACTATTCTTCTTCCCAACTAGTGATCCATCAATGGTTTAAGTTATTCGGTTTCATCCACTTTAAATTGATGAGTTTTAAATGTGTTATATCTTCTTTAGATATTTATTTTACCTTGTTCTCTATGATTTTTAGTTTCATTATACATTCACTAAAATCTATCCCTTATGGTTTTAATTTGATTATTCTTTAATATGAAATTGGTATTTTCCAAATACATCATATGTGGAACTATCACTTATAATTTATTATGTCTTTTATTAGTATTTTATTTATTTAGCATTGATCACATAGTTGTTGATGTATGAGAATTTAAATTTTGTGCTGTTAAATTTTAATTTTTTATAAATTTGTTTGTTATGTGAATATAATTATGACTTTCATTGGACTTTAAAATATTTGATAGATTTTGGTTTTTATAAATCTTCAAAATGGTTTTTCATTTGAAATTTTTAAGAAATTGAATATGTCATTTAATTGGGGTATACTTTTGGGATTTTTATAAAATTTTGAATATGGTGGTTGATGTGAATAAGTGTTGTTTATAAGTGATGTTGTTTTTATTATAGTAGCGTGAATATATTTATTTTCTTATTATAACAATATGTATGTCATATATGGTTATTTTTGTTTTAATCATAGGGATATATGGTTATTTCTATTATACCCAATATTTTATAGAGATATGTAATACACTAATATTCTTTTCCCTAATGATAGTGTGATTTAAGTGGAAGTAGCATTCCATAATGATAGTATAATGTGGTGGTTATTCACTAATGAGGGTTAAACATTATACATTATTTATTATAAAAGGAATCCATTATATTTTTAACTTTTGGTAAATGCATCCTTGATGTCAAATATGTGTAAAGAAGTTGTTTATGCTTTTTTTTTTAATTTTTTATATTACTTATTAATATGAAGATGCATTAAATTTCTACATCAAGATTTAGAAGAGGGTTTTCTTGTTATAGAAAATAAAAAAATAATTTTTCTAAAATTTTATACTATTATTCTTTTAATATTTTAATATTATACATTAACATTGAAAAGTTATAGGTTATTTTTTTTATCAAGATAGAAAACTATGAGTTAGTAATTAGAGTCCTAGCGGATGTGAGTAACAATTGTAGAAAATAAGATGGTGATCTGACCCAAGTAGATATGAGGTGACCTGAACTACACTAAACTGCGTCAAACTAGGCTAAAATAAAAATAAGTTAACTAAATTAATCCTAATTAAAAGAAATTATATAGTAATCATAAAAATGAACGAACTTGAATTTTTTTTAATAAAACCCTAACAGGGATACACAACCCAATATAAACAAAAAACCAAACCTAACCAAACTAAATCGAATAGAACTAAACTAGTCACAAAGAAACAGAACTGACCAAAATTGATCCAAATAAAATACAAGTTGGTTTCCTTGAACATGTAATCTTTTATACCTGAATTTATTACATACATATAACATTAGTGAAAAAAGGAATATAAAATAGAGATAAAACATTAGTTATAAACACAATTTTTTGAAGTATTATGTATAGTTATTACTCATTGATATAATGGAATTCAATATCATGGGTTTATATTTATATTATTTTATTATATATATATATATATATATATTATTTTGTTGTATTTTATATTATTATTCTCATATAGACTAGTTTTTCATTAATGGTTTCATATAAATTGAAAAATTCTTGTTTCCTTAAATACATTTTTGATTAGACTTCAATATTATTTAATTTCTTTTAGGTAATGACATATAAAAATATTTTTATAAAATTGATAGAAGTTGGATGTATGAAATTGATCATATCTTAAGTGATTTTCAAAATATGTTGGATAGATTTTTAGATTTTTCATTTGACAATTCTTAAGATAGTGGTAACATACATTGATCATGTTATAATTGTGTCGGAAGACCTTGGGTGATTTATGAAGACGTTACCTACTATATAACCAAATGTGGTTTTCAAACCAAATACTATGTGTAGTATCATAATGGTGAGAAAATGAAATCTCAAAATTCTCATGGTCTAAATGAGAAGAATGAATTGCATAATTTGTTAGATGACCAGTTTCCATTTATTCATCATCATGAGAAGAAAGGGATGAAACCCCAAAAAAGACTTCAATATGAGCACACATGATGTGTCTAATTAAAATGATGATGTTCATAGGTTAAAAAATGAATGATGCTTCCACGACTAAATATATAATTAATGTGGTGAAATGAAGAAGCTAAAATTCTTAATCATATTTTTTCATGTGAAAGTAATGTATTGGATTTATAATACCTCCATCGATTACATCAATAAATTTTTGAAGTAATTTCTTCAAGATGTTGGATAAATTCCCTCAAACCACTATATGGAATTGAAGTTAGCTTAGGAACTTGGATTTTCAAAAAAAATATACATGCTTGCTCAGAATATTGTAGATATTTCTTAGAAAAAACTCTTTAACGTGATGATTGTATAAAATGTGGGAATCTTGATGGAAGCCAAAAGCATATTAAACATTATCCCATGTTCCACAAAAATTAATTTGGCACTTTCCATTGATACCTAGAGTCCAGAATCATTTCAGGTCTGAAGAAATAATAATAAAAATGTGATTTTTATGATAATGAGAGAAAGAAGAAAAATGATAACTTGGTTTTCCCCATATAAGGATTTTCATGGAACACATTTGATACTCGATATCCTAATTTCATAGCTGACATGTGTAATGTGAGGTTGAGTCTTTTATGTGATTTTTTAATCCATTTCGGCATATGTTTACTTTGTACAACACATGGAGAATTTTAATACATATTTATAACATTCCTCCATGTATTTTTATAAAAAAACCTTTCTCTTTCATGAGTTTACCAATATCTGGACATTCTGATATCAAAAATGATATATATATATATATACATTAAACCTTTAATAAAATAGTTTTGACATCTTTGGAATGTGGGTATCTACACATATGATGCATGTTTGAAATATATATTACAGATGTGTGTTGTGATTATATGGATGAAAAATAATGTTCCTTCTTATGCAATGATGTCTGGATGGGGAATGAAGGTAAATCTATCTTGTCCTATTTGTATAAAGAATACACGATACAGAAGAATAAAACATCACAATAGTTTTAGCTTTATGGGACAATGATGATTCTTTCCAATGGACCATCCATATAAGAATAATCCTCAAATATTTGACAATAACATAGAGACAGATAAAACACCTCATTATATGTCTTTAAATGATGTGATTAATAAATTACATGTTTCTAGTTTTTCATTCTGGAAGGGTCAGATGAAATCTACAAAGAGAAAGAATGTTTCCACCGAAACCTATTACAATTGGAAGAATATGAGTATCTTCTTTGAGTTTCCTTATTGGTCAAACAATTTGTTATGTCATTTTTAGACATAATTCACACTGAAAACAATATATGTGAAATGTTGATTTCAATTTTTTTAAATGTCAAGGGAAAGATATAAGATTATTTATGATCTCAGCGTGACTTGGTGGATTAGAGAGTCAAACCAAAATTAAATCCTTTATATACCAGTGAAAATAAATGGAATGTTCCATGTCTTTCATATGTGATGACACCTATTGAAAAAATAATAGTTTTATCTAACTACTAGGGACTATTAAATTTCATGATGTTTATTCAAGAAACACATCAAAATGGGTAAATTTATGAGTGTTGAAGATGAAATTTTTTAAAGACTCATTATTATCACATCCTTCATCATGAGTTTATCCGAATAGGTATATGTCATATTCAGTTTAATAATATAAGTGTGTCATTTGTTTGGTTGTTCCATTTATTTAGATATATTTGTGTTAATAATTTGTCAATGTCTTTCTTGAAAAAAAATTGGCAAAGGCACCATTTATTTTTTACGAGTTATAGAAAATATTCCTTCCATAATTTTTCACATGAATGAGGCATCTAACTATCCATATTCAAATAGATATACTTCTTGTACGGCCTTTTTCTTTTCATTGGATGCATCCAAATGAAAGAAACATGTTCACATTGAATTCTTATGTCCAGAACAAAAATCACCTCAAAGGTTCTATTGTCAATGGTTACATGGATCATGAATGTATGGATTTCTGTTTGATTTATTTTTATTATCTGAAAACAGGATGGAATATAACAATGATAAATAAACAAGAATAGTATGAGAAAATTGAAGCTAATTTTCTATCATTTCCCAAAATAGACAGAATTCCTGGATCATATACATTGACATCATTAAGCCTTGAAAATTAGAACATGACACATCTCACAATTTTTTAACTATGATTTGTTCAATGAATATATAAATTATGTAAATTGAACATGTATTTATTAATTCAACTCATTTAATTTTACATATATGTTAAACTATTTCTATTGTTTCTATTGGGAACATAAACAAATGACAAATAAAAATCATTGTTTCTTATCATGGAGATGAAGAGATACATTGCATAGTAGGGAGTTTTATTATTTGTTGAAACTAAAGGTAGAAATATTAATTTATTAAATTAATAAAATAAATATTTTATTAAATTTAATATTCATTTATATTTCTTGTATTGATTTTTCATACTAGATCTATCTATGAAGAAATGAATGATTTGGGATTCAATCCAAATTTTGTGGTTCGTGAATGTAAATAAATTTTGAGAAATGGGTATAAATATATTGTCACTAAATGAGAAATGACCATGAGAACACAACATGATGGTATTCTGTTAACTAACACAAATAACTATTATTATAATGCATTAGATTGTGGACCTTGATTTGAAAATGTATCTTATTATGGAGTAGCTGAGAAAATACTAATATTGGAGTATTACACTCATGGATGAGTCCCCCTACTGAAATGCTAGTGTTTTGATTTGATGTTGAGGCATTGACGATTTATTGATGATTTTGGATTTCAAGTTATTAACATGACTCATACTCTTACTACAGATAAACCATATGTATTAGCATCAATGGAGAAGCATGTTTTTTATGTCAAAGATCATCTTTGACCTAAATTTGGTGACATTGTTAGAGTAATCCTAACACATATTTTTGATGATGGTGATAATGGAATTGACCACATCCATACACCCAATATCCATGATCCATTTATTAAATATGATGACTCCAATAATTCAATTTTCAATGTTGATTGTGAACTATAAGTTATAGTGGGAAATATTTAAAATCATCCATATGTGTTCTTAGTTGTTTTGGTTAAGCTAAACATATATTATTGAGGCTGGTGATACAAAAATTTATTTACTATTAATTATAAATATTTACTTATCCAACTAGTCCTTCATGTGAATTTTCAATATTTACTTGTTGCAACTTTCTTTGAGTTGAATTTTCTATTATTGAATTGAACTATATTCAAACCTGTCAAACTGAACAAAATTGAAACTACTAAATTGTAAAAAAAAGATGAATTGAATTGGACATGTTAAACTAATTAATATGAAAATAAAAACCATTGAAAACAATAACATAAATAAACATTTTAATTTCAACATATTGTTTTTTCTATAACATGTATTTTGTTTTGATATTATTCCCACTAAATATAAAATGTTTTTATTATATCACTATATATCATGCATTTGGTTTGAGAAGTGATATTCCTTAATTAAATCATTCCTCATCTTATTTCTAGTTTCAGTTCCACATTAATTGTGGATTTATAATTAATTCCATAATTTTTTTCAAATGTATCAAATGAAAACAATCAAGAGAAATGAAAAAAAATAAAGGCAAACAATAATCACCCAATGAGTGATGTAGGAATCTCTCCACCATTGCCTATTGTGAGTATTTTATTTCGATAATATAAATCAATAACCTATAATGTCATGTGTTTAATTGTTTTTAAACATTTAATCATGATCAACCACCAATTTTCCAGTTGGTCTCCAACCATCCTAGTACTTCCAGTGCTCAGGATGGAGATTTGAGATGGGGTGGTACTACAATTAGGAACTCCAGTTAGTGTGCCTGATCACACCCCATCCCTCCCTATAAAGTACCACATATCAAACTTTCTGATCATGTAGTATTGTTAGAGGCATCTAGGATATTGAGGCCACCAATGTTTGCACCTCCATTTTCATTTGAGCCTCCCCACCTCTAATTCTCATATCGACCGATGATTCCTACTCCTTGTCCTTATTATTCATTTTCAAATCCATTTATTCCATATTCTTTTCCTTATACTTCCTTCTCCCCAAGCTACTACATTCCTTCTTCTACGATTACTACTCCAACACCTTATGTCATTGCATAGGATACACTTGGACCCACTACAATAGTACAGTTTGATGTTCCTTCAATGTCTAGGGTTCTAGGGATGACCACAGATTAGACTGCCTTAGGTAAATTTATAGAATCCAAGTAATGTTTTTATCCTAATTTATCTTCTTTATAAGATGTATTGATAAAATACTTGTTTTTATTCTTTAACCACTAGATCTACCGAGAACTGGTGTGGGCGTGCACACATGTGTGAGGTGTCGAATTGCTGAAGGAAGCTGATAGTGGAGTAAAATGAAAACAAACAAATGGTTTCAAAAATAGGATATGAATGTAGGATATTTTTAGGGATGATTTCCAAATACTTTGAAATAATTATCATCCATCCACTCGCCTCGAGACACCTTCTAACTGAAGTGACAGATAACACTTGGTCACAAATATGGGCAATAATATTTATTGTATTTAATGTTATATTATTAATATTATATTTATTTGAATTAATATTTTGGTTCCAACATCATATTAATTTCACCGTTGGTGAGGATAAGAGGCCAGCATTGATTATGGACTTAGGTAAACTCTGAAGAGGCTATAAGAATGCATTGAATAGTAGATGGCATGCTATAGTTTTCATGGATTTATAGGCCAAACATGTCATGGATTAATTTCTGGTATAATATTATCGAGAAATTATTACTCATTGGATGAATACTTCGTTTACGATATTAATCAAATTTTAGGTTTTTAAATGAAAACTACCATGAATTTCATTAATATTTAATTTTTTATTATTGATTTTTTTAGGAATAATGATGAAAAAATTAAAAAAACAAGGATGTTATGAAATATCTCTACACTTTGGGGAAGACTATGATGTCATATGATGAGAGGAATTAGGTACGACAGTCATTTAATTAGATGTAACTAATTTTTAATATCTGATGAAAATATGGTGTAAAATAATCTTATAAATTCCATTTAAAAAAACATCTATTTTTATTGTTACTAAGGGTAGACCCTAAAATATACTGTAAACTACCATGAGGAATTTCTTCAGCTATTTGTCTAATTTGATTTAATGGTATTCAACACTCTTAATAGTATTATCCTCCTCACTGAATCTTAATAATTAATACAAATATTAAAATCACATAGGATATAAATGGTGTTGATTTTCCTTTTATTCATTCTTAAACTCTAAATATATAATATGTATTCAATATAGTTTCTTCCCTTTTAAAAAATGTAAGACCAACCAAAAATTTTATGAAAATGTTCAAAACAATTACATATATACTGTAATGCATCAGAACATTTGAATTTTTTTACACTTCACCAAAAATATATTATGCGGATCTAAAAATATATTATGTATATAGTTAACTTTAGGACATAGAAAAAATTGAGCTTTAGACTACTCGGGATCACATTACATTGTCATGTGGTTTCTAAATTCTCATTAGATATTTCTAGAACTAAAACCCCATATAAAAATGAAACTTCTCATTCCATGGGATTTTACCAAAATCAAATCTAAATCTAACATATATCATCTCTATATAATTTAATATTTTCCAGAAACCTAATTTTCCATATTCTAGAATAATTTCTAAAACTCTTGAATTAATTATAACCTTTTAAAATAACTCTTGGACTCTTAATTTACTTCTAAAACACTTCACTTCATGATTTACTTTGGAACCACATCCTAAAATCCACCTTTTTTGTTTATAATTGTTAATCTTCCAAATATTCAATATCTTTTAATTATCAAGCCTACTTGTATCATAAAAATATTAATCTTTTGTATTCTCTTGAATAAATATGAAATATTCTATTTCTTTAGTTATTTTTATTGAATCAATCCATGTGACATGCATCTTCCACAAGATCCAAATTTTGTTCCCATGTGTATTTTAACCATGTTATTCTTTACTCCTTAATCTAAGAAAATATGTATTCTCATTAAAATATTCATTCACTTGTAGAAAATCCAACCAACAAATAATTTTCAATTTTTCATTCAACAAAATCACTAATTTCTTGATTTTATTGATTGTAAACAAAATCTAACATAAAGAAATTTGGTTACAATGACTTACATTATTTCACTTATACCTTATAATACTCCTTTTGTATAGAACATAAATTTTTTAGTATGTTTCATATTTCCATAATAACAACACCCAATAAATATTGGTCGGTTGATACTGATACTACCTATAGTACATATCATTAAAACTCTATTTCACTTGAGGGTTACCATTTCTGTAGTGTTCCAATGAGGGAGAAAGCTGACACACCCTTAGACGATAAGAAAATAGTATGTAAATAAAACATAAATGACCCGATCCAATATATCCAAAATAAACTGAACTAAATAAAACCAATATAAAAAATATAATCAAATATAAGAGAAGATAATAAATTGGGATAAAACTAATCTAGGATGATCTCACTAAAATAGATTATTATAGAACTAACTCAAAAAGACAAGACATAACCCAATATGATGAAATAAAAATTAATTCAACTCACTAGAAAAAAATTAAACTATAAAATATAAAACATATTTTAAATAAACTAAGAATATTGAAATTAAACAAGTTAAGAACAATTAAAATCTAACATAACAAAACATAATTGTTTTATAAATAATGGGGTTCAAATGATCTGAATGAAATCTCAATGAATCGATGTAAAATAAACCAAACTAAATCATTTGTGAAAATATAAAACAAACCAAAAATAAATTAACGACATATAATGGAATAAGCTAATGAGAAATCAAATGAACCAAAACACAATTTACCAAATTTAACCAAACCCAACCGGTATAAAATCTAAATGGACTGAACTAATGTAAATTAAACCAATCAAATAAACTAAAAACTAAATAAACTATCTATAAGTGAACTAAACTTGATAGAAGGAAAAAAGATAAAAGTGATCCAAATAAATATAAACTAACCTAACTGGAAAAGTTAAAACACCACCCAAATAGTTATAACCCACCTAATACATTTATGAATCAAATTAAACCAAAAAATTAAAAATTAATTAAATAAAAATCAAGTGAAGTGGGCCAAATTGACATAACTCAAAAAATGATAAAACCCAAAAATGATCCAAAAACTTTAATATCTCAATGGTTAAAATAATATATCTAAAATTTTATATCTTCATTTTAAAACAGTTCACTAAATTCTGATACATTTTATACATAATTCATGGATGAATATTTTCGTAAATTTTAGTTAGAGTAATGTTCTTAAAATATGAAATTTCAGTGGATTTTACGTCAAGTTCATTTTTCATTGTATCTTGATTTAATTTTGTACTTTTAGTGGGTTACTAAACCTCTAATAGTCTTGCATGAAAATATTATGATCTTATTTCTTTAAATTCCTTTCCATTAATATAAGTGTCGTCAATGAAACATTATATTGGATGAATTTCATATATTATTTTAATTTTATCATGATTCCTCTCATTGTACTAATTTATAATGTAATTATAGAGGGATGTTTTAAATATTAAAGGATGTGTGCCTTGATAATAACATTTTTTCTTGAGCAAAAAGAAAAAATATGGAAGTGTGGTAAACGAACAGAGATATTAATAAATTATATGTTTTACTGTGTCGATTTCGATTTTTAATATAATTTTTTAATATAATAATATATTTATATTTGTAACAATATGCTTAGTAGGCCGTTAATGATTTGGAACCTAAATGTTTTTTCCCTAATGATCACTTAAATTATGTTATGTGAGATGAGTACTTTAGAAGAGTATGTTGCCGACTAGGGAAGAGTATTTTACTTATAATTGTTTGGCCCACTTTAGGTGAAAGTTATAGTAATAGTTATTCAAAACAAGTAGCACTGCATGTGGATAAGGTATAAATGGCCGAAAAAGGGTCATATAGTTATAAGAATGAGTTCAAATATAAAATTATGGATTTATGTAACTGATGGAAGTATTATGTATATCACTTATAAAAAATACCACAACAACTTGTGATGCTTGTGTGTTGAGGATGAATTGGTTATATAGCACACTGGTCAGTATTCTTAGTGGTGGATAGGGTGATGACAATCTTGTAAATGAGGATGGGGAGGATGGTTGTGAGGAAGAGTGTATGAATGATGGAAAGGAAGAGGGTGGGATGATGGTGAGGAAGAGATAAGGTATGATGGCGAGGAAGATGGATAAGATGATGGTGAGGAAGAGAGAGAGGCCGGGGACAAGGATGAGGATGATGATGAGGCCAAGGATGATGGTGATGATAGTGATGGTGATGAGGGACATATTAATACATTTCATTTTTTATAGATATTTATGATATTTTTTTATGATTTTTTGTATTTGAACATATGTTATATATTTTTTGTTTGTTATCATTGGTTAAATGCATCAATTGGTTTATTCTTTTATTGTTTTTTTCTATTGGATTGTTGCTATTTTAGGATGATGTATTGGTTTCATTATATTATTTATGTGTTGAGGATGTCCTATTGATTTCATTTTAGGTTGAGGATGTTTTTTTATTACAGTAATCCTATTAGTGTTGTCCTTTCATTGAAGGTGTTATGTGTGTTAGTATTTTCAAAAAAAATTATTGCAGGTGATTGTAGGTGCAGTGAGTGGCAAGTGGGGATGTTTCTGGTCTATGTTGGGGGGGGGGAGTTATACCAATGGTTTTAAAACCATTGGTAAAATAAAAATCTATCCCCATATACCAATGGATCATTGTGAACTATTGGAATAGGCATTTAACAATGATTCAAAATCGTAGGTATAACTCTATCCCAGTGGTTTAGAACTGTTGGGAAATGACTATACCAATGGTTCATATTAAACCATTAGTAAATTGTATTATTAACTACACTATACCAATAGTTCATTATAATCCATTTGTATAGGGATATCCCAACAGCCCACATACCAACAGTTTCTGAAACCGTTGGGATAGGATATCCCAACAGTTTGAAACCACTGGGATATGTTAGATTTTCAGTACTTCATCTTTCAAATTTTATTTAGGTATCCATTCCAATTTAGTTCTTTCCTAAACATCATCATCACATATTTAAAAATTAAATCATTTTTCATATTTAGAAAGGAAATTAACATCCCCTTATGGAGATATATTTGATAATGAATCTACCAACTCATGATTACTCATAAAATTACTCATCCCACTATTGAAATTAGTTTTCTTCTTCTTACCCTTTTTTTCATTCATCCTCCACATCAGGTTCAGACTCAATCACCTTTTTATTAGGAAATTTAATTGAAACATTTCATGTTCTAATAGAATTCCATAATTTTCGTGATTATTTTCCTCTTATTTTATACATTTCCATTTCCAAACCCTTCAATATATGTGAAATAATATTATTAAGAAATTTATTATCCTTTGCATCTGACTCACTAGATTCTAAAACATCAAAATTATTAATTTTTCCTTGTCTAATAGATTCAAGGTCCTTATCTCATTTTTATTTCTCCCTGTAATATGGGGACTTTATCATCTCAAATTGTATGATAATATTATGAATTTTACATAGGGAAAGTCATACCGATCCTATAAATATTTAACCATAGGACAAAATATGTTTGGTAAATTTCTCTTAAGTTTCATTACTATTGAATAATCCTTCATTCTCTCACAAAATAATCTAATGTTGCTGACTATCTCATTCACACTGTTGAAATAATTATCTATACATTCATCAGATGAAATTATTATATCCTCAAACATGATATTCCAAATATAAATTTTTCCCTATTTTACTTTGAAATTACCACCATATATGATTCTTAATTTCCCTCATTTTTACTTTACTATTTAAAGGCCCATTTCCTTTCTGTAGACCTTTTCTGATGTGGAAAAAAATTGAATTATGATCCTTTCCAAATAACACTATATTTTATTTATCTTCTTGATTAATAAGAAAACCTTTAGAATTACATGGATTCATCAATATTACAATATCTCTAACTTTTAGTCCAAGTGAAAGGTGATAGGACATCGTCATATTTTTACAACTATGGTAGTTAATAATATTGAAGGTGGGTACTCCTTTATTTTTAGAGCATTTTAACTCTCCATTTTAAGTTTCTTATTTGGATCTTTTATATGAAACTTGTTCTCTGATACCACTTGATGTTTCTCGGTTCATTGTACCACTATGGGGGTGAAATAATGACATTATTTTTTTAATCCTTCTTTTTGAACTCTACCTCTTATGCTTGTTAAGATCTCAATTCAATAAATATCATCTGACATCATCACCTCACGAGTTATAATGATGTGAACGAGAGTAGTAAATAATATTCAAAAAGGTAAAATTAGAAAAACATCTACTTGTCATGTTATTTAGACAATGACATAAGAATTCTACACTATATGCAAACACGATTACAAAACAATTACTGATTATATAAATGAACCATATGTTATTTATAATAATTAGATATAAACCCCAAATTTTAGAACAACATTTTATTTTACACCCAAACACCAAACTACACTTTCAACTGGTTTTACACCCCTGCAAAACTTTTCTCATGTTTTGATCCACAGGTAAAAAGTATCCTTACTGCTCCAGGTTTCATCATCACCTCCAAAGTATGATATTTTTTAATGAATAGATATGTTAAATTACTCATGATGTGTATTAATATTCATGATATTCAGTACTCTATAGTCTTGATCAGGTCTACTGGATTTTGTAATACATCTGAAACTTTAGTGTTCAAGTGATTCCTCGGCCTTCACGAACACTCTAGTGCACAACAGATCACCTTCTTCTTCAATGGATCATGGATTCAACTCATTTACTCTCATTGATAAAGTGAGGTATCAGGACTCTTAGAATTCACATTAAAACGTAATCATCTCACTTCCCTAATATATATATATATATATATATTCACATAAAATATCATGTAAATATGCTTTGATTGTTATATGAAAAATAATTTCTAAAACCCCATGATAATTGTAGGGAAATCCATTTGAACATGGATAATTTAAAAATATTTAGAAGTCATGATATTATCATTTAGATCGATTAGTAAATTTGTTAATTTATTTCTCATTAATGATATCTTATCGATTCCTTCTTTTAAATTAGATAAAACTCAAAATAATTCCATCTTCAACACAAGATACAAAATCATCTCTTATTTAATTCCCATGAAATATGTTGTATTTATATAATTTTAAATTATATTTATGTGTGCATGATTTCATATACTAGGATGTGTCTCTTTCATCCTAAAGTGTGGAACATACAACATTCACCCAATTATAATAATGTTGTGTTATAACTCATGGTTTCTCACTAGTAAATTATAATCATACAATAGTTTCCAAAACCTTCACTAGTAATATACTATGGCATGATGGAATCTTTATTTCATAGCTCCATACAACATGGTCACTATTTCATCAATTTGGATATCTTCTCCCTCATAAAATCACTTCTACTTGATGTTCTTCAATCACCATGAATCATAATTGTTTCTATCCCATCATGTTATCAAATCCATTATGATAAACTTATTAGAATTATATAAATTAACCCCTCGTCAGAAATTAATTCTAGAAACTCAACATACCATTACTCATTATAGGAAAACCTTTATGCATGACAAAATACCTTTACGTAGCTTCCAGACTACCCCTATGTAGCCTTCAGAACATTCTCATTAACGTTAGGTGGGTCTTTTTTCATCAAAGTTAATTTTATACATACTTTAGTATTTCTGAGTAACCTTTATGTAGCTCAAATAATACATTTATCTTGGTAATGAAACCTCCAAATATCATTAATATAACAGATGAAAGTCTAGAACTACCTTTATAAAGATAGTTCATCTTACATATGACCTTTACATAGTGAGGGTTTTACCATTATAAAACTCTTGATATATCCAGTTACCTTTACACGTATAGGGGGAACTTCATGAGTAATATTTACATAGGTAGTTTAATTAAAATTTCACCTTTTTACAACCAATATAAACATAGGGTTACCTCTACATAGGTAATTAATTCAACTCAAAACATATTAGGTATTTCTCAATAAATATTTAGGACTTTTTCCTTCCACCAACTATTTTATAGGATTTTTTATCACCCAAGAAAACTTTTATTTTTCTTAAATATCAGTCCATTAATCATCACGATTATTTTCTCCACTATCATAATCCTCTACAAATTAGTTTTTCATGTTGTATCCTCAAAACAACATTGAGGTTACTCATAAATCCATAATAATCCTCTAATAATCATCATTATCACACCCCTTCACCGAACGCATATTTTCTCATTGAAAAAAATGCAATTCATACATAGTAAATTTAAATATTAATAAAATTTAAATAAATGGGGAATGTAGAACGTCCAATCCCTTTAAGTTGATGAAGATTTTGAGCCACTATAGATCACCATTTTAAAATTATCATTCAATTTTGAATGCATATTGAGATATGAAGTAGTTTCTGTATAATTGAACTTCTCTTAATTTTAATTTGCCTTTATCATCTAATAATGTACTAAACCACAATATTTTCTTCCATGGGTACTCTTATCGATAAGGATCTCTTGTCATGTCACTTACTGGAATTTACTTTTCTCAATCTTCTAACATATTTATTTATCCCTACCAGAATAATTATGTTTCTAACCACTTACCTTTTTTGGGAAGCTCTATTCACATGATATTAATTAGATTTAGAATTATATTAACTTCAGTCTCTTTTCCAAATATTTTTATTTGTCTTCCCATGAAACTTTGTGTTTAATAACTCATTTAGAACATCACTTAAAACTATGTTCAATATGGTGATATTATTTAACCAATCCCTAAAATTTATTTCTCCAAATAATATTTTTTTATTGAATTAATTTCAGTCATCATGATTCATTATAGCTAAATTTCACTTAATCAATCCATTAGAGACGTTATTATAATTATATAAATTATTGGAAAAAATATATACCTTTATTCCTATGATTGGTAACATAATTTTATAAAATATCCATCAAAATAAAATCATGAAATATATTATAATAATTTTAAAAAAAATATATTAATATATCCATGCATTATAGAAGAAATAAAATGCATCAAAACCTTGTTTCAAAATTCATTGGGTTAAATTTACTTCTTGTAAAGACCACCTTAAGTTTTTTTTCATTACTTCCACTACTTTATGTATTATTGGTAATTCCAATAGTAATCTTAATATCATGATTTAGAGGGGATTCATAATGGCCAAGGAAAGGTTTTCCTTAAGAACGTGGTCTTTGTTTCATAATAATTATTTTATTCTTCTCCTATGATGTATCATACTTTCTCGCTATCTCAATATCTCCCACAGAAGTGTAATGAAATAAATGATTGAAATGAATCATTTAGAATATGATTACCCTTGGAATTTTATTTGTTCACTTTATTTTTGACCAAGATCAATTCCTATTCAATTTGTGGGATAATTTTTAACTTCACTTCAACATCAATATTTTTTCCTCCTTTATTGTCTTACCTTATAAAATTTTATTATATAATGAATATGAATAATTATCCATCATTTTTCTTTTCTACTTCTTCAATGTTTTCAAATGACCAATGGAATCCCTAGGAATTAATTTCTCATGATTTAGACTTTTTTTCTCTTTAAAAAATTCCTCAATGTGTGAAAAAAGGATATCCTTCTTGGACTTCATGTTTTAAAATTCGTTTAAAATGAATACCTTCTCTATGGAACCATCCTTAAATTTATACACATTTGAATATATTTCCTTAAAATCCTCAGTCTAGGAGTCATTTCATCCCATCAAATTAGTTGGGGATTCGACCCATCATTTGTTTTATATTTTCAATTTTTAACATCCATTTTTTGTCTTACAACCTAATAAAATTGGGATTTATTATCTTCTATCAACTTCAAGGATTCTTCTTTCATACCCTAATCTAGATCCTTTAATAGGTGGATAGCTTGCACCATTTTTATTTTTAATATCACATATTCATCATTATATCCAACTTCACTTGAGATACTAGTCTCCTTAGCTAATCATGAAGTATCATTGAATGAATTAATAAATTCAAAATTAGAAACAGTCGTACCTCTTTTTTGAAATATACTATAATATTCCCTATAAATCAAAAAACATCAAATAATTGTTCCATTATTTGGAATTATATTTTTGTTTATTTATTCTTTATATTTAATCCATTTTTTATGTAACTTATATATTGGAAGGACATAAAAAATGAATAAAAGAACTAATTAGTTAAATTTAGAAAATAAATCAAATATAACATATACATGATTTGATATGATATGATGGTAACATATGGGACTTAAGTAAAAGATACATTTTAGGGTTTAATTGTGCTATGGAACACATTTCAATATAAAAAATTAATACTCAAAAAAATCTCATCACTCTAAATGAACGTGAACACATAGTTAGTTAGGACAGTTTTATATTATAATTTCAATGATGATCTAATGGTTATTTCCCTTATCCATACCTCAAGTAATATTTCTCTATGATTTATATAAAAAAAGACACACAAATTTATGTATAACATAATGTAATTAAAACATGTACACAATCCATAAGTATTTTAATTGGTTTACCAACACTAGGATAATCTAAGTATCATAAAAATGTAATGTTATCATGTTTCTGTATCCCCTAAATTCATTATTTAATAATGGTCTTAGGCTAGTTAACTCCAATACTAGGTTCACTATCTTAAAATGATACATGGATGGTTTACTACCTCCTATGGGTAACTCCATTACTCCACTCATTTTCCCACTTCTTCAAAAATGAAAATAGCGTGAGATGTAACCTAATATAAGACTATTTCACTATTATTATTAATTCCACATGTGTATATAGGTTCCCCTTTATCTTTATATCTTATTCCATCATAAAATAGTTTTTTAACATCATCATAATAGCTGTTTCACCTTCAATGATATCTAATAGAAATTCCACCTTCCCTCTCTATGTAGATTATGAAAGAGTGCTAATTATTCCTTCAATATTACCTATCTACATATTCTTTAGTATCATATATGTCAATACGAGTTTCCTCTCTCTGTTTTTCCCTTTTTATTTTTCACAACAATAATAACAATTATTTAAGGAGATAGATATTGTATTAATTTCAAATTTCCAAAACCTCATTTTCTTTATCCCAAGAAAAATTATCTATATTACCCTAATCAATGATTTGTGAGTCACTATGAGTATGATGTGAAAATCCATCCAACACCCTCCTTTGAATCTAAGCCATTCTCTATATTTTATTCTCAAATTTATCTCCTAAATGATAGGATATTTGAAAAATAGATACCTGCTGACTTCTTTTCTTCATGGAATGTGTACTGCCATCACAACATTATCCATATTCCCATTTGTATTCAAGAACCTAAACTATTACCTCCATGGGAACTATCAAGGTATAATACTCTCCATTATAGTATTTTATAAGAAACCAATGACTTTCATAGATTATACCCTGAAAAACACATCATGATGAAAAACATAGGATTCTCTTCTGAATAGTGTTCCACAAAATCACTTTTATAATCATGACATGGAAATCTCTAAATGGTGAAATCCATTGAAATTAAATTAAACCACTTCATGGTGTGACCATTATTCCTAAAATGTGAAACAATTCAATCTTGTCCCCATCACCAATTAAATTTTTTGTTATACAATAAATTGTAAACCAAAAAAGACAAAATTATTAAACTTATTTTATAAATGATAATGTAAAATCATGTAACCCTTATCTATTAATTTTTCCAATCCATTTACTCATATGTATAATCCAAATCAACACAAATGTATTTCATTATGGTCCAACAATTTTCCAATTTTACAAAAGAATATGCACTAAATAAATCATTACACATTTCTATATTTTGTTAAGTGACACTTACAAAAAATTACAAGTACCCTTATGCATCATCCAGAGTGTGACTCAGTTAACTTTAATTATTGACTCAGTTACCATTATGTATTAGGAAATTACCTTTACCTATCAGCATTATTTCTTTTATTAAGCCACTTTGTGTTTTATTTATTTTTAATGGATTTCAATATTCATTGAGTATCTATGTAACTATGTTGGAGAAGAAGATAGAATGATAACAAAAAGCATGGAAGTTTAGTTGGATAGCCCAAGAAAGGTGTGAATAATAATCCCAATGAAACATTCACTTTATTTATGTGAATGAAGAATCATAAGATACATCTTGGAATTCGGTTTTAAAGTTAATTAACATTTCATAAACAACAAAGGAAATATCTTTCCATTAAAGATTAGAAGATTAATTTATAATAAATTATAAAAGTGTTTGATGATTTGAAGTTCCATTGAAAATTTATGATGAGAATTTCGTTATCTCTATGAAGAAATTGACGGAGAACCATCCATATGTGTTATATGATGTTTGAAGTGAGAAAGTAAATAAGAATAGATATTGTTGAAGGTTGGGGTTTTTTATACTACAAAGTGTTACATTTGGAAAATGGTTGTTGATGTGGCGATTATTTTACACAATTTTCCACATCACATTTTATTGTATTTTATTGTGTTATTTATATGAAAATATTAATTTTAATTGAACAATTTACAACTACTGGTAATTCTGTATTTAATTATTAAAATAAAAATTTATTCATAAAATATATATTTTATTATTTATGTTAGTTATTTTAAATAGTATAAAGTATAATCATTAATTTTTTATTAAGAACCATTTTTAAATTTTTTTATTTTTTTAATTTTTTTTATTTTTGTTATATTAATTAATTATTTATTTATTTTTTAATTTTTTCAAAATAATGATTTCATTTATTTAATATATATTTTTAATTTATTAATTATTTATATGAATATTGTTAAATTTCATAAATCTTAATTTGTGTAATTAATTTTTTATTTTAGTTATTTTTTTGTAATTAATTTATGTTTTATTACGTTTTTATTATTTTCAATTAATTTATAAATTAAGTTATTTCATTATCTTAAAGTGAAAATAAATAATTTAATTTTGTTACGTTTAATTTTAATTTTAATTTTTTACATTTATTTTGTAACATTAAAATTTATTTAATAAGTTCTTTTAAGTGATTTCACCAGTCTTTCTACCACTATTTCTCTCCATCCACCCATAGAACCTGACATCCACCGCCAGCCTCTCTACTTCTTCTCTCGCCATCCACAATCACTGGTAACTAGTACCACAACTAGCCCTTTCTGCTGCTTCTATTTCACCATGTTCTGCCACTACTCCACACCAGATCTAATGAACCAACACTCAACCAAAGACGCATAAACATGATTCATCTAGAAATCAACTGAACTAGACTGAAGAACAATCTTCGAGCTTTCTGAGGAAGAGAGCCGAACCAGATCAAAGTTGTTTTGGATCTACCGATCGAAGGCTGAGCCACCGATTGAAGACCGAGAGTGTGTCTTGGGAAGAATGAAGAGATAAACCCTCACTGAGGCTGAAGAAGATACCGAGTGCTGCTAATCCACCACACCATCATGCATCAGGAACCCCTCTGCTGAGCTACTCCAAACAAAATACACAGGCCACTTGTTAAATATGCCTCACTGAGCCACCACAGCTCGTGAGGAAGCCAAAGACAGAACCACCACCAAATCTGAGTGAGCCACTACCACTACTGAGACTTATTCCTAAAGCTAAGTGAGCCACCACTTTTTGGGGAAGATATCCATGACAGATAAAATGAAAAATAAGACAAAAATTAAAATATAATCATATTATTAACTAAAATTAATATAATAATAAAAATAATAATTAATATTATATATATAGTAATTATTTAACAAGGCTCTTTTGGTGAAGCAAGGATGGTGCCTTCTATCCCACCCAAATGCCATGTTCTCATAGCTGATGAGCACTAAGTACTCCCCTCATTCTGACTTACTGCATTCCCAGTTGGGGCCACAACCAAATTTTATGTGGAGGAGCATTTGGGTAGAAAAATCTCTCGTTTATTTGGGCTGTGTGTGGAGAATTGCTGATGGGAAAAATATTAACATTTGGAATGATACATGGCTAGAAGATGGAGTCAATCATAAGGTTTCCTTACTGTTTGTTCCTGGACTCGAAGATTCAAGGGTATGTGACCTGCTCGATGACTCGCTTGAGGATTGGGATCAGGAGAAGCTTTGTTGCAGGTTTAACGAGGTGGATCGTTAGCTCATCCTTACTACCCCTCTCACACTAGGAATGGGTATTGACCAGATTTTTTGGACTGGGGAACCTCATGGGAGATATTCTGCTCATTCGAGTTACAAAATGAGGGTTCAAGGTTTGGCCCAGGACTTTACTGATAATCGGTGGAAGTTCCTCTGGTCCCTCACTGCTCCCCCTAAGGTGAAATTGTTTTGGTGGTAGGTCTATGATGGGGTTCTTCCAACCCGTGAATTTCTAGTGCAGCGGCATTTGGTGGAGGATGACACTTTTCCTTTGTGCCTCCAGGAAGTGGAATCCCCTTTGCATGCAATTCTTTCTTGTAAGGGGTGGAAGGGGTGTGGAAGATTTGGAGGCCGGATTTTGGTATTTTCATTGATCTTTCAATTGGGTTTGTCCCAAAACATACTAAATGGGTGTCTTCTCTAGAACCAAGAGTAGTAGGGCTGATATGAACAATTTCATAGTTGTTTTGGACTCAACAGAATGAATTCATTTTTCAGATTAAGGTGACCCTTGATCACATATGGGTGGATAGAGATTTGGAGTGGATCAATGGTTGGAAGAAAAGTAATGCGGGGCATTCTTTGAGCCACACTCGATGAGCGTCTCCTTTTTGGTCCCCCCCTGAGGGTTTCTTCAAGATTAATACAGATTTTGTTGTCTCTTCTAATTCAAGGGTCGGTATTGGGATCATTTCTCATAACAGTTTTAGCCAGATTTTGGAAGCTCAGTGTAGGGAGGTGCCTAACTCATGGCCCCCTATGGTGGCAGAGGCCTCGGCCATCCTCTAGGGGATTCTTTTTGCCCATTCAAAATTTTGGCCCAATATTTTGGTGGAATCCTACTACCTCGATGTGGTGAACGCTCTCTCAACAAAAGATGAGGATTCCCAACCTTATATCCTCATCTTGAGTAAGATCTGGTCCCTAACCGATGGATTTGATGCATGCAAATTTTCTTTCAACAAAAGAGATGGTAATTTGAAAGCCCATCATTTGGATCGTTTTTTGAAATATTGGGGTGATCATTGATGGGTGAACTCGTTCCCTAATTGGCTTTGTAATCCTGGTTTCCTTGATCATTAATTTCTCTTTTCCATCAATATATATATATATTTATTTATTTATTTACTTAATACTACTATAACATAATTAAGTAATATATATTTATTTATTTACTTAATACTACTATAACATAATTAAGTAATATATATTTATTTATATAACATTATTAAGAAATATATATTTATAGGATCTTCTTGAATATACTTTCTTGACGTTTTTTTAATCTTTAATGGAATAAGGTTGTTGTGAAGGAGATTATGGGAGGCATCCTCACTCAGTGATCATAGTTGTTGAACATTCCACATGGATAGAATCTGGGTGCAAGGTCTTGGTCGAGGAATGTAAGAGAATTTCAAGGTGTTGTGCATTTTTAGGTTCTTTTTGATATGGCCATCAACAAGGATGATCCATAGTGACAAGAATGTCACATGGAAGTTGAAGAGTCACTCACGGATAAGAAACAATGAGTTAAAAGGGGGAATTATGGATTTTTTTGAAAATAGATGAACACCAAAGAAAAAGAACAGGTCAGAACTCATAAAACTTTTGATACTAGCCACCATAAAACAATTTCTAGCAAGCAGGAGAATAGAATAGGGACTTCACATTAGGAGCTACTGAGAATCAAGAAGAAGTTACTGGAGAGAGAAGACTATTCTCAATTTTAATCTATTTTATTCATTTCTTTCAGCATGAAATTCTATGTTTTTGAATCTATTATTATTTTTAGTGAAATTACAATTGTCATCTAATAAAAACTATGGGAATAAGATATGTTGAATAATCTATTTTACTATGTTCATGCAATCTCTCTACTGGTTTCTTATCACTCTATCTTTATACAATCATTTTTTACAAAACATCATGTATCTGGGAAAGATGATCTTGATCGAGTTTTAATTAAATCTATCTTTATTATAATAATTTAACTAAAAAGTTAATTAAGATCAAGAGAGAGTTACACACTGAGTTCAACTAAAAAATTGAACTCGGTGATAACTGATTTTTTCTCACTCAATGATCCAATGATCTCTATAGTGGATTTAGAGGCATAGTTTGAGGGAGATTTTTCTGAATTCTTTATCTAGTAACCCTTTGTGAATCAAGCTATTACCAAGGTTTTGAAATTATTAAATAATAAATTCAAAATTTTCAATTAATGACCGTTAATGGAATTCCCATTAAAGACTCTCTTGACTTTATTAGGGACTTCTAGTGTAGTGTCTGGAAACTACCACTGAGAGGCCTAAGTGAGGAAGAGCAAAAGATGAGAGTGTTCCCTTTTTAACTTAAATTAAATATTAGTACTTGGTTTCAATATGAAATGGAGTAAATATTTGTCACATGGGATCATTTTTTGAATGCCTTCACTATGAAATTATACACTAGGAGAATGACTTCTAAGATCAGACACAAAATCTCAAGTTTCATATAGGATGACGGAGAAATATTCTGTGAAGGTTGGGAATGATTTTTGGGATGACATAGAAAATTTCCATACCACAAATGCATTCCCCAATTTCTCGGGTTCACATTCTATAAATTTTTCATCCTTTACTAGCAAACCTTAGTGGACGAATCCATTGGAGGGGATTTTAGTGATAAAAATATCAATGAATTGAAGAAAATATTTAATATAAGGTCGCAAAACTCACAAAATTAATGATTTAGGATAATAAACATTATGAGGAAACAATCCAACAATGTTCCACAAGATTAATCTGAAGTTGTTGAATTTTTCAATAAAAACAATCAGAATACACTTAGGGTGCAATTACATCACTGTGGAATGATTGGGAATTCACAGACATGTTGTACAAATTTTGATAAGACTAAAAAATCTCCAACTAATTCCATTTTTTTACTATGGTCTTAGATGTATCCTAGAGATGATATATTTTCAAACACTTATAATCAGGGGTATAGGAACCACCCAAATATTTCTTGGAGGGAGTAAGGAGTTCTTCGACAAGCCACTCCCTCAGGTTTCCACCAATAATCTACACAGTAGTTCCAGTCAAAACCAAAACATAAATCATCTAAATCACAAATGAAGTGGGAGGTATGTTATAATAGTTTATAGGATAGTTTGATGAAAACATTTCTAAAAAAGATTATGTAAAAGGTAAAATGGATTCAAGGATGAAGAATATGGAAATTAAAATGGGGTTGTTGGCTAAGGATGTTCATAGTAGGGACATGGGTAAGCTTTGAGGTATCACTAAATGGAACCCCAGAGAAAATCCCTTGGTTGTGACCACCATAAGTAGTCTCCAACCCCATAAAGAATCTAATAATGTACCCCAAACTAAAGAAAATGAAAAACTGGTTGAACATAGAAACACAAATATAAAAAATTCTAAATCTATAAACATGTACATAAACATTGAAAACACTCTTATTTTGGATATTCCAACTATAAAATTGAAATATAATTACTTGAGAAACAAAAAATGGAAAAAGAATGTTGAAGAGGAATTTGAAGGGATTCTCTAAATTGTGAGGAACATTGCTCATACAATTCCTTTTCCAAAAGGAATTAAAAACTAAATCCATGACTTTAATTTGTTGAAATTTATAAAAGTTTTTAAAAACTAATCATTTAAATTATATTACTAGAATCCTTGATTCAAATTCTATCAATTAGAAAATCCCCAAAAAATCTGATCAATCTAGAAGACCCTAGAATAATTTTCCACTTAAAGTCTTGCAGAGGAGTGTAGTGTTGTGTAGCAGAATAGGATACCTCATAAACTTCAAGACCTATAGATATTTTCCATCCCTTTTACATTTTGGGATATATTTTGATATTTAAAATGACGACGTGACCTTGGATCATGAATTAATTTAATTCCAATATCTCTATTTTAGTACTTAAGATTAGGAGTTCCCCAATCCACCACTATTGTCTTACAACTTATTGATTGATCAATAAATCACCCATATGGTAGAGTAGATGATATTCTAGTGGGAGTGGGAATACTATTTCAACCTAATGATTTTATTATACTAGATATGGAGTGTAACCAAGAGTTACCTATAATCCTTAGTAGGCCCTTTCTCACCCTAAGGGGGAGATTTCAAAGATGTCTTCAAGGGGAAATTAATTTCTAACCCGATTAAACAAAAAGAGGAATTCTATGTTTTTTTAAAAAATAATAATAATACACACAAGACTCAATCTACCTTACAGATGATATTTTAGGAGCCAAATAATCTATTTATGGGGTGGAAGATGAGTTTTGAGGATGTCGGAAGAAATAAATTGTTCACCTGACATCCCTACTAAAACTTACATGAGGATTAGTTCTACTACGGAGAAGGAACATTTTGATGAGTTTTAGGGGGATTTACATGAACTCCTAGATGATTTTTCTTTGGAACAAATATTTCCCCAAAAATAATAATCCAGATGTGAAGATCATTTTTCAAGAAACAATAGTGTTAAAGAATATTCCTTCTTCAATTCCTTATTGAAGTGGCGACATGAAGACTCTGGTCCACCCAGGTCCAAGTGTCTCTACACAAATGAATCACCACTTATTTTTTATTTGAAAACCCTACCTTATCATTTGAAGTATTATTTTTTTGGATGGATCTCTACAATACAAGTGATTATCTCATCCAAACTAGCGTAAAATCAATATGACATCCTTCTGAGTGTTTCGACAAAGTACAAGTCTAATATTGGTTGGTCAATTACTGACATAATGGATATAATTCTATCAATCTGTATGCATAAAATCCACATGGATCCGGAGTATAAACCATGAGTGGACTCCCAAATAAGACATAACCCAATCATGAAAGAAATGGTTGAAGATAAAGTTATTGTATTTCTTGGTGTTGGGATAATATATCCAATTTATAACAGTCCTTGGGTAAGTCTTATTCAGGTAATCCCCAAAAATAATGGAGTGAATTTGGTAAAAAATGAAATGAATGATCAAATTCAAACAAGATCCCTAAAAATTGGTGGGTTTGTATCAATTATAAAAAATCATTTCTTCTACGACAAATGATCATTTCCCCATGAAATTTTTGGACAAAATTCTAGAGAGGATGGCTAGAAATTAGTATTTCTATTTTATTGAAGTATACTCTTGCTACAAATAGATTTTCATTTTTCCTTATGATCAGGATAAACCACCTTCACTTATCCATTTTGGACCTTTTCCTACCAGAGAATTCCATTTTTCTCATGGTGTGCTATAGAAACTTTTCAAAGATGTGTGATGTCATTTTTCTATGACACAATTTAAAGGATTATTGGTGTTTTTAGGGGTGATTTTTTAGTTGTGGGAAGTATTTTTGAAAATTTCCTAGAAAATCTAGAAGTTGTTTTTGAAATATACTAAGAGAGAAGTATTATTTTAAATTAGGAAAAGTGTCAGTTTATGGATACTGATAAATTTTTGCTAGGTCACAAAGTTTCTAATAATATGATACATGTTTATAATTCCATGATTTCAGTTATACAAAATATTCTCCCAACTTAAAATTTCAAGGTAATAAGATGTTTCATGGGACATTCTAGGTTTTAAAGAAGGTTCATTAAAGATTTTTCCATGATCACCAGGACACTCTTATCTCTTCTTGTTAAGGACACACCTTTTTTTATGAGAAATACATGGGGTAATTTAAATTTCTTATGGATAAACTAACTACATCAACATTGATCACTACCCTAGACTGACAGTTCCCATTTGATGTAATATGTGATACTAGCGATCTAGTTCTAGGTTTTATTTTGGGGTAGAGTAAGGATAAGAGGGTTCATGTCATTTATTATGCTATTATGATGATGACTGATTTTTGGATGAATTATTCCATCATTGAAATGTAGCTGGATACTATTATATTTTCACTTGAAAATTTTATATAGTAATTGATAGGGTCTAAGATGATCATTTTCACTCATCACTCAAGTGATTACTAGCTCATAAGGACTCAAAAACTAGGCTCATGTGGTGGACCATTTTATTAAAAGATTTTTATTTGGTTATCTAGGATAGAAAGGGGATGGAAATGTAATTGAAACCCATTTTTCTAGGATACACAACACCCAAATTAAGGAACCAGGGGAGATAAATACCTCATTCACAGATGAAAAACTGTTTACTTATTCTATGTAGTGATTTTCATGCTTTGCTGATTATGATAATTTTCCTACCGTTTGTGTTATACTCAAGGAAATTTTACATAACCAAAGGAAGAGGTTTATTTTTGACTTGAAAAAATACTTCAAGTATGAACCTCTTATTTTCAGAATACGTGATAATTATATTTTGAGGAGATATGTGGATGAGGATGAAATGCTACCCATGCATGAGAGAATCCATTCATTACCTTGAGGTGGAAACCATAGTAGGGAAATGAGTGATTAGAAAGTTTTATAGGCTAGTTTTTACTGGGAAACATTGTTCAAGGATTATTGGAGTTTTTCCATTGTCTATGATAAGGGTAAAATGACTGGATATGTTGGTAGAAGGTAGGATCTTCTTAAAAAAGAGATACTAGAGGTTGATGTTTTCAATGTTTGGTTCTTGGGTTTCATGGTACCCTTACCATCCTCTTGTGGGAATGAATATATTCTTGTGGTTGTGAACAATGTGTCCAAGTGGGCGGAGGTAGTGGCTCTGCCTAACAATATTGCTACTGGTGTAGAAAAATTCATCAATAAAAACATTTATCTAGTTTTGGATTTCCAAGATATTTTGTTACAGACAAGTTATAAGTCCAAGAATGTAATGGGGAAGTATTTATTTTACCACAAAACTCATACTACCCACAACCCACAATCAAGTGGGCTGGCTGAAGTGTCTAACAGAGAGGTTAATTGTTTTTTAGAGAAGACAGTTTATGGATCTAGAAAGGATTGGTCAGTGAATATATATGAGGATGTGTGGTCCTATAGAAATTCTTATAAGATTCCCATAGAGATTTCCCCATACAAACAACTATTTTCAAGGACATTCCATCTGCCTATGAGATTAAATCATAAGTATTTTTGGGTAGTGAAGACCTTGAACGTTTAATTATATTATACTGGAGGGAGGAGGTTTTGGAGCTGAGTGAGATGGGGGAGATTAAGGGGGAATCATATAAAAAATAAGAAACCCAAAAATAAAGAAAAAAAGATTTTTATGACTCAATAAGTCAGAATAGGGATTTCAAGGCTAGTCAATGGGTATTTTTGTACAATTATAGGCTAAAACGTTTCCTATAAAGATTTAAAACTATATGGTCAAGACCCTTAACCATTATAAGAGTTCATATTAATAGAGCCGTGGAGCTAGTTGGAGAGGAAAATAGGTCATTCATAGTTAGTGGTAAGAGGACCAAACATTTCTTTGATGAGAAGACAAAGGGCTTGGTATCCATCGCTTTACATAAAATATGAATCATTTTCATGTATAACTAAGGACTATAAACTCAATGATTTAGGGTAACTGTCCCATTTTTTCTATTTTGTTTCTTTTTTATTTTTATTTTTCAATAATGATAACTCCTATATCATGATTCTCCAGTCTACTGTCATGCTTTCTGATGGTGTCATGTGATCTGTTACCGCTAGAGTGTTACTGCTACAAGATACTCAGAAAAGGAAAACAAAGGGATCAATGAATTGCATCTTATGTATAAAACCTACTTCAATCAATCTTTGGTTTATTTTTTCGTGAAATTTACATTATGGATTATAATTTCTATTTTATTATCCATTTGGAAAATTGAGATGACTAACCAGAGAATGTCACTTAGTGCTACATGGGAGAAAAGTTTGAGTAAACATTAATGTTCAAAGATCCAACATTTATTGAAGTGTTGTTTTTATTTTTTCCATTTATGTACTCTACTAAACCTACATTTCATGTTGATGTGAACAAATATTAGGGATACCTCCAGATTTTGTGATAACTATAGACCTAATTTCATTCTTGGGTGTTTTCTTTTTGAATTATAGTGAGCTGAAAATTCAGATGAACTGCATTGTGAAACCTTCATGGACCCATTGCAATAACTTTTATTAAAAAATGTTTAGATTGGATGTGCGGTAGGTCATTTTTTAACATTAATGTAATATCTGTTCACATTTCATTTACTGCTGAATTGCACATCTATTTTAACCAAAATTGTCTCCCACCATAGTTTTCAGAATTTGTGATAATGTTGAAATTTTTGTGTGGGGAGAGGGGACATTTTTATGTTCTATGTTGTGCTTTAAATTATAGACACATAAAAATACATTGTGATTTATTGTCAAAAAAATTGTCAAATTGTTTCAAATTCTTTCAAACGCATAAGGTCCTTGGGGTATAATTTCCACTATACTTCTATCCTACCTAGAGGATAACATCATTTTGGTTGTTGAGGTTTTCATTCATTCTAAAATTATCGATTAGGACAATTGTTGAGAGGAGTTTCGTAATATTTTTAGGAATATTCTATTTTAGAACTGAGAAGGAAAGTGATATAGGTTAGATATGTATGGAGGTATGATCATACCTTTAGGGAGAAAGAAATTTGAACCCGAACCAAGCAGAATCACCTTTTGAAAATTAATCAGCTTAGGGAGACAACTAAAATGATAATAAATTAAGTCTTTTGAAATTGAAGTAAAATGGGGAAATTGTATCCCATGGTGAACACATATGACTCCTGGAATTGTGTGTGTGCAATCCCTCTGTACATAAAAAATAAGTTATTTTACATAGTACTCTACACATACATGGTTGGGTAAAATTCAAAAAAGCAATAAAGTTCCTTTTAATGAAACATGAGTTCAATAAGGTGTTGGAAATTTTGAACCTAGATGAATAATGGGATGGCTGACTTATATGAATATCATTTGAGTTATACCATTGAATTGATAAAAAATTGAATGAAATTTTTTGAAATCTAGGAAAACGTGAAAATTGAAGGTACCATTTATTAAGATTTTATTTCCACTAATATATAACCTTTCATCACTCCTATAATTGGGACCTTAATTGGAATTGAATTGTGGAAGTAGGTGAATTTTTATCGGAGGAATGAAATTTTATATGATAAATGAATCTGTGATACCTCAAATACAATTGTGTTTTTAAATTTAGGCTAGACCTTCTATTAATACTTCATTTGAAAAGTCTTACTCTCATATTTTTTTCCTTTGTAAATAAATATCTTAAAATTCTTCATTTTGAGCTGACTCTGCAAAATCATGTCTTCAGTTTTACAGAAACAAAAAGTATGCAATTGTTTGGGGATAAAAAAATATTTATGTGTGATGTGTCTATTTTTAACACACCTTGCAACATCGTTTTTGTATTTTAATGTATTATTTATATCAAAATAATATTTTTACGTGAAAAAATTTCAACTACAGTTAATTTTGTATGTAATTATTGAAAAATTGGCTTTTTAAAAATATTTATTTTATTCTTTGATTTATTTATTGTGAATAGTTTAAAGTTATTAAATAATTTTGTATCAACCATAATTATTTATTCCTGTGTTTTTGTTAAAATTATTTTTTATTTTCATTCTGTTAATTCATTCATTATTTCATTTTGGTTTTTATGTTTTCCAAATAATCATTTCATTTATTTAATATCTATCTTTTATTTGATTAATTGTTTTTGTAATTATTTTTCAATTTAATAAATCTTGTTTTATGAAATTAAACTTTTTATATTACTCGTTTATTTATTTTAAAATTTTTAAATTAATTTATGTTTTTTTATGCTTCTGTTATTGTCAATCAATTCATAAAGTAACATAATTCATTGTTTTAAAGTGAGAATAAAGAATTTAACTTAGTTGCATTTTAATTTTAATTTTATTTGGATCCATTAATTTTCTAATTTCAAAATTTATTTGTTAAGTTTATTTTTTACAAGTGATTCTGCCTGTAGCCCCTCCGCCACCATTGCTCTCCATCCACAAGTAGGACACAACATCCACGGCCAGCCACTCCACTTCGGCCGCCGCCAACCACTACCACTGGCAGCCCTTTTTCCTACTTGTATTCACCAAGATCCACCAATGCTCCAAATCCTCCGTTATTGACCATCTCCTATTAGAATTCCATCGGTAGATCTCCTTCCAACAGTATCCATGTGACACCGTTAAAGACATCCATTATCTCCCATGATCCAAACCAGATCTGTGGAAATGTCATGGATTAGTGGTGCTCAGGATCTTCTGCAACCTCGTCTATGGCGCATCTGGGTTCTTCATCTACATTCTGTACATGCGATGCTGTGGGTCTTCCACGGATCTGGAACCCCTCCGTCGAGCTACTCGACACCAGATCCACATTCCACCGATTGAAGAATCCTCTATGAGTGGGTGCCGCTCGTGAGGAATTCAATGCCAAAACTGCTGCCGAAGCCGAGTGAGACATCGCCACTCTTGATACTTCCTCCCAAATCCGAGCGCGGCACCCCCTTTTGGAGAAGACAGTCACGACACATAATATAATTATGTAATTTTTATTTATTTACAAAACTCTGTTAAGTAATATATATATTTATTGGAGAAGCTCACCTAGACATTCCTATCTTTTGTTTATCTCTTTGATTGAATCAGGTTTCTATGAAGGAGATCATGGGAGGTGGTCATGCTCAGTGATCGTAGTCATTAAACATTCAACATAGAGAGCATCTGGGTGTCTGATTTGTGGTCCTTGTATGACAGAGAGTTTCGAGGATTTTTGGGTTCTATTTGAGGGAGTTTTTTATGTGGTCACAATGAGGACAATCTACAATGGAAAGCATGAATCATGGAAGCCAAGAGTTACTGGTAGAGGATAAACTATGAAATAAAAGGGGGATTGGTGGGGGTTAAGTTGAAAATAGAAGAACACTCCACATGAAGAAGGGGTGGAGACTTACTACACATCTGATACTAGATACCATTTGCCACTTTACAGTAGAGAAGAGCAGAGACTAGGGAATTCACACTGGGGGCTACTGGGAATCAAGAAGGAGTTTTATGTGAGACAAGACTCTTCTCTATTTTATTTCCTTTTCTTCATTTCTTTTAGCATGATCTTCCATATTTTATAATCTCTTAATATGATTATTGGGATTATTATTTTCATCTAACAACTAATGGGGGAATGAGCTCTTTTGGTTAATCTTTTTTAATGTGTTCATTCATTCTCACCACTGATTGCTTCTCCATCTATCTCTCTATCTCTCTTTCTCTTCAGACAATCATTTTTTTGCCAACCATCATGTATTAGTGAAACATGGTCTTGATCAAGATTTAATTCAAATTTCCATTAATCTAAGGATGTCAATGAAAAGTGAATCAAGCTCAATAGAGAGTAGCACATTGAGTTCAACTATCAAATTGAACTCATTGATAACTAATTTGTTATCACTTTGTGATCAAATGATCTCTGCAATTGATATATTGTTGAGGCTATTCAGTCATAGGTTGAATTGATGACAAATATAGTTATCCTCTTGAATCATTTCCAGGTGCTTCAATTTAAATAATTGAACAAAGAAAAATTATTAAAAAAACAGCTAGTCGATTTTCCCTATTTATTAATTATTGTTCTCGTTTTTTATTCCATATTTATTTCTTGTCTACACTCACAATCACTTTCACACTCAAACAAATCTTAATTATCATCATTTATTCATCTCCATCCTCCACTGATTCTTGTTCTATCTTACTTTATTTTTTTATTCTTATTTATGTCCACTCACACAAATCAGTCCTTCCCTGTGGTTCGATCCTTCTTACCAAAATACAAGTTATATTTAGTAATTAGGCTTATAAATATTAAATTTTAATGCATACAATGACACACATTCCATTGTGTGTATGAGTTCTTGTAATCAGTTTGTGAAGTGGTAAATTGGAAAAGGACTGAAGGACTCATAATGATGATTTACACTTATGAGGTTGATAAAAACAAATCAAAAAATATATCCAACTAAAGGATAGATGAAACCCTATGTATCCTAGCTATACCAAGGATATAACATGACCAAGTTTGAAGGTGATCCAACTGGCTAGGTGTGGTAGGGTGAATGAAAATATCATACATAGGGTAGTGCAAGAATAGGAGGAAGACACATTTACAAGGTAGCATGGTGACCTAATAGTCAAAGGAGGGCCCTATGAAATTTTTTTAGATTGTATAAGATGATTATTTTTAATAAACAGGAGGAACTCCCCATCGTAGTTTTGATATGGGATGAGTGGTTGAGCAATGCTACTAATTACTTAAAATGAAAAAAACCACAGGATTAAAAAATATCATTTATATCACCTTTCTCACTAATTATCCACTAAAATAGGATAATATTAATTGATTAAGTTTTAATATTCCCTTGTTTTATATTCTATAAACAACAATATTTCTTCATTTTATAAATTAATCTCCATTTCTCATCACATGTCTAATTCATATTTAGAGTGTGTAAATTGGACCCAATAAAACATCTTCTTTTGGATTAATTGGTTTTAATTATTTGAATTTCATATTTATGGATATTATTTATCACTTTGTGTTGAGAATTTTCTCTTCTATAATCAATTGATGAATCCTGAGAGAATATAGACATTTTGTGGGAATTAATGACAAAATTTCTGGACAATGTAGAATGGGCCTTAGGCCCATCAAATAAATGTGGAGCCCACATTTCAATCCAAATAAAGCTCAAATTTGAACCGTATATATAGTAAATTATGTGGATAATTTAATTAAACTATGGATAAAGCTGATTTTTATGTTCCCATGGTGATCCAAGTGGTCAATTCTTATGATTAAAATATGGGTCGGATTTTAAGGCCCATAAAGTCATCAAACCAATTTGACCATAACATGCTAATTCATGGTCCGATTGGGATAAGATTTCTACATAAATTATTGTTCATATGTATGAACATATAGTTATTCTACGAAATCCAATAATTCATCCATATTCAAAGTCATAAATTCACGTAACCAAGGGGAAAGAATCGTGGTCTGATTTTATGGTTAACTTTGAAAAAGTCCAATTCCTTTTTTTTCTCACTTACCTTTTACTCTACTAATTAAATGGAATGACATTGAATGATGGGGCCTTGACCCTAGGACACTAAAATTCCTATTTACATTGGTGGAGGTGAAGTAATGGGGGGATTAATGTTTTCCTTCAATTGTAATGTTACTATGTGCTTTTGTAATAACTTCTTCAATTTCTTTCATGTAAGGTGTTTAATTAAATTTTTTTCCTTAATAAATGTTCTTATTATTATCATTTTCTATTATTTTTAATATAATATTGTACCTTTTACTTAGGGAGTGAATCTATTCACATCATATTTTGGGAAATTCTTCACACCACTATAGAGTGATCATTATATCAATGTTTTTCGTCTTCAATTCCTCCATTATAAGTAAACTTCACACTTACATTGATAGAATATCAAAATTTGTGGTATAACCTTCTTATGGGTTGATCCATGGGAATATCAAGGGTCTGGACTGAATGTTATTTCACATTCTTTAATAATTAAATATTTTCATTATTTTATTATTTCCATTGGATGAGTTATTCTCTTCTTCGTCTTCACCAACTTTATTGACAACAAATTCTGACTACCAGTACAATCCAATTCCATGGAGTTCTCATTTATGTGATCCACTAACTTAATAAGTGATTATAATTTTAATTTTTTAAGGATGTAATTGGTGAATGATGTTTGGGAGTTACCTCATTATTGGATTCATATTGAATTAGTGATCTGAAATTTTCTAAGAAAATAAATAAATGCAATCGCACCCTCGAGAAAACGTTGGATCGAACCATCATAATTTTTATTATTATTTCATTAAAAACATTAGGTTCTATATTATTAAATAAAAACCATTATATTATATATTTTTATTATAGTAGCTTCAAAATTGAAATCATTAACAAATTTTTCAACTTCCTAGCCAATCCTCCATAGAATGTACGTGTCTATTGGTTTCCTATTATGTTCTTAGCGATTTTATCCCTACCTGTAATACAATGTTCACTTCTACCTATATGGTAATTTTGGGAGTCACCACTCACTTGTGTCAGATAATTACATTTCAATTCCATATTTTCATTAAGTACCAAAGGAAATTTATATTTAAAGAGATGTTACACAATAGGAATGTCATGATTTCATTAGTCATCATCATTAGAAATATCATAGATCAATTCATTAGAGGTTAAAAATAACAGAAGTGGAAGAAAGAGGCATTGACGATTTTAACAAAGAAAATCATTCATTTGAAGGTTATGTAAAGATAAATAGATCAGAAGAAGTTTTTTAAGATTTGTAAAAGTTTATGAAAAATCCATCACATGGTATGGACATTGTAATTCCATCATAAGAAGTTAGCACTCAATGTAGTGGAAATTTCATAAGTGTAAATCAGTGTTTCATGATGATGATTTTATTATCTCTGTGAGTATTATTAAGCAATCATAAGGACATTCTTAAATAAAATCTACATAAACATCATTTTAATTTTTTGTAAGTAGGATTTTAGGCTTAAAAGGGATTATTTTAAAGTTCATAATGATGAATTTATCAATTTATAAAAATTATCTGTAGTGTGTGTGTATGTGTTTGTGTATGATTCATGCGAGTTAGGTGATTTATATTGAGATATAAATCATATACTATTAAATTAGTGGGATATATAGGTCCCACACATCATTAGATGTATCATAACCACCACAATTGGTTACAACATAACCACAATTAAATAATTAAAATCATACATTTGTTCCGAAATATCATAAATCATTCATTATAACATAACTCATGAAATGAAATGGCTTTCATAAAAATTCCATTATATCATAACCTGTGGAAAATTTAAAGGTTCCATAATCATTTTAACATCTTATCATAGCATAACCATTTGAAAAAGAAGAGGGTTTTATAAGAAATTTATCTCGGAATAACCCGTGGAAGAGAAGTGGGTTTCATAGACATCATTCTAATATAAACCATTATGAGAAATAATAAAAATGTTATTATTGTATCACATCCCTAGTAAAGAAAAAGTAACCTCAAATGATGTAATATTATATGGGAAATTATTTTGAAATATACATTACTTGGTAAATTTCTTGAGGAACAAAAATTTTCATTGAACTTAATTTTTAAAACTAAAAATTCATAAAACATTTTGAAAATCCTTTTATTTGAAAATATACTTAGAAACATATAAGGGATATTTAAAAATAATTTAAAACATTTCGTGCGGAAAATATCCTTTCTTCATTGAAAAAAAAACCATTTTTAAACATAAAACATTTTGAATTTTTGTTTCATTGAAACCTAATAATGGAAGATTCAATGAAAATAATGGTCATGATGATGAGAAGTTTGATTCATTCCATAAACATAAAAAAATATTCCATTAACATTTTTTGTAAAATTCAAATGGATGTTGTTTTTGAAAATGAAATGAAGAATCATATTATTTTAAAAAAAATCATGAATGGGTGAAAATTTCTTTTAAAAGGAAAGGGATAAAAAATAATTTTTTTATAAATATGCTAGAAAATAGGGTTTTATAAGAAAACATATTTTTGGATGAGAAGACGATTTTTATTAAAACATATATTCTATAACTCTTCAATACATAAAGGGAGGATAATTAAGTGAAAATAACTGTTCTCCTAACATAAACACAGGATAAGAAAATTAATGAGTTTTTGGAGAAAAATATCATAATATTCTTTCATCGGAAAACATGATCATTAATAATCCCGATAATTGAAGATATTAAAACATAAAATCTTTACCACTTTGAAAACATTGAAACATAATCACCATAAAAGAATAATATTAAATGAAACATGTAATATCATGAAAATATAGATATTCTTGATATAACATGTCAATGTATGTTTAGACACCACATAGAATAAAATAGGATCATAACATAACTTATGTCCCAAAGAAAAGAAATTATGAAAAAATACCTTATCGGTTAATTAAATTTGTAACTGTAAACACCATGAAAGAGAGGTCATAAAATAGATATGTACACCCCAATAATTTCCTTTATAATTATAAAAAAAATGAATTTATGGTATTTATAAATACAACATCAAAGAAATATATGGTGAATATGGCTTGTGTCTCATAAGAAATATAGGTGAGGAGGAAATCCTTTATTGAAGGTATCGACTTCTATCATACTCATTGAAACCTCCTTTATAATAAATAAAATATTATTATAAACCTATTACAGAACAAAAAATTTATATATCATACCACATATGAGTTACTTATGTCATTTTATTACACATTTATTCACAATTCCATGTTAAAGTCACATATCGGGTAATGACTGCTTTGTTTTTCGTTTATTTTTTTTATTTTTTCGATCCTCTTAGTTTTATAAAGGATTAATTATATATAATATAAAATTCAGGAAATAATTATCATATTTATATACCAAAAATAATTTTAAAACCAATTATTAAATATGGTCATGAAAATGATGTATGTTATGATCATGGAGAGGGTATGTCGTACGTATAGATGAATAACACTTCCATTTTCCAATGATCATAATGAAAAGAAGGTAAGTAATATATTATATTTAAATAATGATCATAATATCATATTATTTATTTATATATACTTATATATACATTCCATGTGGTGTGATGATGAAAAGAGAGTCGCATCACCTCATGAAGGAAGTAGTCCACACGTACATGAGTAGAGTTATCATCTTTCATTGAGTGAAAAGGTTGGAAGAAAATAATATATATATTATCTTTTTAGAATGATAAATATTTCATGAATATAATATTTATTTTATGTATATCACATATAATCATTAACTTTACTCCTATCATCTTTTGTGTAAATAGTGAATGATTCACATCCCTTCGTGAGGTGATAGTCCACCGTACACATGAGTGAAATATCATATTCCCACAAAATAGAAATCATGAAGTTATGTGTGATTTAATAGTTAAAAAAATTATAATATCATAAATATCACACATAAATAGTAGTTCTATTATTGTTCTAAACTATGATAGGTTGTAATTTAAAAACGAATGACATCGATTCACCAGACGGTAGTCCTCCGTACACATGAATGATGATTTTGTAACTCATTCAATATAATTAGAGATGGTTAAAGGTCATTAACTTAACATTAAAATAGTGATATATATATATATATTATACTGAGTTTTTATCACATAATTTTAGAATAAAAAGTGAAGGGTGTGGAGGGAGAAATAAAATAGTAATGTTCGTTAATGAATGTTACCTCTTCTTCAGTATCCTATTTGAGTTTGAACCAAAATCATTACAAGGAGGATTTATACAAAAAATAAGGATTTTAGGATGATATGAGGAAATTTGGGTAGTTATTTTTTCAGGTTTTTTTTTGAAATAAATTATTTAATGGTGTGAGTGAGAGAGGAGAGACAATGTCCTTTTATAAGTGGTGGAGACAACACACTTCGTATGTTTGAAAAGAATCGAGTGCTCCCATATTATTCTAATGTTACAGGGTCCAAAATTGTCTATTAAAGAAACTTATTGGATTAAGGGTCTAAATACACCCAGAAAAATATTTTTTAATCAATTTAATATTTTATTTTTACCCTTATCATTTTAGTTTAACCCCCGGTAAACTCATTTTTACCATAATTGTAGTAAATAATTTTTACTATTATACTATTCAATTTAGTCAAAAATTAGGTTGAACTTATAATAAATTATAAATTATTATGATTCCAAATATTGAATTTATTTTTCCAAATTCAATTCCCACAATTGGAAAAAATTAATTAAAAATTAATTACATAGACGTGACGAGAAAATATGTTTTTAAAGAGACAATGTTCAACGATTTACAATGGTTTTATAATAAAATTAATTATAAAAATGATTCCAACAACCTAAATTGGCTTAATTAATATAAAATTGAACTAATTTAACTTTTAAATCAATTAAAAATAAAATTTAACATTATAAATTATTTAAACGAAAATGTAGTTTTCTATTATAATTCAGTATTTTAACTATTCATCGGAAAATGAAAAATTTGAGAAAAAAATACAGACAACTCACCATAAGAATATTTTTAAATGATGATTCAGAAAATTATTTTTATTTTATCTAATTTTGTTTTTTCTAAAAAAATTAAAATTTAATTAAAAATTACGTGTACAAATAACGACAAAGTTTTATTTTATAAAAAGAATAGTATTTCAGAAAAACAAATTCTTTTAAATGATTTTTATTTTATTTATAATAAATATCTAAATAATAGATATACAAAATATAAATATTTTTACAAGTTATTTAATCATATTAATATCCTTAATTCCAACGGTTTGGCAATTTATTAAATAATAATTTTAATAGTATATTATTTTTCGGTAAAACTCATTTTTTTCATATAACAAAAACAATTGATGAAATTCATTGTTGCATATACTTGAAGAAAACTTAGTGTTGCGTGTAATGAAAGATATAAAAAAAATTATTTATTAGAAAAAAAAATCAGGGTGTTTCATTGTACCCCCCTTAAAATGAATTTCCACCTCAGAATTTATCACTCTGATATAGAGAAATGAGGATACTTCTGCCCCAACATATCATCCAGTTTCCATATAGCTTTATCTAACTAGTGGGTTTTCTACAAAAATATTACCAGTTTATTGTTCTCATTTCATATAACATTCTTTGTATGATCCCGATTCGCCACTGGTTGTTCCTCATAAGTAAGATATTTCTCTAATGGTACAACCTATGAGTTCAATACATGTGATGGATCATGTATGTATTTTATATGGACTAAATCATGGACATGATAGAGGTTTATTGGAATCATAAAGAGATAAACTATTTTCTCGATATAATCAAGTATTTTAATGGGAACAATATACCAAGGGATTAGTTTTCTATTTTTTCTTCCATGGAGAAATTTATAAAAAGTCATTCTCACCAACTTCAAATTTTATATCTCATCAATAATTATCAGTATAACATTTCTTTAAACTTTTTTACTTCCTTACATGTTATTGAATGAGTATAACATTCTCTTCCATCGAATTTAAAAGGTCCCAATATCTTTATTTCTTCAACATTATTCCATAACTCTGGATTTATACACATCCTTCCACTAAGGGATTTATAAGGATCCATGAGAATTATCAATTGAAATATATCATTGTATGAAAACTCATCTTGATGAAGTTATAGATCCTGAAAAAGTTTGAAATTCATAGGACATGATCTTATAGTATCCAACAATCATATTTCTACAATGTGTATAGGGATGTATCCTCAAATAACTTTAATTCTACATAAAAAAATAATTTCATTACCATAAATATCTCTTAAAATATCCTTAATCTTGATAAAATACTACCACATAAACACTTAAAATGGATGTCAGTGACATTTAACTAATGATCAACCATAAAATCATAAACTCATGATGTTATCAATAACTCCTAAGATAATCTTAGCTCAATAGATATATGGTTCCAAAATACAATTCACCCTTTATTCCTTAAAGTGTAACTTATCTTATATAAAAACATTTCCATATGATTCTTGGGTTCAAAATTGTACCTATAGAATATAAAATGTGATCTAATTATTCTATAATTCAAGTAAATGGAGACAATTAATTAATATTTCACGAAAATATGAAAAATAATATTATCGTTGGGAAAATTAATACAAAATTAAACATAAAATTACATACTTAGGGGAGGATTAGTGTGCCCTAATTATCATGATTCACATCAACCATCATGATAGCATAATATTTTCCTTTTTTTACTTTAACTTTAGTGTTTATTGGAATTTGTTACCATTATTAACCATATGATTTGTGAACTTATTATCATAATGCCCAAACTCCTTCAAATTGAATCCTTGAAGAGTGGGAGGTTCACTCCGTGGGTATTTTTCATTATTAACATATTTGGATAACTTTCTTCTACTATTCTATAATTAATCCAGTAGATTCCCTTTCATTACACACTTAAATAATTTACTAGTCTCATTGAGACAATTCCCTCTATGATTATTTTCACACATTGAGCAAAAATTAAAGGTCATATTTTTCTCTACATGGTTCTTAAAGTTTCCATTGAATTCTGTTTTTCTCTTATTATAAAAACCATGAGATTGATACGTAAATCCAGACTCTATTTCAACATTGTAGAATATAAAACAATATCTCCATGTTTATTGATGTCTCTTATGCCTAATTCCCTTTGTAGACCTAGTTTTACGTCACTGATGAAAAGATCAACATTACATTTAGGTTGGATTATAATACAATAACCAAAAATCATAAGTCCTATATAATTCATCTCATAGGTACCAATAGATTCATAATCCCTTTTATTTAGATTAATAACTCCTTCTACATATTTATATGATGAAAATGAGGAAATTAGTTGTTGAAAAATAAGTTCTTGACACATCCAAATCCATGGAGTCAATTTCATATTTTTGGATCCTACTCTAGAGAAGAGTCCACCATTGATATTCTTCACCTTCTAAATGATAGATAACCAAAATTAATTTATCAAGATTTAAAGTTTAGAGGAAAAAAACTATCTTTTCAGTGGTGTTAATCCATTTCTTAGTAACTAGTTGATCAAAATACCCACTAAAATAATGTGGACATTACCTCATGGTGAAATGAAGAAAACATTATTCTATCCATTGTTTGTTTGGGATTCCAACATGATTCATATCTTGAGAATTTTATGTAAGCATATAAATGATATTTTTAATTCCATATCCTATAAAATTTGTATTCTCAAGAGGAAAATCATTTCATTTTCCATCACACTTAGCATTAATATGGTTCCTTTAGGTTTTATCCATTGTTTAAAACTAAAAAAGAACAGTGTGAGAAACTATAATCATAGTGGGAACCACAAAATCCTTAACAATTACTCATTATATATCTAAATAATGACACATAAATTAATCAATGACACCTTAGGATTATCTTAGGTCATTTATAGTCATCATCTATTTAAATCATTCATGATGGTTTGTAAAGATTTTGTGAATTTCCAAAGTATATCTCTAGGTGTGTCAAACCAAGCCTACAACAAGGCCTATTGACATCCATGAATTTCCAATCAAGTCTATCTCAATATGGGGTTTTCAGGGTTATTACCCTGAGGAACATCTATGTCAGAGCCACATCCACTTGTAGTATCTAGAAAAAGGATGTAATTGATTGTAAACCACTCTCTCTATCCTTTACAAAAAATCTAATACATTTTCCTATAAAGAGACTTATCCTTAGAGAGATCCCTAGATATATCCTTATAAATATCCCAAGTGATCTCATTAATTTTTTCTCATCCAAGATTCCAAATGTTAACTAAATGATTCTTATGATACCAACTATAATGTCATAAGATTTTAATACCTTGGTATTTAATCATTTTAGATGAATATTCAGTACATTTTAAAAACACACACATGAGGACCATAATAGATTAGTTCCTTTCGATACTTGGAACACAATCTTCTTAATCCGTGAAAGATCTCTAATGTCTCCTATAAATATTTTCCCAATTAGTACTCCTTTATAAAACCTTTCTTTATAAAAATGGTCAAGGAAACATATGAATGGGTGAGATTAGATTATCAATAAGGGTGAACATAAGATATATCAATCTATTATTATATGAAAGACTACGATAAGCATAATGGTATGTGGTCTTGAACGTAACTTATGATGTTCATAACCAACATTTCATAGGTCATAAACATTATTCATGGTATAAAACATTATTATTTCATAAACTATATCCCATAAGGGTGATAAGTAATCATAAATCAATCATAAACCATAATCTCATGTCATAAATGTGTGGAAAAATTATAAATATTGAAAATCATTTCATGATTCAAGGTTAAGTACTAATACCATCAAGATATTGGATTAAGACTCTTCACTTATTAACCATTATAGACAAGAAAAAACCTATTTACCATAGTAGATCAGGGCACACATGTTTCCCATTGTGGATCAAGAAACATCAATTTTTCCATAGTAGATCAAGACACACATGTTTCCCATTGTGGATCATTCCCATAGACTTGTTTCCCATTATTATCTCCTGAGGTATAAATAATTAACCAATGCATTGGAGGGAGTGATGCACTCCTATCGTAGGGTGTGGAAAAACAATTATTTATATATTTCCTAGTTTAGTCTAGTGATTAACCCTAGGTAGTCTCCCAAAGAGGAGTGTACAAAAAATATTTTTTCACTTTTAAACGAGGGTAAAAATGTTGTGTTTTTAAAAGGAAAATTGTAATTCAAATGATTAAGAAAATATGATATTAAAAAGGGTGATTAGGTAAGGTTTGGTTTCAAAATTTTAATGCTATCCATGTTCAATTTAATTCAAACCTCTTCTTAGTTGATTAAAGTGACTTTCCACAATCGTTTCCTTTCACTTCCATAGTGAAATTATTATGGTGAGATAAAACCTTACCATGATCTTAGTTTGGTCAAATCTCCTTCCATGTGTAAAATAGTTGTATTTAATATCCTTAATTGACATGGGCAATACCCGATCGGGTCTTGTTTATCACATTCAATTAAGAACATTCACTACCCCTTTTACACATACTGACGATCGTCGAGTACTTCACCCCTAATCCCTGGTCTATTCCATCATATACAAACTAGAAATTAGTGGAGGGAGATAATGATTATTTTAACAAGGAAAAAATCAATAACGGAATTAAAATTCAAGAATGACCGCACTTGATAATAATATTCGATATATGATATTAAAAACAACTTTGAAGAAGAATGAAATTCCATTCAATTACGTCCAAGAACTCAAGCATTACAAAATAGAAAACCAACCCTTCCTCAATCACTCAAAATGTTTACCCCATCATGGTAATGGTAATAGAGATGAATGGGGAAAAAGAAGGAATTTCAAAACTATGAAAAAGAAAAGAAATAAAAGAGAAACCCTAAAAGTTCTCCTTCTTAGTGTCCTGGAAGGAATGGGATAGAGAATGGGATGCTTTGAGGGGGAGGAGCTCTCCTCCTTTTATAGCCAGAATTCATCCCCAAAATTTTGACACATTGTGTCACCATTAAGTGACATGTTCACTCATTGAACCCTTCTTTATTGGTTTTACTAATTATCTTGGTCGTTTCCCCACAAAATCACATCGGATTTGGAAAAGTATGCTGAGCATTATTCCAGTTTTACTTTGACCATTTATTTTATCCGTCCAGACATGGAAAATCACAATTCTCTAGATTAGGATTATTTAATAACCCCTTAAACGGCCAATTCACATGGTCTGGACTTTATGAAAGATTATCCAATACTCCTTGCACATTCCCCCACCAAATTTCACAACAATGGGGCCCACAATGAATGAGTTATGGACCCCACACCAAAACTAGGTAGAACTACAAACAGTTTTCTTGAGCCAACTTGTGAGCTTCTTTTCTGCTTTCATATGGCCGATTCAGCTTTTGGTCCAAAGGGAAGAAATGAATCCCTGGATGTGTAGAATCTGTAAAAGAAATAATTTTTTCAATTTGGATTAGTGTAGAAAGTTTTATGGCCAAACTACAGAAATAATATAAAATAGTTAAAAATATGAAATGGGATATTTTTATTACTCAGCTCAAAATAACACCAATATCCTAAAAATGTAGCAATTAATCATATAGAAACACTTTTTTGGGTTTAAAATAATGAAATTTAATGTAAATTTAATTGAAAATATTTACTCTATCAATTCCCCCACACTCAGCACTTGGACTCCTGGACAAGTAAACATGAAAATCAAATCAAATCATATCCAAAACACATTCCGATGAGGTCTACCAAAATCCATAATACGAAACAAAAATATAGCATGACTCATCAAAATTAATTATTTCATGTTCTCCATTTCATATTATTTAATATATTTCCACTTCATTTCTTATCCCATGCACACAAAACACCTAAATCACATGAATTTTCTCTCATTCACAAATGTTAATATTCAACAAGGATTTTCTCATCCAAACTCACACAAGAGTCACCATAGGCTTGATAAATTCCTACTTCTCCACCTGATCTGAGTCAAGGAAATGTGTTACTCATGAGGAATTTTTAGGGTTGTTCTGTGTCTTTCGGTTGGTAGGATTTAGATGTTAAAAATTCTGAGGCCGAAAAAGGAGGGCTTGGCTCTTTTTGAAGCAAAACTGCACGATTCTAATTATCACTCAAACATGGTCTCCTTCTCTTCCCCTTTTTATAAAATAGGCTCCATAATCATTCAATCAGCTCAGGATTTCAGCAGAAAAGATTTCTATCTATTCAAACATGAATTTTCTTGAAATCTAGAGATAGGCACAACTTTCTTTTTTTACATCGGAAGCTCCAGAAAGGCACAACTTCTCTTATCATGAAACCTCCAGAAAGGAACAGCTTTAAAAAATGAACTTTTCAATAGATACATCATCTCTTCAACATTTTATTTTCTATTCAATGAGTTACCAAATGAGGAAGTACACCACAAGACGTCTTCCCCCACACTTAAATTCAACTAGATCACGCAATTTCACTTCAAAAGTAGGTTGGATTAGAAAAATTGGCTTGTAATGTGGCTTAAACGTATAAGGCAATTCATTTCATATAAGGGATTATAAAGGATAAATGTAAAGGTGGGAAATAATGAAAAGCATTATTTAGAAAAAGGGGCTTAAAATCAAATAGATGCCTCAATCATTTAAAACACATGTACCCCAAACCCTCATGTTTTGAAAGGAATAAATCAAATTCTAGTTAAAGCAATCATGGTCTAGTTCTCTCAAGAAATGTGGCGAATGAAAAGAATATGACAAAAATGGTTTATAAGTCTCACAAGAAAGTGATTTCAAAGATATAGACAGTGAAATATGGCATGAGATTCAAAAATAAATGTACTTTTCATGAAATTCCAAAATATTTAAAATTGAAACAAATTCATTTCAGTATTCATTTATGCTCAGTTTCTTGTAATAGATTGGTTCACTCATTGACATGAGTTTCAAAAATGGAAATGATAATCATTTCAGTTCAAAAGTTTCAAAAACACACAAAATTTTATAAATAAGCTCACAAAAATCTGAAAAACACATTACAAATTTTTTTTTGGAAAACATTAAAACAAAATATAAATGAAAATACTTAACTAAAAAGGTTCCCTCCCCCACACATAAATGATACAGTGTCCTCAATAATAGAATTTTTTTAAGTTTCAAACAGATAGAGTAACAACATTTAATCAAGTGTAAAGGAATGGTGCAACCTGGTAGGTCTTCATTTGTATTCAGGGTGAAGGAGTTCGATATCCTCCACTGGTTATTTTCTATTTCCTAGTAAAGATATGTTGTACTAACAAGAGTATGATTTGTGTCCATAGATACCACAACACCAGAAAAATCCCTGAAATCTTGTTCTTCTAGAATGTTTTTCTATCTTTCTGGATATTTGATTCTTCCTTGTTGTAATGTGAACATAACTCTTTTTAAGGGGTTGTGGGTTCCTTGGAAAATTCCTCTATACTCTTGAGGTAGAAGATTGACCCTCAATTTTCTTTACCCATACAAACCTAGTTTTGGGTTTTTCCACTTTTTCTTATGATCCACTCTTCCCACTGGTTTGAGAATATCCTTTACACTCTATAGTTTTAATGGGGGTTTACATGACCTTCTTCATATCATGTTTCATTTCAAGGAATATGGAATTCTTCTTAGTTAGTTCTTCTTCCTTTGTAGCAATTTCTTTCCAGAGATCTAGGATAATCTTTTCATGTTTGGCCTACTAGAGTTTATACTTCTTGATCTCAACATCTTCCCTTAATTTGGATTCACCAGCCACTTCTAACAAACTATCCAAGAATTATAAGGTTGTATCTTCTAAATTTTTACTTGGTTCTTTTCCTTCTTTGTGGTAGATTGATTTCAGTGAATGAACATCTGAAAAATTATTCATGGATTAGAGTATATTGAAATGCACTCGACTATCTATGAGATCCACTGAGAGTGTTCCCTCATGCACATTGATGACGGTCCTCACTGTATTTAATAATGTATCCCTAAGATTATGGGTGAGTGTGATTAACTCATATATTCTTCCATTTTCATCACATAAAAGTCAGCTGGGAACAATAGATCTTTTACCTCTACAAGAACATCTTCCAGAACACCTGCTGGAAAAACTGTGGATCTGTTTGCGAGCTGGACCACCACTCTAGTAGGATTCAATTTTCCAATCTATAAAGTTGTAAATACTGAGTGAGTCATAAAATTTATTGAAGCTCCGAGATCAAATAGTGAAGTTGTAAAATTTAAAGAACCGGTAGTGAAAAGAATAAATAAAGTCCCTGGATCTTGACATTTTTGCGGTATCGGTGGTGTGATCAATGTTGAGATGCTTCTTACTAAGTTGATTCTTTCATTTGCATCCATCCTTCTTCTTTTTGTACACAGATCCTTCAAATTTTTTTCATATTTAGGGATTTTTCTGATTGCATCCAGTAGTGGGGTGTTAATCTCAACTTTTCTGAAAGTTTTCTAAATTTCCCATTGAAGTCATTCTTCTTCATCCTTCTTTGACTCAACCAATCCGGATGGGAATAGTTCTAGCATATCATTTTTCTCCCTTTGTTTTTTTTTGAAAAGGTATTTTTTTCCTTTCCTTCCAAAACCATGTTCTTTCTCCATTTTTGTTATTGAATTCATCTGTTGGTTGGATAGGACGAGCTTGAGGAGGTTCCCTAGAATCTTCCTCCTCACACTGTTCTGGTGGTGTGAGCTCTTTCCCACTTCAGGTGGTGATTGCACTAACATTCCCTTTTGGATTGGTAATTGTTTGTGTGGGAAGCTTACCTTGGTTCTTGGTGAGAGCATCACTAATTCATGGAAATTGACCAGCTAGCTTGTCCATTTTATCTTTTATTCTCACAACTCTTCTCTTTAGCTGTTGATCTTCAGTTGTCAGTGCACTTGTGGATGATTGTTTATAATTCTCATGCTGGAAAGGTGGCAGTTGGAATGTTTGTTGTTGTTGGAAGGGATGCTTATAAGGATGTTGGAATGCTATTGAGTTCTGATATTTTTGCTGAAAAGGTGGTCTAGCTTGGTTCTGTTGAAACCCATACCCTAGTTGGGTTTGCAGCTGGTATTGCCTTTGTTGATAGGTTGTAGCACAACTTTCTTTCCCCTGCACTTCTGGACATTGATCAGTGTAATGAGAATTAGAAGAGAAAAAACAACATACCTAATTCGGTCTGTTTTGTTCCTTCACATGGTTCATAGCTATTTGTCGCACTAACCTGGCGAGTTCACCCATTTCGTTTCTAATTAAATCTACTAAATCAGATGTTATTACCTCATGGATTCCTCTGGTGATCATACCTCAAGTGCCAAACTACTGTGAATTTTGTGCAATCTTTTCAATCAATCATCTGACACCTATTGGTGACTTTTCAATCAAGGCTCCTCCAAATGACACATCTAGCAAGTTTTGATCATTTTCAAGAAATCCTTGATAGAAGAAAATAATGAAATGGTGTTATTCCACTGTCTGATGTGGACAGATAGCGCATACCTTCTTGAATCGCTCCCAGTACTCGTAAAGTGTTTCACCGGTTGATTGGAGAATGGAATAAATCTCTTTTTGGATAACTGTTCTCCTAGATGTGGGGAAAAAACTTTGCATGAAGCATCTTTGAAGATCTTCCCAGTCTTGGACATCTCCTGGTTATTGACTATACAAACATTACATTGCTACTCCTTTAAGTGAGAAGGGGAATTCCATCCACTTTACCTATTCTTCTGCAATACCTCAGGGTCTACAGCTAGAGAACACATTTGAAAATTCCTAGATATGCATATCGGGGTCTTCACCTACAAGACCGTGAAATTTACGAAGAATTTGAATCATGTTAATGTGCAATTCAAAATAATTTTCTAAGGCCGGAATAGCTAGTTGATTTTGACTGTTAGCGAATTATGGGGTGCAAAGATCACACAATGTTTGGTTGGGATTTCCAACCATTGGAGGTTCAGAGTGATCACTGGATGTGTCACGTGAATATGTAGGGTGAATTTCTTCAAACTCTATTTGAAAATTTTTCTTTCTCAATTGGTTTTTGCTCATTTTTTGGATGAAATTCAATTAAATTTTTGTTTGAACTAAGGGTCATTCAAAAGAAAGAGGGAAAAAATTTAAAGGGTTTTCAGGCACTGCCTCCCGGTAACGATGCCAAGTTTGACGCACGCCTATCGTAGGGTGAAAAAAATTGTTTTTTATATATTTTCTAGTGTTTTCTAGTGATTAAATCTAGGAAGTCTCTCGAAGAAGAGTGCACACAAAATATTTTGTCACTTTTAAACAAGGGTAAAACTGTTGTGCTTTTGAAAGGAAAATTGAAACTTAAATGATTGAAAAACTTTGATATTAAAAAGGGTGATTAGGTCAGGGTCAGTTTCCCAATTGTAATTCTATACTTTTTCAATTTAATTCAAACCTCTTATTCTTAGTTCATTAAAGTGAGTTTTCATAATCATTTCCTCTCACTTCCTTGGTGAAATTATTATGGTGAGAGAAAACCTTACCAAGATCTCAGTTTGGTCAACTCTCTTTCCATGTGTAAAATAGTTATATTGAATATCCTTAATTGACATGGGCAATAACCGATTGGGTCTTGTTTATACCAAACTATTAAGAACATTCACTACCCTTTTTACACGTACTGACAATCGTCGAGAACATCACCACTAACCCCTGGTCTATTCCGTCGTATATAAACTAGAAATTAGTGGAGGGAGATAATGATTATTTTACCAAGGAAAAAATCAATAACGGAATTAAAATTCAAGAACAATCACACTTGATAATAAATTATGATATATGAAATTGAAAACAACTTGTAAGAAGAAATAAATTTCATTCAATTACATCCAAGATCTCAAGCATTATAAAATAGAAAACCAACCCTTCCATGATCACTAAAAATGCTTACCCCACCATGGTAAGGGTAATCAGGATGAATGAGGAAGAAGAAGAAATTACAAAACTTTGAAAAATAAAATAAATAAAAGAGAAATATGAAAATTTCTCCTTCTTAGTGTCCCAGAAGGAATCAGGTGGAGAATGTGATGCTTTGAGAGGGAGGAGCTCTCCTCCTTTTATATCCAAAATTCGTCTCCCAAATTTGGACGCTTTGTATCCCTATTAAATGACATATTCATGTGTTGAAACTTGTTTAATTTTCTTAATAATTATCATGGGAGTTTCACCTCAAAATCTCAGCGGATTTGGACGAGTATGCTGAGAGTTATGCATGTTTAACTCTGGCCATTTATTCTGTCCAGTCAGACACGGAAAATCGCAATCCTCCAGATTAGGAATCTTTAATGACCCCTTAAACATCCAATTCACACGGCCTTACCTTCATAAAATATTCTCCAAAACCCATTGTGCGTTCCCCCGCCGAATTTTATAACAATGGGGCCCACACTGAATGATTTTTGGACCCCACACCATAAGTAGATAGAACTACAAACAGTTTTCTTGATCCAACTTGTGAGCTTCTGTTCTGGTTCCATATGCCCAATTCAGCTTTTGGTCCAAAGGGAAGAAATGAAGCCCTGGATGTGTTGAATCTGGAAAATAAATAATTTGGCAATTTGGATTAGTGTAGAAAATTTAATTTCTATTCTATAGAAATAAGTTAAAACAGTTAAAAATCTGAAATGGTCCATTTTTACTGTTCAGCTCAAAATAACACCAATATCATAAAAATGTAGCAATTCAACATTGAGAAACACTTTTTGGGTTTAAAACAATGAAATAAAATGTAAATTTAGTTGAAAATATTTACACTAATAGGGAGATATTGGTCCCACCCATATTTTTCATAATGTGACCACCATATTTCGATATAATGTAACCACTATCACATAACAAAAATCATATTTATGTATGCCAAATTATCATATTATATTTATTATAACATAACCCATGAAAAGAATTGGGTTTCATAAGAATTTCATCATATTTTAAACTGTTGAAAACTGTCTGGTTTCATAATCATTTAATCATCTCAAAATATCCTAACCCATTGAAAAAGAAGTGGGTTTCCTAATATTTCTATCATGGTATAACCCATGGAAGAGAAAAAGGTTTTATAAACATCATGCCAATATAAACCATTTATAGAAAGAATAAAAACGATATTTTTGGATTGTATCTCTAGTAAACCATATTTAACCTCAAAGTATTTCATTATATAAGGAAAATGAATTTGAAAATTAAAACACTTTGGATCTTTATTGATGAATATAAATTTTCATTGAAAATAACTTTTTAAGACTAAAAATTCATAAAACATTTTGAAAATTTTTTTCTTTGAAAATATAATTTTAAAATTATAAAGTAAGATTTAAAAATAATTTAAAACATTTCTTATGAAAAATATCTATTCTTATTTCAAAAAATATTAAACATGTAAAATTTTGAAAATATGTATCTTTGAAAACATATAAAGGATGGTTCAAAGGAAATAATGGTCATAATGATGGGAAGTTTCGGTCATTCTATACATGTTAAAAAAATCATTTGACATTTTAAAAAATCCAACCAAGAATTTTTTTTGAAACGAACACGAATATCCATTCTAAAACATTTTTTAAGAAGTCAAACATTCATAAAAAAATTATTTTAAAAAACATTGGAGAATAATAAAATATTTTTGATTCTTTTAGAAAGCATGGTTTTGGAAGAAAAAATATTTTCGTCCGAGTATCTGATTTTCATTAAAAATATTCTATTTGAACTAATGAATAAATAAAGAGAGTAAAATAAAAGGAAAATATTTATTATCGTTACATAACCATAAGGGAATAAAATTCATGAGTTTATAAAGTGATTGATCATAAGATTCTATCATCGGAAAACATGATCATAATCAATCCTGATAAATGAAGAGATTGAAACATAAAATCCACACCAGTTCGGTAATATTGAAATATAATCCCCATGAAAGAATAACATTAAATGAAACGTCCTAAAAAATGAATAATCATTATATAAAATTTCAGGGGTAGTATATACACCATATAGAAGAAGATAGGTGCACAATATAACTTATGTCCCAAAGAATGAAAATTGAGACAAAAATTCCTTCACTTTTGAACCATAGACCCCATGAAAGAGAGATCATCAAATGGATATTTAATACGCAATAATTTTAAATATTTCATAGGAAGACTAGGTCAGATAATCTAATAGCGGGGGGGGGATGAATCAGGGTATGAGATATTAAAATTAATTCCCATTAAGATCTTGTTTGATCATTAAAAAAACACTCTTCTATCCTCCTCCTGTATTAATTTATGAACAGAAATGAAATCGTGCACGAGACACAATGATTTTACATGGCTCACCCTAACTAGACTAAGTTCAAGGAGAATATAATGATGGTATTATGATGTACCAAATCCACTAATTCTCACTGCCAAATTACAAGGTTTAGTCTAGATCACTTATATGTCTAGGCTCAAAGCCTTTACATGATTTAGGGTAAGATCACTAATTTCAAAACGGTCAATCCATATGTCTCTTTCTCTGGCTCACTACTGGTGGAAAAGATCACTTTCTCTCTCTTACTTTTCTCACTACTCTCGGAAGCGATCCACTTATATTTTAGACCTGTACGTCCCTTCATGTTCATGAATTCACGCATCCTTACTGTTGGTAAATGCTATGTTGAAGTCCTGTATTTCACCCATAGATGAAATACACTTTTCCACTTGGTTTGTGTAAATTAATTTCATTGATTCGTCAATCATCTATGAACTACACTTCTTAATTGTAAAGTAATTGACACCTTGTGTGGTGGGTGCTTCGTGCAATATATCTTCTTCCACAAATTGGATCTGCTCTGATGGACCACAAGTTCTTTCATATACCACATCTACTTCTGCAGGCCGCCACTTCTTATGTGGACCTTTCCATTTTATGTACAGTTATTTCCCCACGGACCATCTATTCTATGTGGACCCTTTTCCTTTGTAGGACACTATGATCCAAAAAACCCCTTATGTGAACTGATTTTTGCAGACTACTTCTGATTTTGCGGAATCCTCCTCGCGAATCTATTATTCTTTGATGAATCCCCCCTCACTGACACTTTAAGACTTAACCAAAATATTCCCATAGTTATGAAACATTCTAATGTAATTAGATCTCACTAATCATCTGATTAGCGATCCTTTTATAGGAAAATATATCCACAAAATCCAGAAATCCGATTTACCCAAAACATCGATGCAGTATAGTCTTCACCATAGACTATTGTTCTGCAGGAAACCATTTTCCCTCTATAATCCTCATAATGAATTTATTTCCTATCGATGAACCATGAATTCTACAAACAAACCACCACCTCTCAGCTTCAAATGACAGCCTTCCCACAAACATCAAGCCTCCAGCAAACTACGATCCTCTTGTGAACTCTTTTTCCCTCCGTGGTCTGCGTAGTGCGCTTCACAGTTCACATAGTTCTACTATGTGGAAATCCTTCCTTTTTCAATTTTGTATCAATTTTCTAGACACCTCCTTTACAATCCTCAAACTATAATTCCTGGTCTAAAAACTACAATATGTAGAATAACATCCCATTGAAAAAATCCAAACTCCCTTATTTGAGGCCCAAAAATAGGGAAACACTGAGAAACTGTTACACCTTAAAAAATGATTTTAAAAACACCAACCATATTCATTCACAGTCATCTGGATTTGTCAAAAAACATAGGAACACATAAAAAAACCAATAGTGAACCTTTATATATTTTTAAACAATCTCCCCCCATGGGGTTTGTTGATGACTCTTTTTATGTCTTAATACGCCATTAAAGACTCTATTGTCTTCTACTAGAATTATATCCATGTAATTCCGATGGTGATAAAATATTTACACCAAAATTACTCTAAGACCACATGATCCATTCTTGGTGTGAGAAAAAAGAGTAATATGAAATGTTCATTAACGAATCACTTCATTCCAAAACCCACTCTACCACATTCTTCATGAACCTCTTATTTCATGATATATAATCATCGATCGATAACCTTTAACATCATCATATTTAAAATTCTTCCTACATCACTACTCCCCATTTCATCTTATCCCATGTCTTTATTATGTCATTTTAACCAATTTTACTGCTAAAATTTCTCACTCTTTTTTAGTGAACCTGAAAGTCACTTCATTGTTATCTAAAAGAGGGTAAAGAACACACATCAGTGCATTAGGGAAAAAACACACCATACCTCTGGGAGAAAGGGTCCCAAATCCCCAATTTGTCAAGTGAGGGGAGTTGACTAAACTCCCAGAGCCAGTTAATTCATCTTAAACACTTCTTTGGGTAAGGCCCTCATCAAAATATCTGCATCCTCTTATTCTGTAGGCATATACACGAACTTCACAAGCTGTTTCAATAGGTTATCCTTGATAAAATGATACTTGATTTCAATGTTCTTTGTTCTCAAGGGATTTACTAGATTTTTATAGGATTTATATCACTTAAATCATCATAATGGATTATGATCATATATTTCACTTCAACTCCCATATCGTCAAGCTTCTGCTTCATCCATAATAATTGTGTTTAATCTTGAGTGATCGTAATATATTCATGTTCTTCTATGATCAATGAAATGAAATCATTTTTATTTCATAACTAAGAAATAAACAAATCACTAAGATAAATTTCACCACCTGATGTTGATTTTTTATTATCCACTAAACCTGACTAATCTGTATCAGTATAGCCTAAAGACTCTTGATGAGATTTTCGTTATACATCAAACCAATATCAACTGTTCCTTCGATATACAGAAATATTATTTTTTACTAATATCTAGTTTCTTTACTTGTTATTGATTTGATACTGTGATACTTGTAATGTTGAAAAAACAATATCAGGTATTTTCATGGTCAAGTACAATATACTATTAATGATTTTCTATATTCTATGTCATTAACTTCATTCCTTCATCATCTCATGACAGTATCATCTGGGTATCCACCAAAGTCATCATCTCATTGGAATTTTCCATTCTAAATATTCTTTAAATATCATTGGCATATTTATATTGAGGAATTAATATGACAATCTTTCCTTATGTCACCTTTAATCTAAGGGAAAACCCAAGTTCACCAATAATTGAAATTTCTAGCTCACCTTTCATGAATTTGGAAAATTGTCTCCATTAAACTTTATCTAATACAACAAATATTATTTCATTAACATATACTATAACCTTCATACATTGATTACATTCATTACTGAAATACATATTATAATCAAATCCAAAACAATGAAAACTAATCTTCTTCAAAAACTGATCTATCCTTGAATACCCTGATCTTGGTGCTTGCTCTAAACCATATAAAACCTTATCTAGTCAAAAAATGATGTTCTCATTTTCATGAATGAGAAAACCATCTGTTTTCTCAATGTAAACTTATTCTTCTAGAAAACCATTTAAAAATACTAACTTGACATTTATCTGGAAAAATTCATACTTTCTTCACACTATTATGGACAATAATAATCATATTTTCATCTCACTAAAACAAATCCAAATGTTTCATCATCATCGATACCCTTTATATGGGAGTACCATTTGAAAACTATTCTTTCCTTATTTTGAATCACAACACCATATTCAATCATTTGGTTATGAAATACCCATTTAGTCCCGATGACATTATTATCTATTAGCCTCTAAATAATATCCAGGGTATGATTCTTCTCAATTTAATCAAGCTCTTCATTCATATCCCAAACCCAATTATCATCTCTAGACACTTCATTAAAACATTTATTCTCTACCAATGATAAGTACAATACATACTGTAAATTCTGCATCATCCTTGTCTGCACTGGTCCTTTTTGATCACCAATTATGCCCAGTCTATCAATTTTGGATCTTATCATATATCTTTGTATAGATACTAAATTTTGATATCTGTTTTCCTTATCTGAATCTTCTTCTAAATTAGCCTATGGAACTGGATAATCCCATGATCTATTTATCTCTTCAACACTAGCCTCCAAAGAATAATCATGTATTTTTGGAAGATTCTTCTCGTTTTATACAATGTTTATATCATGGAATTAAACTACCTCTCCTAGCTACTTATTGAAGTATTTATATGCTTTAATTTTCATTTAGAAGCTAAGAATTATCCCTTCATCTCCATGAGATTATCACTTTCTATTTTTATCTTTATTGAGAATTAAACACTTACTTTTGAAGACTCAAATGTACATTAATGAATAATTCATTCCATACCATAGCTCATATGAAGTCTTCTTTTCTTTCGGACATAACAACTCACTATTTGAAGTGTAGACTGATGTCATCACTGCTTCTTTCAAAAAATTCTTTGGAAGGTCTTTCTCAATGAGCATTGTTCTATCCATTTTGTTGAAAATATAATTTCTTCTCTAAACTAATCCATTATATTGTGTAGTTATTACTGATTAAAATTGATGCATTATCCCATTTTTCTCAAAATAATCCCCCACTTAGCTATTTGTGAACTCTGTTCCATTATATGTTTGGATATTCTGAATTATTCGACCCATTATCCCCTAACATTACCATCGATACATTTTTAGGGAACCAAATACCCCATACTTTTGGGTATGATTGAAACCCATGCCATTATAATAAAATCGTTTATGAAGACAAAAGAATATCTCCTACCATTAATAGCTCTTGGTGATATTGATCCACACACAACAATATTCCCAAACTCAAGAAATTTTTTCAAACTTTCCTCTTTTGGATTATATATCATTTGAATGATATTACCTTGTTGACAAGCATCATATGTATGGGTATGATCACATGATAATCTATGGAGGACTCGATCAATATCATATTTCACCAGGTATTCCTTGGATTCTTAGCTCAAGTGACTAAGTCATTTATTCCATAACTTGTTTCCTTCTTCCTTGGAAAAACGCACATATCTTATTCTCCAGTTAAAAGGTAGAGATTCACTTTCATATGCATTCCCTACAAAACAACTGCACCATCTTATCCCTTGATGAAAAATAATTTCATGCAGAATCTTATGGCATGTCCTCATTCATACAATTGACTGACATTTATTATATTGTGAGTGATAGCTTCAACAACCAATACATCAGAAAGATTCATGTTTTCCCCCAAATTTCTTTTCTAGAGTAAATAATTTTCAAGACTCCATCATTACAAAATCTTATGATACCTTCTTTATCATACATCATTCTGGTCACCAGATCCTTATTTCTTGTCATATGCATGGTGCATCCACTATCAAGGATCCATATTCTGGTGTGATCTGATGCATTAAAAGAAATCTCTACAACCACTACCTATTCATCTTTTTTTATCAATATTTTTAATTCATTTTGAGTATGGATTGACAATATTGTTCCTCCTCAAATTATGATAGACCATCTTCATATTTCAACACTACAAACTAATTTCTCTTCTTCAACTCATTTAATGATACATTGAATTGCTACTTATGAACACATTCATTTTATTTCAGCACATTTATTTTTATTTTAAATGGGAAGAATATCTCAATGTTCCAAAATCCTCCATGCCTAAAATAGTGACCATCAAAATATCCTCTGGAAAATTGAGTTCTTTATGTATTACTTTGTTGATAATGTTCGCTTTGGTACCTCATTTTATCACAATAATATCATCTAATGTGAGGTGCATTTCTGTGTGGCCATACTAAATTAATGGTTCTCCCTTGGGTTCTATCAATATTATGACTCTGATTTTTACCAAAATCAATCTTGAACATCGTAGTGGGAGCTTGTGGTCTAGATTCAACAATTATTTCTTTCTATTTTTGATCAATCTCTATACCAAATATATCATTCTGAAAAACCATTTTCCTTTCCTGACCCCCTTTTTTCTATTTCATGGGAGTTATGAATTATACTTTTCATTTTGTTCTATGGGATGCATATCATGCTTTTCTATAATCAAGTGTTTCTCCCAATATTTCACTTTCCTTCGTATACTGACTACTTACTCTTCAAGATCATCAATACATTTTATTTGTTATTTTCACATACTAGTAAAACTATGGACTTATATTTTTAGTTCTTCAATTATGTTTTTTAATCAAAAACCTTTTTTGAGCTCTTTAGTATTGAAGACTTCAATTATAAAATTTATTTATTTAGTTCATACTTTTGTTTTTCATGTTTCTGTATATAATTTTTTTCATCATGAACCACTTTGTTGGATTTATTTTTTTTTCTCCCTCTAAATGTTTATCTCTTCATGTTCATATTCTAATTCGACATAAAAGCCAAATTTTCCATCAACATCTCCTTAATCACTATCTCATTCTTCTTTTGTTATGGAATTTTCAAAAACTACCACCATAGTATCAGCTTCATGATCCTTAGAGTCCTCCATTTTTTCTATGTTAGATTCTTTTAAATAGTCATCTTCTCTTGAAAGCGGATTCTTCTTTTTCAATAAATTTCTCCTTAACATTTACTCCCCTTTCACGTAGGTTGGAGAATTTTTCATGGGGATTAAAACTTCATCCTCTTCATCTTCTTGAAACTTATTTGGGAACCTTGATGTAAGGTGTCGAACACTTCTACATAAAAAACAAGCAAGTGGAAGTTTCCCTTTGGAATTTTCTTTTCCTATTTGAAGGTTTGAATAAAGGAATAACATCACCTCATCCGTCTCTTCATCTTCTTATCCATATTTAATGGTGAGACTATTCGTGTCCCTAATTTCCACTTCGTTGGTCTTTCCACTTTCCACAACATTTTATCATGTTTTATCATTTTATATGATAGAAGAGTTCTATGTAAGTTTTCTAATGCCTTCTCTTTTGTATATTTATCTTCCAATACAGAAACATTCAGATTGAACCATAATGAAAATTTTCTCAAGATACACTTTATAATATTTATTTATTAGATAACTTCTCCAAGACCTCGCATGTCTTCCATAAAATCATTTACCCTGTTAAAGAATGTATCAAAAGACTAATTGGAATGAATTTTGAGATCCTCATACTTTTTCCAAAGAACCTACATATTTTCTTCTCTCACATTTATGATACCCTAATAAATATTCAACAACTTCTCTCACATTTCATGTGATGAGTTTCATGACATCACCTTCTTATATATGTAATTATATTGGACTCCTCCGAAATCATTTATTACATTGGAATCATAATCCAATTACATTATTTCAGCTTTTGATAATGCACCACTATCGATGTAGGATGAAATTAATTGCATATATTATATGAAAACATACATTTCTAATGATAGGAAGTAGTGATGAATATGATTCTTCTATAATTGAAAATGGTTTCCATTGAATATTGGAATCTTTTTATGATTGACAACATCCATTTATTCTACTGAGAGAAAATCACTGACTTTTAACCTTTATCTCTGATACCAATGGTTAGTACCACCAGGTCATATACCCTGAGAAATGGGTGAATTAGGGTATAAAATAATAAAATCACTTCCCCTTAAGATATCGTTTCATCATTAAACAAAAAAATACTCCCACCTTCTCCCATAAAAAAGCGTGAATAGAAATGAAACCATGCATGAGACACAATTATTTTATGTGGGTCACCCTCACTGGGATACGTTTAAGGAGCATAAAATAGTGATTTGATGATGTACCAAATCCACTAAGGATCCCTGAAAAATTATAATGGTCATGTTAGATAACTTCTATCCTTAGGATCACTGCCTTTATAATATTTTGGGTCATCTCATTACGTTACAAAGGATCACTCACTATATTTCCTTCTTTGGATCACTTCCGGTAGAAAGGATCACAATCTTCCTCATTTTTTTATCACTCTTGGAGGGGATCCACTCCTCGTTTATGGACTTGTGGGTACCTTTTTTGTATGAATTCACACATCCACACTATGGGTAGATTCTCTATTGAAGTCCTTTTTTCTCTTGTAGATGAAATCCAACTTCCAATTGGTTTGATGAAATTACTTTTATGGATTCTTGAAGCCTCTGTGAACATCCCTTCATCCTTTTTGAACTAACCTACACTGGATGGAGATATTACTTCACTGACCACCTCTTCTTTCATGGACTGCCTCTACTACCGTGAACCACATATTCTTCTGGGACTTCTTCTACTTCTGCGAGCCACCTGTTCTTCTCTATAACCTTCCCTTTGACAGATGTAAAATGACCCATTGAATTCCTATTCTACATGTCCCCTTTCCTTTACAAGCTATTGTGATATGAAAAACCCCTTCCACAAACTAAATTCCTTGTAATCCTCCTTGAAAACATCTTCTCTTTCACGAAATTCTCCCTTGTGAACTGTTTTGGACTTCAACAAAATTTTCCTAGAGCGATGATATTTTCTAAAATAATTTTCTCTAACTAATCATCTAATAATAGATACATATATAGTCAAATATATCCAAAAAATCTTCTATTCTAATTTACCCAACACATCGATGGTGTACAACCTTCAATGTATACTATTCTCTTCATATGAACTAGTTTTTACTCTGTCGTCCGTGTAGTACCTTTCTTTCCTCTTGAAGGATAATGAATTAAAAAAAAGAATCACCTAATCTTAGTGGATAATTATGGCATTCTCATTAAATTTAATCCTTTTACAAATTGTGATCCTCCCACATAACATTTTTCCATCCGCGGTCTATGCAGTGCGCTTTGCGGTCTGCAAAGCACTACAATAAGGAAATACATCCTTTGAAAATTTTCCATTATTGTTCTGTAAACCTACCTTATAGTCTATGAACTATACTTAGTGGTCTAAAAACTATATACTATGGAAATACATCCCATTTCCCAAAACCAAACTCTCAATTTTTGGCCCAAAATTTTTGAAAACACTAGAAAACTTTACCACCTTAAAAACCTGCTTTGGGAAACACCGACCATACTCATTTTTTGTCATCTAGATCTATAAAAAAACACAACCAAACCCAAAAACATTGTGGGAAATCCTAGAATAATTTTCCCCCAATAGTATTAGAATCATAAAATACATTTAGTAGTAGTATAAAGACCACATTACTGAAATACATTTTGAATATAGCTTGTATCTAGCCAACATTCCCCATGTGTGAAATTACTCCTCTATATTGATCTTTCCCTCATTGAAACCTTGTTCCATTATTTTATCTTACATAAAAATCCAAGCCTCTTGTCCCCCATTAAACTCCACATGTGGGAGTCTTTCTAATATTTTTTCCATCTCTTCCTCTATGGCCTTGAGCTGGATTGACTCAAATGGAAATTCTCCCTTGGAATGTAAAATAAGATCCATGTGTTTACCTTCCCCATTTTCCTCACCTACCTCTTTGGTCCCTTCCACCTTATCCCCCATATTATCTTGGTCTTTTTTTTAATCTTCACCTTTTCAATTTTTAAGGTCTAGGATTTCCTTTCTTACACCTTTCTTGGTCGACCTTACTTCCATCGGTTTGGGAAAGTTTGAATAGTCATTGTGTCTTTTTGATTTTTTACCTTTATCCTTAATGAATCCACATGAGTCTCAATTTCCTTGTTCCCTTTATTCCTTATTAGGTTGTGGAGGTCCTTCCCTTGTATTCGTTCTAATCCTTCCATAGTGAGTTGGCTATAAAATTCATCACCTAATTCTACCTCATATTGAATGAGAACTGGTTCTTGGCCATCCAAACCTTCGAACCGGTTGTCCAAAATTAGATTTGGGGAATCTTTGAGGGGCTCCAACTTGCTTGGTGACTTCACCATTATCTCATTGACATTATAGGTAGCCTTCATTGATTTTCCCCGAAGCGTATGGTCTAAAGAAAATTCTAATTTACATATTTCATGTTGTTTTGAAACACCTCCAGTGCACATATCCTATGTGTAGGATGGGGACTTTGGGATTAAATTTTTTTGGTCCAAGGGACCCAAAACACTTAACCCTTCAGACCCCACTATTCATTTTCACAAATATGGTAGAAGAACTTTCTCATTATAACTTGAAGTTAATTTTAGTACTCTTTAATTTGTGTCTAGTTGAACTGCATCACCCATCAAAAGCCCCTCCTTAAGGATTAAAACATTGGGAGCTGACTCAGCCTCCATGCCGGTATCATCCATGGGAGTAACACTTCTAGGGAAAACTATCTTTAACAACACAGCCACTCGATTTTTGGAACTGAATAAAATTTCTCAATAGGCCTTGGCTTATTCAGTTCATACATCCTACATTTAAAAATATCCACCACCAATGGTTTATCTTGGGTGGGTATGTCTATCTTGGAAGATTTATCCATCATAGGGCCTCTTTTGGCATCCACGGTTTCTGTTAGGCCCGAAACACTCTCCCTACCAATCCATTTATGATTTGATAAATCAGGAACCACAACCTCCTCATGCTGACCATGATGGTATATTAACATATGCGATATCATGTATATTCCATACAATCATTCACTGTATCCTTATCACCTTACTTTTAAGACCGTATGGTCATGTAATGTCATGAATCCTAAGTCCCATGTAAGGTTTCCCCCTAAACCTTTAAAATAGGTATTATCAAAAATGAAAAAAATATAAGGCCTTCAGACCATTCATGTAGGCATGCTTTATGATGTGGTTGTCCAACATACACACGAGAGACGTTATTGTATTCCCACAAAATGGAAAGAATGAAGGTATGTGTGATATAATAATTCTATAATCAGAGAAATATAATATATATCATATATAAACAATAAATACATCATTATTTTCAACCATGAGTGTTAGTAATGGAAAAAAGAAATACATCAGTTTGTGAGGTCACAATCCTCCATACACACAAAGATTGATTTTGTAACCCATTTGATTGAAATAGAGATGGTTGTTGGTAATGAACTAAACATAACAAAATATTATTATATTTAAGATACTTAGGTTATTATATCATCATTTTATAAAAAAATATAAGGGTTTGTATGGAGGAATAATATAAAAATGCCTCTTAATAAATGTTACCTCTTCTTCAAGTATCATCCTTATGTTTGCACAAAAAGACTTCCAAGGTTGGATTTATGCCCAAAATAAGGATTATATGATTATAAGAAATAATTTTGGAAGTTATTTTGTCATTTTTATTTCAATCCAAAAGTGTTTTAAGGTGTTATTCAGAGAGGATAGGGGTGACCTTTTATAAGTGGGGGAGGGGAGACACATGGTATTTTGAAAAGAATTGAGTGCTTTAAAAATTTTAATATTTCAAAAGGGTAAAAAATGGTTCATTATAAAAACTGATAAGTTTAATGGATAAATATTTCCACAAAATAATTATTTATAAATTTTTACGTATTATTTTTACACTTTAACATTTAGTTTATCCCCAGGTAAACATATTTTTACCTTAATTACGGTAAATATTTTTTTACTATTTCTACAATTAATTGATGTACAAAATTAAGTTGAAATCAATAGAAAGTATAAATTATTATGATTTAAAATAAGGAAAATATTTTTTCTAAATTCAATTAATATAAGTGAAAATTTTTAATTTAAAATTAATCCCATAGAGGTGATGGAAAAGCAGGGTTTTAAAGAGAAAATGATCAAATATTAACAACGTTTTATATCAAAAATAAATATTAAAAAGATTAAAATGATGTAAATTGGATTAGTTTATTAAAATAGAACTAAATTTACTTAAAAAATAATTAAAAAATTAATTTAATATTATAAATTATTTAACATAAAATGTAGTCCTTAATTAAAATTTAGTATTTCTCAATATTAAACTAAAAAATAAATACATCAAGAGAAATACCAATAATTAACCCAAATGTAATTTTAAAATTATGATTCCCAAAATGAATTTCATTTTATCAAATTTGTTTTTGTAAATTGGTAAAAATTAATTTCAAATTATGTGCGCAAAGCATGAATAAACTATCTCATATAAGAAAAAACAGATTTCATGAAATGATTTGTTCCTTTAAATGATTATTATCTTATTTATAACAAATATATAACTAAATTAGGGGATTAAACTATATATTTTCACAATTTAGTTAATAATATCCATATCCTTCATTCTAGTAGCTAGGCAATGAGTTAAATAACAATGTCAATAGTTTATTGTTGTTTGGTAAAACTTGGTCTCAAGTGTAACACAAGCTATCTAGGAGACTTCTTGTTTGTGTAATGAAAGACAAATCAATGTTGTGTGTAATTAAATATATCAAATAAATATAATTAATTCATAAAAATATAGGTTTTATATAAACAACAATCACTTACACCTATAAATTCTTGACATATTATACTTCATAAAATGAAATCAATGATTTGTTTTTGGAATTGTTGGTTTTGTAATAGGTTTGGGAAAAGATCATCATTTTTTTCATAATTTATCAATTTATTAACTTTATTTATTTCTTATTTAAATGTAGAACAATAATTAGAATAAGAAACATCCATAGATGAATAAGAAAAATATATATATTATAAATAGATTTGAAATGATTGAAAATATTTGTGATGTTTGTAATGGGTGTGTTCACATGAGTGATACATGTGTTTTTAATTTAACTTAAAATGTATTAAAATAAAATAAATGAGTTAGGCTTCAAAAGTTGAATAATAAAAAAATCCCATCATTGGGAAAAAACAAAAAGATAATTCAAATTAAAATACTCCCATGAAGATATGAAATAAGACTAGTGAGAGATCCTTGGGTAATAAAACATAAAGGTTTAATAGATTTCATACATATAAAGAGGATAATTTGAAAGACGTAACTCACATTAAACAATGTAGAAACTCAAATAATACTATCAATATGGAATAATATTTTTTATTGTTTTAGGAAAATGATATTTAGAAAGTAAGGAGAATGAATGAAGAACAAGGGAAATAAAGTTCTAATGAAAAGGATGAAATTAAAAATTATGTGGCAAAATTTAATGAGTGGTTGTCAATAAATAGGAATTGAAGTGGGTTATAGAAACTATTTTGGAGGTTAAACAAAGGTAGATACTATACTACATATTTCTTAACTATGCTACTAACACAAAGTGATGTTTTGAAGAAGATGAATATTTTAATTAGTAATTTCATTGAATTACAGGATAAAGATGATTTAATTAACCCAAACAATGGGGTTGAAATTAAATTTGTGAAGAGATACATGCCCCCAAATCAAAGACAATGTTTAGGAAAAAAATTTCTAAACATAAATTGAGGATCAACTTGGTTGAGAAAAACTCCATAACCGTGTTTTTTAGATTGAGTAACAAAATGTTACACGTTATTAATTATAATATATTTTTTGGATTTATGATGAAAGTAATGTAATTGATGGTGAATCATGTTATCACTGGGAGAACCTAATATGAACAGAATGATTTAAAATCTAAGAAACTAATAGAGGAAGCCACCATACTATACTAAACTCCCAATTGATATTATATAGAATATTTGACGAATTTATCATTCTTAATGAAGATTAATTATTCTATGAAACCTATAAACTAGTGTGAAAAACCATTTTTATGCATTATCAAATTTAAAATTATTTGAAATATACCACAAAAATAGATCCCCCTTTATAAAGGATTTCAAAATATTATCCTTTAGTGGGATACACGTAAAAAAAGGTTTGAAAAATATTATGAAATTATCCACAAGATACAATTTGTTTTCTAAAATATACAAGGAAGGGATGTCTTTGACAATGAAATTCAGTTTGAAATTTATTAAGAATATTTGTCCAAGTTGGATTTAAATTGTTATATATCCTTTAAAATATTAGGATAAATAATGATCAAGGTAATCAGTGTCTCATTTTAATTGATATAAAATTCAATTAATAATGGATTTCTTTGTAGTCTAAAAAAACCATGTTATTTTTCACACTGAGAATAAATCATGTAGACTTAGAGTGGAATGGTTGATGAAACATTACTTGAATATGGATTGATACCACTATCTCAAATACCTTTCATTTCTTACTAATAAAGGGGGAGAGTAAAATGAAAGGAAATATTGAAGATAATGGGTGAGAAAATAAATAAATTGAGAGTAAACATATTTATGCATCGTTTGAAGGTAATTCCAACAAATAAAAAGGGGGATATTATTGATCCCACTTTGTGTGTTTTTCATTTATTGTTACTGGATAAAAATATTCATAGCGTATATATGTAATGATTTTGTTGAAGATGTTTGTGTGAGAATAAATATCTTGGAAGTCTGGTTGGATAACCCAAGAAATGTGTAAATGAGCATCCATAAGAAAGTTTCGCTGGCTTTAAGTGAATGAAGATTCATAAGATACATCATGAAAGTTTGTTCTGAAGTTATTTTTAATTTTCTCAATTAAAAGGGAAGATATTTCATTTGAAGATTAAAAGATCCATTTATATGAAAGGGAAAATGTGTCAGATGATTTGATGTTCTATAGAGAAATGATAACGAGACAATCCTTTTCTATAGGAACAAATTATTAGAGTTCCATGAATATATCTTGGTGAAGATTTAATTGAAGAATAAAAGGATAGAAGAAAGAAAGTAAGGCTTCTCATTTGGTATTAAATAATGTTATATTTTAAAAAGGGATTTTTTCTGAGTGTTTGTATTTAGTTTTAGTAGTGAGAATTTTGAAAAGAATTTAAGGATTAATAAAGATAGGTTATCCTAATGAAGTGGATGAACACTTAGTAAATGAACATAATTAATCGATTGAAAACCACATGAGCGTCCATTATATTTTAGAGAGACTTCCCATACATTATTTAAAGTGACCCATTCTTCCAGATGTAGTAGGCTGAAGGAAGATCCACATATAGGATGGTGTGGGAGCATAAAGAGAATACAAATATGGAGTGTAATTATGACCAACTATGTTGAGGAGGGTCCTAAGTTATTTTATTGAGTGGATGAGAAGATCACTTACAAATAAACTAGTTCCCCCCACTATATTTCCAATGTGGGAATCACAATTGAAAGCTACTCTTCATGAATTAAATTGTAATAATTTTAGAATTAAATGATGTCATTTAAATCTTATTTCTCATTTTCCACAAATAATTTGATTCATGTTCCATATTTTTGTGAACTACCATAAAAAATTTGAATTACACAATGATTTCACACTACTGAAAGACCATGCTTGCATGATTCATAGTCATCGTAATGGGCCTATGTGAATTTATCATAAGGATATAGAGTGAAATTATAAAAAATCCAAAATATAAGATAAAAAATAATGAGGTAATACATATTTATAATAAATGATTAATTTTTTATGATGTTTTTAGGGAGAATAATATGTTTCAATTGTGGGTCCCTAGACCCAACTTGAATAGTAATTTTGATTACCATTATATTTATGAAACTTGATATATACATGTGTTGATTAATACCATAATAGTGTTGATATTTATAAATCCACTATTTATATTGTCATGTCTTTAGATTACATGTCGTGTCAAACAGATAGATAAGTTCCTAGCTATAATGAGAACCTTGAGATACTATGATAGTAATATTAAATATACATGTCATATGGTCAAGATACATCATACTAAACAGATATACATGGTGTTTGACTATCAAGTGATGGGGGATCAAAAGTGTTGATTCTTCTTCTCATGAAGTTCACACATGGTGATCTTGAGTAGATGTGATCATTAGGGAAAACCCACTACTTGGGAACACTACATGATTCGAGTGTCATTAGATTTTTCTATCTACAAACATGTGTATTGGTCTCATGACTTGAGATCATTATCAATGTACACCATTTAATTGCGTAATTTGGTACAAGGTATAAAACATTATAATGAAATCATAGTAATGTGGCTTTTATTGGGTGTGTCATTGCAAGTATGACATTAGTTGAATGATCAAGATAGAATTTTTCACTTTAGAGTTAAGGAAGTGATATCTTATGGGCCCAAGATAAAAAGGATGGTAGTGCCTTCAATAAATCTATGAACATGGTAAAAGAAGGTTGGTCTATCCAGTAATTTCACAAAATATATAATTCAATGAATGGATGATGACACAATTCTATATCCAAATTTACGAGATATCACGAGAAAAATATATTATATTACATTGAATGTGTTCATCAGAGGTACTCATAGATATACCATTTATTATCTTCTTATGGGATTTGATGGTTTGATGGACTCCACTGTTGATCTATCTGTTAAACTCACTTCAATAGAGATAATGACCTAGAGGGCCACACACTATGTGTATCTAGAAATTCCATATATTCTAATGTGTAAGAGGTTGAGTAAGAAGTGGGCCCCATATGCCAGGAATGGTGAACGTCAGTGTATGATCGATTAAATGTAAAACTAATTCAATTATATTATTATTGTTTATATAAATGATTATTTAATTTAGTTCTCAAGGTATTGACAAGTTTTTTGATCATAAAATTCAATACGAGAAAATATAAATTTCTGAATGAATTTAAGATGTTCAAGGTTTTTAAAATTATTTGGGAATCTTATGGGTCAAGTTAATTGTTCATATTTTATCAAAAAACATTTTATATTGTTAAAAGTTAGTGATAAAATATTTGTGACTTTTATGATATCGTTATTAATTTATATGTGTGCTTAAAGGTCTAAAATGAATGTTATTACTTTTTGAGGTACAAAAGTGAAATTTCAGAAAGTATAACCTACGTATAAAAGAACAATTTATATTTTTGAATAACAATATCTACCATTTTAATGAATATAGAGATAAAAAATCTCCACTCCTCTCGTCTCAGGTTCTTGGATAGATATTCCAAAGGAAGAACAAGGTCAGATTGATCATGCTTTCTCGACCGGGTTCATGTAATTTAGATGATCAAACGGACATTGTAAAGCTATTATATTTCCCATGATATCACCTGGGATATGTACACCGCCAATCAAGGAATTTTGGTGCATGTTTAGGTGATTTAGGTGACACATAGTTTGGTGTCTTTTTGGACATGACACATCAATGGCGAGTTAATAAAACTGATGATGTCAATCAAACAAGGTAGCATTTATGTTTTTGTTTAATTTTATTTTTCATGCATAAATTAAATTACACTCTATACTTTTAGAAATAAATAAAAGGGTTTTTTTTGGATTATGTGTTTTTGACATGAATTCAGACACCAAATATTTATGTGTGTGTTTTTCACACCTCTACTGCACCTAAGGTTCCTTCAAATGGTATTAGAGGGAATGTGTAATTATTGATGCAAAAAAATTGAAATTTAAATGATATTTGATATGATTCAAAAAGAGTATTTTGATATAGTACCAACACAAATGAGAGCACGTCGATCTGAGTTCGTATCCTATGATATGTCCAATCGATGATCAATGAGTTTTAAGTCAAAGGTTCTAGGGAAATTAATATTTTATTTTAGGATTCACTATAATGGTTCCCAATGTGATAGATCATTAACTGGAGCATGATGTATGTATCTTTCATGTTATAAGGATTTACTATAACCCATTTGGGGTAGTCTGTTGGCAAGAAAATCATTCCATGTAATCTAGTTTAAATCTTTACTTGGATTTTTGTTTAATAAAATGTATAAAGCATCCCTTCGAATCGAGTATAAAGCATCACATGGACAATTTTTATTTAATATAACAGAGTCCCTTGGGATATAGTCTAAATCTTCTCATTGATTTTTTTTAATTAAAAGCATAAATATTACCTCAGAATCCAATATAATTCTTACCGTACAATCTATTTTAAAGCTTCCCATTGAATCTTATTTAATTGAAAGGAAAAGGTTTCCCTTTGAAGCCAGTCTAAAGCTTCTCATGAAAGCTTCATTCATTAAATTGATAAAGCCCCCCATGGAAGCTAGATTAATTATTCTCAGGGAATCTTGTGTAATTAAGAGGATAAATCATCCAATTGATGCTGGTTTAAACATTCTCATAGAAGTTTGTTTAATTAAATTTAAATAGATTCCCCTGGAAGCTATTAAAAGATTCTAATGGAAGCTTGATTAAAAATATAAAAAATGGAAACTTCTTATGTTGTAATATTCTTATCATTTTATATTATATACATATATGTATATGACCTTTAAATGAATTCCCCATCTTGGGCTAGACCAGTTCGGTCTCGGACCAACCGAAATGAACCTTTTAACCTATAACTAGTCATAAAATAATTTATAATGATCTTATTTAGGTAAAAATACACCAAAAAGTTATAAAAAAAATTATAAATTATATTTAATTGTCAGAGATTTAATAAAATTATTTTGGGTGTTATGGGATGTATTAATAGTTAATTCCAATTATCTTACTCTGTGTTTCATTAAAAATACCCTCAAGTTGAATTTTAGAAAATTTAATTTTTTATGAAATACAATTTCATGTTGACAAATCATGACCCAAGACCGACCCTTTCATGTTTTGTTTATAATTTAATTAATTTAATTATTTCATTTAAGTTCTTATAATGTAATAATTATTTTGTTGATGATATGTGCATCATCTCTCCTTCTTTAATTTGTATAATAGACTTCATGTACATATTTAAGTGATAAAATGTATTTTCATAAACCAAGTTCCCCTCATATGTGTGTGAGTATACATTATAAAGATCTAAGGAGCTCATGGAAAAGAGGTTCGAGTTTAGAGTTTATGTAAACTAAACAAATGAAATTAATGGGAGTTGTGGGTGCTAAAATTCAAGTTAGGTATTGGCTCAAGGAATTCCTCTATGGTATCAATTAATCCAATATTCACTTGATGGATTCCAATAGTTAATAGGTCATGATAATGCCATTATTTATTAATTTTATCATCTCCATAGATAATTATTTTGTGAATGTGTATTTATTACATGCAATCACATAGTATAAAAATAAACAAGCATGAAAAGATAAAATGAAAATTTGTGGTGAATGTTTTCTATATAAAAGTATTCTTAAGTTGTGAACATGATCTCATCGAACAATAATGTAAAATAGAAAAGGATTTTATTTCCTTATATTAAATTACCAAATCCCTCAACGAAAATATTATGCAATTAAATGCCTTCCATCGGTAAAATTCAAACAAATTCAGGTGTTCAGGGTTCTCACCATCCATAGTTGAGAGTGAATATTACTACAAGGGAGTTCTTACTAGTGTGGTGGATTGAAATAACTAAATATTTCTAAAAATGAGTATCCATATCTATATTTTTGAAAATTTAGAGGCAAATCATTGATAAATGTAAAGTAATTATTTATAGGGGATGGGACTCCACTCAATAAATTAAAGAGCTACGAGTTTATGTGGTTGGATGACCATATTCCTACCTTGGATTCTCTGAGTATTAGTTTTACTATATCTTATAGAATATGAGGAGAGTATTCAAGGATCCTCTCCACTAGAATACTCAAGAAACTAGGTATGCCAAATCAATTAGTTTAGGGCTATTGGGATTTCGTAAAATAGTAGGTCACATTTAAAATTTAAAATTTAAAAATGTGTACTAGTAATCAAGAAAAAATGTAATTTTTCTTAAGATTTTATTTGTTAGAAAATAGAAATTAAAACCACAAGTACACTGTGATAATATTAGATAAAGAAAAGGTCCAAACTAGCTTGAGCTTCCAAAGTGTAGTATAATAACTTTCTCAAAGTACTGTGTCATCAGAAATTCAAATTTTCGGTGTCCCCAATTCCTATCGAGCTACCTTGAGAAGAAAGGGTGATAAAAATTAATACACGAGACTCATGTGTTATACATATGATGGTCATTACATAATGCTATCAATAACATACTATGTGATTTTTGGATATAACGTCAATACACGGATGATTTTACATGTTGTCTTATCTCCAAGAAGTTTTTGAGGAGAAAGTGATGAATGATATAAAGGGATTATGATTACATTGGAAACTTTTAAATATAAATAAGGGTTATGATATTTTTGTACATCCATATCTTATATAATTTTTACCCAATTACGTTAGTTTTGTTTAAGATTACAAAAAAAATAGTATACATAAAATGCTTTGTTACCTTATGGGTAAGGTTTTCTAAGAATTAAGAACTTAAAGAGATATGAATATTTAGTTCTTATGGTGAAAACGTTGAAAGACAAGTCAAAAAATAAAATAAAAATTTTCACAAAAAAGAAACCTTCATGAAATCCATTAATGGAAACTGGTATTAAACACGAGGTAATGTATTTCACATATTGTGATATAGATTCTTTTGAAGAGAAATGAAATGTACTAAATTGAATAAGAAATAATTGAATTATTATTTGGATATATTCATCAATATTTGTGATGCTTCTGAGAAACTTATTAGGTATTAAATAACATATTCCTATAAAATATGTGTATTAAAATACAATACCCATGTAAGTAAAGAAACATTAATAGAATTAGGGTGTGTTCTCTATGCGGCTGAGATAGGGTGGTTCCTAATTCAATGAGGAGAATCACATAACTTCAAATTGACAAGTAAATGGTTCTAGTTGAACTCTCATGTTTCCTTTGGAAACAAGTAAATATTATTATAGTTTTGGAATATGTAATTCCCCGACCCCAATTAACCAGAGTCGGTGCATTATTACATAACATTGACATGATCACAAAAGATCAAGTCTTGAAAGAACGATTAGTTTAGTAGCCTTGGAAACACTAGATACATTCATAAATTTTACATTACATGATAAAGTGAAAACTACATTAAAATTTTGTCTCCAAACTCATATCCCCTTATACTATCCCTGCAGGTCATTCATAAAATACTTGTTCACATCCAGGGAAAAATAAAACATAGAAATAGGTGAGCTCAAATTCCTAGTAAGGATAACAATATAGCAGAAACTATCATAAATCAGCATAAACATTTAAGACAATGTATAACTAAAAAAAGCCTTTTAAATATGAACGTCAGAATAATATGGTTGAAATAAAATGAAATAATTCCATTTACTTATTCATATTGATATTCTACTAGTCGAATAATCACATGCAACACCGATAACCACTTTCACAATGATGGAATGCATAGTTCCAGACTATCATAACCACGTATCCAAGGCCTCGTGCCAAGAATACAAATAAGATTTTGTCAAGGCCTCATGAAAAGACATTAGTTTGTGTCATGAGACCCACTGATGCATCGAGGAGCTATAGCGGGCTCCACCCGTCACTTATTAAGTCCAATGCATTCCTCATATGAACAGGTTTAAACATAACATAAACATTCGTATTAAAACTAGCATAAAAAATGTAAATACATTCTCCATAAACCATGAATGGTATAAAAATAACACATCCACAGTCAAACATATCAAAAAACATTCGATACAATATGGATGTTTTTTATCATAATAAATCAACTTCAAATAAGCTTAAAATCCATCAAAGGATGTTAACATAGATGAAATAAAAACTATTTGAGAGAAATATCTCTTTTTTTGAAATCATTTAAAATTCACATAATTATAAAATAAAACATTTATTTGAAAATATTATTATAATCTTGTAAGGGAAGCTACAAAGATTTTACAATGGTGGAAAATAGCCACACCCGCTGTATAAGTTAAAAAAATACATTCTTACCATAATTTGTCGAAAAGGATAAAAAGGTCCTTGTTTGGAAAACGACGGAAAGATTCCTTTATAAACATCTTATAAAAAGTCAACAAGAGTATAAATGACTTTTACCTATTGTCTATAAAATAGTAAGAATGATTTGAAATAAATTTTTAAGAAACATGGATGTGGATGATAAAGAGGTCCCAGTAGATAATTACATATAAACAACCTCGAATAATGAAGAGATTGTGAAATAAACCCTTACCTTGTACTTTTCCTTGATAGAGTGTAGCTTAAACTCCTGTATAATATTTCAATAATTTTTATTAAATTATACAAGAATCATATACATAAATATGATATCATATATGATCTTTTAATATTTCTTTGTTAATAATATTTAAGTATTATTGTCATTTCAGGTGTTAACTGATTCGTTTTCCTTTATATACTTCGTTACATCAGCCGTGTTTGTTTTGGATAGGCTGTATATTATTCATATCAAGAATTATATATTGTCCTTAAACATAACTTATAATCATCAAACTATAATTAGTCTTTAATGGATATGGTGGGCAAATGAATCTCATCGCGTTCGTGGAGACGATAATATGTACGTACGCACGAACGCTACTTCCATTTCATTTTTCATTTTAAAAGGAATAAAAACCAAATGATACATAGGTATATTATTATTCCAGTATAATATAATATCTTATATGCATTACTTAAGTTCATTAAAACCATCCTTTATACGTTCCATGTATGGTATGAACGAGTCACATCACTTTAAGGGGGCGGTAGTCCGCACTTCCTCAAATGAAATTATCATATATATATACAACATTAAACAAATAATGGTATGCAGTAAAATGGAATTACAGAAGCTTATATATAAAATAAATATCAATAATTTCATATTTAATTATAGTTCCATCATAATGGCCACCATGAGAGGCGATAGGAGATAATTGAACAATCATCGTTTCGTGAGGCGTTTGGTTGTCATCCACAGAAACATTATGTTCTTCACCTATTAGATAAATGTGTGTGTAAGTGTAGTTCTAATACTTCTCATAAAAATATTCTAGTATTTTTAGGATACTGGGTTTGTTACAAAATAAAATAATAAAAAGAGTTTAGGGGCTGGAGAAGTAAAATAAAAGAAAAGAAGCTAAGAGAAATCGTTACCTTTAATTTGGGTAACTCCCTTTGGTTTGAACCAAAAAGGACTCTTGAAGTGCTTTATTCCTATGGTAAGGATTCTAGGAGAAGGATAGAGATGTAGGTAGCTTAATTGGGTAGAGTTTGGATGAGGAAAAAAGCTTGAGAGGTGTGGGGAATTGGTTAGAAGTGGTGTCCTTTTATAAGGGGGAGGAGGGGCTCTTTAGAAAAAACTTAAAGTATTAATTTATAATAAATTCATATTCGGTTTCTAATGGATCCAAAGTGGATTATTACTAGTCTAATGTGGTTATGGGTCGAAAAAAACTCAACCAATATATTTTAGATAGGTTTGGGTCACTATAGTAACCTTATCTTTTATATTTTACTCTTAGTTAAATATTTTGACATTTACAATGTCTCTTTGTATTTTTATATTATATAGTTAATAAACATACTATATAATTCCAAGAGACCCCCAAGTGGTCCATTAATTATACACCTATCATTATATAAGTCATTTTTCCAAGCCTTATATTTTTAGTAATATAATATCAATTGATAATATAATATTTTTTTAAAAAACTCTTTAATTTCATTTTTGACACTATTGGGTATTTTGTTTCTGATAAATTCATAACACAATTATTAGTTGAATAAAATTAATATAACAAACAATAATATGTCATCTTAACCTATAAAATTATTTTAATTCAAATAATGTCTCAAATTACATTTATTTGGATATTTATAATATCAATTATTTTAATATTTTATTAATTATGTAATTACTAAATCACAATTATGTCATAAATAAATTACATTATTTAAAGTCTAAAAATTATAAATAAAATACCATTATGTTTGAAATCATTTTATCATTCTAATGAATATTTATAATCGAATATATATTATGTATAACCCTATATTAAAAATATTTTAGTTATTAAACATTGATTTTAACTCATTTAACTCTTCTTTGAATTAAATAATAATAAAGGTCATAATCTATCCAAGTGGACCAAATAGGTTCATATTTTATTACTAAGGTTGTTTTTGGTCGAATTATACTTATCGAATAGAATTAGGACATATGTTAGGGTAATAATAATTTCATTGTTACCCTTAATTACCATATTTACTTTTTACCGTGGTAAATAAAAGTAAAAAAGTTACACTTCACCAAAAATTAATTTTATCTTATTGAACCACATTTTACTCCTTGATATTAACAGTGTCTCACCAATTTTCAAAATTCCACTCAAAAAAGTGGTGAAATTAAATTTTATGTGAATTTGAAAATTCTCCTAGGAGATGAGTAAAAGACGGTGAACCGTTCAATAAAATTTTTCTATATCTAAAATTATTTTTAACTAACTCCAATTAATTACATTGAAATTATATAGGTATTATGTATCTATTTTGACATAAAATAAATTAAAATAAAATAAATAATTATTTAAATAAAAATTCGGTTTTAAACTATAACTCATTGTTTTTCACTATTCATCAAAAATTAAAAGTTTTTAGAAAAATACCTTAAATTTACCCTAAGATAATTTTGATATTAAAAATTCAATAATGAAGTCTATTTAACCAAATTCAAAACATATAAGTTGCATTTATTAAATTAAAATTAATTCCCGCTGTCAAAACCAAAAGGCGTATTTTTAAGACATAATAACTACCAAACGTTTGACACTTGTTTATTTCCAATTTCAAAGTGAAATTACTTAAAATGACCATCATTGGATTAAATGTTAAAAATATAATCTATTTATACTTCCAAACCATTAAAATTTATATTTTAACAATATAAATTATTTTGATTTAAAAAGTTGTTTTCAGTTAAAATATAGTATTTTTCAATATTCACCCAAATATGAAAGTTATCATAAAACACCAAAACATTATCAAAACTAAATTATTATGTCCTGATTCTAAAGAAGAAGTTTAGTTTGTCAAATTAAATATATAAAAGTTTCAAATACTGGATTTAAATAGGCTTCTCCATTAAAAGGCGGTAAAATTTTATTTTTTGAAAAATAATTCTTTTATCTGAAAAAATGTATTTTTTTCTTAAGTTATGTCTATGAAACTCATAATATGGATTCTAAAATTATAAGTATTATATAATTTTCAAAATTAAGTTAATAATATTCATAACCACTTTTAAACGGCTTGTTTGGTAAGTCATAGTGCGCTAGAACTCAGTGTTTCTTTTAGTGAAATTTATTTAATTACTTTGAAGAAATAACATACTATGAAATATTGGGGTGTTACATTCTCCCATCCTTCAATAAATTGCATCCTCGCAATTTGAAATTATTTTTCTAAAATAAAAAGATGAAAATAGACAATACCTTTGGGAAAACCCACATAGGAAATTAGGTTAATAAAATTTAGTCTTAATAAGAGGAAAAGGGAAATGAAAGGTTCACCACCAAATTATGATCTCGATTAAAATAACATTGGTGGAAATTAGAGACATATAATTGTTAAAAAACGTAAATATTTATAGGTAGTTATTGAAGTCATCAATCAAAAACAAGTGTAAAATTGAGGGCCTTAAATTCATCAATCTATGATGATTTAAAATACCATCAGATCAACAAAACATATGGTATTCAGATACCACATTTTTTGTTTTAAGATACCTTCACTAAAGTATAAGAATTAATTTCTTCATATAATAAGAGAAGAATAAAGATATATACTTGACAAGTAGAGTCCCATCTTTTAACTAATTTCTACCACAAACTCATCTTTCACTCTAAAAGATAATAGAACTTAAAAATAATATTCTATTTATCTTATTCGTATAAGGTTCCAAAAAAATGAATTTTTAATTCATCTAACAGATTTTTTTAAAAAGACAATATTATTCAATCCAGGAAATCACGTGGGCCAGTGTTAGGTGGTACACCCTTGTCGCCCTTCGGTTGAGGGTTCAAGTCTCGCGGCCATGCCGGGTGCGACGAGTTTCCACCCGACCTCTGGGTTGTCCTTTTATGGAAATCTAAAAATAATCTCAAACTAGAATTATCCAAAATACTTCTGTCCAAACTCACAGTACAAAATTTATAAGGAAGGTAAACACAATGAAGATCCTTTTTTCCAGGTAATAACATGCGAACACTATAATCATGTATTCTTTTAAAACACTACAACATCCTGAATTATCATAATACCTTATTGATTACATTCATGATCCCTTATTCCTTATAGAAAACTGGATATACTCCTTCTATCCAAAAATGTTTTAAACTCCAACAATGATGGAATATACAAATCATTAATCAGTTTCAAGGTAATCAAGAATATCCAATATAATTTATCCAAATCAATCATGTATTATTCCAAAATCACTACCTCAGTATCAGAACCATATTATGGTTTATCTTTCTCTCAACCATATATTTTCCAAATATTTAACCTGCTATTGAGTCACTTTTCATGGTTCCACACTATCTCAAGTCCTTAATGAAATAGTACGGTAGTACAATAATTATATACTCCATAATTATTATAACCAGTACATTGTTGATACAACACTCAGATAAAATAATTCTCTAATAACAACATAATAACTCTATTCATTCCTCCTCATCTGTGGTAGTATCACTACTTGATTATTATCCAGTAGCATCATTTGGTGAATACTCTGATGATTTGGACATCGGTTCTCATAGTGTCCCAACTTCTTTCAGATAAATAATTGTTCATTTGAAACCTTTTTCTTACCCTTCCAGTCACATACTTGGTGTCCTTTTTCTCCACACTTACAACAAACTCCCATTCCCTTCATTCAAGTTCCAGGGTGTTTCTTCCCACAGTTATGATATATGGGAACATTCTTCTTTTCCCTCTTCCCTTTATCCATCTTTCTCTCTTCCATCCTTTTCTTCTATTTCTTCCCTTCAAAGCCATAGGATTCAGAGAATTCTTTACTTATCTTATTAACACATGATACTATTTCGTCATATGTTGAGAATACATGGGAGACTATTTTCCTTCTAAATTTTGGTTTAATTTTGTGAAATATATGATCCTTCTTACTCTTTGGATCATACGTATTGCTAGAATTCACATTCCTTCTACTGAGCGCCATTTCTATACAATAGCATAAACTAGGCCAGTTTATGAATTGAAATGAATAATTCCAAACTTGCAAAATACCTAACATAAATTGAATGGTTTATGGATATAATCCATAATCATAAAGATGTTTTAATTGAGGAATTATATACTCATAAACCCTTCATAATTATTTGTAAAAAAATGTGAATTATCTTAAGCATATCCCCCGAGAGTGTCGTAACCAAGAGTGTAGCTAGGCCCGTTGTCGTGCACCAGTTCCTGTTTGAGTCTAGCTAAAAGCAGTTTTTTTCGGGTTTTACCCCTAGGTACATTTGTTCCAGATCCACCTCTACCTGCCCGTATCCAGACAGGGATGTATTACTCGGAAAACTCACAAAATCCCAACAATACCAAAATTCTAGGAAGTTATTCTATACTAATCCTCAAAGTATATCTTAGGTCTATGTTCTTTAATCAGAGTTTATCTAAATCTAGCTTCCAAGGTAATTTATAAACTTTATATGATACCAAATGTAACTCCCTGACCCCAATTAACCAGATTCAGTGCATTATTACATAACATTGGCATGATCAAAAAAGATCAAGTCGTAAAAGACCGATTAGTTTAGTAGCCTTGGAAACACTAGATACATTCATAAATTTTACATTACATCATAAAGTGGAAACTACATCAACATTTTGTCTCCACACTCATATCCAATTACAATATCCCTATAGGTCATTTATAAAATAATTCTTCACATCCTGGGAAAAATAAAACATAGAAAGGGGTGAGCTCTAATTCCTAGTAAGGGTAACAATATAGCGGAAACTTTCATAAATAAGCATAAACATTTAAGGCAATGTATAACTAAAACAAAAGCCTTTTAAACTTGAACGTTAGCATAATATGTTAGAAATAAAATGAAATAATTCTATTTACTTATTCACATGGATATTCTACTAGTTTAATAATCACATGCAATATCAATAACCACTTTCATAATGATGGAATGCATAATTCCAGACTATCATAACCATGTAGCCAAGGCCTCATTCCAAGACTACAAATAATCTTTTGTCAAGGCCTCATGCCCAGACACTAGTTTGTCTCATGAGACCTACCGATGCATCGAGGATCTATAGTGGGCTCCACCCGTCACTTACTAAGTCCAATGCATTCCTCATATGAACAAGTTTAAACATAACATAAACATTCGTATTAAAACTAGCATACGAAATGTAAATACTTTCTCCATAAACCATGAATGGTATGAAAATAACACATCCATAGTGAAACATATCAAAAAACCTTAAATACAATATGGAAGTTTTGTATCATAACAAATCGACTTCAAATAAGCTTAAAATCCATCAAAGGATGTTGACATAGATGAAATCAAAACTATTTGAGAGAAATATCTATTTTTTTTTGAAATCATTTAAAAGTCACATAATTATAAAATAAAACATTTACTTTGAAAATATTTTTATAATATTGTAAGGTAAGCTTCAAAGATTTTACAATGGTGGAAAATAGCTATACCAACCATATATGTTAAAAAAAGGCATTCTTACCTTAATTTGTCGAAAAGGATAAAAAGGACCTTGTTTGGAAACCGATGGAAAGATTTTTTTTATAATCATCTTATAAAAAGTCAACAAGGGAATAAATAACTTTAACCCATAGTCTATAAAATAGTAATAATTATTTGAAATTCATTTTTAAGAAACATGGATGTGGATGATAAAGAGGTCCCAGTAGATAATTACGTATAAACAACCTCGAATAATGAAGAGATTGTGAAATAAACCCTTACCTTGTACTTTTCCTTGATAGAGTATAGGTTAAAATCTTTTATAATAGTTAAATAATTGTTATTAAATTATACAAGAATCATATACATAAATATGATATCATATATGATCTTTTAATATTGCGTTGTTAATAATATTTTAGTATTATCAACGTTTTAGGTGTTAACTGATTCGTTTTCCTTTATATGCTTCATTACATAAGTCGTGTTTATTATGGATAGGTTGTATTTTATTAATACAAAGAATTATATCAAGTCCTTAAACATTACGTTTAATCATAAAATTAGAATTAGTCTTGAATGGATATGATGGGCAAATGAATCTCATCGCGTTAGTGGAGACGGTAATCCGTACGTACGTACGAACGCTACTTCCATTTCAATTTTCATTTTAAAAGGATTAAAAACCAAATGATACATAGGTATATTATTATTCCATTATAATATAATATCTTATATGTTTTACTTATGTTCATTAACATCATCCTTTATATGTTCCATGTATAGTATGAATGAGTCATATCACATTGAGGGGGCGGTAGTCCACACTTCCTCAAATGAAATTATCGTATATATGTACAACATGAAACGAATAATGGTATGCTATAAAATGGAAATATAGAATCTTATATATAAAATAAATATCATTAATATCATATTTAATTATATTTCTATCATAATGGCCACCATGAGAGGTGGTAGGAGATAATTAAACAATCATCGTTTCGTGAGGCGTTCAGTTGCCATCCACAGAAAACTTATGTTCTTCACCCATTAGATGAAGCTGTGTGTAAGTGTAGTTTGAATAATTCTAATAACAATATACTAGTATATTTGGGATACTGGTTTTGTTACAGAATAAAATAATAAGAAGAGTTTAGGGGTTGGAGAAGTAAAATAAAAGAAAAGAAGCTATGAGAAATCGTTACCTTTAATTTGGGTAACTCCTTTTATTTTGAACCAAAAAGGACTCTTGAAGTGCTTTATGCCAAAGTTAAGGCTTCTAGGAGGAGGAGAGGGATGTAGTTAGATTAACTTAGTAGAGTTTGGACTAGCCAAAAGGCTTGATAGGTGTGAGTAATTGGATAGAAGTGGTGTCCTTTTATAAGGGGGAGGAGGGGCTCTTTAGGAAAAACTTAAAGTATTAATCTATAATAAATTCATATTCAGTTTCTAATGGCTCCAAAGTGGATTATTCAAAGTCTAAGGTGGGAATGGGTATAAAAACACTCAGCCAATTGATGTTAGATAGGTTTGGGTCACTATAGTAACCTTATCTTTTAGATTTAACTCTTAGTTAAATGGTTTGACATTTACCATGTCTCTTTGTATTTTTATATTATATAGTTAAAAAACGTACTATATACTTCCAAAAGTCCCCCAAGTGGTCCATTAATGATACACCTATTATTATATAAGTCTTTTGGCAGAAAAGTATATTTTTAGAAATATAATATCAATTGATAATATAATATTTGTTTTAAAAACTTGTTTATGTCAAATTCGACTCTATTGGGTATTTTGTTTTTGATAAATTCATAAAAACATTATTACTTCGAATAAAATTCATAAAACCAATAATAATATGTCATATTAACCTAGAAAAGTATTGTAATTCATAAAAAGTATCAAATTAAATTTATTTGGATATTTATAATATCAATAATTTTAATATTTAATTAATTAGGTAATTACTGCATCACCATTCTGTTATAAATAAATTAAAATATTTAGTGTCTAAAATTTATAAATAAAATACCATTATGTAGGAAATCGTTGTAGATTTCTAATTAATATTTATAATAGAATTTATCTTATGTATAACCCTATATTAAAAATGTTTTATTTATTAAACTTTGAATTTAACTCTTTTAACTCTTCTTTGAATTAAATAATAATAAATGTCCTAATCTAATCCAAGTGGACCAAAGAGGTTCATATATTATTCCTAAGGTTTTTTTGGGTCGAGTTATACTTATCCAATAGAATTAGGACATGTGTTAGGGTAATAATAATTTTATTATTACCCTTAATTACCCTTTTTACTTTTTACCGTGCTAAATAAAAGTAAAAAGTTACTATTCACCAAAAATTACTTTTATCTTATTGAACCACATTTTACTCCTTGATATTAACTTTGTCTCTCAGATTTTTAAAATTCCACTTACAGAAGCGGTAAAATTATGTTTTATGTGAATTTTCAAATTCTCCTAGGAGATGGGTAAAAGACGGTGAAAAGTTCATTAAAATTTTTATATATGTAAAATTATTATAAACTAACTCCATAGAATTACATTGAAATTATATAGGTATTATGTATCTATTTTGACATAAAATAAATTTAAATATAATAAATAATTATTTAAATAAAAATTCGATTTTAAACGATAACTCAGTGTTTTCACTATTCATCAAAAATTAAAAGTTTTCAGAAAAATACCAAAAATTTACCCTAAGCTAATTTTGATATTCTGAATTCAATAATGAATTCTATTTTACCAAATTCAATACATATAAGTTTCATTTATTAGTTTAAAATTAATTCTCGTTGTTAAAACAAAAAGGCGTATTTTTATGAAATAACAACTACCAAAAGTTTGACACTTGTTTATGTCCAATTTCATAGTGAAATTACTTACAATGACCATCATTGGATTCAATTGTAAAAATATAATCTATTTATACTTCCAAACCATTAAAATTTATAATTTAACAATATAATTAATTTTGATTTTAAAAGTTGTTTTCAGTTAAAATATAGTATTTTTCACTATTCACCCAAATATGAAAGTTATCAGAAAACACCAAAACATTATCGAAACAAAATTCTTATGTCCCGATTATAAAGAAGAATTTTATTTTGTCAAATTGAATATATAAAAGTTTCAAATATTGGACTTAAAAGGGCTTATCCATTAAAAAGCGAAAAATTTGCATTTTTTGAAAAATTCTTCTTTTATTTGAAAAAATGTATTTGTTCTTACATTATGTATAAGAGACTCATAATATGGAATCTAAAATTATAAGAATTATATAAAGTTCAAAATTCAGGTAATACTATTCATAACCGCTTTTCAACGGCTTGTTTGGTAATTAATAGTGCGCTAGAACTCAGTTTTGCGTGTAGTGAAAGTTATTGAATTACTTTGAAGAAATATCATTCTATAAAATCTTGGGGTGTTACAGAATGAATGTTGTTTATGGTGTTATAATCATTGTAAATATGTGATGAATATAAAATTGAAGACTTATATACAACGTTGTGCAAAGATAATAATTTTTCAATTAAAACAAAATAGTTTTCAACGATATACCCAGTATGGTTTTAGAATATTTGGAATTAATGTTCTTTGGTACTATTGATACACTTATGTACTTTTTTTGGGAAAAAAACCATTACAAATAAAGGTAATCCTCAAATCTTTAAGAATTAGTTCATTTAGAGAGTGTGGACTATTCTAAGTTTAAGCTAGTGGTAAGTATATTTCATAAGATTTATTTAAGTATTTATAAAATTTGAAAGTTAATTATGGTATATTCTTGTCTAGACGATATGATATTCATTAGGTTGGTTTGTGGAAGAGTATATTTACCAAGCATTAATTGATCAATATAATGGTGTGTGCAGTAATTCCTAAACACACATTATAATATACACATATAATCTATGATGATAATTAAGAGGATTAATGAAGAGTATTATATGTTAACATTGATCAATAAAATATTGTATAGACCAATCCCCAACCGAACATTTCCTTCTACACAATAGAGTCATAATGTAAGTAAAAGGAGCATCACTGTTAAAACTCTTGTATTATAGATACCACCATTTTTGAGACATTCTTTTTAAATAAAAACATAATCCCATAACGATATGTCAAATATAATGAAAAATTAATATCATATGAGTTTTAATATTTTATAAATACCTTGTTATAAGAACATGTGTTTAGATGAAAAGAGTTTCTCAGGATATAAACAAACTTTCAACAAGAAAACACACAATGTGCATCTATAATAACCATCCAAAAGTTTTATAAGGATATTAAAAAAAATACCCATATAAGAATAGAAATTGACATGTTATAGACTATATATTTGTAAAATTGTCCATATATCTATTTAAGATAGTGGGAGATATATTTAATTAGATTTAGTCAACTTTATAGTGGAAAAAATAGTTGACATAAGAAGATGTTCCACAATACCTTGGGGAAAAGGAATGTTCTAAAGACACATACTGTGTATGATGGAGAAAACCATGATGATTTTGTTATATTCATCACACCCAATGTAATATTATTCATTTAGAATAAAAATTCCTATAAATAATTAGTATATGATGATTAGTGAAAATTGAGAAGATAAATTAAAATTCAATAATGGATTCTATGTATAAAAGTATAAGAGTATTATTATTTTGAATAATATAGTGGGTATTTAAGTGAGGCTATAGATGGATGGTAGAAGTATGGTACCAGTAAGGCTTAATTAGTACTAACAAGTTATTATTACCAAATACATTATAATATTACTTTTTATGGATAATTTATATGATTATTAAATTGGTAATTGGATATCAAGACCACCAATCATGGAATATGTCTATATGACACAAAGAGAAAGGGATAGTGACATCATAGAATGATAATAAGGGTGAAACTTACTGAAATCTATTTTAGTATTAATGTAAGAAAATAGATCATATAATGTTAATTTAGAATGATTTTTTTAGGTTTCTACCAATGGTTAGTGGGAGCACCATTATTTTCCATGTAAAAATGTTTTTTAACATTTGGAAAAGAGGTATTGGTATTATAGTAGGTTATGTACAAGATGATAGTAACTCTAAAAATAATGAATCAAAGTATCAACAAAGTTATAGGGAAATAGATCTAATGAGTTAGATCTAATGGTTATTCTACATATTCAATAGTATATATACTGACAATATATTGATAAAATACAAGTTGGAACAATTAGAGAGAGAATTATTACTAATGTCACATGGCATAAATCTCCCCAGGAAGATATGAATGTGCATATGAGGAGATTAAGGTGGTGAGTTTAATTACATACACATATATGAAGGATCCATCACATATTACATGATATGTAAAAGTTGTGATATTTCCAACATATACTCTATAGTAGGTAAATATCAGTTTTTTCTTGGAGAAATATGAGGGAAGAAGTTATAACTATTTGATTTTATTTGAAAACATACAACAGATATGTACATATTATTTGGAGAGGAATGGATACTATTTTTAAGTGGACACAAAATCACCTTCATATAATAACAATAACATATAGTATCATAGATAGGCTAAGGTAAGAAGAAAGACAAGATCATTCAATCCAGTGGTACACAAAACTATAAATATCGAGTTTGTTACGATTTATGAGGAAGCTAATGAAGTAGTGTTAAATATGAACCGATTTGTTCATATTCATGGAATCTCACCAAATAAGTAAAGTTATTCATTATTATAATTCTATTTATATTACTAGATAATAAGTCGTGTTTAGATAGTAGAGAAAAGGGATATACTTACGGATTATCTCTTGAGAAGTAAAACTCAAAGAGATAACATCATAGATAGTAGAATAGTTAGGCGGTGGAAAATTTATAGGACTGGGACTAAATCCACAATTAATAGAATACTGATCATATCATGTGATAGAAAACAATAATATTTATAATGTTGGATCTAGTGAATGTGGGAGTGTGGTTATAATGGGTTCCTTAAACCCAACTTCAATAGTTGTTTTGATCACCATTACATGTATACTACATGATATATAAATGTGTTTATTCTTAAAATAATACTATTTATATTTCCACATCAACTATTTATATGGTATTATCCTTAGATCACAAGTCATATCAAAAGGTTATAGCAGTACCCAACTATAATGAGAACCACATGATACTATGACAATAATCTAAAATATATATGTTCTATAGTTTTGATACATCATACTGACTGGACACATGTGATGTATGAGTATCAAGTGCTATGGGATCATAATCATTAATACTTCTTCTCATTAATTTCATACTTGGTGGTATCAATTAGTTGAGATCATGAGGATAGACCCACCAATAGAAACACCGCGTGTTTCAAGTGTCAATAGATATTCCAAAATATGGCCATGTGTATTGGTATATCGAGTTGAGATCATTATCAATGTGTTCCATTTGATCACATACAATGATTAAAGGAAACAACCAAGATAATGAAATCATGGTTAGGTAGCTTTTGTTGGGTGCATCATTGGTGTTATGGAATTGGTTGAATGATCATGATAGAATATTTCACTTCTGAGTTGGGAAAGAGACATCTCATGGGCCTAGGTTGGTCAGGATGGTAGTTACTTCAATAAATCCGTGTTTGTAATACAGTAATGTAAGTTCATCTAGTAATTTAATGAAATATATAAAGAAAAAAATGACGATGAAAAAAGTGGGCATCCTACCCTTTGAGTTATCACAATACAAAGAGATTATATTACAGAAAATGTGTTTGTATCAGGTATTCATAACTATGACATTCCATATCTTATTAGGGCCCATGATGGGTTTCTAGAATCAACTCTTGGTCTATGGGTTAAAATCACTTTTATCAATATAAGGACCTAGTAGGTCACACACTAAGTGTATCCAGAAGTTAAATCTATTCTAATTAATATGTGTTTAGGAAGATGTGGGCCCCACATGCAGGGGCCAGTGAACGTTTGAGTTTTGATAATTGAAATTAAAATTAATTCAATTATATTATTAATATTTAGAATAATTATGATTAAATTTATTTATCAATGTATTCATAATTTTTTTGGTCATAAAATTGAATATAATAAATTAAACTTTTTCGAATGAATACAGGATTTTCAAGGCTTGTTAAATTAGTTGGGAGCTTATGGGAAAAGGTAATGGTTAATATTTAATCACCTAACATTTTACAGTGTTAAAAATGGGTGATAAAATATTTTTTACATTTATGAAAAGGTTATTAAGTCATATATTTATACGAAGGTCTAAAATGAAGGTTATTAATTTCTAGAGACTACGGTTAAATCTTGGAAAGTATAAATAATGTATAAAAGAAATTTTTTTTCTTGAATAATAATATCCACCATATTCCTGAATTTAGTGAGATAATATATCTTCTTCTATCCTCTAGTTTTCTTAATCATAGATTACAGAGGAAGAACACGGTCAGATCAATCCTTCTTTATAGATCGAGTCTACGGTCCTCAAGTGATAAAGGATATGTTGTGAAGCTATTATATTTCCTTTGATAGCACCCAAGAAATGTATATTTAAAATATACTAATTTTATTTCATGTTTTCATGATCTGGATGATTCATTTTTTGGCATCTCTCATCCAGAACACATCAATGGTGATCAAATCAAACTGGGGATTTCAATCAAACAAGGTACCCATTACATTTTCATTAGATTTTACTTTTTATTCTAAAATTGAATTAAACATAATAAATTTAGAGATATGGGAAAGGGGTATTGTGGATTTAGTGTTTATGATATGAATCTATTTCTGACGCTTTCTTTTGGGTGCACACATCTGTCTATTGGAGGATGAGCTGCTTTGTGTTGCCCCAAAATCTTGCTTTCTAAAGTCGTGTGACATCCATCTCCTATTCAGGGACGTATGATGCTTGATTGAAATGGAATGATGTGATGTCATTTTCTCCTTCTGTGGATTCCTCCTCAGAACTCATTACCTAGTATGGGTATCCCTCATAGATTAAGAGGTTGTTCGTGAAACCCTTCTTGGTTCTATATCTTCACAGATGCTGGTTAATTATGTTGCTTCTGTCGGGACATTCTAAAGGGTCAAGTCAGGGAAGTAACCTTCAGTCAGGGGATTAGTCATGTTGGGCATCACTGGTGTGTCTAGATGCTGAAACACTAGAGCGTCTGTCTTCTGTCCCTTATTATAGGGCTTCTCGAGGGTGCAGAATCCTGAGGAATCCCGTGTCGAATGCGAGGAATCATATTCCTTAGGCATGTCTCTGATGTTTTCTTCATCTTCCCATGTTTAACACATGTTATGCCGTGGGTTTAACGTCTAACAGAGATGGATCAGACTGATTAGAAAACTAACTAGAGTGGATCAGATGGGTGCAACCCCTAGAGGGTACAGTGATGTTGGGGAGTTAGTTGACGTGATCTCACCAGGATGTGGCGGCCTAGGTAAGAATCAAAATGGATGATAGATAATTAAATTAATTGGGCGTTGAATGAGATGGAACCGACGTGAGTATGACAGTGATGTTGGGACTTAGTCTCAAAGAGGCTTCCAATTAATCCCCATTACAGGGAATCAAAGTCTTCGTAGTTTGGTGGGGCGATGAGACACCTGAGGAGGTGGTCCGTGAGAATGGGGGCATGTTGAACTGACATGAATATAGTCAGAACCAATTGATGGTGGGATTGAACATCTGGGAGGCTTCCTACGTACCTTTCCTTGAAAATGATCAAATTCCTTGTAGTTCAAATGTGTGGGAATTGGTTCACCGATGAGAAGATGGTCAGGACCAATGGATGGTGGGATTGAACCTCAGGGAGGCTTTCAATGTACCTTGCATTAGAAAGGATCAAATTCCATGTAGTTCATAAGTTGGGGTCGGTGAACCGGCGTGAATGAGGACCTGAGGTCCAGATGGATGGTGGTATTGAACCTCATGGAGGATTCCTATTTACCTTACCTTGGAAAGGATCAAAGCCTATATAGTTCGGAGAAGGGGGAATTGGTGCACTGATGTGAAGATGGTCAAGACCAATGAATGGTGAGCTTTAACCTTAGGGAGGCTTCCTACGTACCTTTCCATAGCAAGGATCAAAGTCCACGTAGTTCATATGTGGGGGTCAGTGAACTGACATGAATGAGGACCCTGAGTCTAGATGGATGGTGGTATTGAACCTCATGGAGGCTTTCTACGTACCATATCCTGGAAAGGATCAAATTACATATAGTCTAGAAGTGGGGATTGGGGCTTACACACTAGGATGCCTGGTGTTATGATTTAACCTCGTGGAGGATTCCTATGTACCTTTCCTTAGCAAGGATCAAAATCCAAGTAGTTTAGAATGGGGTTCGGTGAACCGACATGAATGAGGACCTAGGGTCCAGGTAGATGGTGGGATTGAACCTCATGGAGGCTTCCTATGTACCTTTCCTGGGTAAGGATCAAAGTCCACGTAGTTCAAAATGGGTATTGGTGCACCGACATGAAGATGGTCAAGACCAATGTATGGTGGGATTAAACCTCATGGAGGCTTCCTACGTACCTTACCTTGGAAAGGATTAAAGTCCAAGTAGTTCAGAATGGTGGTATAGGATTACACTCCAGGCGGCCTAGATAGGATGTCATGGTTGATTATTACTCTAAGACCACATGAGTCATGCTCAGTGTCAGAAACAAGAGGCAGTAAAGACTTGACGATCACGTTGCAAATGGTGTGTCCGTGGGAAGTGGAACGGGGCTTACGCGTGGTTAGAAGCCCAAATAAGAAACGAGGCCTTATGCATGGTTAGCAGCCCAGTGAGACCAAGATTGGGACTTACTCCAGGATGGAGGCCCAATGGTGACAAAGACCAATGGGAGAGATATTTGGAAAGGAAGAATATTGGATGGTCTTGATGCCCATCCCTCCCTTTACCGGGCTTTGGCACCGAAAAAGAAAGGAGGAGCAGGGGATATACCACCTGCAAGAAAGGATAGGGTCTAACACTTACATGGGTTCCCTTCCCCATTGATAGTAACCACTCCAGAAAAGAGGATCTCCTTCCATATGATGAATATTTCACTCCCGTGAAGACGAGCTGGCATAAAGAATGCCCGAGTCGGGGCACCCCGCAGAGAGTTCTTGGGGTGATTCCACAATTTAACGTCATGTACTGATGATGATGGTTCTTGGAATTTTAACATCCTGCAGCTCGGATGATGTGGGTTCACTCCATATCCCTAAGTCTTACATAACTGGGACCCTTTACACCTTGTTGAAGGGAAGGCACTGTCAACTCCATTACTAGGGGATGTCGTGGGGTGATCCAATTGGGGGTCCATGTTAGCGTGGCTATGCGATGAAGCAATAGATGTTAGCGTGCCTATGCGAAGAAGAATGATGTGAAGCAACAAAACGGGATGCACTTCCCAAGGTACTTTGATGTAACTTCATGAAAACCTGGAGGGTCACACGGGAAAAGGAGTTGCGGAGCAATGGAGTTCATAGGTTGGAGCCTTGTGAAGCTCTGGTGCTCCATGTAGTGGAGGGGCTTCATGAAGGGGTATTCCTTGAAAAGTAAAGTGGTCTATCATAGGCGTAGGGATGATGTGTGTATGGGAGGTGCTTCGTGAAGGCAAAATTCATTCTTGGAGCAATGCCTCACGAAGAAAAGGTGCCTCACAAAGCATGGTATCACGAAGAAATATGCCCCGAAATTCATAGTGACCCTACCTTAGCAGGCAGGTCACATGTGCATGGAGGGTTCTTCATGAAGTATAAGTGCTCTATGAAGACCCTAGTACCCTTGGGGATCCCCTTCCTTCATAGAGGCCTGTGGGTTCCGTGAAAGGCATCCCTCTCGGAAGAGGGGTTTAATTAAATAAAAGGGGGAGGCCCTTCGCGATGAAAAAGTACCTTGAGAAGCTCATGGTTCATAGAGTAGAAATTACATTGTGATTTGAGAGCTAAGAAAGTGAAAGGTCAGATGATTCGTCTTTTGGGATCTAGGGGACGCCGGTATTTATAGGTAAGAGGTGCGGCAAGGCATAGCTCGCTTGGCGCGAAGACAGAGTTTGCTCCGCGACAGGCCGAGAATGTCAAATGGGTTCACAGAACATCCTGCCTCCTTGCATTGCAGTGGGCTCGAGAATGTCAAATTTCTTCTTGGAGAATCCCTCCTTGTTACTCCACTATGGGTTCGCGAAGTGGGAGCTCTTCACTGGCCGCGGGCCATGGGGCTCTGCGAACGATCTTCGTGAAGCAGCCCCAAATTAATTTCATTTCTTCTTCTTCTTCCAAAATTTTGGCGTCAATAAATGACCCCCTCCGACATGGCGATGAGGGCAAATTGAGGGTCAATGTTCAAGGGAAATCGCCAAAATCCCTTGTCCAATCGCGAAGATGACTCGCGAAAGAGGCTCGTGAAGCTAAGAGGCGATAGGCAGGATGAGTGCGCCGCGATGCTCGCCGTGGTTTGTGCGTGCCGCGAAGAACCAAGGGTTCTTGCCTATAAATAGAGGACCTGACCTCTATTTTTTCCATTCTCTTCTCCGTGTTTTTGTATTTTAGTGCTCTCAAATCACGAAGCTCCACGTACTCTGCAATTTCTCTCTCTTAATAGAGCCTTCTACTTTTTGGCACACAAAGACTCTTTTAATTTGTGTCAGAATGCTTTTTGATTTGCGTTTGAAGGTTGGGGCAGGGCTCTGCAAACAGTCTTCACGAACGAGCTCCATGACCTTGCTCCGTGAAAGAGCCTTATGAGCCAAAGACAAAGAACACCCACACTCAAAAACTTAATGGCTTACCAGGAGGCATCCAGGGGGGGTCCTTATGGACATTGTGCAAAGAGATGAGATGGAGAACAGATTGGGTTTAGTGGAGTTGGTACGAAGCCAATTTAATCATGGTTCATTAGTGGAGCTACTATTAGAAATCCATAGGAACTATACACTGTGTAAGAGGCTTCCTCTGTATGGATTTGGGTTGAGGTATGACATCTTCATCCCTGAAGAAAGTTGGGATGAGTCAGCTTACTAGTTTAGGAGCACTCCGTGCCAATGCCAGTGGTTCAGGGTGGCTGACGACCATGCCCGGGAGGACATCGCACTCCTCAATGATGACTGCTTGTAAAATAACCGGAACAATTTTTATGGGAAGAAATTTTAGTCGGAGACATCCCCCCTCTATACCATAGAATCCTGAAGGCAACTCTGATGAATCTAGGGAAGGGATGGTATGAGGAGTGGGAATTATACCAGGGCGGGAACTTCACAGCTGACTGGGAATGGGCATACTGGGAAGGTGCCTTGTGTGAAGAGTTTGAGAAAGATCTGAGGATTGTGGGCCTATATGAGGCGGCTTGGGGCCCTCAATTACATATCTAACAACCGAAGTAGCTGATGCTGGAGTTGTTGAGCTTTTGGTCATTGAGTACCAAAACATTTTATTTACACCACAGGGCGGTTGGCATCAGCTTATGGGATGTGTGTCAGCTCTCAGGGGTCCCAATACTAGGGTGATGTATGAAGAATTACTCCCGATTATGGGTGTGTGGGAGGATCCAGAGTAGATTCCACCATCGGTGATAGTGTTTATGGAGCTTGTGTCGGGAGTGGACAAGGAGGCGGTGATGGACATCCACTTCAGGTGGTGGTTTATGCAGTTCCTGAAGTTCCCGAAAGACAGGAAATTTCAGGTGTGGCCACAAACTTTCCCAAAGGGGGATCAGCGTGGAAAGGAGCACTCGTACTGGTGGATTTTGGAGGACAACGATTAGAAGACGTGGGGATTTAGTGTCAACACCAAGAAACAACCAGTAGTCAGGCAGGCAGCATTCATCGCGACTCTCATATGCGGTTGGATCCTGCCAGTGAGGGATACCAACATGGGCGTGCGCCCTAGATCATTCATCATGGTGTCCATGTTGGCAATAGTAGGGTGGTTCAACCTCAAAATACTGATGCTCACAAAGCTTTACAAGATGATGTGGCACATCAACGGGGGGAAGAGGCCATAGAGAATATGCGGGCCATTCCAACTCCTATATGGTTGAATAGCAGCACACGTTAGGGGGGTCTATGAATATATGAACCCCATCTCTCCTCCATGATCAAACTTCTTCCCATCCATTCTGAATGCCACAGGGAGCTTTCCGGCCAAGATGACCGTGTCGTTGGTACTAAATCGGGTGTGGAAGGTGTAGAAATTTAACTTTCATCTGTTTCCATTTCTAATGGGTGTATTCACTGAAGAAGGCCAGAGAATGGAAGAGCACCTGTCCCATATCCTGGCCTTTCGAGGTGGAGTCTTGGTGGTATGAGTGGACTGTGAGCCCCTCTGCAAGTCGTACACCCCACACCAATTTTCAAGGCAATTTCAGTGTATGTAGTGACTGACCCCATAGGTCTATTTAGGGTGTACTACGAGGAACCGGTGTGTGATGAGGCAGATGTGGATCATGTTCACACATGAAGACGGGAAGATGCATAACAAGATGCCCTCACCCACCATTGTCTTCGGGTTAGTAAATGAGTATGACCAAGGTTGGGAGTTGTCCTACCTATGGGAGATTCTGAAGCATCCCACCATTCAGGGTGGGGATGGTGTGCCTCCCCAACCACAAGGCCAAGCCCGGAAGGTAGAAAGGACATCTTGTGGTGGTGGGGCTTCCGTTGCGGCGAGGCCCGCACCGGTTGCAGCTGACCATGCAGTAGTAGCAGACCCAGTGGTCCAAGAAGAACATAGTTATCTGGAGGGGAGGATACAGAGAGGATTCCATAGGATATCCACTCATGCTCTGGGGAAGTGGCTATGCCACATATATATGCCAGAGAATGTTGTATTCCTGGAATCCTGGGACATCTAGGAAGTTAACAGGAAATTACTTGTCCTGTCTGAGATGTGGAAACACCTGAACCGTCTTAGGATAGATTTTATGGGGATTAGACCCATCATGGCTAGATTTGCGGTGTCCTGGGTGGAGGAAATGAAATACCTGGTAGAGCTAGAGGACTTTGTGCACTCTTGGGGTGCCCTGTGTCATATGACATATCAGGTCAAGGTGTTCCTGGATTGTACAGTCCCCCCACAATTTTCGGCTACTGATTTGAGGGAATGGTTCCCACTACTAGATGAATCAGATGAATCCTCTTGGGGTGATGACACTTGTAGAGGGATCCCATTGTAGGAGGGATAAGTCGGTGATCGTGACCCGGATCTTGAAGACCTTACATAGGCCCTTGAGGTAAAATCACAAGCCTCTTCCTCAAGGATTTCTTTTAGGTATTCATGGACTCCTTACAAACATTGGAACTGTGCAGGGGGACATCGTACACAAAACCCATTCTCCTCCCTCTGTGGATGCAGTTGCGGGGCCATGAGGATCTATGGATGCAGCTGCATTGATTACTGCATCTAGTGGGGTTAGGACACCTGAGGAGGCTCCAATGTTTTCAAACCTTCCAAAAATATACGGAGGGCCACACCTCGGGGTCCCGATGGCATCTAACCAAGAATTAGACTGGGAATTCTATCTTTGTAAGTCTCCTCTACCCAATTCATGAATATCACCCATTGACAATGTTAACTAACGTCCATGCACCTCTTGGTATGCATAGTTATTCAAATGGCATGGGTTTACTTGGAGAGGTCATTTGGAACTCCTGGTAGCACCTTTCCCAGGGGATTACCGGTGATCATATAGGCAGATATCTGGACAGACCAAACTGCAGTGCTCCCAATTATTGGTGGGATTGTATGCAGGGCTGAGCATGAGATCATATAGGTGGGATCTTATGACAATGATCAATCAGAAATCTCGGGTCCCTCCATACCAGACCAGACACCCAATGCGGACCCTGCCAATGAGTTCCTGGGGGCGTTCCCCACATATGAGCTTTCTAACCCCACATATCGCGATGAGATAACTTCTGACGAAGAGGATAGAAAGATAGTCCATCACCGATTGTGGAAGCCGATTAAGCACTTCATTGATGACACCCCCCAATCACAATGGATGGATGAGATGGATAGTCTTAGCTCGCGACTGGACGAATTATGTGATTGGGGAGTGGATGCCCAGCATCCCCACATGCTCTTCTGAGATTTTATGGCAAAGAAGATTCAGAAGTATGACTGTGGCCTCGGTGTGGGATGGAAGAGGATAAAAGCGGCGAACATCAAAAGACTTCAAGAGGATGAGAATGTGGATCAGTGGTTGCAGGTCCGAGCAGATGTGCACTCAGCCTCCCTCAACGTGCAATCTGAGCTAATATTGTCAATAAAGGCACAATTGGCAGAGGCCGAAGTGGGAATGAAGCAAGACTTTAATGAAATGACCGTTATCCGAACCGATGGGGAGTAGACCCGGATTGTGGCTGACAAACTGTGCCCCATCGCTACCGAGGAGAAGTGGGAGGTGAACAGGCAGAAACAAATCCTGGACGCCATAATCTAGATGGTGGTGGAGCTACAAAACTCTTTTGACGGGGTCAACCCATCCATGGGAGGGGTCGATCCTCAAGTGTTGTGATGCATGTAACTGTTGAACATACTTTCGTGTTTTGATTATTTTAATCCAGTGGCATGCACGAGTTCCATTATTTATGTTGGTTTATTGAATTCCTATTATATTCATGGAGTGTCTAGCGATCAATCCCTAAGCCCACATGGTTCGGACCTGATGTGAGAAACAAGGGATGAACTCCTTATTATTCCATTCAAACATAGGATTGAAAACTAAGAATCAGGCATCCAGGGGTTTGTACAACCAATCCAAATTTCCAGAAAGAAAGAGAAGATGCCTGACTGGAGCAGTAAGACCTCAGAACAATTGAATTTCCATTTTCTCAATGTGCTCTAGCACACAAGAGGGGTAACTTCGGGGGCGTTGGAAATAAATTCGAACATATGGGAGTGGAAAGTGTGAATCACGATAACCCATATTCAGGAAACTGTGGGGGTGGCATGAAGAATTAAGGATAACTATTGACCATGTTCAAAACATAGTATCCATATTGCATTAGCCTAAAATGGGGGCAACAGACGAGGGCCAACCGCTGACCTTGTTCGAAACATAGGGCCTGACTCAGAATGTCATCCATTAGTCTTCCAGAATATTGGCCCAGGATAGTAGGCGAGCCATAGGCTGAGAATCCATAATTTTAGTGGGTTCCTTTAGAAGTTAAAGATGTCAAGGTTTCGAATGAAGGGCATGAAAATCATGGGAGGTGGAGTGGGGGGATTTTCAAATAGAGTCCAACACTCTTGAAATTACGCAACCGCAGTGGAAACAGATTAGGTGGGAATATCGGTCTGATCATGGATCATTCCTACATCTAGACAGGACCTCTATGGTGAGGAATCTGTTTCCTCCCAACGTTGTCATGGGGTATCTCGAACTTGTTCATGGTAAATCTTCAGTTACATGGTTCCCCAAAAGAGTTCAGGCCAAGGGGATGAAAAAGAGGGGGAATAGGACTTACGATTCCTAGGGCTAGACCTGAGGCGAAATGCATGAGCATCTCTACATATCCCATAAGGATTAGAATCAAGATGAACATAGTTCTTGAGAACATCGTGGTAAGGGACCAATACTGGTAGGGGGAATCCTCTCTAGCAAGGAAGCTGACACATCCCATGATTATCATGGGGAATCCTGAACTTATTCAAGGTAGAACTCCAGTTTAATGTCATGCATCAAGGGAATATGAACCTGTGTAGTTTAACATCATATGGTTGGATAAGGAGTTAAATGGGAGATCCCAAAATGGGAGTACGTTATGTTGTAGCTATAAACTTGATGTGAATGAGGACACAATGAGTCCGCAACACACCACATATCCCTTAAAGAAGTGTTTTTAGGTCATGGGACCAAAGGTGAAAATTGGTCTGGGCCCAAGCCAGACCATGGATTAATATGGAATGCAAGAGACACATGGTGAGGTAATTATGAAACCCGATGTGAATGAGGACCTGGGGTCCAGATCACCATGTGTTCTTTAGGGATGTGTTTAGGTCAAGGGACCGAAAACAATAGATAGACTGGGCTCAAGGTTAAGTACTCAGGCATTCCTACATATCTCAGGAGAATGATAATCAATCCATACACAGTTATAGGGGGTGGCACGGTAATGTACCAGTGCCAGAGATAAAAAGGTCATGCAGGTCTGGCCCTCGCACCAAAAGAAGTGTCATTTTATAAGTCTTGTTTGTACTTTAGGGTGGATGGATGTTTTTTTTGAGAAGCGATGGACCCAGAATAGCAGTTCCAAAAATCACCATAAGAATCAAGCCAAATGAAGGCATTGAAAAAGGGTATGGTGTTTGATCAATACCAAACATGATGTCCCTTGAGCGAGGACACCACAACGCAGTGCCGTTTTTCATCATGCGGCTAGGACGATACCGTCACAGTTTAGGGTCATGTGATGGGACCAACCATGCAGTTTAATGTTATGCCGTATAGACGCCATAATTTGAAGACATGTGGGACATGGGAATATATAGTAGATATGAGGTTAAAGAGGGAATATGCGCGGTGTGATAAATCATACCCTACGTGAATGAGGACGAGGTCCACATCACACCGCACACGATTCCGAGAAATAAACCTCAGGATGAGGGGCCAAAAAGGTTATAGGGTAGAAAGTTGGAGAGAGTTTATCTTAGTTGATCCGGACCTAAAGACAAGATTTCGGGTCATTCCTACATATCTCATGATAATATGAATCAAGCTATACATAGTTATAAAAGAAATCTTAATTTACGGTCTTAGAGATTAGAACAAGGAGAAGCAGGACTATTCCAAGTAAGTGCATACTTTGATCCAATCCCTAAGCCTACACGATTCGAACTTAGTGTAGGAAACAAGGTAGGATAAGTTATTTTCAATAAGTGAAATACATGCGAAGGGGAAACTGGTGTAGAGCCCCGAATAATGCCTTATTGCGACTTTTTCATCATAACGTGCAAGTGTGCACTGAGGGATTATACCTAGAGTGTCAAAACTCCACTTTATACATGATGGGGGTGATGATGTGAATCATGTAACTGACATTTTGGGATTAATGGGGTTGGTGTGATGATGGTGGATAACTGTTGACCGTGTTCAAAACACAGTATCTATATCATGTAACCTGAAATGGGAATAACAAATGAGCATAGACCGTTGACCGTATTTGCAACACATGACTTATATCAATTTTTTGTTCGAAACCATCAATGACGTTGGCCCGTAAGGGTAGGAGGGGCCTTTGGCAGAGAATTCATTCCATTTGGGGGTCCCTTCAGATGTGAAAGACGATGGAAGCCCTAATGAAGGGGAACACGAATCCTGAGAAATGGGTGAAAGCATGTCCAGGTAGAATATGACACTCTAGGTGTTGAACAAGATAACTGTTGGGAACATCGGTGAATCACTAAAGAGGGTCTGGGGGATCAACTTGAGAGTAGCTGATTTGAAAGGATGATTATAGAACAAGGGGTCGAAGAGAACTTAGGAGAAATAGGATCATGGTGTGTTTGTATCAAACCCAACATGAATGAGGGAATAATCCCATACCACACCATATAACCCTCTCCCTGGGGGAATGCATGCCAAGGGACCAAGACGATAGGGACTTATCTGAGAGATAGGGCTAGACATGACGTAATGGCATTTTGGCGGTCCTACGTATCCCATAAATATGGGAATCAAGCCGCATATAGTTCTCAATACGTGCAGTTTAACGTCGTGCAACAAGAACGCTGGTGCTCTTAGTTAAGGTTATAGGGTATGTACCATATATTCCTAGTTTACTGTCATATGCATGGGAAAGGAGAATGGATAGGGAGAATCACCACGTCTTATGGAAAACCAGAAGGCGGTGATGACGATAAATGACAGCTGTTGACCAAGTTTGCAACACAATGTTCGTCCTTGCGTGTAAAGAGTTTGGGAGAAAATAGTTAAGCATCGACCATTGACCACATTTGTAACACGGGACTTGTATCAATTCGTTTCTTGAAATCCTTGAGGACGTTGGCCCATAATGGTAGGAGGGCCCTTGGGGCAGTCATCCATGCCATTCGGTGGCCCTTTTGGACATAGAAGAATGGGAACCCATATGATGGGGCCCGGGAAGTAAGGCAGGGTTTGTGATCATGGAAGGGGAATAAGTGGATAAAAAATGTCTCATGGGGATGTGTGTGGTGTGGCCAGATATCCTGACATGAATGACGATGTGAGTCCATACCACACCGCACAATCACAAATGAGACCTTGGGTCGAGGGATTGAAAGGTTCGAGGGACCTAAGGCTGGGCATCCTGGCCAAAGGTAGCCATATGACCTCTTATGTGGGTGCTTCCTCATCACATCTCCTAAGACCGTGTGATAAAATCTTGGTTTAGGAAACAAGGAGTAGTTCTTGGATCTCCCCATAATATAAGGGTTAGATAGCTAGAAGTACCTGAGGAAGATCACAGCTTGGAGATACAGTGGGGCAGAACAAACCACTACACTAAATGTTTGGGACATATTAGGGTGGTGCTAATGACAAAGGATAGCTATTGACCATGTTCGAAACACAACGTCCATATTGTGTGACCTGGAATGGGAACAACAAATGAGGATCGACTGTTGACCATATTCACAATGTGGGACTTGTATCAATTTGTAGATCGAAATCTTCGAGGATGTTGGCCTGAAATGGTAGGAGGGCCCTTAGTCCTAGCATACATGACTTTCAGGGGAACTTTTGGATATAAATGATGATGAATTGCCAAGTAAATAGTGTGAGTGAATCATAAGTGTGCTCATGCATGTCAACATCATGTTGGATGGTGAAAGAGGTAAAAGTCTTTGAGTAGTGGGACATATGGCGGTATTTATATGGATTCAACGTGGATTGCAGAAAAAGCCTGCACCACACCATGTGTCCTGACTCGAGGGGAGATTTTGAAGTTTGGGGTTGGGCTGACAGACAAAACATTTGGGTATTCATACGTATCCCATGAGAATGGGAATCAATCCATATATAGTTCTCGAAGGTCAGGTAGTTTAGCATCGTGTGGTGAGGACGTCTGAGGATAGAAGAATGAGGGGGGAACATGGTGAGACCGTTGTAATCCTGACATGATTGGGGCCAAAGAAGCCTACACTATACCAGTTAAGGATCCTCCGAGACAACTATACCCAGGGGGAATAGTTGAAGAGAAGAGTTTGGGGGATGGACTCAGGATGAAACGTCTGAGCATTCCTACGTACCCCATAAGGATAGGAATCATGCCTTATGTAGTTATTGGGGGTGTATTTTAGCATCTTGCGGGAATACATACATTTTAATGTCACGCGGGACAGACATACAGTTTAATGTCATGTGGGACACAACAGTTTAAGGTCATGCAGGACTCAATGCATTTTAAGGTAACGTAGTACCAAACAGTTTAAGGTATTGTGGGACCCAATATAGTTTAAGGTCATGTAGGAACAAGCAGTTTAGGGTAATACCAGACCCAATAGATTTGGGTCATGCCAGACTAAAACGGTATTAGGCTATGTATTGCTTGATGAACTTGGCATTGGTGGGAGGAGTTATACACTGACCATCCATAGTTACCAGGGAGTATGCACCATTGGGGTAAACCTTGAAAACTATGTATGGTCCTTCCCATTTGGGATCCAATTTCGGTGGCTTCTGCCCAGGAATCATTTGTGTCCTAAATGTCAACACCAAATCACTTTGTAGGAAAGAGCGAAGGTGACCCTTATTGTTGAAGAGATATCTTATTTTGCTGCCTTCCCAGATTGTACAGGGCCCAAAGCCGATTCTCATAAAGTTCTTCCAATTCATCTATGAAAATTTCAGATACTTTATCGTGTTCCTGCTGATCATAGATCGAAGTGCATAATGAAGGAATCTAAATCTAGATGGGCAGGACTACCTCTATTCCATACACCAGGGAATATGGGGTCACCTGTGTGGAATTATGTGTCATCGTCTGATAATCCCAGAGGGTGTTGGGGATCTTGTCCAGCCAACTCATCTTGTTATGAAAAACCATTTTCTACAAAATGTTATAGAGGGTCTTGTTGAATATCTTCCCATTTTCATGCGCATAATAGCGGGAGGTGTGGTTAGAATGGGTGTTGTACTTGGCATAAAATTTCTTCAACTTGGCCGCCTGGAAGTTGGGGCCATTATCTGTGAGGATGGCATGAGGGACTACAAACTGGTAGATGATATTGGTGCTCATGAAGTCAATGATGGAACGAGACTTGACCTCCTTGAGTGAAACCGCTTCTTCCTACTTGGAAAATTAATCCATAGCGGTCTGGATGAACCGAAACTAGTGAGTTGTTTCTGGTGGATATGGTCCCATGACATCATGTCCCCAGACTACAAAGGGACAAGAGTACATGGTAGGGTGTAAATGCTATGGTTCCCTATGCACAAATTTGGAATGAATTTGGCACGTGTGTCACCTCTTAGCTAACTCATTATAGTCATGGATCAAAGAGGGACAAAAGTACCCTAGTCTTCATATCTGATGAGACAGCTTCAGCCCGGTCTGATGGGCACCACAGGAACCAGCATGATCCTCTTAAATTACCTAAGAAATATTGAATCCTTGGATGAAACAAAGGAGAAAACCATCGAACCCGTTCTTGTAGAGGATCTGGTCAAGAATGGGACCACTCTAGAGGGTAAACAGTAGCGCGCGACATCGGATTCACTTGCGCTTGACCCGATCTGCTAGGAGATTACCGTGTTTGAGGTATTCAACAAAGGGTATTCTCCAATCAAGAGTCACTTCACTCACTACATTCGGGGGACCTAGGGGTCCGGACGTGGAGGCACCAGCAGTAAGGTGGCTTACTTGAGGGCTGTCATCATCATCTGGAGTTATGGGAAAAATGAATCTCAAGTGTGCCAAGAGGATAATCAGATCATCCTGTACAGGCACTGTATGTGATACAACTAGGCCATCCAAGGTGTCTTCTCTACCATTCTGTGACTAAGGGACAAGTGTGACCTCTGGTTGAGAAGGGAACTGGGCCATTAGGCGGAGAGTGCATTTCAACAATGATACGAGCTATGTCTTTCTGAAGAAATATTCATCGTTAATCTGCTTGATGACTAGTTTGGAGTCTGCCTTCACGTGCAAATGGGGCATGTTAATCTTGAGGTATAGCTTGAGGCTAGTGATGAGAGCCTGTTACTCCGCCTCATTGTTGGTACATACCTCTGATAACATGAATGAATACGGAAGAGTGACTTGTACCGAGGTGATAAAGATGATACCCAGACGTACTCAGTTGAGCCTGGGGACATTGAGCCTTCTACCAGTGGGGATCCAGGAAGCACAATCGAAGTGAATTTTCCAACATGGGATGGATTGGTCTACTTAGGGGATTGACTCATCAAGAAAATCAAGGTCCAGAGACTAGTCTGCGAGAGTTGGATGGGCAGTAGGAAAATCCTCCAATGCTTGACCCTTAATAGCCTTCCAAGGAACAAACCTAATGTCAAACAGGTGGAGAATCATTGGCCACTGAGCTAGATGGCCTGTCAGCATGGGTCAGTTCGGTATGTACTGTAGTGGGTCTATTTAGGATACCAGCGGTACCTTGTGGTGTTGTAGGTAATGTCTCAATTTTTGTACAGTGAATACAAGCGCAAGATATCTTTTCTCGGTAGGGGAGTATTTGGTCTCTGTATCGAGGAGCATGCGACTGAGGTAGTAGATACTGTTCTCAGTTACCTCGTTGTTCTTCTAGGCGACATGGGTGACGAGATATCGTTCCAAGGCAGTCCCATAAAGGACCATAGGATTTCCAGAAATGGGTGGCATCAAGATCGGAGGATAGAGAAGATATTACTTGATTTCCTCGAACACACTCTCATATTCTTCATCCCACTTGTAAATAGTTCCTCTCTATATGAGCTAGGAAAAGGGATTACACTTTCTATCCAAATTCACAATGAATCAGAGTATGTTGGCCAAGTGGCCTTGGAAGCCCCGAAGTTCCCAAATGTTGCTTTGGAGAGACATATGGCTGATAGCCTTGATATTCTCTGGGTCAATCTCAATACCCCTATATCGGAAAACGAAGCCGAGGAACTTCCCAGAGGTGACCTTGAAGTCACGCTTTAATGGGATCATCCTCAGGAGGTGAGAACAGAGGAATCTGAACACTTTCTCAAGATCCTTGAGATGGTCCTGGCGCTGGTGAGATTTGACCACCAGATCGTCCACATATCATTCCACCACAGTTCCGAGGATCGTCTTAAATATGTGATACATATCCTGCTGGTAGGTGCCACCTACATTCTTTAGGCCGAAGGGTATGACTTGGTAACATAAAGTACCTTATGGTGCCCAAAAGGCTATAGAATCCTTGTACTCGGGGACCATTCAGATCTAGTAATACTCGGAGTACCCATCCAGGAAAGAGAGGGCTTGGAACCCATCTGTAACATAGATTGAAAATTTATTCATAATAACGAGGAAATCATCCTTGGGTCACTGATGTTTGAGATCATAGAAGTCGATGTAGACTTTGATCAATCCGTTCTTTTTCCTAACTGGAAAAATGTTGGCCAACCACATGGGGTACTGAACCTCCTTAACAAAATTGGCTCTGATGATCTTGTCAACTTTGGCCTCGGCTATGGAACCATGACAAGGGTGCATCTTCCTCGGAGGTTTCTTGAACCCACGATGATTTTTGGGGAGACCAAGGCGGTGGACAGCTACCTGAGGATCCAGTCATGACATCATGTCGTAACTCCAGGAAAATATATCACATTGTTGTTTCAGGAAGTCTGTGTACCATTGTTGCTCCTCAAGGGGCATGGAGGCACTGATCAATTTAGGTTTTGGATTTGCCTCGCTATAGAGGTTTACCTGTACCAATTCATCAACCGTGGTGGAGATGCCCTCTTCAAAGGCAGCAGTATCATCTTCTAAATCCTATTATTCACTTATGGGGGAGTGATTTTGGGCGAGAGCAGATTCCTCTAAGTCAATATATCCCGAGGAGAGGATGGTATCAACATGAGCGGTAGTGGTCACTGCATAGGGAGATTCTTGTGTTGTCGAAACCATAGTAATGAAGGCTATTGATCCAATCCCATATGATCTTCAGCACAAGGGGCCACACTTGATAATATCAAAGCAATAGTGGTGCATCGGTTTGAGCTGGTTAATTCTAGCCCAGCAAAACAAGAAAGTTTGATGTATTGTCGTTGCCATGGAGTGGACATCCTGATACCTTACGAGAGTAGGGGGCTCTGGGATCACCGAGGCCTGATTTGTATAAGAATACGAGGTGATCTTCTGACGTCACTTGGACTTGGGAATGTGGTTCCCCCTTATCCCAGAGACAATAAAACAATGCCCCATATCAGGTGTCGTGTCCTAAAATCGATGGATTAGGAAGACGTAGGCCTCATTCAGGCCTACCCAGGGATCGGTCACAACTTCAACGGTCTCAAATTCACTGCACTAAATCTATTTGTCTTTTATCTTGTAATAATTGAAATCTATGTAATGATCCTCACAAGAGGAAAAGGGAGACGCGTCACCTTGGAGTATGCCCACTCGACCATTAAGGGAGTACTTGAGGCACTAATGATATGATGAAGGGACTACCACATGCAAGTGGAGCCATGGACTGCCCATCAATGCATTATAAGAAGTGTCTTGTGAAATTACCATGAACTCAGTGCTGGATACCAGACCACTGAACTGGGTTTCTATGTAGATATTGTCAACCGGTGTCTGTTCTATCCTATCATAACCTTGAATTTTTAGGTGATAGGGAGTCATATAATCCTCATATAGTCCCATCATACAGGGAATCTGTGTTGGGAAAAGGTTGATACCAGAGCCAATGTCAACAAGGCTGCGATAGATCTCCACACCATTAAAATGGCCAATGATATACATTGGGAGAATGTTCCACTATATAGGAGAACCCTCATCTTCTTCTGAAAAGGATATAATGTCCTAAAATTCAGCATTCTCAATCACTTTCGCATGAAATGACTCCGTAGCTGCTACCTCCGTCTCAAACTGGAGGGCACTTCATAAAGCCTCAGCGAGGACCTCACACATATCTGGAAATAGGAGAAGGGCCTTGAGGATAGAGAGACTTCCTGGAATAATGGAAAGATGTTTGAGAACATCATACTTCTGTGCTAGGCATAAACTTCTGCTTGCAGGAGGTCACTCTATAACATGAGTTATGTTGGGCCCTGCCGGCTGAGCTGGTGGCTGACTAGTGCTGGGAATGTGCCAATCGTCACTTTTCAAAGCATGTGGAGAAACTACCATATTGGGGCCAGCTGAAAAAGACCGGTCCATGGTGGAGCGTGGATGACCACAACGAGGTCTTGGTGGCTCTACCTGATCCAGTAGCACAAACGAAGGTGAATACGGTCCTAATGGAATCAGATGAGGAGGTTACGCGTGTTGAGTTTGACATTGGACCTGCTGTCTGGTTTTAGTGGCATGAACGACTTTGCTGGAAGTGCCAACTAATATACCTCGATGTCCCATATAGTTGTGGCTATCCGACGCTGGTGTCGTTTGGGGATGTTGGGGAGATCATCCTGGAACTCCCCATCATCAGGAGACACGTAGGGGTTTACCAGCTCCACAGTGTTAATAGAAGAATACCCATGACTGTCACTTAAAGAATCCTCCACTACTGGATTAATTCTGGGAGGAATCTCCATCTATGGAGGTATGGAGTATCTGAGAGTACAATACAATGATGGTGTTGTTGGGGCACATTTTTTTCCCTTGTGTCGCCGATGATTTCTCTTCTAGGTAGAGGATGGATGAGACAACGATGCATAAGAGGTGGTTATGGCTGACACAACGGCTTCTAAAGGCTCAGGTCAATTCATAAATGCACAGATAATACCATGGCCACTGGTGATGGCCTTACGGGACATCCATTCATCACACTTCTGAGACCTACAGTTGGGAACTTGTTTCCACTCACCTTTACTGTCACTATTGCTATCATGCTTCACGAGTACACACGCTACTTATGCCGGGGCTAGGGCCAACATGACTATGTTCTTGTCAACTTGGTCTTAGAGCCATTCCTTGAACACATAGCATTGTTTGAGGGTGTGCCCTAGGATCTGGTGATAAGGGAAGTAGTTGGGGTGATCAGTGAGGTTCACCTTTTCTGGCCTTCTACACTCAGGTAAATACACAATCCTCTATTCCAAGGCACTTCAGAAATAACTGGGAACCTGATTCTTGGTGGACGAGTAGGTACAGTTTATTCTATCAAAGAAGGGGGCCCTAGGAGGCATATTCTAATGCGAGGTGGAGGATCCTGTCGAGGAGGTGGAGCCTGATTATCCGACCTAGGTGGTGGAGGCTCATTGCACGGGTGCATCTGCCAATTTTTAGGCAGATGCTGCTGAGCTAGAGGTTGTGCCTGTGGTGGAAGGCCTCTGCAAGGATATGGAGGCGGCTCCACTAGTAATAATTCCAGTTGTCTGGGGGCCTCTATTTGGGCTGCCGCGGCGGTCTCTACTCTGACAGCCCTCCTCATGGGAATTGCAGGAGGCAACAGAAATTCCTGGATGTCTTGTTACAGGGCATCTTCCAGGAACGAGGCCTTATCTAAGATGTCTCAAGATCCTCCAGGGTAGTTCTGGGTGATTAGATATGGAACGAGTTCCGACATGAAATTTCCCACACACATCATCAGTAGTTTCTATGGACTCAGTGGCATGTCAGTGGAGTATGTGAGCCCTTTACACCAGGAAATAAAGTCTGAGACGAACTAATCAGGCCTCTGCTTTCACTTAAAGAGGTATGTGATACTCATCTTCTGAGTGGTGGAGCTGAACTGGCACCAAAATTGTCTATGTAGATCCTCCCATCCAGCCACTAACCTGAAGGGAAGTTGGATATACTATATGAATGTCGGCCCTTCCAATGTCTGTAAAAAACACCAGAGTTTTAGCAGCCTCTTATTGTGCCGAAGCTCCCAACATGGGTCCAAACCTAGAAATAATGTGGGCTAAATGATGTTGGGGGGTCACTCGTCCCATTAAAGGGAGATAAGATGGGATTTCCAAAACCCGGAGGTACTGTATTATCATCTACCCATGCTGGATATGGCTTTACATCAGGTGGGAGTGCCACCTGTCGTGTTTCCAATGCCTTGAGGTGGGCGATGAGCTCCACCATTAGATCATCTAGATGGGGATTTATTTCTTGATGGGGATTTCTGACCACTAGTGCATTTGCGGGTTCTTCGATGTGATAATCGGGCTTAGAGGCTCGTGGAGTGACTGGTGGGGCGACTTGTGGAGTAGCTGGGGGAACCTGAGTTGGGTCCCAAGGGTGATTTTTTCATTTCAGTGGATTTGGAGAAATATATTGTGCCCTATTTCTGTATGTTGTGGCCTCTATCCTGTGCACATGGGTAGGGTGTTCAGGGCCACCCGAAGGCAACTCAGCGGGGGGATGTTGTGTCTACCCCTGCTGTACCGGTCTTAGGTGACCGTAATCTATACGTCCTTCCACAACGTATTCATTGAAGAGTTTATCAACTATCCTTTTTTTCTCTATGACCTGTTGACACAACACAGACTTTTCCAGGTCATCCTATGTCTTATGCACTAAGGCAGATGGGTCCATGTGTTTAGAATCTATAAGGTTCTCTTTACCCTTACCGAGATTCTGTCTGAGAAATAATTCTTCAGTGGGTGCAGGGAGAATATTTATATATTGGCGAGTAACCCTTCCCAATGGATTCAATAGTTATGGAATGCCCTGGGGGTAGGTCTCCAACGACGAGTTCTAGCTCGTTCTCCTCTTCCAATAGGTTGACCATGTTGACCGTGACTCTTCCTAAGGGAATGTCCTTGATATTTTCAAGTGATTTAGGCTTTCATCGAATATGAACGAAGGGGAGGGAATAAAAATTCCCCTATCCACGGATCTGCATGTGTGGTGGTGGGGGGGGGGGAATCCTCCTTGATAAACTTGCAGAGTACCTTGAAACTCTGAACGCATTGCTATTGGAAGGACCTATGGATGACTGATGACTTGGCGCGCTGAGCCAAAGGGAGTACGGCCAGGTCAATCAGATGACATTTCTCAATGATGTCTTTGAAATGCATTTGGCTTTTGGTATAATCCACTCGCTGGTGATGAAGGCCGAAGTGCATTTCCCAGAGAGTTGGACAGAAGCACTCAAACTCTTCTTGGGTGAGGGATTCCGACACACTTAAATATGGCATCACAATCGTCTAGAACATCTTGGGGAAGTGGTCTGCTATGAGGATAACCCATAAGCTCCTTAGCTCAGATTCAGGGTCTGGCCCTTGATCGCCCCATTCATCGATTGGGGTCGGACGAGGAACTACTAACGATACTGAGGCAAACCATTGGGACAAGAGGCTAGATGGTGGAGAATACAACGAGTGATCCGACAAGCCGCCACATCTTGGGCTATCCTATGAAGAGTGAAATGACCTAGCCACTATGTCATGATAAGACGGGCCAGCGACTACATTTTTTGGCACTACGAATGTGGCTGTTGAAGGTGATTCCTGCTACAGATCATTTACCATTGACCCCCAAAAACATTCTGCACAATCTCTGGTTAATGTGGAGAGAGCTCTAGGGGATGATGGTGGTGATTTCATGGCTGGAACTTTGGAAGACACAAATTTTTCGTCCTCCTTGATGTATCTGCGGAGGGAGATAGGGATACGGTGGACTTCTCATTCTGGGAGAATGAGGCTGATGTGCCTCATTCCTACCCGACCCTTGACACGAAGGACCAAGGGGAGGGTTCCATCATTGTGTTGTACTCCGTTTCGGAATATGAGATGTGGACTGGTTTAATCTCTTCTGAGACCTTTCCAAAAATCTTCTTATGGAGGCGATGGCATTCCCTCCTACCCCATACTATCTATTCGGGATATGGTAGATTTCCGGTTTGAGGAAGGCCCATAGCCGAACTAGTAATGGGACAGAGAGGGCTTCTGCCTGAGTAAGACGGGGTGCAAGGAGAATCTAGGAAGATATCAAATGGAACATGGGTATGACCACTTTGTCTGATGGCTGATGTGTGGAGGGAATCTCCACGAGGAGCAATAGAATGGGTAGGACCTCTGCCAGGGTTTTGGGGGCATAGACAAAACCTCCATTCTTATTTACCCGGGCCTTATCAGCGTGATGAGATTCCTCGTACTGGTCAAGCCGAACAAGGGTAGGACCTCCGTGCTGCGGGTTGATAAAGTGAGGTTGACCTTCTCTTCTCTGATCACTGGGTTATGGAGAACTTTCGAGAGTATCTATAATAATATGAGGACCCCCCCCCAGGTTGGAGGTTGGCCGAGCATGCAACATCTCCATAACTGTGGCCTACAGTAGGAGTAAAAAATCCATACCTGGTGTAATGAGTGAGGAAGAGACTCCCACACTGAGTTTCACCGTAGTGGGGAAGGCCCTCACTCGGGTTGAAGGTGACATGATATAGGCCTCCACGCCTATCTTGGGAGTAGTGAAAACCCACATTCTCGATAGTGGTGGTACAGAGAGAACCTCCGTACTGAACGTCTTTACCGCAGGTTGGCCCATGGCGGGTACTACCTGCACCTGCAACCAAGAGAGTCGACCCAGCCTACCCATGGGGCAGTTCAGACCTCAATCCAGGCCAAGTATATGAATGTCCCTACTCATCATAAATAGGGAACTGATGATATATTCCGGTTTTGGTGAGGGGAATAGTAGTTGTTGATGTCAACGCCCCTTGGCGGGCATCCTCCTCGGCATGCGCCCGACACTGGTGTTGGGTGAGATGGACCGGGTCCAATGGTTCAGGCACATGGCTTACATTCTCCTTGGCATGTAGGGCTGGGTGGTGGTGCTGGAGAGGCCTCGTGGGCACCCTCGCTGGGAACCCCTAGAATGGGACCCTGATCGGGCTGACACGAACATCCCCTACCTCGTCGGCGTAGGGGAGGGAGTCGTCGAGGCATTCCAAGGGTAGGCTTCTGAAACAATTATTCGTGGAAGTGGGGAGTAGTGGATCCTTCAGCGGCCCTTGAGGGTAGCAGTGGCGATGATGTGTTGATGCCTCCAGATACCGGTGGGCCATATCCCGCGTAGGGATGATCCCCTCCTCATCATACCAGTGAACAAGGTCATTGATCACCCATCATTGGATGAATTGATATGGGGAGATGGGGAGTGATAACCCCACGTTTATGGGTGTAGAGAACATTTCAGAAATGGTGGGGCCGCGTGGGATTGCTGCGTAAGAATTTCCCCTACCCCCGCGTCGGTGGATGTGCGAAAATCGAATTCCCATCATAGTAGCTTGATTCTTAAAAAGCAGGGAGACAAACTCATTAGTTCTAAAAGAAAAAAAGAATTGAATACCAGTGCCCCAGCTCCATAATATCTTCCATGAATATTAAAAGGGATCCACACTTACAACTTCATAGGTTGGGATGCACAAAATTTTAACTGCCCCAACTTCTGGTGAGTTTCACACAAGGCCCACTATTTGCTTTGCAGGACCTGACACTAGATAACTGGATTCGGTGGCACGATAATCCTCTGATTCCTCGAACACTACTAATCTCCAAATTTAGGAGAAGATCTACACATCAGGTTCACCATTTCTGTTTCCAACGTTTTCACTGGGGCGCGTGCATCCGTCTGTTGGAGGATGGGCTGCTTTGTGTTACCCTGCATTCCCGCTTTCCAAAGGTGGTCGACATCCATTTCCTTTTCAGGGACGTATTCTTCTTGATCAAAATGGGATGATGGTATGTTAGTTTCTCCTTCCACGGATTCCTCCTCGGAACTCATTACCTAGATTGGGTCTACCTCATGGATTAAGATATTGTTCGTGAAATTCTTCCAGGTGCCATATATTCACTGACACCGGTTAATTACGCTGCTTCTGTCGGGACTTTCCAAAGGGTGAAGTTAGGGCAGCAACCTCCAGTCAAGGGAGTAGTCATGTTAGAAATCACTGGAATGTCTGGACACTTGAAAACTGGCACGCCTGTCTTTTGTCCCTTATTATAGGGCTTCTCGAGGGCACAAAAGCCCAAGGCATCCCGCGTCCAATGTGAAGAATCGTATTCCCTAGGAATGTCTATGAGATTTTCTCACCTTTCTATATTTAACACTGGGTATGCCGCATGTTTATCTTCTAACAGAGATGGATCATACTGATCAAAACTCTGACTAGAGTAGAGCAGATGGGTGCAACCCCTGGAGGGTACACTGATGTTTGAGGGTGAGTTGACATGATCACATCAGGATGTGGCTGCCTGGGTAAGAATCAAGATGGATAATGGATTATTCAGTGAAGTGGGTGGTGAATGAAATGGAACCGACGTTAAGAAGATGGTGATGTTGGGCTCGAGTCATGAAGAGGCTTCACACTTATCCCCAAGGCAGGGAATCAAAGTCAGCATAGTTTAGTTGGGCGATGGGACACCTGAGGAGGTGGCCTGTGAGAATGGGGGCTTGATAAACCAACGTGAATATAGTCAGAACCAATGGATGGTGGGATTGAACATCTGGGAGGCTTCATATGTACCTTTCCTTGATAAGGATCAAATTCCTCATTGTTCCAAAGTGGGGGCATTGGTGCACCGATGTGAAGATGGTCGGGACCAATGGATGGTGGGCTTGAACCTATAGAAGGATTCCTACATACCTTGACTTAGAAAGGATCAATGTCAAAGTAGTTCATAAGTGGGGGTCAGTGAACCGACATGAATGAGGACTCGGGGTCCAGATGGATGGTGGTCTTGAACCTCATGGAGGCTTCCTACGTACCTTACCTTTGCAAGGATCAAAGTCCAGGTAGTTTAGAGAAGGGGGAATTAGTGCACCAATGTGAAGATGGTTAGGACCAATGAATGGTGAGTTTGAAACTTGGGGAGGCTTCCTGTGTACCTTGACTTAGCAAGGATCAATGTCCACATAGTTCATAAGTGGGGGTCAGTGAACAGACGTGAATGAGGACCCAAGGTCCAGATGGATGGTGGTCCTGAACCTCATGGAGGCTTCCTATGCAATGACCCGAAATTTTGAATAAATATTGTTTCCTAATTTTGTGTGTTATTTAATTTTTTTATACTTTACAAAATTGTTTCATTTGATAACATGAGTATAATTAAAATGATATTGTTGGGTTTTTACTGTTATATGACAATTGGTCAATATAACCACTGGAAACTAAACATTTCGATTATTGTCTCTAAATACAAGTAATATTGGGTAATTAAAATAGAAAGAAGATTTGATGGCCTCACCCAGTAGTCTTGGACTGATCGAAGCCCATCTAACAGAACTTGGGAAGGAGGTAGCACCACTGGGCTTTTCTCTGGACCAAACCCAAGCCGAACTTCATCGTGTGAAGCTAGAACAGAATCGCCTTCATGAGAAGTTCAAACTGATAGAAATTACTACTTGTGCGGTGTTGGCCGAGCCTCCCTCAGATTCTCTCACCTTATCACACCTTACACTTAGGTCCTATGCTGGTGTGATAAGGGTCTACGTAAGGAGACCGTAACTGCCTTGTGTAATCCTTTGTTTTAAATAAAAATTGGGATTTCTTCTTATGATGAAGTTTATGAATTTTCAAATGACCGGATAAATATAGTATGCATATTTTTGATGAATTTTAGAAAAATGATATTTTAAAAATGTTTATTTAAACCTTAAATAATTAAAAATGGGTAATGATTTTCAAAAAATGGTCTTCTACAATTATGTTCAGTATGAAATTTAGAGTCTAATAAGATCAACTTGATTTTGATGAATAGTAAATTATGAATAGTGATTTTATGCTTAGGATTAGTAATGTGACCAAATGGATTAGTAATATCACTAAAAGAAAGTATTAATATAATCTAGGCACCTTGATTAAGTAATGAGATTCAATAAAATGGTTAAATAACAGTTGCATAAATTTTTAGTCAAGTATTAGTTTTTTTGAGTGAATAGTGTTTTTAATTAAAAATTAAATTAAAAGTATTTAAAAATTTATTTTTATAAAATGGAGTTCATTTTTGAAATCAGAGCATCTATATTTGGTTAAGGTGAAATTTTGGGATTTTTCTGAGAAAGTTGAATTTTCGATGAATAGTGAAAATACAGTTTTTATGTTACGGGTGTTTAATGACATCATTAAATGATGTATTAAGTATGTAATAAATATGGTCGACTTATGAATAGTAAGATAAGGTATGAGGTGTCCCAAGTGGCCAATACCATGGGAAATTACCATGGGCAAGCCCATGGGTTTTCCAAAACCACCAATGAGGTGTCCCTTGGCCATTAATGCCTTGTCCCCTCACTTTCCCTATAAATACCAAGCCATACTCTCATCCATTCGACTCCCAAATCTCCCCAAATGAATCTATGGTCTCATTACCTCCCAAGGAGTCCTCCTAAGGTTCCCCCAAGCCTTCAAGGTCCCAACCATTGAGTTTTAAGTGTTACGTTTTATTGTAAGGGATCCGACCTCTCTCTTTCTTTTCAAGTAATCTCTTTTATGTCATTTATTTTATGCTCTATGTTCTTATGTTGTAGGATGTTCATTTATATTCATCTTACTCCCCTATTAATTTTCAAATGATGAGATACCCCCTCTTTCTCTCATCAATTCGTTTTAAGAAAGTTTATGTGACGCCATTAGGCTGCCGAATTTTTAAGGGATTCTTTCACCCTTCTCATTTTTCAAAGTTCTAATTTCATGTCAAGTATTTCATGTTCATTTTTATTATTTTGGTGTATGATATCTATATCTATCATACTGAACTTTTATTTTCATATGATGAGAGACCCTATTTTATCTCATCAATTCATTTTTTTGAAGTTTAAGTGATGCTGTTAGGCTACTGAATTTTTAAGGGATTATTTCACCCTTCTCATTTTTCAAAGTTCTAATTTCATATCAAGTATTTCAAGTTCCTTTTTATTTTGTTGGGGTATGATCTCTATATCTATCATACTGAACTTTTATTTTCATATTATGAGAGACCCTATTTGATCTCGTCAATTCATTTTTTTGAAGTTTAAGTGACACCGTTAGGCTGCCGAATGTTTAAGGGATTCGTTCACCCTTCTCATTTTCAAAGTTCTACTTTCATGTCAAGTCTTTCAAGTTACTTTTTATTATGTTGGGTTATGATCTCTATATCTGTCATACTTATCTTTTATGTTCATATTATGAGAGATCCTATTTGATCTCGTCAATTTTTTTTTGAAGTTTATGTGACGTCGTTAGACAGCCAAATATTTAAGGGATTCGTTCATCCTTCTCATTTTCATGTTCTATTATCTTGTCAATCCTTTCAAGTTCCTTTTTATTATGTTTGGGTATGATCTCTATATATATCATACTGATCATTTATGTTCATATGATGAGGGACCCCATTTGATCTTGTCAATCTATTTTTGGAAGTTTTAAGTGATGCCGTTAGGCTGCCGAATTCTCATAAGAGAAATCTTATATTTTTGTCTTCCTTTGAAGTTCTTCATTTCATATGTTATATCATTAAAATTTCATTACCATGTTCTTAAATCTTTTATATTATGTTTCTCTACTATTTTATGGGTCATTTATGATTTTTTTACCCATGTCCCCTCTCTTTTCAATGTTTTCTAAAACCAGAAAACATAGCGGTTATGCTGTAGAATTCCCATCTCAAAATGTCTCTCTCTTTTTCTAAAGTTATTTTATTTTAATAAGTGAATCCACAAAGCTCTATATTCTATAGGGGTATTCACATATATACCAATTTTTTCTATTTTAAATTCAGGTATTTACATACATGAGACCCCCTCTCCATTTCTGTGGGGTTAAAGTGATGTAAAGATCATGCCTTCAAAGCATTTTTTAAACGTTATGATTATGAAATGAAACCCATACTTTTTTTTCTATATGGTTTGTTTATGAAATTATTGATGATGATACATGTGGCTCACATGATAATAAAGAAATGTAAAGGGTGCACCCAGATAGCGCTCCAATGCATTGGGTAAGGACTTAACCTCTAGAGATGACCTTTTAGACTGATACCTTGGTGAATAACCTTGGTAATTTTTAATGACACCTTGGGGATGGAACTTGGTGAAAGTGAATGATTGTAAATATTAAATTTTGTAGCGACATATTAAAGATATAAAAAATGTTATTTTTATTATGATATGCATCACGATTTCTTTCTCATGCCTTAATGTTTTTTTGCATGACATTATTGATGTATCCCAAGTTCACACGTTAAATGTTTCCCCTTGTTTCCCTTACTGGGCCTTCTACTCACCCTTTCTTTTGATGTATGTCCCCAGGTTATGAGATGTAGTAATGAACCTAGGATGGACATGAGGTGAAGCCTTTCAAGTGTATAAGAAGAATTTTTTATGTTTTCATGTTTTAAGTTCCTGGTTTCCAATACACTAAACCTTCAAGATCCTCGGTTTTGTAAAATGAAATGAAAGTTTATGTGATAAAAAGGTAGGATGCTATAGTTGGTATCAAAGTATGGTTTAGTTATTTGTGGAAATTAGGATATGAAAACTCTAGGAAGAACCCTATAGAAAAGTTTAAATATAGGAAATCTTCCTGATATTTTGGTGAGTATTGAGTAAGGGGTTTCCAAGAAAATACATCACTGTCTGGATACGAGCAGGTATAGGTGGCTCTGGCACAGATGTACATAGGGGTAAAACCCGAAAACACCACTTTGAGCTAGACTCGAATGGGAACTGGTACACAACAATGGGCCTTTCTACACTCTTGCTTATGACACTCTCGGGGGATATTCTTTGGTAAATTCATAAGTTTAGTATGAACCATTATTAAAGGAACAAAGATAAACTAAAATAAAGATTCACATAAGAATATATGATCATGGAAAACCTAGTTTGAAACCTAGGGGATTACAAGTTAGGGTATAATTTTCTTCTACAAGTTATCCTTATATGCTTTAAGTTCCTTTTCATGATTATTGGCTAATTATTTAAGCCCATAATTATACTTTCTCTTCTTAGTTAATGGGGTGAAATGGAATAACATGTCCCAACAACTAATGTGATAGGAAATGTGATGAATGTCGTATTAATATGATAGAGATGATTAGGGGATTAAAAGATGATTATTATTTTAGAAGATGTTCACTATTTTGGGGACCCTATATGATCACGATAAATAGACTACTACAATATTTTCATTGAGGAGTAAGGTTGAATTATATTTTGAGGAATCGATGAATTTAAGGAGGACTTATTGTAATTTAGGTTACTTATGGAAATGATTAACCTATCTTGGGTAAAATATGTTTAGGTTAGCTACTTTTGTTATAAGATGTTAGTAGTGGTTGATGTTGTTTGGAGATGAACAATGAAGTTTATTTTGGAAGACTATGTTATCAAATTCTTCTTGTATTTGGGTTTCAATATTATTTTGGTTTATTTTGAGTAATTTTAAGGACCTTTATATATGGAATGGTCTGTGATGAACTTTGGGTAGTACCACGGAACTTTGAAGATTTAAAAGTAGTTTCCATTCCTATGGGATTCTTTCTTTTTAAAGAGTTGTTTTACCTTAACATTTCTATTTTTGGGATAATGTATAAAGATAGAAGAAATAAATAGTTAATATTTTGTGGATTATGTGATTATCTAGAATATGATTCTTGTGCTTTTGATGAGACCAAGTGTTTTTCAATTCTCATCGCTTGGAGAAAATATTAGTTTTGGTAGAGACTTATTAAAGGATGAAATTGTACTTGAAGGTAGGTAAATTTCCTTATGTTTTTGTTCTATGTAGTAAATTAATTCCTCAAAATTATGAAAAGCAATGTAAAACAAAAATGTTGTTGGTTTATGTTTCCTACTAGGAAATCAAAGACCCTTTACACACATCATATGTTTGGGATTTTCTCGTGGTTAACTTTCTCCTAATCATGTTTTTTATCACTCTCCCTCAGAACATGACCCTTTGTTTTCTCCTCCATGTCCATGTCTTCCTACATGGAATCCTAGTGTGGGTTAACTCAGGTGACCTTTGTACTTACCTTTCTTTCTTTTAAAGTAATATTTTTGCTGAATCCTATTCCGATGTGGGACTTTCAATGAAATTTTAAAACCCAATTTTAAAAATTGTGAGGATGTAATTTATTAATGGGGGAAGATTGTAACGACTCGAAATTTTGAATAAATCTTGTTTCCAAATTTTTTGTGTTATTTTATTTTTTTATACTCAACAAAACTGTTTCATTTGATAACATGAGTATAATTAAAATGAGACTGTTGGGTTTTGACTATTATTTCACCATTGGTCAATATGACCGCTGGAAACTAAACGTTTCGATTATTTTCTTTAAATACAAGTAATATTGGTTAATTAATATAGAAAGAAGATTCGATGGCCTCACCCAGTAGTCTTGGACCAATATAATCCCATCTAACAGAACTTGGGAAGGAGATAGCACCATTGGGCTTTGCTCTGGACCAATCCCAAGCCGAAATTCATCGTGTGAAGCTAGAACGGAATCGCCTTCGCGAGAAGTTCAAACTGATAGAAATTACTACTCATGCGATGTTGGCTGAGCCTCCCTCAGATTCTATCACCTTAGCACACCTTACACTTAGGTCCTATGCTGGTGTGATAAGGGGCTATGTAAGGAGACTGTAACTGCCTTGTGCAATCCTTTGTTTTAAATAAAAATTTTGATTTCTTCTTATGATGAAGTTTATGAATTTTCAAATGACCGGATAAATATAGTATGCATATTTTTGATAAATTTTAGAAAAATTATCTTTCAAAAATGTTTATGTAATCTTTAAACAATTAAAAATGTGTAATTATTTTCAAAAAATGGTCTTTTACAATTATGTTTTGTAGAAAATTTAGAGTCTAATAAGATCAACTTGATTTTTGATGAATAGTAAATTATGAATAGTGATTTTATGCTTGGGATTAGTTATGTGACCTAATGGATTAGTAATCTCACTAAAAGAAAGTATTAATATAATCTAGGCACCTTGATTAAGTAATGAGATTCAATAAAATGGTTTAATAATGGTTTCATAAATTATTAGTCAAGTATTAGTTTTTTTGAGTGAATAGTGGTTTTTAATTAAAAAATAAATTAAAAATATTTCGATTTTTTTTAATAAAATGGATTTTATTTTTGAAATCAGAGCATCTATATTTGGTTAAGGTGAAATTTTGGGATTTTTTTGAGAAATTTGAATTTTCGATTAATAGTGAAAATACAGTTTTTAAGTTACGGGTGTTTAATGACATCATTAAATGATGTATTAAGTATGTAATCAATATGTTCTACTTATGAATAGTAAGATAAGGTATGAGGTGTCCCATGTGGCCAATACCATGGGAAAATACCATGGGCAAGCACATGGTTTTTCCAAAACCACAAATGAAGTGTCCCTTGGCCATTAAGGCCTTGTCCCCTCACTTTGCCTATAAATACCAAGCCATCCTCTCATCCATTCGACTGCCAACTCTCCCCAAATGATTATCTGTCCTCATTACCTCCCTATGAGTCCTCCCAAGGTTCCCCCAAGCCCTCAAGGTCCCAACCTTTGAGTTTTAAGAGTTACGTTTTAAGGTAAGGGATCCGACCTCTCTTTCTTTTCAAGTAATCTCTTTTATGTCATTTCTTTTATGCTCCATGTTATTATGTTAGAGGATGTTATTTTATATTCATCTTAATTCCCTTTTCATGTTCACATGATGATATACCCCCTCTTACTCTCATCAATTCGTTTTAAGAATGTTTAAGTGACCCCTTTAGGCTGCCGAAAGGATTCTTTCACCCTTCTCATTTTTCAAAGTTCTAATTTCATGTCAAGTATTTCAAGTATATTTTTATTATGTTTTGGTATGATCTCTAAATCTATCATACTAAAATTTTATGTTAATATTATTAGATACACTATTTTATCTCGTCAATTCATTTTTGTTGAAGTTTAAGTGACGCCGTTAGGCTGCCGAATTTTTAAGGGATTCTTTCACCCTTCTCATTTTTCAAAGTTCTAATTTCATGTCAAGTATTTCAAGTTCCTTTTTATTATTTTTGGGTATGATATCTATATCTATCATACTGAAATTTTATGTTCATATGATGAGATAACCTATTAGAACTCATCAATTCATTTTTTTGAAGGTTAAGTGACGCCGTTAGGCTGCTGAATTTTTAAGGGATTCGTTCACTCTTCTCATTTTCAAAGTTCTACTTTCATGTCAAGTATTTCAAGTTCCTTTTTATTATGTTGTGGTATGATATCTATATCTATAATACTGATCTTTATGTCCATATGATTAGAGACACTATTTTATCTCGTCAATTCATTTTTTTTTTTGAAGTTTAAGTGACGCCGTTAGGGTGCCGAATTTTTAAGGGATTCGTTCACCCTTCTCATTTTCTAGTTCTATTATCTGGTGAAGTCTTTCAAGTTCGTTTTTATTATGTTGGGGTATGATCTATGTATCTATCATACTGATCATTTATGATCATATGATGATAGACCCTATTTTATCTTTTCAATCCATTTTGGATGTTTTAAGTGATGCCGTTAGGCTGCCGAATTCTCATAAGAGAAATCTTATATTTTTCTTTTCCTTTCATGTTCTTCGTTTCATATGGTATATCATTAAAATTTCATTACCATGTTATTAAAGCCTTTATATTCCATTTTTATACTATTTTATGGGTCATTTATGAATGTTTCACCCATATCCCCTCTCTTTTCAATGTTTTATAAAACCCCAAAACATAGCCATTATGCTGCAGAATTTCCGTCTCAAAATGTCTTTTTTTTTAAAGTTCATTTATTTTAATAAGTGAATACTCAAATCTCTCTACTATATAGAGGTATTCACATATATACCAATTTGTTCTATTTTAAATTCAGGGATTTACATACATGAGACCCGCTCTCCCTTTCCGTGGGTTTAAAGTGACGTAAAGATCATGTCTTTAAAGCAGTTTTTAAAGGTTATGATTATGAAATGAAACCCATTATTTTTTTCTATATGGGTTGTTTATGAAATGATTGATGATAATACATGTGGCTCACATGATAATAAATACATGTCAATGGTGCGCCCAGATAGCACTCCAATGCATTGGGTAAAGACTTAATCCTTCGAGATGACCTTTTAGACTGATACCTTGGTGAATAACCTTGGTAATTTTTAATGACACCTTGGGGATGGACCTTGGTGAAACGGGATGATTGTCAATATTAAATTTTGTATCCACATATTCATGTTATGAAAAATGTTATTTTTATTATGATATGCCTCACTATTTCTTTCTCATGCCTTAATGTTTTTTTTCATGACATTGTTGATGTATCCCAAGTTCACATGTTAAATGTTTCCCCTTATTTCCCTTACTGGGCCTTCTGCTCACCCTTTATTTTAATGTATATCCCCAGGTTATGAGATACAATAATGAACGTAGGATGAACATGAGGAAAATGCTTTCAAGTTTTTATGAATAATGTTTTATGTTTTCATGTTTTAAGTTCCTGGTTTCGAAGACACTAAACCTTAAAGATCATCGGTTTTGTAAAATGTAGTGAAATTTTATGTGATAAAAAGGCGGGATGATATATCCTATGTATCTTACCATGGAAAGGATCAAATTCCACATAGTTCAGAAGTGGGGATTCAAGATTATACTATAGGCTTCCCAGTGTCGGGCTTGAACCTTGTGGAGTCTTCCTATGTACCATTCCTTAGCAAGGATCAAAGTCCACATAGTTTAGAATGGGGGTTGGTGAACCGATGTGAATGAGGACCTGGGGTCCTGGTGGATGGTGGGATTGAACCTCATGGAGGCCTCCTACGTACCTTTCTATGGCAAGGATCAAAGTCCACATAGTTCAAAATGGGTATTGGTGAACCGACGTAAAGATGGTCAGGACCAATAAATGTTGTTCTTGAACCTCATGGAGGATTTTTACATACCTTACCTTGATAAGGATCAAAGTCCTCGAAGTTCAGAATGGGGTTCTGGGCTTACACTCTAGGCGGCCCAGAGAGGATATCATGGTCGATGCTTAATCTAAGCCCACGTGAGTCATGCTCGGTGTTAGAAACACAAGACAGTAGAGACCTAAAGATCACGTCACGAGAGGTGCGTCCGTGGTAAGTTGAATAGGGATTACGTGCGGTTAGTGGCCTGAAAAAGAAACAGGGACTTATTCTTAGTTAATAGGCCTGGTATATAGATATTGAAACTTACTTCAGGATGGAGGCCCAATGGTGACAAAGCCTAGCGAGAGAGGGATTTGTCAAGGATGAATATAGGAGGGCCCCGATGCCCATCCCGCCTTTACTGGCCTTTGGCATCGAAAAATAAAGGAGGAGAAGGGGTGTTGCATCATGAAAGATAGGATAGGGGATTACACCAACATGGTTTCCCTTCCCCATTGATATGCTCTACTCCAGAAAAGAGTATCTCATTCTATGTGAGGAATATTTCACTACTGTGGAGATTAGTGGGCGAAATGAATACCCAAGATGAGGCACCCCGCAGATAGTGCTTGGGGTGAGGCCACAGTTTAATGTCATGTGTTGAGGATGATGGTTCATGACAGTTTAACGGCCTACAAATCAGATGAGGTGGGTTCACTCCATACTCCTAGGTCTTACATAGCTAACACCCTTTACACCTTGGTGAAGGGAAAGCACCAATAACGCCATGACTAGGGGGTGTCTTGGGGTGATCCCATTAGGGGTCCATGTTAGCATGGATTTACAAAGAAGTAATAGTCCTTAGCATGCCTATGCGATGATGAAAGAGGTGAAGCAATGAAATGAGAAGCACTGCTCACGGGACATTGAAATTACATCGTGCAAACAAGGAGGGTATGATGGGAAATGGAGTTGCGGAGCAAAGGAGTTCATAGGTTGTATCCTTGTAAATCTATAGTGCTCTATGTAGTGGAGGGGCTTTGCGAAGGGTTATTCCTTGAGAAGTGAAGTGGCCTCACCTAGGCATAGGGAAGAGGTGCATATGGGTGGTGCTTCGCAAAGTGGAAAGGCATTCACTGAGCAATTCCTTCCGAAGCAAAGGTTCCTCACGAGTCGTGGTATCGTGAAGGAATATGCCTCGTGAAGCATAGTGAACCTGCCTTAGCATGCGATTCAAATGTTAATGGAGGGTGATTCGTGAATAATAAGTGTTGTGCAAAGACCTGGGTCCCCTTGGGGATCCCATTCCTTCGCAGAGGCCCGTGGTCTCTATGAAAGGAATCCTTCTCGGAAGAGGGTTTTAATTAAAGCAAAGGGGGAGGCCCTTTGTGATGAAAAAGTACCTTAAGAAGCTCATGGTTTGTAGAGGATAAATTGTTTCGTGATTTGAGAGCTAAGAAGGTGAAAGGTCAGATGATTTGTCCTTTGGGATCGAGGGGAGCCCAATATTTATAGGCAAGAGGCACTGCGAGGTAAAGCTCGCTCAACACAAAGACCGATTTTTCTCTGTGGTGGGCCACGAACGTCAAATGGGTTCGCAGAGCATCCCGCCTCCTTGCTCCACCACGGGTTCTTGAAGTGGGAGATCTACACTGTTTGCGGGCCATGGGGCTCTACGAACGATATTCAAGAGGAACCCTTAAGGCTTTTCGTTTGTTCTTATTCTTCCCAAATTTTGGCACCAACAAAATCCATAACCAAATTTTTTAGTCGTGTGTTATTCAAGATTCTAATGCACCTCAGGTTACTTCATTATACAACATAATATGTGGTTTAAGAAAACAAGAAGTTTATGAAAAAATGTACAGAGGGTGTGGAATTTTTAATTCCATAAAAACAATTTGGAACTCTAAATACTAGGGAATTTTTCTAACACCATAAACCCATGTTTTAATAGTGATATTAATTTTATCATTATTTTTGTTACTTGTTATAATTATTTTATAAAAAATAAGTGTTATTAATTCAAATGAATTCAAGAAAATGAGAACACCTGAGAAACTTTTATTAAAAAAACACTAACACATTATAACATTACCAGGCTAAAGACTAAATCTACTCTAGAAAACTCATAAAAATACCTAGCATAACAAATTGTGCTCAACCGAGTAATAGAAGAATAAATATTGAGTAAAAATCTTCCCTTAGATCTTCTATAGTTAAAAAGATAACAACAAGAAGAATAATGGAAATATTGAGATTAATAGGAATGTACAAGACCATTTACGAGGGAAAAAATGAACTCTTATGATTTTTTGTGTTTTATAATGCCTTAGACATCTATTTATATCATTTATGTGTCCATTTTAAAAAAATAATTGTTTTATTTTTTTAGTGACCGTGGATGTTTTTATAAAAATTAGGTTTTAATTTAATTTTACCTTTATATGTTTTGAAAATGTAAAATAATATTTGAAAATAGTAAAATTAATGACAAGTAATGTTGTAATTATTAATTTGATTTTATAAATTTAGAATTTAATAAAAAAATGATTTTATAATTCCAAATAAGAATAAAAAAATTAATCCTTTAAAATTATGTAATTAATCTTTATAAAGTCACTAAAAATAAGATGAATGTCTTTGGTTTTGTGTAACAAAATGTTTGATAAGTTCCAACCACAACCTAGTGGGGGAACATTACAAGACAACTCAAGTAACATAGGCCAACCTGTATATAGGTATGGAAAATTTCTAACTAAGCATAGCTAAACCGAGAACCAGTCTGGGTGTCGGTTGAGCGAAAGCCCACACAACCCGTGTATAAGGCTGTTGTGCTATGTGTGCTCCTATAATAGAGAAATTACTTCCACGCCCAACCTTATAAGGTTCTCACAAAAAAAAACTATTTCGATGTGGGATGAATTTTTAAATAGGGAATCCGATCTAGGTTTTCTGATTCATCAATTTTCAATCCCAGTGATCCCCTTATTTTTCCTAACCGGGGCTCTTCTTGAACCTGATAAGGTTTTATCCAAGCCCTCGATCATGATACCTTCATCTTGACAGTCCCTTTTTCCCATTTTTTTCTCCTTCCACACCTGTTGGAGATGTATAATGGGTCAGCCACCAGAACCCTTTTCCTCCTCCACTGCTTTTCCTGAATCCTACAAACTAGTAGGCCTCATCCCAAGATTATCCATCCATCTCTATCCATGGCCCTATTCTTACTTATTTTTCCACAACAATGATGGTATTGATTTATTTTAAAACCCAACCAGTTACTGAATTTACAAATTCCTCAAAAAGTTTAGATTTTAATAAATAAATAAATATATATATATATATCTTTTAGATTTATTTTGATTGGAACCTTTGCTTGATCGAAGAAAATTGTCCAAATGGTCTGAGAACCATGGCCAATTTTTCAAAAGATTTGTTATATTCTTTGAAACTAATTTTATGGAAACCTCACTTTTCATATCCAAGAATACCCTTCCTCATCCTCCCAAGTCCCCTATTTTTTCTCAAATCCTAGGATCCTTAATCCCTTGTTTAATAAAAAAACAAGAAATGGTTCAATTTGTCTTATGTTTGATTTCATCAAAACACACACACACACGCACACACACATAAGTATATACACAAATATATTCATACATATTTCTTCAATATAAGAATGTTTGATGTTAAATATTTTTTTTAAATTATGTTCTTTATAAATCCCTCATTTATATAGATTTATGTAAGGGTTTAATTTTTATGCAATCAAATAATATTTTTTACCTAGATATATATATATATATATATATATGTATGCATAATTATCTATTTTCAGAATATATATTAGATAAGTGATTGTTTTAAAAATATCTCTAAACATATAATTTATAAGGGGATTATTTATTTTTATCAAGGCGATTGATTGTGTTTTCAAAACATCATTTTATGTATAAGGTATAATGATATATATTTATATATATTATATGTGTCAAATTATTTATTAAAAGGGGTTAATCGTTTATATCAAAATCTATATGCATTATTATAATTTATTATTTATGTATCAATTTATGGTTTATAATTATATGTAAAATTTGTTTTTAAATGAAAATAGTTATCATTTTATGTTCCAAAGATAAACAAGCTATCATTTCATGTGCACAATTGTGTCTGCACTCCTTGGTATGTCATTTATAATTCAGCATGGACATAATCCAAATTTTTATTGAAATCTCATGAATTTTTAGATAATGTATGAATTTTAAATATTTATCCATTTTATTTTTGATTTATAAACAGTGATAATTATTTCAAACAAGGGATTCTCCTAAAAATTATTTTATAAACTCACAAGAATATACTGATGACTTGTAACAAGAAAGGTTATTTTCTTTTAAAGAAAATAATATTATGTATGTATTTTTTAAATGTTTTGGGTTAGGATTGGGAAAGGCAGGTCCATTGAAAGTGTTTTGAAAAATTATAACTAGTATAATATAACATTATGTGATGTTATTGGAAGTGAACCCATAATCCTTAAGGGAACTTTGTTCTATATGAGTTATGACTGGGGACCTTACGATTTTTATTATGGTTTTCCAAGTATCATGAATGGAATACTAAAAAAATTATTATCCTCAATGGAGGAATTCCACTGATCCTTTTTAATTATTATTATTTTGTGAAATTAATGTTTTTCTAAATTTATATATTTATATTTAAAAGTTATGAATATATACTTTTAAGTATGTATTATTATTTCAGAAAAATGTTTAAAAATAATTTATTAATTATTTTAAAATCCCTTGAATGTAATTTTAAAGATCACACTATGTTTAAAATTTATTCTTACAAGTTTAGTATATTTATTAGTGATTTACTTTTCTATGTGGATGTAGCGTACTAAAGATTATTTTGTTTATTTAATTTTATTTTGTACAGTTTTGCTGAAATGTAATATTTATATCTAATTATCATGAACCTAGATCAGTAAAAGTTACTGAAATTATAAATTCTATGTGGATGTTAATTTATCTTTTAAAATAAAATAAACATTTAATTCTATGCATGGAGTCCAAAAGCATGAGTGCGGGGTGTTATACTTGTTGTTAGAGCAACGGTCTAGATAATTTTGGAAAACAAGGACAAATTAAAAATTTAAGCATACCTCCATTATAAAATTATTTTCCTTGATATTTTAAAATGGAAGGTAGAACATTAGAAAATAATATTTTGTCCCTTTGAGATGAGATACATGAAAAAATAATGTTAAAATAATAATCGGATGAATTTGATCCCGTTGGAAACATTTTTTAACCTAAAAACGTCTTTATTGAATATCCAACACTCCTAGTATACTCCAATTCATTTGAGGACTGGGTTTTATTTATTTTATCATGGTGCATGCACAACTCCCATACTACACACATTGGGGAAAATATTTTGAGGGTTTTTTTAATTGATTAAACCCAGCAAAAAACATTCAATCTTTAGGGGATTTCTAGGAAGAGAAAGAGAGGGTGACCTCTACGCAGCATACCTATGTCAAATTTTTACTTAAAGTTTGTATGGTTGACTTATAGACTTTTAAATTCTATATTTAGAGCCTTTTAATTTTTTTATAGACATAAAATCCATTTTATTGTCTCCCAACATTACACCACTCATGCCACTCTCTCGAGGTCCTATCACCTTACACACTAGTTTTACTCTAGTTGCTCTAGTTGTGTTTGGGTAAAAGAAATCGATGAATTTAAAACTTTATGGGAAATCCAATTTACCAAAAGATACCCACCTGTTTTGGATAATTTCCAACACTAGTAGATCTAGTGACGGTATGGATTAATTAAAATAACTCAATTTTATAATTCTTGATAATAATGAAGTTGTGTTTGTAGGAAATATGTTTTGAAGACTGAAAGTGGGCGTGAGTACAAGAGAATTGTGAGGGCACAATTCTATTAATGGGGGACAATATAACACATCAAACCCATGTCTGAATAATGATATTAATATGGAAGTTATTTTTGTCATATATTATTATTATTTTATGAAAACTAGTTTTATTAATTCAAACAAATTCATCAAAATGATAAAACATGGGAAAATGTTATTAATAAAACACTAAAAAATTATAACATTACATGGTTAAAGACATCAATTACTACAGAAAACTCATAAAAAGTCCTTGAAAAACAAATGTATCTCCACCGAGTATCAGAAGAAGAAATATTTAGTAGACCTCTTCCCTTGGATCTTCAATAGTTAGAAAGATAATGGCATGAAGAATAATGGAAATACTAAGAATAAGAGGAACGTACAAAACCATTTCTGAAGAAAGAAAATAAACTTTGATGATTTTCAATGTTTTCAAATGCCTCAGACATGTATTTATGTTGTTTATGAGACTGTTGTAAAAAACTAGTTGTTTGAATTATTTAGGGGCCAGTGGGTATTCTTTTAATTTTACCGTTGGATGTTTTAAAAATATAAAATGAATTTAAAATTATATTTTTTAAAAAAAATTAATTACATGTTATTTTTTAATTATTAATTTGATATTATATCATTATAATTTAATAAAAATGACTTTATAACTACAAATAAGAATTAGAAAATTATATTTTCGAAATTATGTTAATAATATATATTAGGTCAAAAAAACAAATAAATGAATGATTTTGGAATTTTTTAATTTTTTTTGAAAAGTTCCAAACACAACCCAATGGGGGAATATCACAAGACCACTTGAGAAATGAAGGCTAGTCCATGTATAGTTAGGTTGGGTTTTGAACTGAGTATAGCTAGACTAAGAACTGGTCCAAGTGTAGGTTGGAAAAAATCACACATGACCCGTGTATAAGGCTGTTGTGTTATGTGCGTTCATGTTATCAAACAATTCCTTCTTCATCAAGACTTATAAGGTGGTCTAAGAAACAAAATTTATTCGATGTGGACACATTTTTTAATGCATAATCAGATCTTGGTCGTCCAATTTATCAATTCATAATCCCATCAGTCCCCTTATTTTATCTTGACCAGGCCTCATCTTAAACATGGCAGGGTTTTATCCTAGCCCTCCTATCGTGTTACCTTCAACTTGGAAATCTATGTTTTTTCTTCTTTGATCTCATATCACATGTATTTGAGACACACAATGGATTAGTCACTTGAAACCTTTCCTCCTACATTGTTCTTCCTCAACCCTACGAACCAATAAGCATTGAACTATGATGCTCCTTTTATCTCCATTCATTGCCCTATTGTCTCTTCTTTATCCACAGTAGCAATTATATTAGGTTATTTTAAAACCCAACTAGTGACTCAAAGCCCAAATTCCTCTACCAGTCCTTATTTTAACAAATATATATATATAGATATATATATCTTTTTGATTTCTTCTTATTGGAACCTTTGTTTGATTTGAGAAAATAGGAAAAATCGGTCCAAAACTGAGGATAATTTTTCAAAAGAGATATTTTATTATTAGAAAAGAGGTTTTTTAAAAACCCCACTTTTCACATCCAAGAATACTTGATCCATATCCTCCCATGTCCCCCATTTTTTTCTGCTCAAATTCTAGGAGCCTTAATCGCTCATTTGATCCAGAAATAAGAAAGGGTTCAATTTTACTTATGTTTGATTTCATCAAAACACACACAAATATATATATAGGTATATATAGAAATATATTTATAACTATTTATTCACATTAATATTTTTTGATGATAAATATCTATTTTATGATCTTTAAAAATCCATCATTTATATGGATTTATGTAAGGGTTTAATTTTTATTCAATAAAATAATTTTTTTTACAATGATATACAAACATGTATATATATATATATATAACTTGATATTTTTAAAATATTTATAAGATAAGTGTTTTTGTTTTAAATTTTATCTCTAAGACTATAATTTATAATGGGATTGTTTATTTTTATCAAAGGGGTTGATTGTGTTTTCAAAGCATCATTTTATGTATAAGGTATAATGATTTATATTTATTTATATACACATATGGGTATCAATTTATTTATTAAAAGGTGTTAATATTTTGTTTCAAAATCTATATAAAAATTAATAAATTATTCTTAAGATTTTTATTAATGGTTTATGATTATGTATGGCCTTATTTTTAAAATGATAACTATTTTCATTTTATGTTACAATCCTAAACAAGAAATCATTTCATGTGCGAAATTGTATCTACACCCCTTAGAATGTCGCACATAATTCGATATGTCCATCATCTAACTTATAAATGAATCCAATTCATTTTTATATCAAGTATGTATTTTAATTTTTTTATCCATTATACTTATGATTTATAAATAATGAAATTTATTTCAAGCATCGGAATCTCCTAAAAATTGTTTTGGAAACTCTTAAGAATATTCTAACGACATGTGATAAGAAATGTTATTTTATTTTAATTAAAATAATAATATTTAATTATTTTTGAAACTTTTTAGGGTAGGATTGAGAAATGAAGGTCCACTGAATGTTTTTTCAAAACCTGTCACTAGTATAATGTATTCTATGTGATGTTATGGGGAGTGAACCCATAAGTCGTAAGGAAACTTTGTTCCATATGAGTTATGACTTGCGGTGTTATGGTTTTTTATGATCTTCCACATAAAATGAATGACCATCCAAAAAATTATTATTCTCAATGGATGAACGTTTTAAATTATAATTATTTGGAGAAATTAATGGTTATCTAAATTTATTTATTTAGATTAAAATGATATGAAAATCTACTTTTAAGAATGTATGTTTATTTTAGGGAAATGTTTTTAAAGAATTCATTAATTATTCTAAAACCCCTTTAATGGGAACCTTAAATTCTCACCCTATATTTAAAATTTATTTTTACTAGTTTAGTTGATTTATCAAAGTTGTATTTTTCTATGAGGAGGCAGAACTCTAATTTTTCTTTTGTTTATTTTATTTCATTTTGTAATGTTCTTTCGAAAGGTAATATTTTTATCTAATTCTCCATAACATGGACTGGTAAAATTTCAAGAGATTTTAAATTATATGATTAATTTTATTTATATTTTTATAAAAAAAAATATACACATTATTTTAAGAACTGAGTCCAGAAGTGCGGGCTCAGGGCATTATACTTGGTATCAGAGCAATGGTCTAGATAATTTTGGAAAATTAAAACAAATTAAAATTTTATGTATACCTCCCTTATAAAAATTCAATTCCTTGATATTGTTAGATGTAAGGTTGAAGAAAAAAAACTAATCTTTCATCCCATCCAGACAAAATTCTTGAAAAAATAATGTTTAAATCATGTTTGGATGAATTTGAGTCCTTCAAAAACCTTCATTTATCTTGAACATATCTTTATTGAATATCTAACACTCCTAGTATACTCTGATTCTATTGAGGACCATGTTTCGTTTATTTTCTCATGGTTCATAGACAAATCACATACTATAAACATCAGGAAAACTTTTTTGAGGGTCTGTTTAAATGTTTTACCCTATTTAAAAACCTTCTATCATTAGGGGATTTTGAGGAACCTGTAAGAGGGTGTGCCCTCCATGCAACATACCTAGGTCAAATTTTTAGGTACAATTTATATGGTCAACATAAAGACTTTGAAATTCATGAATTCAAGCCTTTTTATTTTATATTGACATCAAGACCATTCTGATGTCTCCCAATAGTACACCACTTGTGCCACTCTATCGAGGCCCTACCACTGTATAAACGAGTTTGACACTAGTTGCTCGAGATGTGTTTGGGAGAAAGAAATCAAATAATTCAAAACTGTATAGGGAATCCATTTAACAGAAAAATACCTGTTTGTTTTGGATAATCACCAACACTGGTGGATCGAGTGAAGGTGTGCATAAATTACTATAGGTAATTTTTATAATTGTTGATAATAATTAAGTGGTTTGTGCCGGAACATCAGTGTTGATGACTGAAATTGAGAGTGAGTACAAGATAATCGTTAGTGTGTAATTCTGTTAAGGTGGGGGAATGTAACACTGCAAACCCATGTTATAATAGTGATATTATTATCATCATTATTTTTTAACTTATTTTTTTTATTTTATTAAAATAAATGTTATTAATTAAAATAAATTCAATAAAATGATAACACACGAGAATCTTTTATTAGTAAAACACTAATACATTATAACATTACATTACTAAAGACATCAACTACTCTTGAAAACTCATCAAAAGACATATAAAAACAAATGGTGCTCTACCAAGTAATATAAGAATAATGATCGAGTCGACCACTTCCCTTGGTTATTCTATATTTAGAAATGTAATAGAAAGAAGAAAAATGGAAATTATGAGAATAAGAGGAACATACAAAACCATTTCTGAAGCAATATAAATAACTCTGATTGTTTTTTATGTTTTAGAATGCCTTAGATGTGTATTTAAATGGTTTATGTAACTGTTGTAAAAAAATAATTGTTTATATATTTTAGTGACAATTGATATTTTTATAACCATTGGGTTCTCTTTATATTTTATTGTTGGATGTTTTAAAAATGTAAAATGAATTTAAAATAATATTTGAAGAAAATAAATTTATGGCATGTAATGTTTTAATTTTTAATTTGATATTATAATATTAGAATTTAATAAAATATGATTATATAATTACAAATAAGAATAAAAAATTAATCTTTTTAAAATTGTGTAATTAATATATTTAATATCATAAAAAATAAGTGAATGAGTTTGGTTTTGTATAACAAAATTGTTTCTAAGTTCCAACCACAACCTAGTGGGGGAATAGAACAAGCCCACTCAAGAAATATAGGCCATCCCATGTATAGGTAGGGTGAGATTCGAACCGAGCGTAGGTGGATCAAGAATCAGTTCAGGTGTAGGTTGGGTGAAATCCCACACGACCCATTGATAAGGCCATTGTGATGTGTGTGTTCATGTTATAAAACAATTCCTTCCATAACCCACAATATAATACAATCCCAAAAAATGGTTTCGATATGGGATGAATTTTTAATTTCGGAATCAGATCTTGTTTGTCTGATATATCAATCTTCAATCCAAACCATCCCCTTATTTTCTATAAATCGGGCCTCTTCTTAAACAATTTAGGGTTTTATCTTTGCCATTCGACCATGTTACCATTATCATGACCACCCCTTTTGTCCCTCATTGATCTCATGTTGCACCTATTTGAGATGCACAATGGGTCAACCATTAGAACCCTTTTCCACCTCCACTATTCTTACTCAACCCTACAATGCAATAGATGCCAACCTATGATGCTCCATCCGTCTACATCCATTGCATAATATTGGCTTCATTTTCCACAATAGCGAAGAGATTTTGTCATTCTAAAACTCAACCAGTGACTCAAATCCCAGATTCCTCTTCATGTCTCAATTTTAATAAATTAAAATAGATATATATTCTATTTATTCTGATTGGAACCTCTGTTTGATCAGAGAAAATTGGCCAAATGGGTCCAAAAACATGGCCAATTTGTCAAAAGAGGAGTTTTATTCTTATCAAACAAATTTTATAAAACCCCACATTGAACATCCAATAATACCTTATCCTTATCCTCCTAAGTCCCCCATATTTTTCTGCTCAAATTCCAGAAGCCTAAATCCCTCGTTTGATCAAAGAAGAAGTAAGGGTTCAATTTTTAATATGTATGATTTCATCAAAACACACACACATAGATATATATATACACATATTTACAGAAATATATTTATACATATTTCTTCTATTTAATAATTAAATATGATAAATATTTGTTTCAAATTATGTTCTTTATAAATCCATCATTTATATGGACATATGTAAGGGTTAAATGTTTATGCAATCAAATCATATTTTTTTTACAAAGACATACATATATATATATGTATCGATAACTATCTATTTTCGGAATATATATAAGAAAAGTGTTTTTATATTAAATTTTATCACTAAACCTATACTTTAAAAGGTGATTATTTATTTTTATCAAAGGTATAGATATTGTTTTTATAATATCATTTTATGTATAAGATGTAATGATTTATATTTATATATATACATATAAGTGTATCAATTAATTTACTAAAATGGGTTAATATTTCACTTCCAAATCTATATAAAAAGATAGAATTTATTATCAATCTATCGATTTATGGTCTATGTTTATGTGTAAACATAGTTTTCGAATGATAATATTTATCATTTTATGTACCTATACCAAAAAGTCTATCATTTCATGTGCTAAGTTATATCCTCACCCCTTGGTATGTCATACATAATTTGGTATCGCCATTATCTAAATTATAAATGACATCCTATGCATTTTTAGATCAAGTATTCCTTTTAATTATTTATCCATTTTTTATATAATTTATATATAATGATAGTTATTTCAAGCATGGGATTCTCTTAAAAATTGTTTTAGAAACTCTGAATAATATGACGATGACATGTGATAAGAAATGTTATATTCATTTAAATAAAATATTATTATGTATATATTTTTGAAATGTTTTGTGATAAGATTGATAAGGGTAGGTCCATTGAAATTGTATTAAAAAATTGAATCTAGTATAATGTATGTTATGTGATGATATAGGGAGTGAACCTATAGGTCTTAAGCGAACTTTGTTCAATATGAGTTATGAATAGCGGTCATACAGTTTTTATTTTGGTCTGCCAAGTATCATGAATGAACCACCAATAAATTAATATCCTCAATGGAGGAATCCGAGGGATCCTTTTCAATTATAATTATGTTGAGAAATTAATGGCTTTCTAAATTTATTAATTTGGATTCAAATGTTATAAAAATATAATTTTTAGTTTGTATGTTTATTTCAAGGAAATGTTTTAAAAGAATAAATTAATTTTTTTTGACACACCTTACTAGGAATTTTAAATGATCACCCTATATTTAAAATTCATTTTTATATGTTTATAATACTTATCAGTGATTTATTATTCTATATGATGGTAGTTCATTGAATATTATTTTGTTTATTTAATTTCATTTTGTATAGTTTTTTTGAAATGTGATATTTATATATAATTCACAAACCAAGACTAGTAAAATTTAACGGAATTGTAAATTATATGTGTGTTTTTATTTATCTTTTTATAAAATAAATTATACAAAATATTTTAAGAATTGAGTTTGGATGCACCAGATTGATTGTAATAGTTTATATTTGTAGTTCAATGTTATGTAAGGATGAATCTCTATTCAACATAATCATGATTAAGAAACATTGTATGGATCATAAAAAATCATCAAAACGAACATCACTTAGAGTTACTATAATCATGATTTCAGGCTACTTAATAGTGATTTTGAGGATTGGAAGGATCAATGCTTCATTATATTAGAATAATCCATGGTTTATATATGTTGCTGATTTTAATGCATTGGCTGAAACTCTATATAAGTCACTAGGTATTTATTACAATTGATTTAACTAAAATATTTTAGTCATCTAAAAATCATAAGACGATGTTGTTGAATTAGAAAAATAAAATGTATGACATGTATTAAAATTTAATTATCATGACTAATTTAATCATTATCCTAGAAAAATATGGAATGAAATGATTTTTATAGAGACTTTCACTATAAAAGAAGGAAAACCACAACTAAAATATGCATGAAAATTCATGAATATATGGAATATTTTTATAATACAAATTTTATGGTGTTTTTTGGAATAAAAATAATGAAAGAATAATACTGATTCTTTGGGAATTTTAAATTGTAAAATGTGAAAATTAAATGAATGAGATTTCATGTATACTTGAAATTAAAGGGGAATAATTAAGATGAATTTGATATTATATATATATATATATATTACTACACATCAATTAATGCTTGTGTGATTTGATGCTAAAATTAAAAATACATATCCTATTTGTTTAGGAGAAGAGTTTAGGTAGAAGATCTGATATTTTTCTCTAAAATAAATAATTTTTTTATCAACAAAAATGAATAGGAGGCCTAATTGTTTTTACATTTCAATGAATAATTATTATTAAGAAGCGGAAGTAGGAAAGTAAAGAATAAAAAATGAAGTAAGGGTAATTCAATGCATCGTAAATGCATTGAGAAGAAGAATTCTTGATTGTATAGATGAAAGGATGCATTCAAATATATTTTATTTTGAAAAATAATATGGATTTGTGTACCCTACTGAGAGTACATAACAAAAAAATGTGTTGTATAATTTTATTCACATAGAGAAGGATGGGGTATGAAAGCTATGTTAGAGAACAAGAGAGAAGAAAAAATAGATTTTATGATACTATGAAAGTATCTTAAGAGGAAGAAAATATAATAATTACATTGATTTCACAGTATTAGAATGTATTATAAAGACCCAAAAATATTCTGTAGAGGTGTAGGATGAACCATGAACTATTTGAAGTCTAATGATCATTGAAAGTTCATGGATATCCCCTAATTTTTGTAGATCACGTGTTTATTACTATTTGGTCATTTGATCATGGTTTTTTTAATTAATATCAAGCATTAGCTACTATTTTTTAGTATTAAACCATATTTTTTTTTTCTTTTTGTGTCTATGTGTTTGGATGTGTTGCATCTAGAAAAACACATGCGAGTAGAGAAAACGTGAGAACAATTCACCTAATAATGATAGTGGTAAAATAGGAAATAGATTAAAATATTTAAATTTGTTGAAAGTATACAAATATTGAATCACCTACTATAATTGTTGAATACAACCCAATATGGAACTTTAAATTTTTATGTTTTGTGACTTTACCATCACGTATCAATTTGGTGACCATTATATATCATTTTCCTTTTTCCATATTCCAACATAGTAGAAGATATAATGTTTTTTTGACATAATATATATTAACTCAAATATATTACATATCCTTTTAAAGTATCTTACAAATCATTGGAAACATTTACAATATTTTCAATTTTTAATTCCTTTCCAAATATATTATCTATCATCTTTGAAGATATTACATATCACTATGAATGTTCTTACTTTTAAAATTTCTCCTCCTCCCTAAATATCATACATTTCTACCTATAGGATCATACATATATAGAGAGATTTATTCATTTTCTATTTTTCTAAAACCATCACTCATTTCATGATTTTTATAATAGAATGATGGTTTGTTCATATAACTTTAGAATATATCTTAGTATTCATTTATTAATTGCAAGTTTTATTAAATCTACTAACACCTCTTCCAAATCCATTCCTTGATATATATATATATATATTAAGGTGTCTCTTTACATCTATCTACTAGTGATTCCAAGTTCACCAATTATTTTAATCTTCCTTAAACATTCTGAGAATCCAATCCCATATATTCTATCCTTTAATAAAAAAAACCTACCGATAATGTATTAGTGTAAAATAAATTGAGCACAAACAAAAAACATGTGTTGATAAATAATCTATCACTAACTATCAACATGTGTTGAAAAAATCCAATACCAAATATAAACCTCAATAGGGAACTAACACCAATATATATGAGGTTTGAATATTTTTGATGTGGGATATAATTCAATTGATAAATAATGAGTTTAATGATTTTAAAATGAACATTAATAAAACATTTAATGAATTATTCAATCTAATAATTGAGTTTTTATGATCTATTCAAATACATGGTGTATAAATTAATGATTTTAAGATTATAAAGAAAATTTAATGAAGGTTTTAACCAATTAATATTCCAAAGGTCTCATCTCTTGGAGAGGGGGATTTATAAGAAATATCGTTAGATGATATGTAAATTCGTTTTGTTTATTATAAAATATATTTCAAGTTAATCACTCATATAAGGATATGTTTTTTAAATATACGGAGAATATTAACATCAATGAAGGTGGATATGAGGAATAATATATCGGTGATCAATTATAATATATTTTGGTGAGTAAATTCAAGAGAGGAATGGGTTTGTTTGAAGGAAAGATACACTTGTCATGGGTTCAATGTGGTAAAATTGGGCACATTAGAGTGTGTTTTCCAAAGATATTTGATTATTTTCAAGGTAAATTAGAAACCATAAAGAATTATTAATCTGAATTTCCTCATAAAGGACAATTTAATGTGGGAAATGCATCTGCAAAAACGTTTCAGGGAAGTATACTGGTGAGAAAAGAAAAGTAAGATTGTGAAAATTATTTCAAGGTAGTATTAATAAAATTTAAGTTAGCTATAGTATATTCTATTATTTATATTATTTAAAATGAAAAAAATAAAAGGGAGGATGAAAATAAATCAAAAGGTATTGTCGATCTCATGGTTGAACATGAGCGGGCCATAAAAGAGCATGGTGTTCAATGGAAGAAAAGTCAAAAGATAGGTGGATTTTTTAAACAAATATATGAATATAAGGGTCATTTCAATGTTGATACTGGACGAATGGAAAAGGCATTATAAGATTAATCATCTAATTAAGGAAACCTATGAGAAGTAGTAGATTTGAATATCATTATTGAAGAATAATATAAGGTGATTGATGAACTTAATACTAACATAATATTTTTTCACTTTATGATTAGGTGGTTAAATTGAGAAATAAAATGAAATCAAGTGATTCTAAAAATAATTTTTATTTTGGAAAATTTTTAGATGAAGAAGTAAGAAAGTAGAAAGCGAGGCTAAGGAGCGGTTGAAAAAGTTATTGATGATCAAAGAACTAGTAAAATGGGTAATGTAGAGTATGATTTAAGATTGGGGCTAGTGTGGTGGTTACAATGAGGCATTGGGTTATGTGGTTTGGTGGTCTATAGGTTTCCTAGAACTACTTTAGTGGGTTCTTTTTTGTTTGTTCTACTTTTGGGTTTCTTTCTTTTTGACGATGGTGGTGTTTGCCACCCTTATACGCTCAATTCTCTTCTCTTAAATCGCAATCCTCATTGCCTCTCCTAGTGGGATATGGTACGGAGATAAATTTGGGGTTTTGGGATCCATGGTGCTACAATCATTGGGGTTTTAGGCATGACTTGAGTCGATTTTATCATATGAATATAGATTCTGGTTTGACAGATCTTCATGGTTTTTCTTATTATATGTTTTCGGTGATGAGGTTCTGTCTTACTTTTTGAATTCAAATTCTTTTCTCTTTTTATGGAGTTGTTGATTTTTTTGGTTTGGTGAATTTCATTCAAAGTTTGGTGATGGAGTCAATGTCGACGGTGATATCAATGGTGAAGTGACAATGTTTCTTCTGGTTTGGTTTCTAAAGGATGAATTATCTTTTAGTGACTGTGATTAATGTGTTTCTTTCAAGTACAAATATAGTTTTTCTTATAATGAGGATCTCTAGTGGGTGGTTAACGGTGGCGGTTTGTGTGATGATGGGTGTTTCAATGTGTCAGGGTTTGTGGATCGATGATCTAGATAGTAGTTTGCAGTATGAATAGTGTTTTCTCTAAACAAAGAAAATGGTTGAATTTTCAATCCTCAAGGGTTAATGAACAACCAAGGTATTTTTCAAAGGAAAGATTCATATAGAGAGATAAAATTGATAAGGAATTTCCTCTAATAATGTTATACGGTTTTGGATATATTAGCGAACCCATATCCTATTATTAATAGGCAGAGATCTAATTGATGGGTGAAGCACCTAGAAGGTAGAAAATAAAGATGATACCATTTCCATCATCCTAAAGAAGGAATTATTTCTATGGTTATTTCTTTTAATGTTATAATTTGAGGCATAAATATGTTTATTGGAGGAAAATATGAATATTAAATTGCTACCATAGAATCAAAATGTGGATTAATGTAAGAAAAACTAACATTATTACGTTAGAAAATAGATACTCCCTATTTGTAGAAGTAGAAGAGTAAGATTATAGTACCTATGTTGGATAGAAATAAGAGAGGTAATCATATTTATAAACTAAAATTGGAATATATTGAAAGGAAGATAAGAATAATGAGAAGGAATTCTTGGAAAAAATGACTCTCAAAACAATAAAAAATAAGAAAACCTATATCGTTAATAGTGGGTGTTCATCCCACATAATTAGGAACATGAACCCTGTGAAACATATAAAAGGAAGAGTTGATGTAATGATTATATTTGGAAATAAATAAATTTGGAAGATAAACAAATGTCGTAATACCTAACAAGAAACTTATTAGATGATAAATATATAATTTCTATATATGTATGGCCTTTAACACTATGGCATCCTGCCTTTTTATTACATAACCTTGCATTACATTTTACAAACATAGGATCTTTAAAGTCTAGTGTCTTGGAAATCAGTTACATAAAACATGAATAAAATATAAAACATTATTCTAATCCCCTTTTAAGGCTTCATAATAACTTCATCCTAGGTACAATTACTGCATCTGATACCCTGGAGACATACATCAAAGTTAAGGGCGAGCAGAAGGCCCAGTAATGGTAAACAAGGGAATTAATGTACTTGTGATATCAATAAGAACTTGATAAAAACATAAAGACATGATAAATTGAAGTCTATGAATATCATACTAAAAAGAACTTGAATCATAACTTGAATATGTGGCTATAACATTTCATTTATACATTCATGAAAATATCACCAAGGTATATCCCGAAGGTGTCATAAAAATTACCAAGGTTATTCAGCAAGGTATCGCTAAACTTGTCATCTCTAGAGATTATTTCTTTACCCAATTAATTGGAGGGATATTATGATGCACCTTTAATATGTATTTATTTTCAAGTGATTCACATAGATCATAATCAAACATTTCATAAATAACCCATAGAGAACAAAAGAAATGGGTTTCATTTCAAAATCGTGACCTTTTAAAAGTTCTTAAAAATAAGATCATTATATCATTTGTAACCCATGGAAAGGGAGTTAGGGTTATATGTATGTCAATTACAGAATAAAATATATCATTTTTATATATTTATTAACTCCCATATAAAACTAAATAGGTGTGGGTATTCACATAAAAAAACAAGGGAGTTTCTTGAGAGAAAGATATAGAAATTTTGAGATGACATTTCTGCAGCATAACAGCTATATGACATGGTTTTAGAAAACATTGAAAAGAGAGGGGAAATGGGTCAACCACTAATAAATAATTCATTATACATTATGGGTACTGAATAATATCATTGTATGGATATTTTAATGACACAACACATGAAAAGGAGACATGAAATAGAAGAGAAGATGTGATTTCTTTTACGAGAAATTAGAAATCGTAGCAGTATCACTTAAAAATTCAGAAAAAAAAAATTGACGAGAGAACAAAGGGTATCTCATACTTTGGAAATGATATATAAAGTAATAAGAACAAATAAGAACATAACCTCAACATAAAGAGATGGAAAATATAAGACACAACATAAAGGATGTCATGACTTAAAAGAGGAGGGTGAAAGAATCCCCTTCCTTGAAGAGTAACTTCAAAAGCATGAAGGTCGGGACCTTGGGAGGCTTGAGGGAACTTTGGGAGGGCTCCTTGGGAGGTAATGAGACCATAACATCTTTGGGAAATATTTGGGAGTGAAATGAAGGAATGAAAGGCTTGGTATTTATAGGAGAAGTGAGGGAACAATCAATAGTGGCCAAGGGACACCTCATCAGTGTTATTGGCAAAACCATGAGGTTGCCCACAGTATTTTCCCATGGTATTGGCCCCTTGGGAAAAATAATACCTTATCATACTATTCATAAGTCGACCATATTCAATACATAATTAATACATCATTAAATATGTCATTAAACATCTGAAACATAAATCTGTAATTTTACTATTCACTGAAAATTCAACTATTTTAGAAAAAATCCAAAAAATTAACCAAACCTAATATCGATGCTATGAATTCAAAAATTAACTACATTTTATGAAAATAATTTTCTTAATATTTTTAATTTAATTTTTAATAAAAAACACTATTCACTTGAAAAAACTAATACTTAACCAATAATTTCTAAAACAGTTATTTACCTATTTTATTGAATCACATTACTTAATCAAGGTGACTAAATTATATTAATACTTTCCTAAGTGAGGCTACTAATCCATTTGGACACATTACTAATCATAAGCGTAAAATTACTATTCATAATTTACTATTCATCAAAAATTAAGTTGGTCTTATTAGACTCTAAATTTCATACTGAACTTAATTGTCGAAGATCATTTTTTGAAAATAATTACACATTATTAATTTTTTACGGTTTACATAAATATTTTTAAAACATACCTTTTCCAATATTCACCAAAAATATATATCCTATATTTATTCAGATATATAAAATTATCAAACTTCACCATAAAAGGAATTAACAATTTTTATTTATCTCAAAGGATTACATAAAGCAGTTAAGGTATCATTACATAGCCCCTTATAACATCAGCATATGTCATAAGTGTAAGTTGTTCTAAGGTGATAAAATATAGGGGCGGCTCAACCAACATTGCCTGAGTAGTGATTTCTATTAGCTTGAACTTCTCCCGAAGGCGTTTCCATTCCAGATTCGCACGATGAAGTTCAGCTTGGGTTTGATCTAGAGCAAAGCCCAGTGGTTCTACCTCTTTCCCATGATTCATTATATGGGATTCAATCGGCCCGAGACTAATGGATGAGGCCATCAAATCGTCTTTCGGTAACCAAGATCACTTGTATTTATATACAACAACCACAACATAAAGTGTTTAGTTTCCAATGGTCATATTCACCAACAGTCAAATTGACCAACAGTCATATAAAAGTTGAAACCTAAAGGTATCATTTTAACTATACTCATTTCATTAAATAAATGAAATAGTTTTATTGAGTATAAATAAAACAACACATAAAATTAGGAAACAAATATTATTAAAAAGTTTGTGTCGTTACATTCTTCCCCCCTTAAGAAATTTTTTCCCTGAAACTTTTAACTCGTACCCTAAGAAAAGAACAGTTACAGGTACATCTGCCTCATAGACTCATCTAGTTCTCATGTGGCTTCTTCACATTTGTGGTTCCTCCACAACACCTTAACAAGGTGGGTAGTCTTGTTGCGTATAACCTAGTCCCTAGGATCCAAGATCTCCACCGGATTCTCCTCATAAGATAGGTCATGTTCCAGCTATACAACCTCTGGGTTTAGTACATGTGAAGGTCAGGTATGTACTTCCTCAAGAGGGATACATGGAAGACATTATGGACTCGTGCTATATTTGGAGGGAGTGAAAGCCGATAGGCTACTGCTACTATGCGATCAAAGATTACATAGGGTCCAATGTACCTGGGGATGAGATTCCATTTTTTCCACACCTCATGACTCTCTTCCATGGTGAAGTTCGAAGAATGACCTTATCGCCAACATCAAACTCCAAGTCCCTTCAACGGTTGTCGGCATAGCTCTTTTGATGAATCTGAGCAGCCTTAATGTGTTGTTGGACGGAATGATCTTTTTTAGTCATCTTTTGGACAGGATCAGGCCCAAGGAGCATTCTCTCACTAGCTTCATCCCATCAAGTAGGAGTTCTACATCGATTCCCATATAGAGCCTCATAGGGTGCCATTTGAATGCTCGAGTGGAAGCTATTATTGTAAGAGAACAAAACTAAAGGGATATGTTGATCCCATCCACCTGTAAATTCCATTGATCATGTTATCATCGTGTCCTCGAGTGTTTGAATAGTCCTTTTAGATTGGCCATCAGTTTGGGGGTGATATTCCATACTGAAATTCAATTCAGTTCCCAAAGCATGTTGAATACTTCATCAGAATTTTGATGTGAACCTTGGATCACGATCAGATACAATAGAAAGGGGAACTCCATGCATCCTTACCACTTCCTTCATGTAAATCCTAGCAAGATGTTCAAGATATAAATCTTCCCAAATAGAGATAAATTGGGCAGTCTTGGTGAGACGGTCCACAATAACCCATATCACATTGTTTCCCTTGGAAATTCTCAGGAGACCGGTAGCAAAGTCCATAGTGATATTGTCCCACTTCTATACTGGTATGGGTAATGGTTGCAATAACCATTTAATAAGTTGTCTCTCTTCCTTCACTTGCTGAAATACTAGACACCTTGTAGTGTATTCATTAATCTCCCTCTTCATATTATCCCACAAAAAATGATCACGAAGGTCCCTATACATTTTTGTGCTTCCAAGATGTATAGAGAAAGTATATCTCTGAGGTTTATCCATCAGCTCCTTCTTTATTTCCGGAATAGATGGAACACATATTCTTGTAAGAATCTTTAGTACACCTTCTTGATCAATATTGAACTCAGGAAACTTCCCATCCTTTATAGCCTCAAATTTATTCTGTAACAAAGGATCTTTTTTTTAGCTTTATTGATCTTCTCTAGTAATTATGGATGAGAAATAATTTGGGTTAGGGTTGATGATGACCCTTAACTTATAATTACCATGTTTAGTTTTACTAGTTCATTTATCAATGGATCTCTTTGAATCCTTATAATGGAAAGAACAACTGGGTCTTTCCTGCTCAATGCATTAGAAACATTGTTTTCTCTTCCGGGATGATAATGAATTGAACAATAATAGTTTTTGAGAAGTTCCAACTATCTCCTTTGTCTCATGTTAAATTCATTTTTTTGAAAATATACTTCAAAATTTGATGGTTTGTGTATATATCACATTTCTCCCCATAAAAATAGTGCCTCCATATCTTCAGAGCAAAAACAACCGCAACCAGCTCCAGATCATGTGTAGGATTGTTCTGCTCATGAATCTTCAATTGTCGAGATGCATAAGAAATGACTGTCATTTTTCATGAGGACAGACCCGATCCCTTTGAGAGGTGCCTCACTAAAAATAATGAATACTTCTCCACATGAAGGAAGAGTTAACACGGGTGTAGTAACCAATCTCTTCTTCATCTCTTGGAAACATTCCTCACACTCCTTTTTCGAGAGGAACTTGAACCCTTTTTGAGTTAACATGGTTAATGGATTAGAAAGTCGTGATTTTTTTCCACAAACCTACTATAATATCATTTCAATCCAAGGAAAATTTGAATCTCAGTTATTATTATAGGCTGAGGCTACTCCTCTACAACTTTTGTCTTTTTAGGGCCAATTGTGATTCCTTCATTTGCAACAATGTTCCCCAAGAAAGAAACTTGTTGTAACTAGAATTCACATTTATTGAACTTTCCAAAAATCATATCCTTCCGTAGAGTTTGAAAAATAACCCTTAGATGATCTTCATGCTCCTCGCAGATTTTGGAATATATCATAATATCATCAATAAAAACTACCACAAACTTATCAATGTAGTCCTTAAAGACTCTATTCATCAAATCCATTAAAATAGCAGGTGCATTAGTTAATCTTAAGGGCATAACAACAAACTCATAATGCCCATATCTTGATCAGAAGTTTGTTTTTGGAATATCTTCTTTCTTCACCCTCAATTGAGGTTAACCAGATCAAAGATCAATCTTAGAGAAGAATTTAGCCCCACAAAGTTGGTCAAATAAGTAATCAATTCTTGGAAGAGGGTATTTGTTCTTCACTATGACCCCATTGAGTTCTCTATAATCAATACATAGCCACATCTATCCATCCTTCTTCTTCACAAAGAGAACTGGTGCTCCCCATAGAGACACTCTCAGTCGGATAAACCCCTTCTCCAAAAGATCTTGGAGTTGTTTATTTAATTCCTCCAGCTCCACATTCGCCATCCTATATGGGTTCTTTGATATCAGATGAGATCCAGGTACGAGTTCAATGGAGAACTCTACCTCTGGGTAACTCCTCAGGAAATACATCAATATATTCCTAGACTATGCGGAAATTTTCTATCCTTAATCTCACATCTCTTTCTTATTCTTCACTAATAAACTCCGTAAATAAGGATATAGGGGGTTCTTTAAAACAAATATCAGGTTGAGATATCTTTCCTTTGAAGATAACTGTAGGTTTTCCATTCAAGACTACTGGTATTTCCTTTCTTCTACAATTGATCTTAGCATTATAATTTGAGAGCCAGTCCTTCCCTAGTATAATGTCAGATTCCAGAATGGGAATGACTACTAGATTTGTGATAAGATTGTGCTCACTAAATTAAATACTAGAGTCTCTAAACTCTGATGATGCTTGGATAATCCCACCAGGAGTCTTGACTGATAACTCTACTTTTAGTAAATTGGGGGTTGAATCTAATTTCTTTGCAAACATGGAGGAAACAAAATAATGTGTAGAACTATAATAAAAAAAAGTACTTTCTAGCTTTGAGAGGACAAAAATAGTACCTACTACGACATCATTCGAAGCTTCAACATCATCTGACATGATATCAAAAGCACGTCCTTTCTCCCTTGGCCTTTGCTGAGGCTGACGGTGGTTCCCCTCCACTGCCCTCACATTTTGACAGTGATTGGAAAAGTTCCCACCTTTTCCACACTTAAAGCAATGGACATCAGGTAGGTCCTTAACCATCTTCCCCTTTTCATTAGTGTTTGGAAGTTGAGGTTTCCCCTCAATATGACAATTCCTCACAATTTGTCCATCTCTACCACACTTGTAGAATTTCCCGCTCCCGAGCATGTAGTTCTCCGAATGATTCATACAAAATTTATTACATATGGAAAGTTTAACTTTCTTGCCTCCTCTTCCTTGATTGATGCTCTTCCCTAATCTTGGCTCAATCGACCTCTTATTGTCATTGGATTTATGATACCACTATTTCTCACCGAACTCTAGTTCAACTTTCATTGCACTATGCACGATCTCCGCATCGCTATCATAGTCTCGGTTGGCTGGATTATTCTGTAGATGAGGTCTCAGACCACCGAAGAATCTATCAACCTTACCATTTAGATCCATGAAAAATCGCGAGGTATATCGTGAATGTCATGTGAAGTTCATCTCGTAGCTTCCCACATATTCATTGTCCTTCTACTTCATCTCGAGAATCTCCTTCTCTATTCTTGTTCTCATGGAACGAAGGAAATACTTGTTGAAGAATATCCCTTTGAATTCTTCCCAATCCATAGCTTCAACTTCCACTCTTCGCCTTGTGTTTTTAGTCAATTCCCACCACTAATCGGCTTATCCCTCTAAGTGATAGATCACCAGGGTAACCTTCTCTTGCTCTGAGAAATGGAGCACAGAAAAGATCTTCTCAATAGAGCTGATCCACTGTTCAACAATCAATGGGTCGGTCGATCCACTTAAGGTTGGCGGTCGTTGATGCATAAAGGACTCAACGGAATTTTGTTCCCTTTGAGGTGAGATCAGTCTCTTAGCTTGATTCAAGTTATTTCCCATAAATTGAGTCCGTTGGGTCATCATTCGCATGAATGTTTCCATTCCAGCTTCCATCAGAGGGCCATCAGTGCATGGTCCATTGTGGTCACCATTTTCATAGTTCCCCCTATTACCATCCATTTTATTAAAGTAAAGATCCTTAGTGAGAAACTTATTTCATTTACGAATCTTTTAACTATAAAGAATTTTATTTATTAAAACCACATGATTAAACAATTACATTTATCTATAATTCCTTCGTACGATTCATAAAAAGCTTGAGATTAACCAAACATATCCCCCGGGAGTATCATAACCAAGAGTGAAGCAAGGCCCATTGTCGTGTCCTAGGATACCCCGGGTCAAGCCCGAAACTCCCTGGCAGAGTTTTCACTCCTAGGTACATCTGTGCCAGAGCCTCCTCTACCTGCTCGTATCCAGACAGGGATGTAATTTTTTTTGATAAACCACATACTCAATACTCACCAAACTACCAGGATTTTTTCCTATATTTAAAATTTTCTATAGGATTCTTCCTAAATTTTTCATAGCTTAATTTCCATAAATAACTAAACTTTCCTCTAATACCAACTATGACATCCGACCTTTTTATTACATAACATTTCATTACATTTTACTTACAGAGGATCTTTAAAGTGTAGTGTCTTGGGAATTAGGGATATACAACATGAATACAACATAAAACATTATTATAATCCAATTTTAAGGATTCATCATAAGTTCATCCTATTTACAATTACTGCATCTCATACCCTAGAGACATACATCAATGTAAAGGGTGAGCAGAAGGCCCAATAAGGGTAAACAAGGGAATAAATGTACTTGTGATATCAATAATAACATGATAAAAAATTAAAGAAATGAGAAACAGAAGTATAAGTATATTATACTGAAAATAACTTGAAACAAAATTGGAATATGTAGCTACAACATTTCATTTAGTCATTCATGAAAATATCACCAAGGAATATCCCCAAGGTGTCATAAAAATTACCAAGGTTATTCACCATGGTATCGTGAAACTTGTCATCTTTAGAGATTAATTATTTACCCAATGCATTGATGTGTTATCATGGAACAACCTAAATATGTCATTATTTTCATGTGATTCACATATATCATAATCAAACATTTTATAAACAACCCATAGAGAATAAAAGAAATGGGTTTCTTTTCAAAATCGTGACATTTTAAAAGTTCTTAAAAATAAGATCATTATATCATTTATAACCCATGGAAAGGGAGTGAGAGTTATATGTATGTCAATTAAAGAATAAAATATATAATTTTTATATATTTATTAACACCCATAGAAACTGAAATAGGTCTAGGTATTCACATAAATCAATAAGGGAATTTCTAGAGAGAAACTGATAGAAAGATTGAGACAAAATTTCAGCAGCATAACGGCTATATGACAAGGTTTTAGAAAAAATTTAAAAGAGAGGGGACAAGGGTCACCCACTCATAAATAATTCATAATACTGTATGGGTACTTAATAAGAGAATGTTATGGATATTTTAATTATATACCACATGAAAATGAGACATGAAATAAAAGATAAGATTTGATTTCTTTTACGAGAAATTAGACAGCCTAACGACGTCACTTAATAATTCAAAAAAAATATTGATGAGAGAAGAAAGGGTCGGTCATCCTTTAGAAATGAAATGGAAAGTAATAAGAACAAATAGAACAAACCCTCAACATAAAGAGATGGAAAATATAATACACAACATAATGGAAGTCATGACTTAAAAGAGGAGGGTGAATGAATCTCGTACCTTGAAGAGTAACTTCAAAATATTGAATGTGGGGACCTTGGGGGGCTTGAGGGAACCTTGGGAAGACTCCTTGGGAGGTAATGAGACCATAACTTCGTTGGGAAAGATATGGGAGTAAAATGATCGAAGTAAATGCTTGGTATTTATAGGATAAGTGAGCGAACAATCAATAATGGCCAAGGGACACCTCATCAGTGGTATTGGGAAAACCATGAGCTTTCCCATGGTATTTTCCCATGGTATTGGCCATTTGGGAAAACTAATAGCTTATATTACTATTCATAATTCTACCATATTGATTACATAATTAATACATCATTAAATATGTCCTTAAACACCCAAAACATAAATATGTAATTTTACTATTCACCGAAAATTCAACTATTTCAGAATAAAACCCAAAACATTACCCTAACCTAATATTGATGCTCTAAATTAAAACATGAACTCCATTTTATGAAAATAATTTTCTAAATAATTTTAATTTAATTTTTAAATAAAAAACAAAATTCACCTGAAAAAACTAATACTTAACAAATAATTTCTGAATCAGTTATTTACCTGTTTTATTGAATCACATTACTTAATCAAGGTGACTAAATTATATTAATACTTTTTTTAATTGAGGTTACTAATCCATTTGGTTACATTACTAATCATAACCATAAAATTACTATTCAAAATTTACTATTCATCAAAAATTAAGTTGATCTTATTAGACTTTAAATTTCTTAATGAAAATAATTCTAGAAGACCATTTTTTTAAACATTGTTACACATTATTAATTATTTAAGGATTAAATAAATATTTTTGAAATATACTTTTTCAAAAATTCACCAAAAATAGATATCCTATAGTTATTAGGATATTTAAAATTCACAAACATCACCATAAAAAGAATTAACAATTTTTTTATCTTAAAGGATTACATAAAGCAGTTAAGGTCTCATTACATAGCCCCTTATAACATAAGCATATGACCTCAGTGTAAGGTGTTATAAGGTGATAAAATCTGGGGGCGGGTCAGCCAATATTTCCCGAGTAGTGATTTATATTAGCATGAACTTCTCCCAAAGGTGATTCCATTCCAGATTCACACTATGAAGTTCAGCTTGAGTTTGACCCAGAGCAAAGCCCAGTGGTGCTACCTCCTTCTCAAGCTCTGCCAGATGGGCTTCGATCGGCCCGAGACTATTGGATGAGTCCATCAAATCGTCTTTCTGTAACAAAGATCACTCGTATTTATAAACAACCACAACATTAAGAGTTTAGTTTCCAACGGTCATATTGACCAACGGTCATATTGACCAACAGTCAAATAAAAGTTGAAACCCAAAGGTATCATTTTAACTATACTCATTTCATTAAATAAATGAAAAAGTTTTGTTGAGTATAAATAAAATAACACCCAAAATTAGGAAACATGTATTATTAAAAAGTTTGGGTTGTCACAAACACAACCTCTTGAGTGTGAGTAAACTCTTTGAATCTGTACTTGAGATCACATTTAACATAAAGGGGTTCTTGATTAGAAGTAAGGTTATAAAATCTCTCATTAAAGGATATAAGACAAATGGTGATCTATATTTGGTGGATAGAAAATAAAACACATGTATTATTATGGTTTAATATTAGAACAACTTATGGAAATATGGACTAAGCTGCATTCACAAAAAAATCATGGAGAACATTACAAACTAAAAGACCTAATGGAAATTCCCAATATGAAGATAGAATATTAAACAAAATTTGATATATATATTTTGTGACTACCAAGATGTAACTATCAAATAATTACATGATTTATAGAAAATATTTCATTACATACATTATTGTGACATTTTTATGTTTAGAGTTTTATATAATTAATACCCATCATTAACTAATATAGAACACGCTTCTATCATCAAATTAAAATATTACTAATAAATTAGAACAAATTAATCTATAATAGGTCCTGAAAATCTCTCGTAAGTTCTCTAAAAATGCTATTGTTCAATACACATAATGTGTCACAATTTTATTCCTAACTAAGGGAAATGAAAACTTATGACGAGTGATCTCAAATAATTATTAAGGGAATAAATATACAAGAATCCATGAAATAATAAACATGTAAATAATAATATGGTATAATCTAAATGATAATAAAAAAGGGCATATAATTAATCACATGATCTTGAAATAAATCAATGAATGACATGAAACTATAAATAATCACATAGATAATAGTAATAGTCTTCATAATGATAGAATTCATAATTTTGGACATCATTATCCTATCATTAAGGCCTCATGAAAAGACATCTTACATAAATAGGTAAGGAATACACCATATACCTAAGCTAGTTTACCTTATTAGACCCACTGATGCATCAAGGGGATATTGAAGGCCCCACTCATCACTAATTAACTTCAATTAATTAATCATATAAAGGAATACACAAACTATATAATACATAACCAAAATGACTTACTAATCAATAAATATCCATATTGAAATTAACAATTTACAAAATATCAATATTCATTCAATCAATAAATGAAATAAATCTATATGTAAGAATTTATAATACAAAAAATATATAGATTAACATGTATATGGTTAAGTAAATAATTTACCAAATAAATAAATAGGATTATATTGTTATAATAAATCTAAATAAATAAGGTGGATGATATCATTTGATCATATCAAAAGTGAAACATAATGCATTTGATGTATATTGACATAGATTAAAAAAAATCAGGAGAAGTACACATTGAATGGTAATGCATAAGAACAGATCATGAATTAGATCATTTGATAATAATAATCCAATCACCCAAATAAATAAATGAAAATGGAATTTTGACGATGATTTATAAAACAATTCCCCAAAGAAGATTGATATTTTTGAGATAAATAAGAAAAAGGGCAGCAAAATTATAAAAAAGTTTTAAAAAAATGTGTTTACCGTTGTTATAGATGGTGAAGTCATGGGTCAAATTTAAAATTATTTTTCAAAATGGATAAGTGAAAACCTTTGAAAATCTACTTTTTAAAAAAATCTTTGATAATGGATCTCTACAAATATACAAAGGATATCTTAAGGAAATGTGGAGTTGATGAAAGAAATATATACACTAAAGCTAAATACCTTTTAAATATTTTGAAAATAAAATTTTGAAATCCACATCATAATGGGATAATTAAACATCATTTTGAAAATAATAAATTGAAAAAATGAAAGTAACATGAGATAGAATATAATTTTGTTTTCAAATATAAATGAGAACATTGGAGGGAAGAGAAAATATAGCCATGGATGAGAAATAACTCTTTGAATGAATGTGATTCAGTCTTAAAAACATTATACATTCAGGGGTCAGAAATTTATTAGGGATGAGGTTTTTGAATTAAGAATGTTTTGTTATGTAACAGACTAACCTAGTTCAACTAGAAAATCCATTCAAGACAACCCTTTATGATGATGTATAAAAAATATTACATAAACAAGTCTTGAGTATAACCAAAACAAGACGTATAACCAGAGTACAAATACAAAGAGAGTGATATGACCAAATCCATACAAATCGATTGAAATAGGATAAACTATAAAATTATGAATTATAAAAGATCAAAACGTATCCATGTGATCTATTTTGACCTCCAAACCAACATAAATGAAGGGAAACAACAACATTAGAAGCCAACATACAAAAATATTCTCTTACCTTTACATGGATTCTGTAATCCTACATGGAAAACCACCTAAATAAGAAATAGGGTGTGGGAACAATGTCTTGTAGGATAACATCACAAATTATATATGATTCCTAACATCAATAATTATATATTTCTAACTTTTAAATCAAAACACTTTTACAAATAATTTTCATAAATCCAAATACATTATTAAACCATTTTCCTTTGGTTATTCATAAAGTCATTTCGTGTAAAAAATTATAGGAATATGAAATGTATAAGTGATAAAGTAGGAATTCATATTCATACAACATAAGGTAATAAATTAAACACACATATATGAAATAAACCATCATTGAAAACCAAGTAATACAACCTCATCTGAAAAATTGGAAAGTAACAATCTATGGAAACAACCATCCAGTGATAAATAAACCATTAATGAAAAATAACTTCGTATTGGTCTATAGCCTATGGGAATATATACTATAAATAAAAGATCCCAAACCATGTATATTGTTGGTAAAACTAGTATCATGTCCTTCTATAGTCCATATATATCTTAAAACCATCCCCTAGTGGTGCCACACACACTAGGGTCACCTATGTCCCTTTCCCAGCACACTCAATGTTCGAAATTTTCCAACGTAAAAATCCATTTAAAACATGATCACATTTCTATAAAATAGTTTCGATCCATTCTAATACAATTTTTTGTTTTAAAATCAATTTCCAATCCAAATTCACCATCCAAACATTAATCAAACACTTGGTGTGAAATAAATAATTTTAAAACCCATTAAAAACATGTATCTTTCAATGAAATCCCTTGAAAACATAAATAACATCAATTCATTGAATAACCTAATTAAATTTTACATGAATATTAATCAGTTCATATAATTATCCTATTGTATAGAAAACACCTACCTCAAAACAAAGGTAAAACCAAACGCCATCGAAAATGGAGACTACGGAATAGTAGATGAAGTCATCATGATCTTAGATCAATAAGAAACAACCCTACATTAAACCCATTATATCCAACATCACATCCCAATTCGGTTTTACCAATATGAGAGGAGAATAGATCTATAGTAGATCTATGAAGAAGGGGGTAACCAGATAAAAACCCAACATATCTCAATGTGATCCATAAAGAACATATATATTTCACATACCATCCAAGGGGAGAGAGATCAAAATAATTAGTTAAGGATAATGACAGGCCAATATGATATTAGGGGTTTATTGTTAATAAAATTAAACTGAGGGAAAAGGGGTAAAATCCCATTTTCTCTTACAGTAAGGAGGAAGGTTGCATAGTTTCCTTGAAGAGGTTGGACTGTCAAACTATCTGTGATCCTTCACTTTGTGTTTCTACTAGGCATTATGGGTGGGTTATGGTTTGGTGGAACATTTGGTTTAACCATAAGACAATAATTCAAACCATTATTTCAAAGTGTGAAAACTTTTCACTATGTGATGCACGATTTGGGAAAATTGTGCTCAAACCATGTGACACCACTGAACAACCACCAGAACCTGCATGGTTCCCTCGACATGTCGCAAGATTTGTATATCCGTTTTCAATACATGTGATATTCCATAGGATCCTCATAGAGGATTACCATATGGTTAGCATTAAATTCAATAAACCATGATCCTTAATTGTTCGCCTTATTGGTTTCTCCTAAGTTCTTTTGTTTTCAACCTCTAATCCCCTGAAACTTCCCAAAAACCAAAATAGAAAAACTGAGGATCAAATAAAGAATACCTCTAACCTAGATTGAATCAAAAAATAACCAAGGGTTAAGGTGGGATATCATATAAAATAGTAAATTATAGAATATATGTGTCTTATAATAAAGAATCTCAATAAGTAACCATATCACCAATGAAACAAAGTTTGAGTTAAAAACAATATCTTATCAATATCATAATCATTGATGTAATAATATTTAGGAAATGGGTTAATGAGAAAGAATTTTATATACATATAAATGAATTTGTAAAAAAATAATTATACAATTATAGGATAATGTAATTCAACGTTGATGAATGGGGGTTCGAGAATAATCATTATAAATCAATGAATGGAAATTAAGTTAGGAAGAACCCTTAAAATTTGGTAATAGTATAATCAAAATTAAAAAAAATAGAGATTAAAGAAAGTAATTTTAAATCCCATTAAGGGATCATTAATAATTGGATTATAATACAATATAGTAGTAGGTACAACATATAAAATAAGAATTGGCACCAAACTTGAAAACATGCCTCAATAAAAGGAAATTTAGACAGAAACACTTACAACTTCGGTAAAAAATTAACCAAACACTCTTGAAAGAGAAATCATAATACAGAACATTGAATACCAATAATATAAATGAAATTATGATATAATATACCCAATATAAAGTATATGAACCATGTAAAATAAGATTTGTGCATAAAACAAAACACATCTCAATCAGTTGAAATTGAGACTATAGCCATTACATTTAATTCCTCTTAGTCGAACATTATCTATCATCTTGTAAAAAAATATATAACTCACATATTTTATAAGTTTATTAATATATAAAACCTTTTATAAATTTATTTATAACCATTTATTACAAATAAATTAGTTAGTTATATTTTATTTTCATCATCATATTTTGTTAATATAACTTATTTGTTTGTACTAGTTTCATAATGGTGATCTCGATAAATGTTTATAAATTAAAATTTAATCATTGTAAAATCATTATAGTAACAATAAAAAAATTCTAATTATTTATAGTTTTTTAATTTCAATTCCCAATTATTTTATTTTTGATTCATTATGATGGTGTCCATGACGAAATTATTTTAGTAATTTTTAACAAAAAGGGAGGTACATTCATAATATGTTAAATATTAATATAAAATTTTAAAAACCATAAAAAATTATTTACTCATTATTTTCAAACAAAACTAGTAGTTATTTTTCTATAGTCAACCGTGATATAAATATGGAGTATCTTTCTTGTATGTGGTTAAACCGATCCAAATAATGATTAACTACAATCTATTGGTTGGTATAGTTAAGAATATGATTTTTTTTGGGAATATTATAATTATTAAATAATAATAACTTTTTTTTTAATTTTTTAAATAATATTTAAATATATCTTAATAGATAGTAAAAAACTATAAAAAACAAAATACGTCACTTTTGTGGAGGTGATTGTCCACACATTTGCGTGGGAGACACATTTGATTTCGAAGGAATGGGAGGAATATATGTGATATTATATAATTAAAAATATTAATAAGTTTATAAATATCATATTAATCCTTTAAATACCCATTCAAAATCATCCATTGTTGGTGGTGAAGAAAAATCAAATATGACATCAACAGAGAAGGTATACCTCACATAATTTTGGTAGTAGTTGACACTCCTTAGAAAGGATAAAATATTATGAATATGTCCTTTTGATCTTTCAAAGTATCAAAAAGAAGCTAAAGGAATCAAAGGACCAAAATTTCAAGGGACCTACATGGAAACCTATTCCAGGGACCTACACAGCAGAACTCCGCATCCAGAAAACCAGTGCATGTTCTGTTTATACAGCCCAATGAGTATCCCCTATGCTGCAGCCCCTACACTATAGAGCGATGCAACAGAACTACGCAGAACTATAATTTCTATAACCCTACTCAGAGGAGCTATACTGTAGAGCTATGTGGAATACCTATTCTTACAAACTCCTTACAAACAGCGCCCTACTTGCCTATAAATACGACCCTTGGGCTCCCCATTTGAGCACTGAAAAATGTTGGAAGAACTCTTGAATCTCCCATTGAATACCTATTTCTCTCAGATACCCCATGTTTTATTAGGTAGCTCTATAAAACATGAGAGAAGATATAATTATATGGGATAATAATGTTTGATATCCTTTTAGAGTTTGAAACATAAAACATCTAATTATGGATCCTTCTTCCATAATGAAGAAGATGCATACACAAGGACGATTCCTCAAGGACATACGCGGGGCTCTTTTAAAGACACCAAAGGAAACCCGTGGTGATTATATTTAAATATCACCAAAAAATTTCTTCTTAGTGTTTTTTCAAGATTTCATAGTCTTAGTTATCCGGTGTTAAGAATTTTTCAGTCATCACTAGGACCAACACGACACACCTATGCGACATACCAATGTGGTATAGATACATTGCATAGATGTACCCCGGACATATGCATATCACCTTGTAAAACATATTCAATGGAACTCATGGAAAAATATCTCCTTCCATGGTTCCCGTATAAAAAATGCACTATATTGAATCCTCCACCAAATCCTCATGACTTATCAAACCATTGGGAAAGGCACATCGGCATGTCTCCCATTTGGGTAAGTATATCTACAGTCAGAGGTTTCCAACATTTGTATTCTAAGGGAGTCAGGATCATTAGAATGTATTTAGGTTTGTATATCTACAATATTATAGATCCTTACCCAATAGATAGTGTTGGGAAGTTCCTAGTATTGGATTCTGGAGATGGGACTTTGTCCTCCCATTTTCTTCTCTAAGATTCGGAGACTCAGGTTCCCAATAGGGAGAGTGAGGGTCCAAAAGAAAAGTCTCCCTCCTCTCATGGGATCCAATAATAGAATACCTCCTATATTAAGAACCTAGTCTTTTGGACTGGACCCAATGACCTTCACTTTTATATCACATTAAAGGGTCCATTTCTCCATGCCATTTCCCACCATCACCAAGGCTTCTTTCATCTTAGGCCCAACATCTTCCATTAGTGGATGAGAAAGTGTGTGGTTTGTTGAATATCTAACATCCTATTGTTTCTCACACTGAGTATGAATCATGTGGGATTAGAGATTTTTGATGATTACAACATCTAGAAAATCCACTTAAAATATTGAACTATGTGAAATCTGATTCCCACCATAATTGGGATACGTAGGAAGCCTTCTCCGAGTCCTGAGCTCATTGTATATCCTCTTATGTAATCCATCCCTAATTCCCTTAATCTGGGCATCCTTCTTTGGGGTAAGCCCCAAATTAAGCCCCCCTAAATCTCTATTAGTTATGAAATATCTCATGGACCTTGATATAAGGGAATTCTATTTAGGAGTAATCCCCAACCTATTTCTCTCAAAGGTTCATACACCCCTATGAAACTTGCTGAACTAAATGGGCTTTGATTCCCATCTGAGTGGGATAAATAGGATGCCTCCCAAGGTTCAAACCCAACACTATAAATCAACCCTATTCTTATTGTTCCATATTTCCAACAAGGTTTAATCAAACTTGGAAACTCATATCCTTTCTAGGTTCCTTGGCCTACAAAGGCATAAGTCCCACACCAATATTTGACTAAGAACGTTCCACTTAGATGCCCTTACCTCATGAAATTAAACTGTATGGTCAGTGCTGTATCACATGACCATAAAAGGTATGATTTGTACAATTAAGTGGAACCAAACTATGAGGGTTCTAATTCATTTCACAAGGATACATAGGTATCCTATTTATGGGTAGGTTCTCAACATCAAAATAATTTTTTTCTACCTGGATGAACCTAAATTCCAAGTGACCCACTAAGTGGATTAAATACTAGAATCATCATATCAAGGAATAAAGTATATCTAATTAGTATATAACAGGATACCATTGATGGAGAACGTCGAATAAATAATGATATCTCTTTTAATGAAGAACCTTGAATACATATGGATGATTCTAAATTCCATACATGCTAATAATTGATTGCATATTTCATGGGAAACCTACATTATACTTGGTAAATTAATAAGGATTCATAAACATATCATGAATTTATAAGAGAGTCTTATAGTAGGCAATAATTCCCTAAAAAAGTGTGTGACGAGTCCAACCTCCCAGCCTCTCGACCAATGTGAGTTCTTAAGTATTTTAGGTCTAAACCTAACGAACACCTTCCATTAAGAATTATGTCCCTTTGGATATATATCCATTTTATGTTTACAATTCCATAAATAAATCTCATAGAAACCATCTAGAAGTAGTGATTCTTAACCAGTACACACATTTTGGGAGAAAGAAATGGTGAACTTGATGTGAATCCTTAACCAAGCTTATAGTGTAACCCATATGTCAGGACCCTATTAATTGATAAAGGATGGCCACACAAGGGAATTAATCACATTTGATTTCATCTTAAAGATTATACTTTAATGGAGTTTATTGTTTTTATTTTTCATATATAAAGTATTTTTCAAATATACAGTAACTTTATTTTATATCTCCCTTCATTCCAAATGGCTTCATTTAAGTTTGGACCCACGGATGAACTAATAGCTGCTTAAGCTAGATCATCATCCGATCAAAGCATGTCATGACCAACTTAGTTTCTTTAATGTTGGGTCTCCAATTCATTGGTCTGAGAGTACCATCAACAAGTCATTATCCCAACCTTTGAGGCTCCCTCACAAGCCCTCCAAATCAAGAATGACCCCCGATCGTTCGGTCAATGACGACTAGTGTTTTAGAAGAATAAAGTGCAAACCACCATCTTCAATAATTTTGAGAGTTTATCCTTAGAACACAATCACCAATACATCCCATATAATGGGGAATTTGACTAAGAGTCCAGCCATGGCCACATCCCAAGGACACATGGGTCATTTCTGAGGACTCTTTCCAACAATCTTCACCGCCAACACCACAGGGTAATAAACCCTCAACATGATGAGGGTGTTATCGTTGGCAGTTTGGACTAGGTCTCTCAAACTCAGGCATGCAAGAAAAAATTTCCAAGGAAAATGGCTATCCAACATGGATTACGTTATTAACTCTTCCCCCTCTGTAAAATTCCATCAACCCAACTTGGTGACAAATGACGAATGAGCACGTACACCTATCCGTCTTAATTTTTCCAGCCACTAGACTCATTTGGAAGTGACCAACCAATATCATCATTAACATATGATAGAGTATCATGAGATGATAGATACACCTGATTAAAAACTAAACTTCAGTCAGTAGACTCATCTATATGCATTCAAGGAAGCTCTCCAATCAAATATGGTGGAAACTTTTGAGCAGTAATATACACCTGCCTACACTGACCAATCATGCCAATAGTCTTGTCTATCAGCATTTCACAAAGTCCACTGACTGTGCTTACCATAATTTAACCAGAAGGAACATACAACTTATAGTATCCTTCAAGCCTTCTAATACTCTAATTTGGCAGCACACAGAAAAGTTAGCAAAAAATCTCCAACAAAAAACTTGTGGAAGATTTAATTCTTTTCCCCCACACATGAGTACTATCAATGTCCACTGACATGAAGGGGGGGAAAGGAGAATGTACACACACCTACTCTAGATAAGTAATGGAAACATATTCCTGTTATGGTCTTTGAAGTCACCAAAAACATTTTATCAATAGTGAAAGGGTAGAAACAAATTTATAACCATATTCTAGAAGCCTACCAGAATTTCATAATGACCACTTCAGTAGTACCAGAGGGAAAAACATGTAATTCTTCCCCCACGACTAGGATAACTCCTCAACATTCCATCCCAAATCAGATATGTAACTCTGTTCCAATTGAGGAGGGTTATATGGAATACTCCCCCATATCATACATACAACCAGATTGGGAACATAAACCCTTTCTAATTTGAGATAATCCACCTATTTAGATGACCACTGCAAGGAAAGAACATACACCTACCCATGATAACCAATTATCCTAGAATGTATCCCCAATTATGTGTATGAGAAAATCTAATAAATAGTCTCACCAAGAACAGTTGTAAAATCAAGAGTCAATATGTGATATTTCTCCTCTTATTGTTGATTTTTTTGAAGCACTCATACATTTATCTATTGCAACTCAAGATCCTACCCTCCCATTGGAAACTTATGGGAGTAGTAGCAGTATTTATGAAGTTACCCATTGTGAACTTCATCGTGAAGGCTTGATTCATGATAATTCAGTATATCTAGATAATTTTTCTCTAGATGAAGGCTGTGAAAACCCTCCATGTGGCCAGAAGACCAAGGAGTAAGAGGATTTATCCCTTGTTTTAATTCACTATGGTGGTCCTCCGCATGATGGCATTCACTGTGAAAGTTATCTCTATAGTAGTGTTTCACATTGTCAAGATAATTCAACAATTGACAATGTAGTGATGAGAAATCCCTCTTATCTCATGGAACTTTCCAACATAAGGCCAGTCATGTCTAATGACTTGTTACTAATAGGTTAATTACTTTATCAACTAGAAGACAACCCATGGTTATGATCATACATTGAACCAACCTTCGATCATTTACCATATAATATAGATGAGGAAAAAATAACTGATCCTATTGATTGTGATAAAACAATTGAGAAGCATCTAGTCTGATCAGTCCAAGTTGAGAAATATCTAGAAAAATATGGGGAGGATGTGTTGAATATGATAAAAAAACAAGCTAAGGGTGAAATACCAATCATGTTCTAGCCTTTGGAAACCTCTCAATACAACATTCTAGAATTGATGGAAGAATATTGCATTCATGATATCTGCCTCAACATATGGAAGACTATTTATTATCCAAAAGACAAAGTATTACCATATGATGAATATAAAATTCTTTTCAAGGTAATACAAGGCTTAAAATGCCAAATTCAGATGGAATCTCTCCAGGTTTTTCGACATACAAAGGATGAGTATCAATAAGTATCTTCTCAATGTGCATGAAATAATGCATTAAATAAGTTGCGACGATTTATTGGGTAAACCCCATCTGGAGTTTATATCAGAGGATGGGGTGCACACAGAACATTGAATTTCACAACACCTCAAACTCAACAAAGCCCACCAAAAGTGGTCCCATGCAATTTTATTTCCCCAAGCTGAAAACAAAAATGAAATTATTTTCCTAATTTAAGAAATGATTAGCAATAAAATACCTTGATTGGTTATCACCAAAGTTAGGCCCATAGAGAGAAATTTGTCAATATACTTTTGCATCAGGAATTTCAGAACATTATGTAGGCCTACTTCTTAGAGGATGTTATCCATCAGATAGTGAAAATGTATTAAATAGAAAAAAATTATTCTAAAATAGGAAATTTATGTGGTTGTATGATAATGTACCCAGCCAATGTTCAGACAATAATTTTTAAAAGAAGAAGAGAATCTAAGATAATATCAGCCATAAATGTTTAGAAACTACCCCATCCCATAAGGAATGAAGATTTTTTTAACCCAAACATCTAATTTATCAAATAGAGTTTGATGTTTTGAAGAATACGAATAAGAACAACCCCAAGCTTCAGGGCTGGGGGATTTTTTTACATCCACAATAACCTCCTCAATGGATGTCAGTATTCTATCGATTAAGGAAGAATCCAAATATTTAATGCATAATTGAACTATCCAAGGATTCCCTTCAGGTTACCGTCCATTAAAAAATTCTCAATAAATCAGCATATAAGATAACAAAGTCTCTTAAAGGGCATAGAAGGGGAGGATCTTACAAAGATACTAACAGAATGTCGTAAATACATTATGCATCGGTGAATGTCATTAATACCATTATGGAAGATTCTATGGAAAATGAGTCCAATTCAGGGGAGTTGGATAATGAAGTTCTTATTCATAATATATTAACACTAAAGAAAATGAAGTAGGTGTTCATACGTGAAATCCAAGGCTTACCTAGAATCTAGGTATTCCCTCAAGTAACTGACTCCCACCTCTTCGAAATGAATCTAATAAGAGTAAAGTTAAAGGTCAGATCATGTCTCACTCTTCCAATAAATATGTCAATCTATTTAGCTTGAATAAATATTTTCCCAGCTAGAGGGAGAGATTAAAGAGTTGAATAGACTCAGTTCATAGTTACACTAATGTAGAATTCATGGAAGACATGATCTATAAGAAGATCCCCAGCTTGCACATCATGTAGGAGTTCCCCAACAAAGAGGGTGTGATGAAACTGCAAATGTGGATAATAAATTCCTCCATTGGGTACACATCCATAACATGGTAAAACATATCCATACAAGACTTTCTCCATCGTCTATCCAAGAACAATACCAGCAGTGCCACCACCAGTGGTTTTTCCCGTCATCGCTCTAGTACAAGCTCCAACTACTATACATGTACAGGTCCCAGCTCATCTAGATATTCCTAAATTTCTTATTATTACAATTGAGGCATTACCAACTCGATTAAAAGCTGTGAAAGATCGATGAACACTAACACAACTAGAAAATAAATCTTACCCTAAATGGGTAGACCTGATCCACCCCCACCAAACATTGTAAATACCACATTTCCAATAATTAATGGTTTGGGATGTCCAAAGAAGCACTTACCACATTTTGATTCTTGTTGTGATCCCATTATGGGGACCCCTAAATAATAATATGTTGTATGCTCAGATGTTTTTTGAAATCATTATAGGGACTAGACATTGTTTGTTATGAAAGATTGTAGTCTTGATCAATTACTGGATGGGAAGACCTCCACCAAAAATTCCTTTTCCTATTCAGCTGAATGATACAGAAGATAACAATTTTTGATCTTACGAATAGAAAACAAACGGATAATGAAAGAGTTTCATATTTCATTGCTCTATGGAAAGGATTAACATATTCCTTAAATCTACCAATCCCTCATGAAGAGTTTCTACCAATCTATGTTTAAAATCTATATAATGACCCATACTTTACATACATTGTTAATAATTCAAAATTGAAGCATACTTATTACATCATATAACAAAACCACTAAAGGACCGTATAGGTATAGTGTCTTTAGAAACTGGTAAACATAAACAATTTGTTCATAAAGCATCCACATTGTCTCCCATTTATTTCATCATATCTATAGTCCCTTTTGGAATATCTTACTTAATAACCTTCACCCTAACCTGGGGAAAGAAAACATACAAAAGGGTGTGCTCAAATGCTCATTATGGGTAAACAAAAGAAATATCAATCACATCATATTCATAAGAACATAACATTTTGGAAATCTTACCCTGCAAAAGAGATCATAATTTCATATCATGGGATAAATCATGGCAGTGAAATGTAATCACAATAATAATAACTTAAAACATGAAGCTTTGTGGCATACACACATATTCATAGAGAATGATTTCTTATTAGTCAAGACTCATTTCCAAGACTATCTTAGTGGACAATGTCCATTTCTAAACCGAGTTCATTCCTCGTTTCAGTCCTGTTTCACTGAACCGGTTTAACCTGCCGTTCCAGCCATGTCTATCTCATGAGATATAAAATCTTTACCCAATGAATTGGAGGGAGATATAGGTCCCACCCATATCATAATGATACCATTTTTATGTGTGCCAAAAAATCAGAAACCATACATCATAGCATAACCCATGTAATAAAAAAGGGATTCTTAAACATCGTGACATCATAAAACAATTCACATAAGATAAAGGAATTCATAAAAATAATTCCATCACAACATTTTCAAATAAATGTAATAAAAGGGACAGAAACAGAACCCTTTATTATCTTAGATGGAAAATAATTCTGATAAAACACTTGAACTCCATTCTTGAGGAAAATATCCTTTCTACTTCAAAAACACTTATCCTTTATTAACATGTCATAAAATTATATTCTAAAAGAAGTTGATTAAAAATAAAATTGAAAACTTTTAAAGGAATCTTATTGGAGATAATTTTTTAAAAATCCATTCATGTCGTATAAGTTAAAAAAACATACTTCTCATAATTTTTTCGGAAAAGTCAAAAAAGTGCGTCGTACGAAAAACGACAAAAGATTCCTTTCATATCTTTTACTAAAAACACACTGAACGGTAACATTGGATTTAAAAAATTGTAGGTGGATGGAAATAATATTACATATTGAGGGAACGTGGATGTGGATGATAAAATACACCCCAGTAAATACCAATGTATAAACAATCTCAGATAAAAAATGAGATTGTGATATTTTCCCTTACCTTAGGTCCGATTTTCTTCGTAAGTGTCCAAACCTCTTGTATAATGATTTAAATAATTTTATGGACTTATTAAAGAATCATACTTATTGTTATGATATCATATATGGTCATATTCTTAGCTTCTTATTAGTAATATTTCATTACTACTTGTTATTCAGGTGTTTATTACTATTTGTTCTTATGCGTGTTTTGTCGAATAAGTTCTTATTATTATCTTTAGGTTATAGATACCTCATTTCTAGAATGGTATTAGGGTAATATATATCATATTAATTCATTAAATTAATTTATATAATCATTATGTAATGAAGATCATGTAGAACGAGTTGCATCACATCGTGGAGACAGTATTTCGTACGTACGCACGAGCGATGATATCGTTCCCATGATTGTGGAATTGTATTGGAGTGTATATATACTATTTAAGAATAAATATCACTTTAAAATAATCATATATAGTCATTATTTACACCATTATACCCATCCAAGTAAGGTGGTGTTGGAAAATAGATTACACCAAGACGTGGAGACGGTATTCCGTACATACGCACACGCGGTGATTTCATTTTCCGTAGGATTGATAGATGGTGAAATATGGTTGTTTCGTACATATAATAACATATAAGTATATGAGTGATACTGATTTTATTACTTCATAATGAAACAACTAAAGAAGAAGAAGAGGAAGAAGAAATAAAGATGAAAGAATTGGTAACGGACATTACCTCTTCTTTGAAGCGCCTCTTAGAGACATCCTTTTAGGCCACTAAAATTGGCCTTTGAAGAATACCAGGAACTCTAGGATGTTTATATGGATGTGGGGAGAAGAAATTGGCAGGGTTTTCCGAGCTTGAAGTCTCAAAGTGGTGCGAGGAAGAGAGGGAGGAGGTGCCCTTTTATAAGGGAAGAGAGGGGGACCTTTGGAATAACAAAAAATATTATTTTATTATAAAGTAAATTCGGTTTTTAATATCTCCAAATTGATATATTTCGAAGATAAGGTGGGAATGGGTCCAAAGCCTCTAATCCAATAGAATTTATACAAGTTTAGATATCAATTTTAACCTTATTATTTAGATTTAACTTTAAGTTAGATAATTTATCTTTTACCGTGTCTTCTTGTTTTCTTACACTATAAGGTTAATAAAAATACTATGTCAAGCCAAAATAACCCCAAGTTGTTTATTATTAATATATACAACCTTATCGAAGTCATTTGGCAGAACCTTAGATTTTTAAAAATAAAATAACAATTAATAATATAATATTTGTTTTAAAAACTATTTTATGTCAATTTTGACACTATTTAGTAATTGATTTTTGTGAAAATAATAACAGAATGATTAATTCTAAAAAATTTAATTAAATCAATAATAACATTTCATATTAACATATTAAATTATTTTAATTCATAAAAAGTCTCAAATTAAATTTATTTGGGTATTTATAACATCAATTATGTAAATATTTCCTAAATAAGATAATTACTGCATCATTGTTGTGTCATAACTAAATTAAATTATTTAATGTCTAAAAATTACAAATAAAATACCATTATGTAGGAAATTCTTTTAGCTTTATAATGAATATTTATAGTCGAATTTATCTTATGTATAACCCCATATTAAAAATTATTTACTTATTAAACTTTGATTTTATCTATTTTAACCCTTCTTTAAATAAATTAATAATAAATGTCATAATCTAATCCAAGTGGGCCTAAATGGTCATATGTTATTCCTAAAGTTGTTTTTGGTCGAATGAAACTTATCCAATAGAATTAGGGCATGTTTTAGGGTAATAATAATATCATTTTTACCCTTAATTACCCTATTTACTTTTAACCGTGCTAAATAAAAGTAAAAAGTTACTATTCACCAAAAAATTATTTTCATCTCATTGAACCACATTTTACTTACTGACATCAACCGTGTCTCTCAGATTTTCAAAATTCCACTCACAGAAGTGGTAGAATTATGTTTTATGAAAAAATCAGTTTTTTTAACTACCACTTAGTGGTTTCACTATTCATCAAAAATTAAAAGTTTTCAGAAAAATATCAAAATTTCATCCTAGGATAATTTCGATATTCCGAATCCAAAAATGAAGTCCATTTTGAAAAATAAAAATTATAAAATTTCAAAAAGTGGTTATTACTATTCATAACAGCTAATTTTAATAATATTTTAATAGCATATCATTGTTTAGTGAAACTCGGTATTGCGTATGACGTAAGCTATTAAGGAAGGCCGCGTTTGCGTGTAAAGCAAGCCAAGCTAGTGTTGTGTGTAGTGAAAGATTCCTTTGATAAAAACAAAATATTTCTCATAAAATTCTCAGGTGTTACAATCTATATGACGAGTTACGCACACCACTAATCTCAATAAAATAAATTGAAGGGTTCGAGACATAGCTTCAATCACCCAACAAGTTGATTATTACATTGAGGAAACCAAAGATAAATCTTATATAATACAATCAACTCTGTGAAGGAGAGCAGGTAAAGAAGTGTTTGCATCAATTACACTCAAACACACACCTGTACCTTCTTCTACTTCTAAATATTCATCATACCATAAGGCTCCACCTCCCGAGCATCAATAGCAATGAACACCTGATCAAGACAATAAAAAATATTAAAGGAGGAGAAAATTTGAGCAATTAAAGAACAAAGTCTATTTGTTTTGGAATGAATAGGTTCCTAGTTACTTTATTTCAGGTTTTGAGAACAATTTAGTTCAGTTCAAGGCTGAACAAACCAAATAAAGAAGGATAGGAAGATCTCCAAAATTACCCCTTTAATCAAATGGTGGGGAATCCCATTCAAGAGTGTTTTTTTAAATAGATCCTTAAAAAATGGTATACTCTAGACAAGTGAAATGAAAAAGTTCATCATCCCAATTTGAATTTGTTACTACAACCTATCCAAAGGAAGAAAGAGGATAGTAGGAAGTCAAAAGAAAAAATCCAAATAGGTATGATGATTGGATGATTAAGAAAACGATCAATTGAACTCATGTAATTCTACGAACACAGTTGAACCAACCAACTGTGCCTCCTTCCACATACGCAAAAACAAATCCATCATGATAAAATATCAGTCCTTCAAAGGCCAATCTTCAATGAAGCAACATAATGAGAATGAAAAAAGAGAAGTTAGGTGAAGGTGGTATTGTTTAAAGGCCAAAGTTGTCCTTGAATTTCTAAAATTTGATTCTAATTCTATCAAAATCACAGTTACTACCCCGCTAAATGGCACAATACGAACTGACCTTTCAAATAGAATCTTCATCTGATGAGGAATTGATCTTCGGGTATGTCAATGTTATCCACTTAACAGACCCATATGCAAATGACACTTTTGGTTATGAACCAGAATTCCATGAACCTGATTGGGGAACTAGAAAAAGAAGTCAATTTTGAGGATACATGGGAACACGTGGATATGTTAGAAGCCATTATTTTAACGAAACCCCTTCTTGAACAATTTATGCAGATGAAACTCGGGGGAGATCCCTTTAGCAGGTTCAACAAGAAAAAGGGTACTCTCCAACGCATGATAGCATCAACCTGGGTATAATCATCTTGGTAGACCGAGTAGGTGAAATACAACCACAATCTTGGTAGGCATACAGACCTAGTCAGTCTAATCTACTAAGAGAAAAAGTATTTACAGCTTCTATCCTGATATATGGTACATCTACATCAGAAGCATTATCTTCCAAGGAACCTGCAAAACCGCATCTCTATGCCTGAAAATGTAGGCCTTTGGACCAAAAGTATGATGTTATGAAAAAAATATCCCAAGTAACATCCATGTTATTAAAACTTGATACTCTGAATCTGTCAAAAGATATTTGAGAATCACTTATTGAGGATTTTCTATGTCCCCAAGAGTTTGAAGATGGGGTTTCTGCTTCTCAGATTTACCGTATAGAGAATGATCTTATATAATGTCATGTAGTTATATATTTCACGGATCAAGATGAATATGATATTTTACATAGATAGATCAAGCCCTTGTATTCATCTGGTAGGGTTAATGATACAGTCATCCGATGAGACTTTATTAATAATGGATCATGAGTTAACCTCATTCCCGTATATACACTTCATCGATTGGGTCTCACTGAATCTAACTTATGTCCCTCCACATTGTTGTTTAAAGGTTATGAAAATAATGAACAAGAACCACTAGGTGAAATTACAATTATAAATCAATTTTAGGATCTTGTATCTTTCAAGATTTTCCAAAAGGACCCAACTTTCAACATTCCACTTGGAATGACTTGGCTACATAAACATGCAACCATTCATTTATCATACCACCAATGTATCAAGTATTGCTTAAATGGTAAAATTAGGACATTTAATAGTGACAAGGATCCATTCAAAACATGTGAATATCAGTATATTGAGGTAGATTTCTATGCCACAAAGGGAATAAATTCTATGGAAAAAGATATAACAATAATCAAGGCTCCAAATGGTCTTGAAAAGATCCCATCTAACCCATTCAAATATCTTAGTGTGGATTATATGTTACCTATCAATCAAATTGAAAGGATAGAACCAAATCCAAGAAATAATATAGTGACTTCCATAATCACTTTTTTGGAAATCGAGCCTAAGAGAATGAGAGAAATTGTTAATCTATAATGCAGTGGTGAATGGTTAAATAGAGACTTCTTCATTCCATCCACCTAACTTCAACAAGTATTTTCTTCCTTATTTAGGCTAGAATTAGTTGTTTAATTAGTAGAGGAATACAAGGATATTGATTCCCAACCCATAATTTTCTCTTTAATGCTCCAGGAAGACCCTTCATCATCACTAGGGTCAGAAATGGTTTCCTCTACTTCAAGGTGACCAAATACTGACTCCTCCCCTAGCTCTAAAAGTATTGCTTCATCACCTACCATTTAATAAGAATAAGAAGAAGAGACACATGAAGAAAAGGAAGAAGGGGAAGACTATAATGATATCGAGGATTCCCCTTTGACATTTTAGGAAGGAGTCTCTAACACATTGGATGAGGTTATAGAAATAAATCTGGGTACAGAAGAAGATCCATGCCCCACTCTAATTAATGCATCCATGAAATTTGATGAACAAGAGATCTATAATTCATTTAGATAGAAAAAAGAGATGTTTTTTCTTGGAACTATACAAAAATACAAGGCCTTGACCATGACATAGCACCCCATCATTTGTTTTACAAAAGAGCATCAGGGATTTAACCAGGAATCAAGAAGAACACACCCAACTCATTACTCTAAAATTAAAGATGATTTCACCAAGATAATCAAATGTAACTTTATTAGAGAGTTGAAATATCCTAAATGTATGGGTAATATTGTCCTAGAGATAAATAATAATGGTAAAATTAGAGTTTTCAATGATTTTATAGATCTTAACTAGAATTGTCCCAAGGATGACTTTCTGGCTCCAATCACAGAGTTCTTAGTTGATGCAATGACTGGTTATGAAGCTATTTCATTAATGGATGGATACTCTATGTACTATAAAATCTTGATGGACTAAGATGATGAGGATTCTAAAACCATTAGATTCCCTCAATGCATATTTTTCTATCAGGTAATTCCTTTTGCATAAATAAAGATGGTACAACATATCAACGTTCCATGCACCATATCTTCAAACCCAACAAAGTAAAATTTAACAAATGATATGTGGATGATCTAGTGGTTAAATCCAGACAATGTTTTAATTACCTGACTGATCTGGATACCATATTTAGTAAAAATACACAATATAATCTACAGTTGAATCACTTAAAATGTGCTTTTGGGGTTACCATAGGAAAATTAATTTTCTTCATTGTATCACATTGTGACATCAAAGTTGATCCTGAGAAGACAAAAGAGATATTTGGCGTGTCACCTAATTGAAATTGGATGGAATTGGGAGGACTTCAAGGACACCTGGCCTATATTTGGTTCTTTATTTCCAATTTGGTAGTAAAGTGTTTACCCTTCACCAGATTAATGAAGAAGGGAGTCACTTATCAATGGAAAGAAAAATACCAAGAGGAATTTGATACCCTCAAGAAATATATCCCGAGACCACCGATATTAATTCCACTTATTGAGGGAATAATTCTCAATCTCTATGTGACAACTTTAGAGTGATCAATGGGTTCCTTAATTTCACAAATGAATGATGATGGGAATGAAAATAACACTTAATATCTCAGTATAACCACAAAAATAAAAATACTCAACATTCACATATTGAGAATAGCTAACTAGAATTAATCTTTATATTTCATAAATTCAGATACTATTTACAGCATTAGGAGGTCCACTTGGTATCTCCCAACATCCCATTATAATTTATCCTCAGTCGTCCTATGATTATAAGACATCTGACATGGTGGGAAGTTATTTTCCAATTGTTTGATATCAAGTTAGTGCCTTAGAAAGCAATAAAAGGCCAAACCTTGGAAGTATTCCTTGGAAAACACCCATCTATATAAGATACATCTTTAAATACTAAACTTCCAGATTAATAAACCTTCTCTATTCAAGATAGTCCTCAAACATGTAAAATGTACTTGGACGGTGTTTCCATAAGTCCAATAGGGAAGATAATGTAAAACCCTAAACCCAAAAATGTTGGGTTATGAATTTTGTTTATCTCACCATAAAAGTATGTGTTTCCATATCCCTTTATGTTATTAGAAGTGGGTACTAATAATGTGTCCGAAAAACAAGCATTCATTGCAGACTTGGAATTGGCACTCCATGTACAAGTGAACCACCTAAAAGTGAAAGGTGATTTAGAATTAATAATCAAATAGATCAATGAGGATTAAAGTATTGGATAAGATGAATTAATCCCTCTGTTCTGTTATATTTGAGGGTTAATGGATGAATTTTCCTTATATCCAATATTGCATTATGTCCCGCGATCACAAAATGCCCATGCTGATGCATTGGATATTGCAGCCATAGCCATGGTAGATAGAAATCAATATGGGACAATCATCATTATTTTCCATAGACATGTGGTTTCACATTTTGGTCAAATTATAATGGAGTAAATTAATGAAATTAGCACTATTTCCAATCCATATGGTCATACCACATGATAGATGATACCTATCATGGAATATATTCAAAATGGAGTACTTCCACCAGATAGAGCTGCAAAAGACTAGGTTTGGTGATGAGTGGACAATTTTACTCTTTATAATATTACCAATCACTAGAAGATCCTCTAAAAATGTGGTTTTGATGGAGTCCTCTTTAGATGTATAGTTGGAGAAATATTCTGAAGCTGTAATGAAAGAAGTACATGCTAGAGCTTGTAGTGCTCACCATTATGGGCATAGGCTTTATGTTCAAGTCTGAAGGCTTGGATATTATATATTTGGAAAGGTAATAGAATGAAGAATAAAGGAAATTATGAGAATAAGAGGAATATACAAATCCATTTCTGAAGCAAGAAAAATAACTCTGATGATTTTTTATTTTTTGGTATGCCTTAGATGTGTATTTAAATGGTTTATGTAACTGTTGTAAAAAAAATAATTGTTTATATTTTTTAGTTACTATTTATTTTTTTATAACCATTGGCTTGTCTTTATATTTTATTGTCGGATGTTTTAAAAATATAAAATGAATTTAAAATAATATTTGAAAAAGAAAATTATGGAATGTAATGTTTTAATATTTAATTTGATATTATAACATTAGAATTTAATAAAATATGACTATATAATTACAAATAAGAATAAAAAATTAAACTTTTTAAAATATGTAATTAATCTATTTAAGGTCATAAAAAAATAAATGAATGATTTTGGTTTTGAATATCTAAATTTTTTCTAAGTTCCAACCATAACTGTGTGGGGGCACAGAACAAGCCCACTCGAGCAACGCATGTCAGCCCATGTACAGGTAGTGTGAGTTTCGAACTGAGCATCGGTGGATCGAGAACTAGTTCAGGTGTAGGTTGGGTGAAATCCCACATGGCCCATGTATAAGGTCATTGTGTTGTGTTTCTTCATGTTATAAAATAATTCCTTCCATAACTAGCCTTATAAAACAATCCCAAAAAAATGGTTTTGATGTGGGATGAATTTTTAAATGTAGAATCAGATCTTGTTAGTCTGATTTATCAATCTGCAATCCCGATCGTCCCCTTAATTTCTATAGATCAGGCCTCCTCTTAAACAATTTACGGTTTATCGTAGCCATTCGATCATGTTACCTTTATCTTGATCGTCCCTTTTTGTCCCTCATTGATCTCATGTTGCACCTCTTCGAGATGCACAATGGGCCAACCTTTAGAACCATTTTCCACCTCCACTATTCTTACTCAACCCTACAAACCAGTAGGTGTCAACTTATGATGCTCTATCCATCTATATCCATGACATAATATTCGTTTCTTTTTCCACAATAGCGAAGAGATTTTGTTAGTCTAAAACTAAACCAGTGACTCAAATCCCATATTCCTCTTCATGTTTTCATTTTAATAAATTAAAATAGATATATATTCAATTTATTCTAATTGGATCCTTTGTCTGATCAGAGAAAATTGTCCAAATGGGTCCAAACACATGGCCAATTTTTCAAAAGAGGTCTTTTATTCTTAGAAATTTTTTTTATAAAAAAACCCCACTTTGCGCATCCAAGGATACTTGATCCTTATCCTCTTAAGTCCCCTAATTTTTTTCTGCTCAAATTCCAGAAGCCTCAATCCCTCATTTGATCCATGAAAAAGTAAGGGTTCAGTTTTTCATATGTATCATTTCATCAAAACACACACACACACACACACACACATAAGTATTTACAGAAATATATTTGTACCTATTTCAACTCTTTAGGAATTATTTATGATAAATATTTTTTTAAAATTATGTTCTTTATAAATCCATCATTTATATGGATATATGTAAGGGTTTAATTTTTATGCAATCAAATCATCTTTTTACAAAGATATACACACACACACACACACACACACACACATATATATATATATATGTATCAATAACTATTTATTTTTAGAATATATATAAGACAAGTGTTTTTATTTTAAATTTTATCACTAAACCTATACTTTATAAGGGGATTATTTATTTTTATCAAAGGGATGTATATTGTTTTTATATCATCATTTTATGTATAAGTTATAATGAATTATATTTATGTATATAAATATATGTGTATCAATTTATTTATTAAATGGGGTTAATATTTTATTTCCAAATCTATATAAAAAGTTATAATTTATTCTCAATCTATCGATTTATGGTATATGTTTATGTGTAAATAATGTTTTTAAATGATAATAATTATCATTTTATGTGCCTATTCCAAACAAGTTATCATTTCATGTGATAAATTATATCCTCACCCCTTGGTATGTCATGTATAATTTGGTATGGCCATTATCTAAATTATAAATGACATCCAATACATTTTTAGATGAAGTATGCCTTTTAATTATTTATCCATTTTGTATACAATTTATATATAATGATAGTTTTTTCAAGCATGTGATTCTACTAAATTTTTTTTAGAAACTCCGAATAATATGATGATGACATGTGATAATAAGTGTTATATTCATTTAAATAAAAGTTTATTATGTATGTATTTTTGAAATGTTTTGGGATATGATTTATATGGGTAGGTCCATTGAAATTGTATTAAAAAATTGAAAATAGTATAATTTATGTTATGTGATGATATAGGGAGTGAACCCGTAGGTTTTATGTGAACTATTTTCAATATGAGTTATGAATAGTGGTCTTACGGTTTTTATTTTGGTCTTCCAAGTATCATGAATGAACCACCAAAAAATTACAATTCTCAATGGAGGAATCACAATGATCCTTTTCAATTAAAATTATTTTTAGAAATTAATGTTTTTTTATATTTATTAATTTAGATTCAAATGTTATGAAAATATACTCTTAGTTTTTATGTTTATATTAAGCAAATGATTTAAAATAATAATTTAATTTTTTTGAAACCCCTTACTATAAATTTTAAATGACCACCCCACATTTAAAATTCATTTTTATAGGTTTATAATATTTATTAGTGAATTATTATTCTATATGAAGGTAGTTCATTGAGGATTATTTTGATTATTTAACAGCATTTTGTATAGGTTTTTTGAAATGTGATATTTGTATCTAATTCACCAAAACCTAGACTGGTAAACTTTAATGGAATTTTAAATGATATGTGTATTTTTATTTATCGTTTTATAAAAAAATTTATATACAGTATTTTAAGCATTGAGTTTGGAAGCACGAGCTTAGGTGTAATAGATTTTAAGTGTAGTTCAGTGTTGTGTAAGGATAAATTTATATTCTACATAATCATGATTACGAAATATTGTAAGGATCATAAAATACACCATCAATATGAACATCACTTAGAGTTACTATAATCATGATTTCAGGCTACTTAATAGTGATTTTTAAGATTGGAAGGATCAATTTTTCATTATATTAGAATCATCAATGGTTTATACATGTTTCTAATTTTAATCCATTGGATGACACTATATATAAGTCACTAGATATTTATTAAAATTTATTTAACTAAAATTATTGAGTCATCTAAAAATAATAAGATGATGTTGTTGAATTAAAAAATAAAATGTATGTCATGTATTAAAATGTAATTATGATGACACATTTAATCATATTCCTAGAAAAATATGGAAAGAAATTATTTTTGGTGTGACTTTCACAATAAAATAAGAAGAACCACAACTAAAATATGCATGAAAATTCATGCATATGTGGAATTTTTTTATGATACAAATATTATGGTGTTTTTTGGAATAAAAATAATGAAAGAATAATAATGATTATTTGGGAATTTTAAATGGTAAAATGTGAAAATTAAATGAATTATATTTCATGTATACTAGAAATAAACAGGGAAGAAGATGAATTTGATATTTGTTTTGTCAATATATATATATATTAATACACATCAATGAATGCTTGTGTGATTTTATGCTAAAATAAAAAATACATATACTATTTATTTAATATAAGAGTTTAGAAATAAGATCTGATATTGTTCTCTAAAATAAATAATCCTTTTATCATAGAAAATGAAAAGGAGGACCAATTTTTTTATGTTTCACTGAAGAATTATTATTAAGAAGCAGAAGTAGTAAAAAGAAGAATAAGGAATGATGTAGAGTAATTTAATTTATTGTAAATTCATTGAGAAGAAGAATCCTTGATTTTATGGAAGAAAGGATTCATTAAAATATGTTTTTTTTTAAAATAATATAGATTTTTATACACTACTAAGAGTACATAATAAAAAACAAAGTGTTGTACAAATTTATTTACATCAAGAAATTTGGGGTATGAAACCTGTGATAGAGAACAAGAGAAAAGAATAAAGAGATTTCATGATACAAGGAAAGTATGTTAAGAGGACGAAAATTTAAGAATTACATTGATTTCATGGTATTAGAAAGTACTATAAACACCCAAAAAGAAATTGTAGAGTTATGGGATGAACCATTACCTATTTGAATATTAATGATCATTAAATGTTCATGGATATCCCCTAATTTTTTAGATCACATGTTTATTACTAGTTGGTCTTGTGATTGTGGTTTTTTGTAATTAATTTCAAGTATTAGCTATTATTTCTTAGTATTAAACCATATAATTTTTTTTCTTTTTAGTTTGTCTGTTTGGATGTGTTTCCTCTAAAACAAAACACATGTGAGAATATAAAATGTGAGAATAGTTCACCTATTAATGATAGTGGTAAAATATGAAATGGATTAAAAGTTTTAAATTTTTTAAAAGTACACCAATATTGAATTAACATATATAATTATTTAATACAACCCTATCAGGAACTTTAAATTTTTATGTTTTGTGACTTTACCTTTACGTATCAATCTGGTTACCATTATATATCATTTTTCCTTTTTCCATATTTAATCTTAGTAGAAGATATTATGTATTGTTTAACATAATATATATTAACTCAAATATATTACATATCCTTTTAAAGTATCTTACCAATCACTTTGAAAAATTTACAATACTTTTATATTTTTTCCTCTTTTCCGAATATATTATGTATCATATTTAAAGACATTGCATATCACTATGAATGTTTTTCCTTTTCAAATTTCTTCTCCTCCATGACTATCATACATTTCTAAATATAAGATCTTACATATGTATAGATATTTATTCATATATTCTTTTTCTAACAACATTACTCATTTCATGATTCTTATAATAGAATGATGGTTTGTTCCTTTAACTTTAGAATATATCTTAGTATTTATTTGTTGACTGCAAGTTTTATTATATCGCCTCACACCTCTTCCAAATACTTTCCTTTATATATAAATATATTATATTGTCTCTTTAAATATCTATACTATTGATTCCATGTGATCCAATTCTTTAAATCTTCCTTAACCATTCTAAGAATCCAATCTGATATATTCTAACCTTAAATAAATAAAAAACCTATTGATAATTTATTTGTGTAAAATAAATTGAACACAAACAACAAAAATGCGTTGATAAATAATCTATCACTAACAATCAACATGTGTTGAAAAAATCCAACACCAAAAATAACCCTCAATAGGGAACTAAAACCAATATATATGAGGTTTGAATCTTTTTGAAGTGGGATATGATTTAATTGATACAAAATGTGTTTGATGATTTTAAAATTCACATTAATAAAACATTTAATGAAATATTCAACCAAATCATTGAGGTTTTATGATCTATTCCAATACTTAGTGACGAAATTAATGATTTCGAGATTATAAAAAAATTAATGAAGGTTTTAACCAATTAATATTCCAAAGGTCTCATCTCTTGGATAGGGGAATTTATAAGAAATATTATTGGATGATATGTAAATATGTTTTGTTTCTTATAAAATATATTTCAATTTAATTACTCGAATAAGGATATTTTTTTAAATATATGGAGAATATTCACCTCAATGAAGGTCGATATGAGGAAGAATATATAGGTAATTAATTTTAATATATTATGATGAGTAAATTCAAGAGAGAAATGAGTGTGTTTGAATGAAATATAGCCTTGTCATGGGTTCAATGTGGTAATGTTGGGCAGATTATAGTGGGGTTCTCAAATATATTTGATTATTTTCAAGGTAAAATAGAAACCATAATGAATCATTGGTGGGAATTTCCTTATAAAGGACAATTCAATGTGGGAAATTCATCCAGAAATACATTTTAGAGAATTATATTGGTCAAGAAAGAAAAATAAGATGGTGAAAACTATTTCAAGGTAGTGGTAATAAAATTTATGTTAGATATAGTATGTTCTATTATTTCTATTATTGAAAAATAAAAAACTAAAAGGGATGATAAAAATAAATCAAAATGTTTCGTCGATCTCATGGTTGAACTTGAGAGGGATATAAAATAGCATGGTGTTCATTGGAATAAAAATCAAAATATTGGTGGATTTTTTGAAACACATATATGAATATAAGGTTCATCTCAATGTTGATACTGGCCAACTAGAAAAGGCATTATAGGATTAATCAGCTAATTAAGAAAACCTATGAGATGTAGTAGATTTTAATATGAGTATTGAATAATAATATAAGGTGATTGATGAAATTAATAATAAATTAATATTTAATCCCTTTATGAATAGGTGGTTAAATTGAGAAATAAAATGAAATCAAGTGATTCTAATAATAATTTCTATTTTAGAAATTTTTTAGATGAAGAATAATGAGAAAGGGGAAAGCGAGGGTCAGGGGGGGTTGAAAACGTTATAAGTGATCAAAGAACTAGTGAAATGGGTAATGTGGAGTACTATTTAAGATTGGGGCTGGTGTGGTGGTTACAATGATTAATTGAATTATGTGTTTTGGTGGTATACGGGTTTCCTGGCACTACTATAGTGGGTTTTTTTGTTTGTTCTACTTTTTGGTTTCTTCCTTATTGACGATGGTGGTGTTTTCCGCCCTCAGACGCTCAATTCTCTTCACTTACATCACAATCCTCATTGACTCTCCTAGTGGGATCTGGTGTGGAGATATATTTGGGGTTATGAGATCTATGGTTATATGGTTGTTGGGGTTCTAGGCACGAGTAGAGTCAATTTTCTCTTATGAAGATAGATTCTGGTTTGATAGATCATCATGTTGTTTCTTATTCTATGTTTTCAGTAATGAGGTTTTGTGTTATTTTTTGAATTCATATTATTTTCACTCTTGATGATGTTGTTATTTTTTTAGGTTCAGTGAATTTCATTCAATGTGTGGTGATGTAGTCGATGTCGATGATGATATCAATGGTGAAGTGACAATGTTTCTTCTCGTTTTGTTTCTAAAGGAAAAATTGGGTTTTAGTGACTGTGATTAATGTGTTTATTTCAAGTACGAATACAATGGTTCTGATAATGAGGATCTCAAGTGGGTGGTTCTTGGTAGTGCTTTGGATGATTATTGGTGTTTTAGTGTTTCAAGGTTTGTGGATCAAGGCTCTACCAAGAATTTTGTAGTATGAACACTAATCTCTCTAAACAAAGAAAATGGTTGACTTTTCAATCCACAAGGGTTAATGAACAACCAAGGTATTCTTCAAAAGAAAGATACATATAGAGGGAGAAAATTGAGATGATATTTCTTCTAATTATGTTATCAGTTTTTGGATATATTAGCAAAACCATATCCTATTATTAAGAGGTAAAGATCTAATTGATGGGTGAAGAACCTAGAAGGTAAAAAATAAAGATGATACCATTTCCATCATCCTAAAGAAGAAATTATTTCTCTGGTTATTTATTTTAATTTTAGAATTTCAGGAATAAGTATGTTTTTTGGAGGAAAATATGAAGTGTAAATTGATACCATAGAATCAAAATGTTGATTAACATATGAAAAACTAACATTATTATGTTAGAAAATAGATACTCCCTATTTGATGATGTTGACGATTAAGATTATAGTACCTATGTTGGATAGAAATAAGAGAGTTCATCATATTTATAAACTTAAATGGGAATATATTGAAAGGAAAATAAGAATAATGAGAAGTAAATATTGGAAAAAATGACTCTCAAAACAATCAACAATAATAAAACATATATCGTTAATAGTGGGTGTTCATCCCACATAATAGGGAACATGAACCCCATGAAAAATATAAAATGAAGAGTTGATGTAATAATTCTATTTGGAAATAATTTTTTTAATATAAAATAATGTCGTAAGACCTAACAAGCAACTAATTAGATTTGAAATAGATAATTTTTATATATGGATGGCCTTCGACACAACCTCTTGAGTTTGAGTAAAATCATTGAATCTATACTTGAGTTCACATTTAACTTAAAGGGGTTCTTGAATAGAAGTATGGTTATGAACTCTCTTATGAAGGGATGTAAGACAAATGGTGATCTATATTTTGTAGATAGTAAATAAAACACATGTATTATTATGGTGTAATATTAGAACAACTTATGGAAAGATGGACTAAGCTAAATTAACAAATAAATCATGGTGAACATAACAAACTAAAATATCTAATGGAAATTCCCAACATGAAGATATAATATTGGACAAAATGTGATATATATATATTTTGTGACTACCGAGATGTAACTATCAAATTATTACGTGATTTATAGAAAATATTTCATTACATACATTATTTTTCCATTTTTATGTTTAGAGTTTTATATAATTAATACCCGTCATTAACTAATATAGAACACACTTTTATCATAAAATTGGAATATTCCCAATAAAATTAGATCAAATTAATCTATAATAAGTCCTAAAAATATCTCATAAGTTCTATAAACATGATATTGTTCTATACACATAATGTGTCACAATTTTATTCATAACTTAGGGAAATTAAAGCTTATAAAGTGTGATCTTAAATGATTAGTAAGGGAATGGATATACTAGAATCCATGAAATAATAAACAATTAAATAATAATATGGTATGAACTAAATGATAATGAAAAAAGGTCATATAACTGATCACATGATCTTGAAATAAATCAATAAATGGCATGAAGATATAAATAATCACATATATAATAGTTATACTCATCATAATGATAAAATTCATAATTTTGGACATCATTATCCTATCATTAAGGCCTCATGAAAAGACATATTACATAAATCGGTAAGGAATACCCCAAATACCTATGCTAGTTTGTCTTATTAGACCCACTAATGCATCAAGGGGTTATTTAAGGAACCACTTGTCTCTAATTAACTTCAATTAATTCATCATATAAAGGAATTAATAAACTATATAATTCATAACCAAAATGACTTAGTAAAAAATAAATATTCATATTGAAATAAAAAATTTATGAATTATCAATATTCATGCAATCAATAAATGAAATAAATATATACGTAAGAATATCTATACAAAAAACATATATAGTAACAGGTATATGGTTAAGTAAATAATTTACCTAATAAATAAATATGATTATATTATTATAATAAATCTAAGTAAATAAGGTGGATGATAACAATTGAGCATATCACAAGTGAAACATAAATAATTTGATGTATATTCAAATAGATTAAAAATAATTTCATGAGAAGAACACATTGAATGGTATTACATAGGAACAGATCATGAATTAGATCAGTGGATAATAAAAATCCAGTCACCCAAATGAATAAATGACAATGGAATTTTGAGGGTGATTCATAGAACAATTCCCCTAAGAAGATTGGTATTTTTGAGATAAATAATAAAATGGTAGCCAAATTATAAAAATGTTTTAAAAAAATGTGTTTACGATGGTTATAGATGTTGAAGTCATGGGTCAAATTTAAAATTAATTTTCAAAAAGGTTAAGTAAAAAACTTTGAAAATATACATTTAAAAAAATATTTGATAATGGATCTCTATAAATACACAAAAGGTAATATTAAGGAAATGTAGAGTTGATTAAAGAATTATAGACATTAAAGGTCAATACCATTTAAATAATTTGAAAATAACTTTTTGAAAACAACATCATAAAGGGATAATTAAACATCATTTTGAAATGAATAAATGGGGAAAATGAATGTAACATGTGATAACATATAATTTGGTTTTCAAATATAAATAGAACATTAGAGGGAAAGGAAAATATAAACATGGATAAGAAAGAACTTTTTGAATGAATGTGAGTCAGTCTGAAAATTATTATACATTCCTGGGTGAGAAATTTATCAGGGGTGAGGTATTGAATAAAAAATGTTTCATTATGTAAAATACTAACCTAGGTCAACTAGACAATCCATTCAAGACAACCCTTTATAATGAGGTATAAAAAATATAACATAAACAAGTCTTGAGTATAACCAAAACAAGACATATAACCGGAGTAGAAATCCAAAGAAAGAGAAACAACCAAATCCATACAAACCAATTGAAACAGGATAAACTAGAAAATTATGAATTATAAAAGACCAAAAAGTATCCATGTGATATATTGTGACCTCCATACAAACATAAACCAAAGGAAATAAAAACATTAAAATCCACCATGCATAAACATGCTCTTACCTTTACATGGATTCTGTAATCTTTCACGTGAAACCACGTAAATAAAAAAATAGGGCGTGGGAACAATGTCTTATAAGATAATACCACAAATTATATATGAGTCATAACATAAATAATTATACAGTTCTATATTTTAAAACAAAAACACTTTTACAAATAATTTTCTTAAATCCAAACACATTATTAAAACATTTTCCTTTGGTTATTCATAAACTCATTTTATATAAAAAATTATAGTAATATGAAATGTATAAGTGATAAAGTAGGAATTCATATCCATACAACAAAAGTTATGAAATTAGACACACATCTATGAAATAATCCATCTTTTAAAACCAAGTAATACAACCTCATGTGAAAAATAGGAGAGTAACAATCTTTGGAAACAACCGTCAAGTGATAAATAAAACATAAAAGAAAAAGAACATTGTATTGGTCCATAGACTATGTGAATATGAACTAGAAATAAAAGATCCCAAACCTTGTATAATGTTGGTACAACCAATATCATGTCCTTCCATAGTTTATCTATATCTCAAAAGCATCCCCTAGTGGTTCAACACACACTATGGTCACCTATGTCCCTTTCCCAGCACACTCAAGGTTCCAAATTTTCCAATGTAAAATTCCATTTAAAAACATGATCACATTTCTAGAAAATAGTTTCGATATATTCTTATACAATTTTTTGTTTGAAAATCTATTTCCAAACCAAATTCAACATTCAAACATTAATCAAACACTTGGTGTGCAAAAAATAATTAAAAAAACCCATTAAAAAAATGTATCCTTCCAAGAAATCCCTTAAAAAAATAAATTACGTCAATTCATTGAATAAACCAATTCAATTTTACATTAATGTTAATTGATTAATATATTTATCCTATTGTATAGAAAAACCTACCTCAAAACAGAGGTAAAACCAAACGCCATCGAAAATTGAGACTAAGGAATAGTAGATCCAGTCATCATGATCTTAGATCAATAAGAAACAAGTACAATCCTCCATTAAACCCATTATATCCAAAATCACATCCCAACTAGGTTTTAACAATATTATAGGAGAATAAATCTAGAGTATATCTATGAAGAAGGGGAGAAACCGGATAAAAACCCAACATATCTCGATGTGATCCATAAAGAAAATATATATAGCACATACCATACAAGGGGAGAGAGCTCAAAATAATTAGTTAAGGATAATGAAAAGACAATATGATATTAGGTTTTGACTATTATTAAATTTCAACTAAGGGAAAAGGGGTAAAATCAGATTTTTTCTATCAGTAAGGAGGGAGGTCTCATAGTTTCTTGGAAGACGGTTGGAGTGTTAAACTATATGTAAACCTTCATTGGGTAATTATACTATCCATTATGGGTGGTTTATGGTTAAGAGGAAAATTTGGTTTAACCATGATATAATCATTCAAACCATTTTTTCAAAGGGTGAACGTTTTTTACTAGGGGATGCACGGTTTGGGATAATCGTACTCAAACCATGTGACACTGCTGAACAACTACCAGAACCCGCATGGTTCCCTCGACATGTCACATGATTTGTATAATCATTTCAATACATGTGATATTTCATAGGATCCTCATAAATAATTCTACAAGGTTACCATAAAATTAAATAAACCACGATCCTTAACTGTCTGCCTTATTGGTTTATGCTATGTTTTTTTGTTTTCAACCTCTAATCCCCTAAAATATCCCAAAACCCAAAATAGAAAAACTAAGGACAAAGAAGGCATACCTGTAACCTAGATGGAATCAATCAATACCCAATGTTTAATGTGGGATATCAAATAAAATAGGAAATTAGAGAATGTATCCATCTTATAATAATAAAGCTCAATAAGTAACTTTATCCCCCCAAAGAAACAAAGCTTGAGTTAAAAGAATATCTTATCAATATCATAATCATTGAAGTAATAATATATAGGAAAGAGGTTAATGTGAAACAATTTTATATATATATAAATGAATTTTTTAAAAAATATTTATACAATTAGAGGATAATGTAATTAAACATAAAAGAATGGGGGTTCAAGAATAATCATTATAAATCAAAGAATGGAAAATAAGATATGAAAACCCTTAGAATTTGGTAATAGTATAATCAAAAGTAAAAAAATGGAGATTCCAAAAGATAATTTTAATTCCCATGAAGGGATCATTAAAAATTGGAATATAAAACAATGCAGTAGTAGGTACAACATATAAAATAAGAATATGCGCCTTACTTGAAAACATGCCTTAATGAAATGAAATTTAGACAGAAACCCTTGTGACTTCAGTAAAAAATTAATCAAACACTATTGAAAGAGAAATCATAATATAGAACATTAAATACCAGGAATATAAATGAAATTATTATCTAATATACCAAATATAATGTATAAATGTAAATGAAAATTTGTGCATAAAACAAAACATGTCTCAAGGAGTTGAAATTGAGACTATAGCCATTACATTTAATTCCACTTAGTTGAATATTATCTATCATATTGTAAAAAGTATATTAATCAGATATTTTATAACCTTATTAATACATAAAACCTTTTATAACATCATTTATAACCATTTATTACAAATATATTAGTTAGTTGAATTTTATTTTAAATATCAGATGTTATTAGTTTACCTTATTTTTTGGTACTAGTTTTATAATGGTGATCTCGATACATGTTTATAAATTAAAATTTAATCATTCTAAAATCATTATAGTAACATTAAAATATGTTTTTAAATTATTTATAATTTTTTTAATTTCAATTTTTAATTATTTTATTTCTGATTCATGATGACGGTGTCGATAACGAAATTATTTTAGTAATTTTTAACAAAAATGGAGGTACATTAATAATATGAAACATATTAATATAAAATTTTAAAAAACATAAAAAAATTATTAACTCATTATTTTCTAATTAAACAAGTAGTTATGTTTCCATAGTCAACCGTGATATAAATATATAGTATCTTTCTTGTATGTGGTTAAACCGATCGTAATAATGATTAACTATAATCTATTGGTTGGTATAGTTATGAAAATTATTTTTTGGGAATATTATAATCATTAAATAATAATTATTATATTTTTTATATTTTTTATGTTTTTAATACTATTTAAATATATCCTAATAGATAGTAAAAAACTACAAAAAATGAAATACACCACTTTTGTGGAGGCGATAGTCCACACATATGCATGGGAGACACATTCTATTTCAAAGGAATGGGAGTAATATATGTGATATTATATAATTTATGAATATTAATAAGTTTATAAAAATCATATTAATTCCTCAAATACCCATTTTTAATCATCCATTTATAGTGGTAAAGAAAAATAAAATATGGCATAAACAGAGAACGTATACCACACATACTTATGGTGCCAGTTGAAACTCATTAGAAAGGATAAAAGATTATGAATAAGTCCTTTTGATATTTTAAATTATCAAAAAGAAGCAGAAGGAATCAAAAGACCAAAATTGAAAGGGAGTTGCATGGGAAACCTATGCCTGGGACCTACATAGTAGACCTTCGCATCCCAAAAACCAGCACATGTTCTTCTTATACAGCCCAACGAGTAACCCCTATGATGGAACCCCTAAATTTTAGAGTGATGCAGAAGAACTATATAGCACTATAAATTATGTACCCCTGCACAGAAGAGCTATGTCGAAGATCTATGTGGCCAACCTATCCCGGCAAATTACTTGCCACAAGCCCACTCCTTGCCTTTAAAAATGACCATTGGGCTCCCCATTTAAGCATTAAATAAAGTTAGAAGAACTCTTGAAGATCCCATTGAATAGATCTTTCTCTCAGATCCCCAAAATTTTATTAGGTAGCTTTATAAAACATGATAGAATATAGAATTATATGGGATAATAATGATTGAGATGCTTTCAAAGTTTAAAACATAAAATATTTGATTAAGGATCCTTCTTCTATAATGAAGAAGCATCCTACACAAGGCCAATTCCTTAAGGTCCTACGCCGGGATCTTCTAAAGACACCAAAAGGGACCCATGGTGTTTAGATTTAAATCTCACCCATGTTTTTTCTTCTTAGAAGTTTTTAAGCTTGAATAGTCTTAGTTCCCCAGTGTTATGAATTTTTCAGTCATCACTAGGACCAGCGCGACACACCTATGTGACATACCAATGCTGTAGATCTATGTTGCATAGCTGTACCAAGGACATTTGAATATCTCATTGTTAAACATCTTCAAAGTTACTCATGGAATGATATGTCCTTCCATGGTTCCCTTATCAAAAAAAGAACTATATTGATGCCTCCACCAAATCCTCCTGATATATCAAACCATTGGGAAAGGAAAACCAGCATGTCTCCCATTTGGGTAAGTATATCTATAGTCAAGGATTTCCCACATTCATCTTCTAAGGGAGTCGGGATCCTTGGAATATTTTTAAGTTTGTATATCTACAATAATATAGATCCTAACCCAATAGATGGTGTTGGGAAGTTCCTAGTATTGGATTCTGGCGATGAGACTTTTTCCTCCCATTTTCTTTTCTAAGATTCAAAGACTCAGGTTCCCAATATGCAGAGTGATGGTCCAAAAGAAAAGTCTCCCTTCTTTCCTGCAATCTACTAATAGAATACCTCCTGGAGGAAGAACCTAGTCTTTTGGACTAGACCCAATGACCTTCACTTTTATTTCACATTAAATGGTTCATTGCTCTGTTCCCTTCCCACCATTGTCTTGGCTTCTTTCACCATAGGCCCAACATCTTACATCAATTGACGAGAAAGTGTGTGGTTTTTTGAATCTATAAAATCCTATTGTTTATCACACCGAGTATAAATAATTCAGGATTATAGATTTCTGATGATAATAATATCCAAAAAATCCAGTTAAAATATTGAACTATGTGAAATCTGATTCCAACCATAATTGGGATACGTAGGAAGCTGTCACCCATGCATGAGGTCACTGTATATCCTCTTCTAGAATCCAACCCTAATTCCCTTAATCTGTGCATCCTTATTTGGAGTAAGCCCCAAATTAATCCCCCTAAATCTCCACGAGTTAATAAATCTCTCATGGATCTTGTTATAAGGGCGTCCTATTTTGGAGTAAGCCCCAACATATTTCTCTCAAAGGGTCATACGTCCCTACGAGACTTACCAAACTACATGGGATTTGATTCCCATCTGAGTGGGATACATAAAAGGCCTCTCAAGGTTCAAACCCAACACTATAAATCAACCATATTCTTCTTGGTCTATATTTACAATAGGTTTTAATCTAACGTGGAAAATCATATCCTTTCTAGGTTCCTTGGGCTTCTTAGGCATAAGTACCACACTATGCTTTTAATAAGAACCTTCCACTTAGATATCCTTACCACATGAAATTAAACTGTATGGTCATCTCTATATCACATGACCTTAAAAGATATGATGTGTCCAATTAAGTGGCACCAAACTATGAGGGCTCCAATACATTTCACAAGGATACAGAGGTATCCCATTTATGTGTAGGATCCCAATATCAAAATAACTTTTGTCTACCTAGATGACTCTAAATTACAGAGTCACCCACTAAGTGGATTAAAAAACATAATCATAAAAACAATGAATAAAGGATCTCTAATTAGTATATAAGAGGATACCATTTACGAAGAACCTCAAATACATATGGATATCTCTATTAATGAAGAACCTCAAATACATAAATATGATTCTAAATTCCATACATGCTAATAATTGATTGAAAATTTCATGGGAAACCTACATTATACTTGGTAAATTAATACGGATTCATAAACATATCTTGAATATATAAGAGAGTCCTATAGTAGGCAATAATTCCCCAAAAAATGCGTGATGAGTTCAAACTCCTTGCCTCTCGACCAATGTGAGTTCTTAAGTATTGTATGTCTAAATATAACGAACACCTTCAATTAGGAATTATATAACTTTGGATACCTAACCATTGTATGTTTTCAGTTCCATAAATAAATCTCATAGAAACCATCCAGAAGTAGTGATTCATATCCCGTACACATGTTTTGGGAGAAAAAAATAGTGAACTAGACGTGAATCCTTAACCATGTTTATAGTGTTACCCATCTGTCAGGACCCTATTAATTGATAAAGGAGGTCCAGAAAAAGGAAATTAATCACATATATTTTAATCTAAAATATTATACTTTAATGGAGTTCATTATTTTTGTTTTTTTCATAAATACATGAACTTTATTTCATATATCCCTTCATTCCAAATTGCATCCTTCAAGTTTAGAACCACAAATGCCATGACTGCTACTCAAGCTAGATCACCATCTGCTCAAAGGATGTCATCACCAACTCAGTGTATTCAATGATGGGTCTCCAATGAATTGTTCTGAGAGTACCATCAAAAATTTATTATCCCAACCATGGAGGCTCCCCCACAAGCCCCCCAAATCACGAATAACCCTCAGTCGTTCGGTCAATGGAGACTAGTGGTTTAAAAGCAGACAGTGAAAACCAAAATCTTCAACCATTTTGAGAGTATATCCCTGGAACCCAATCACCAATCCATACCATATACTGGGGAATTATACCAAGATTCCACCATGTCCACATCCCAAAGACACATGGGTCCTTACTGAGGACTCATTCCAACAATCATCACCACAAACACCACACGGTAGTAAACCATCAACATGATGAGGGTGTTATCTTTGGCTGTTTGGCCTAAGTCCCCGAGACTCGAGCATGCTGGAAAAAATGCCAAGGACAATGGTTAGCCAACATTGTGTAGGATATTAACTCTTACCCCTCTGGATAATTCCATCAACCCAACGTGGTGACAAATGATGAACGAGCACGTACACCCATCTCCATTAATTCCACCGGCCAGCAAACTCATCTGGAAGTTCCCAACCAATATAATTGTTAAAATATGGTAGAGTACCATGATATGACACATAAAACTGCTTAAAAACTAAAATCTAGTCAGTAGAATCATCTAAATGCATTCAATGAATCTTTCCAATCAAATATGGTGGAAACTTGTGAGCAAGAACATACACTTGCTTATACTAACCAATCCTGTGAGAAGTATTGTCTATCAGCATTGAAAGAAATCTGTTGATTATTCTTAAAAAAAATAAATAGCAGGAACATACACCATACAACATCCGTAGAGCCTTATAATAGTCTAATTTGGCAGCACACAGAAAAGTTAGCTGAAAATCTCCAACAACAAACCTGTGGACGATTCAATTATTTTCCCCCACACATGAGTACTGTCAGTGTCCACTAACATGAAAGGGAGGAAAAGATGAGGTAAACACACCTATTCTAGATAAGGAATGGACATATATTCTTGTTCTGGTCATCGAAGTCACCAAAAAAATTTAACAATGGTGAATGGGTAGACAGAAATTCCTTCCCATATTCTGGAAGCCTACCGAAATTTCATAACGACAACATCAGTAGTACCAGAGGGAAAGACATATAATTCTACCCCCACAACCAGGATGACTTGTAATCATTCCATCCCGAATCAGATAAATACCTCTATTCCAATCTAGGAGGGTTATATGGAATACTCCCCAATATCATACAGACAACCAGATTGGGAACATAAACCCTTTTTAATTTGAGATAATCGACCTATTCAGAAGACCACTGCAAGGAAAGAACATACACCTACCCATGATAACCATTTCTCCTATAAAGTAGCCCCAATTGTGTGTATTATACAATCTAACAACAAGTCTAACAAAGAAAAGTTTGAAAATCAAGAGTCAATCTCTGATTTTTCTCATCTTATTATTGGAGTTCATGATTCCCTCATACATGTATCTATTGAAACTCAAGATCCTACCCTCCCATTGACAAATTATGGAATTTATAGCAGTATTTAAGAAGTTACCCATTGTAAAATTCATCATTAAGGATTTATTCATGATAATATAGAATATGTAGATAATTTTTCTCTCGATGAAGGCTGTAGAAACCCTCCATGTGGCTAGAAGACCGTGGAGTAAGATGATTTGTCCCTAGTTGTAATTCACTAGGGTGGTCCTCCGCATGATGGAATTCACTATGAATATTATTTCCACTGTAGTGTTTAACATTATCAAGTTAATTCAATAATTGACAGTGTAGTGATGAGAAAGCCCTCTTATCTCGAGGAAATTTCAAACATAAGTGCAATCATGTCTATTGCCTTGTTACTAATAGGTTAATTACTTTATCAACCAGAAGACAACCCATGGTGATGATCATCCATTGAACCTCCCTTAGGTCATTTACCCTATAATAAGGAAGATGAAAAAAATAATTGATCCTATTGCTTGTGATAAAACAATTGAGAAGCATCCAATATGATCAGACCAAGTTGAGAAATCTCTAGAAAAATATGGGGAGGATATTTTGAATATGATAAAACAACTGGCTAAGGTTAAACTACTAGTCATGTTCTAGCATTTGGAAACCTCTCAAAACAACATTCTAGAATTGATGGTAGAATATTTCATTGATGATATCTGCCTCAACATATGGAATACTATTCAACATCTAAAAGCCAAAGTATTACCATATGATGAATATAAATGTCATGTCAAGGTAATAGAAGTATTACAATGTGAACATGACATGGAATCTCTCCATGTTTCCCGATATCCAATGGTTGAGTATCAATAAGTAGATTCTCATTGTGCATGCCTTAATGCATTAAAGAAGTTGCAGCGATTGATTGTGGAAACGTCATCTAGTGTTTATATCATAGGATGGGGTGCACACAGAACATTGAATTTCATAACACTCCAAACTCAACAAAGTGCGCCAAAATTGGTCTCATGCAATGTTATTTCCTCAAGCCAGAAATAACAAAGAAATTACATTCCTAACTGAAGAAATGATCACCAACAACATACCTTCATCGGTTTTCACCAATGTTTATCCCAAAGAGAGAAACTTGTCGATATAATTTTTCATCAATAATTAGATAACATTAAGTAGGACTACTTCTTAGAGGATGTTATCTATCAGATTGCGAAAATGTCTCAAATAGAAAAAAAAGTATTCTAAAATAAGAAATTTAAGAGGTTGTAGGATAATGTACACAACCAATGTTCAGACCATAATTTTTTAAAGAAGAAGTTTATCTAAGTTAATATCAGCCATAAATGTTTAGAAACCTCCCCATCCCATAGGGCATGGGGATTTTTAACCCAAACATTGAAGTTATCAAACAAAGTTTGAAGGTTTGAAGAAGAATAATAGGAACAACCCCAGGCTTTAGGGCTGGGGAATTTTTCAAATACATAATCCACTCTTCAACACATGTTAGTTTTCTATCGATTAAGGAAGAAACAAAAAAAATTAATGCATAACTAAACTATCCAAGGATTCCCTTCAGGTTACTGTCCATTAAAAAATTATCAAGAAATCAGCATATAAGAGAACAAAGTTTCTTAAAGGGCATATAAGGTGAGGATCTTACAAATATACTGATAGAATGTTGTAAATACATTATTTTTCAGTGAATGTAATTATTACCATTATGTAAGATTCTCTAAAAAATGATTCCAATTCAAGGGAGTTGGAGAATGAAGTTATTATTCATAATAAGTTTACAACGGTGAAAATGAAGGAGGTGTGCATATGTGAAATCAGAGGCTTACCTAGAATCTAGGTATTCCCTCAAGTAACCAACTACCACATCTTTAAAAGGAATCTAATAAGATTAAAGTTAAAGGTCAGATCATGTCTCACTTTTCCATTAAAGAGGATAATCTATTTCTATTGAAGAAATATTTTCCCAAAAAGAGGGAGAGATGAAGGAGTTGAAAAGACTCAGTGAATAATTACTATGAAGTAGAATTCATTTCAGACATGATCCATAAGAAGATCCCCATCTTGCACAACCTATAGGAGCTCCTTAGCAAAGAGGGTGTGATGAAACTACAAATGTGGATTATAAATTCCTCCATTGGTTACACATCCATAACATGATAAAACATATCCTCACAAGCCTTTCCCCATGGTCTATCAAAGACAAATACCAGTAGTGCCACCACCAGTGGTTTTTCTTGTCATCACGCTGGTACAAGCTCCAACTGCAATACATGTGTAGGTCCCATCTCATCCATATATTCATCAATTACTTATGAATATAATTTAGGCATTACCAAATCAATTGGAAGCTATGAATGATCGGCACACACCAGTAAAAGTAGAAAATAATGCTTATCCTGAATGAGTAAACCCGATCCCTCCTCCACCAAACATTTTTATTACCACATTTCTAATATTTAATGGTTTGGGAGATCTGAAGCAGTACTTACCAAATTTTGATTCTTGTTGTGATCCCATTATGGGGACCCCTCAATAATAATATGTCATAATGCTAAGATGTTTTTGAAATCATTACAGGGACCAGACTTTGTTTGGTATGAATGTTTGCAGTCTCATTCAATTACTTGATGGGAAGACCTCCATTACAAATTCTTTTTCCAATTTAACTAAATGCTATAGAAGACTAAAAATTTTGATATTACGAATAGAAAACAAAAGAATAATGAAAGAGTTTCAGATTTCATTACTCGATGGAAAGGATTAACATATTTATTAATTCTACCAATCCCTCAAGAAGAGTTGGTACCAATCTACATGGAAAATCTATGTGATGAGTTACACACACCACTAATATCAATAAAATAAAAAAAGGGTTTGAGACCTAGCTTCAATCACCCATTAAGTTGATAATTCCATTGAGGAAACCAAAGATAAATCTTATGTAATCCCAACAGATCCGTGAAGGATAATAGGGATAGAAAAGGTTGCATTAATTACACTCAAACAAGCACCTATAACTTCTTATACTTCAAAATATTCATCATTCCATAACTCTCTACCTTCCGAGCATCAGTGTCAATGAACACATCATCAAGACAATATAAAAGATCAAAGGCAGAGAAAATTTGAGCAATTAAATAACAAAGTCTATTCTTTTCGGAATGAGTAGGTTCCCAGTTACTTCATTTCATCTTTTGAAAAAAAATTGTTTCAGTTTACAAGGTCGAAGAAACCAAATAATGAAAGAGAGGAAGATCTCCCAAATTAATTCCCTTTCATAAAATAGTGGGGCATCCCATTCAAGAGTGTTTTTTTCAAATAGATCCTTAAAAAAATGGTAGACTCTGAACTAGTGAAATGGAAAAGTTCATCATGTCATGTAGAATGTGTTACTACTACCTATCCAAAGGAATAATAAGGATAGTATGAAGTCAAAAGAAAAAATTCATAGAGGTATGATGATTGGATGGTTAAGAAAACGATCAATCGAACTCATGTAATTCTACGAACATAGTTGAAAAAACCAACTGTTCCTCCTTCCACATCCAATATAGAAAATCCATCTTCATCAAATATCAGTCCTTCAATGGACAATCTTCAATGAAAGAACATAGTGAGAATGATAAAGATAAGTTAGGAGAATATGATCTTGTGTGAAGGCCAAATTTGTACTTGAATTTCAAAAATTTCATAAAAATCTCTTAAAATCACAGTCACTGCCCTGCGAAATGGTACTATAAGAACTGACCATTCAAATAGAATCTTCATCTGATGAGGAATTGATCATCGGGTCTGTCAATATTATCCACTTTACAGACCCCTATGCAAATGGAGATTTTATTTATGAACCTGAATTCCATGTACCCGATTGTGGATATAGGGGAAGAAGTCAAAGTTGAGGATACAGGGGTTGATGTGGATATGTTAGAAGCCACTGTTTTAACTACACACCTTCCCGAACCATTTATACAGATGAAACCCATTGGAGATCCCTTTAGCGGGCTCTGTAAGAAAAAGGGTACTCTACCACACATGATAGCATTACCCCTGAAATAATCATCTTGGAATACTGATTAGATGAAATACCACCACAATATCAGTAGTCATACAGACCTAGTCAGTCTAATCTACTAAGAGAAGAAGTATTTACAGCCTCTATCCTGACATATGGTACATCTACATCAGGAGCATCAACATCCAAGGAACCTGTATAACCCCATATCTATGCTAGAAAATGTAGTCCTTTGCACCAAAAGTTTGATATTTTGAAAAAACTATCCCATGTAAAAACCAAGTTATTAATCCTTGATACTATGAATCTATCAAAAGATCTTTTAGAATAACTTATTGAGTCTTTTCCATGTCCCCAAGAGTTTGAAACTGTGGTTGATGATTCTGAGGTTTACAGTATAGTGAATGATCTTACAAAATGTCATGCAGTTATATCTTTAATTGATCAAGATGGAAACGATATTTTAAATATATTGATCAAGACCTTTTATTTATCTAGTAGGGTTAATGATACAGACATTCGATGAGCCGTTATTGATAAGGGATCATGAGTAAACCTTATTCCTATATGTGCACTTCATCGATTGGGTCTCACTGAATCTAACTTATCTCCCTACATATTGATGTTTCAAGGTTATGAAAAAATGAACAAGAACCTCTAGGTGAGATTACACTTATAAATCAATTTTAGGATCTTGTCTCTTTCATGGTTGTCTAAAAAGGACACAACTTTCAACATTCATCTTGAAAGTCCTTGGCTACATCAACACGCAACCATTCATTCATCATACCACCAATGTCTCAAGTACTTGTTCAATGGTCAAATTAGGACATTTCATGGTGAAAAGGATCCATTCAAAACATGTGATTATCAATATATTAAGGCAGAATTCTATCCCACAAAGGGAACAAATTTTGTGGAAAAAGATATAACAATAATCAATGCTCCATATGCTCTGGAAAAGATCCCATCTAACCCATTCAATCATCTCAGTGTAGATTATATGTTACCTATAAATCAAATTTAAAGGATAGATCCAAATCCAAGAACTCATCTAGTGACTTCCATAATGTCAGTTGGGGAAATCGAACCTAATAGTATGAGAGAAATTGTTGATCTATAAAGTGGCGGTGAAAGGTTAAATAAAGACTTCTTCTTTTCATCCACCGAAATTCAACAAGTCTTTGATTCATTATTTAGGCTATAATAAGTTGTTTAATTAGTAGATGAAGACAAGGATATTGACCCTCATACCATAACTTTTCCTTTAATGCTCTAGGAAGATCCTTCATTGTCATTAGGGTCAGAAATGGTTTCCTCTTCTTAAAGGTGTCCAAATACTGACTCCTCCCATAGCTCTAAAAGTCTTGCTTCATCACCTACCCTTTAATAAGAACAAGTGTAATGACCCAATGTTTCATTAATGGAAATCCATCTTGATCTAATTAATTTTCTCTTTATGTTTATATAAAATGTCAACTTCTTTGGTTTTATGTTATGAATTTTGACCGTTGCTAATATAGTCATTGAACAGTGATCACATGATTAGTATAAATATAGGGCTTTAACAAATCCAATTTTACTCCGACAAAGGAAGTGATGGCCTCATCCAGTAGAATTTCCCCATATGAAGCCCATTTGTCGGAGCTCAGAAAAGAGGTGGCATCCTTAGACTTCACTCTTGACCAAGCCCAAGATGAGCTTCATCATGTCACGCTTGAACGAGACCGTCTACGGGAGAAGTGGAAGTTGATAGAAATTACTACTCGAGTGATGTTATCCGAGCCACCCCAAGAGTCTGTCACCATCGCACACCTTACCCTTAGGTCTTATGTGTTTTTTAAGGGGTTACATAACAAATCGCTAGTACTGCGTTCATGTATATTATTTTTGTATATAATAATGAATATACCTCCTTGTATTTTTTGATACATTGTAAATAGTTTTAAAGTACAAATAGTGTTTTTAGTTATTATATAATTAAGAATTATATTTTTTGTAAATTAAGGTATTTTCGAATTAAATAATATTTTAATAAAATATTATTATTATTAAATTAATTTATAGTAAATATAAATGATCTTATAATTTTATGAATGAAATTATAATTTTTATTAAGGTTTGAAATCCATTTCTGTCAAAACCTGTGAATTTTCGATAAATATCGGTTTTTATTTTAAAACTGAAAATTAACATATTTAGAAAATTATTTAGATAAAATAAATGTTATTTCTAGAATCAGGACGTCGAAATTATCGAATGGTGAATTTTTCATAATTTTCTAAGACAGTCAAATTTTTGGGTAAAAATTAAATACCGTTTAAATATATAATGTGTTTTATGACATCATAATGACCCAATAGTGTTGTAATAAAATACTATAAGCATTATGTTCGGCCCATATATGTTTTAACATTAAAATAATGTGATTTTAGGGTTTGTTTGACTTACTTTTCAAAGCATTAATGGACTCCTCAAGGCTTATTAAACACCTTGTCTTTTTAAATTAATTTCCATGGGAGTGTGACTCACCTCCACATAAGAAACACTATTATTTTAAGAATTTAGGACTTTTTCCTTATAAAATATTTGTTTCCTCTTTCATTTTCTAAAAACCATGGGCAAAAACCATGGGATGGTTTGTGGTTTGGATTAATTTAATTTAAGGGGTCCCAAACCTAAATAATAATGAATTCCCTCACCTTTCTAATATAAACCCACCCAAGATCACAATTCCTCCTCACTCAAAGCCTTCGGAGTTCATACAACCTCTGCCCTACTCTCTCTAGAATCTCCCCAAGGTTCCTCTCACAAGCCTCTCTCTAGCCTTTGGAAGCCCACTTCAATGTAAGGGTTTTTTCTTCCTTTCTCATTTTTTTCAATTTTCTTTAAGTTATTTTTCCATTTTAATTTCAATTATGAATGTTAGGGTATGGTTTCTATCCTCCCTAATACTGCCCTATTTATGTTTGAATTATAGGAGACCCCTTTCTCTCTCATTAAATGCCTCCCATGTACACCTGTTACTATGCCGAAATTCCGAAAGGAACTTCTCTCTCCTCTTTTACATTCAAGCAATACTTTTGTATCAGGAATATAAATTCCATTACAATTATTGGGACATGTATCTATATGACCTCCTTACCATCCATTACATATAGATATTATTATGAACCCCTTTCTCTCACATTAACCATTTTTATGAATCCTTATGTCACGTCATTACGCTATCGAAATCGCACCGATTTTTGTAAGCCAATGCCACTGTGTAGTGAATACCATGACCATTTCTCCATAAAGGGTATTCACCTTTATGCACATTTACTTATTGATTATAAATTTTCATATCTGAATTCCAAATTTCTTTATCTTGGAATAAATGACTATGTTTTATGAATACATGTTTTACGATCCATGTGGCACACTTATGCATGAAATGAAATGTTTATGAAGGGTGCGCCGTTATAGCGCTCCAATGCATTGGGTAAATTATAGTATTATGATACGTCATGTGAAATGAGTGTTGACTCATGATAATTCAAGTGAAACGAGGGTTTAATCGTGATTTATGTGCAATGTGGATTTACTCATGCTCCATGTGCAATGAGCCTTGGCTCATGCTAATTCCATGTTATGTGTTGTTACCACATTTCCAGGTTATGATTATCATGATTTATCATGACTTTTTGATCATGTTTCTCTTATTCTATATTGATATGCCTATTGTCTAACATATATTTTAATCCTCATGTTATTATATATGTACTATCTTACTGGGCTTTATAGCTCACCCTTTTTTATGCATGTCCTCAGGTTATCCCATGCAATGCTAAGTACGAGGGAATATAGTGGTCATGTAAAGGATTTTTTCAATAAAGATGTTGTATTTCATGTTGTATTTTTTTATGTAATGATCCAAATCCCCAAAGAAACTAAACCTCTCGATGTTCTTTGTCGTATCAAGTGATGTTTTATGTAATAAATCATGTTTAAGTTTTAATAAAAGCATGGTTTTCATAATTGGTATCAGAGGATACGTTTAGTTATTTTTGGTATTAGGATTATAAAACCCTAGAAAATCTTTAGAGACAAGACTAGGTATAATAAAAACATCCCTATGTTTTGGTAAGAACTGAGTAAGTGGTTTATGAAACAAATACATTCCTGTCTGGATACGAGCAGGTAGAGGTGGCTCTGGCATAGATGTATCCTAGGGGTAAAACCCAAAAACACCGCTTTGAGCTAAACTCGAATGGGAACTGGTGCATGACAACGGGCCTTGTTGCACTCTTGGTTACGACACTCCCGAGGGATATGTTTTGATAAATTCACAGTCTTAGTATAAACCCTTATTAAAGGGAAAAAAAAAATTCCCCTAATAATATATGTTAGAAAGTAGATCATGAAAAGCCTAGGTTGAAGCCTATAGACTCATGAGTTAAGGAAATAAAAGTTTATTTTTAAGTCATAAACTTTTGTATTTGGATTACCCTTTATGTGTTACCCCTAACTTTCATTTTATTCTAGCCAATGGCCGGTAATATGAGGACTCGGTCTAATAATCATTGTTAAGATCAGTGTGATGACTGTACTAATGAGATTCCCAATCCAATGGGAGCAGGAATCATGAACTTTGTCACACTTCTCTCTCATCTATCTCGAGTTTTGAATAGAAACACGGGTCAAGAAGAATGTTCAACCCCCCCCCCTAATAGATAACAAGTCGCTATCGATAACTTCATGAGACAATGGACTCCTACTTTTAGTGGATCATTCGATCCCACGATCGCTGAACAATGAATCAACTCAATTGAAAAGATCTTCTCCATCCTTCAATGTTCTGAATAAGAGAAGGTTCTCCTGGTGGCTTATCGTATGGAGGGTGAAGCTGATCAATGGTGGACGTTGATCAAAAATACTAAGCCTGTGGAGGATATCAAGGAATTGGAATGGAAGGATTTCCGGAAGATGTTTTTTGATAAATATTTTCCGCTCACCCTCCAGCATAAGATTGAAAGGGACTTCCTTTCCCTCAAGAAAAAAGACGAATAATCTGTTGGAGCGTATGAGGAAAACTTCACAAGGCTTACATGATATGCTTCTGGCTTTGTCGTTACCGCTGAATGCAATGTTGACAGCTTCTTTGATGGTTTGAAACCTAGCCGACAGAAAGCATTGGTGATCTGTGACTTCGACAGCTATGAGGAAATTGTCCGATGTGCCCTCAAGGTCAAAATGGAGATTGGAGAATCACAGGGGTATCATGGGGATAAGAAGCCTAAGGTGGAATTCAATGCTGGTGGACTGATAGATAAATCCAACGGTGCTAAGAAGATCCAGCACCCCACTTGCCAAAAGTGTGGAAAGAAGCACCATGGAAATTGCCTTAAGGGGACGGGGAAATGATTTAGGTGTGGAAGAGAAGGGAACCTAGCTGTTAACTGTCGGCAAGAAAGACCCGCGGCTGAAACAGAGGAGAGGAACACTCCGTTCGAACTTCAACACATTGTTCAATGCTACAAATGCAAAGAACCGGGGAATTTTGCAAATCAGTGCCCTAATCTAATGGTTTTTGAAGGCAAACAACAACCCCGAAGGAAAAAAGGAAGAGCTTTTTTCATCATTTCTGCCGAAGTGAACCCCAACAATGAAGTGGTGATAGGTATGCTAGTTATTCATTCAAGAATAGTGAAAACACATTTTTATTCAGGTTCTATGCATTCTTTTATATCTCGAAAGTTTAGTAGAACAATCCCAGCACCACAAAAAACCATTGAAGTGAAGATGTCGGTGAGTATGAAAAATGGGGCAATCATTGCATCCCATGAGTATAAATCCTCCACTATTTTTATATGTGGATTTAATTTCCCAGTGAACCTCATCATAATCCCTCTTTTGTAATTTGATGCAGTTCTTGGCATGGATTGGCTTTCCTTATATAGAGCCAACATAAATTGTCGGGAGAGGGAAATCACACTCCATATGGAGAATCGACCCCCGATTCATTACAAGTGTCAGGAGGAAGATGGATCTCCTTTAGCTCCATCATCACAAGCATGGATATTACGTCCCTATGAGAATGTGTATCTGGCTTAGATGATTGAGTCCAAGGAAGAAACCATCATTGAAGAAGGGCCTATTGTGAGGGAATTCGCGGAAGTGTTTCCCGAGGAACTGCCTAGTCTTACTCCTAGAAGAGATGTTGAGTTCTCAATTGAACTTATACCTAGGGCTTTACCAATATCCAAGACACCATATAGAATGGCTGTTGTTGAGATTGAAGAGCTGAAGAAACAACTATAGGATAATCTGGATAAAGGGTTTATATGCCCAAGTGCTTCACCATGGGGTGCACCAGTCCTCTTCGTCAAGAAGAAGGATGGGTGAATGTGGCTTTGTATCGATTATCGTGAACTTAACAAAATCACGATAAAGAACAAGTATCCTCTGCCATGGAATGATGAATTTTTTGATCATCTATGTGGATAACAATACTTCTCTAAGGTGGACTTGCGGTCGGGATATTATCAAGTAAGGGTGAATAAGGAAGATATCCCCAAGACTGCTTTTCGCACAAGATATGGTCTCTATAAATTCATAGTAATGCCTTTCGGACTCACCAATGCTCTAGCAATCTTCATGGACTTAATGAATAGAGTCTTTAGAGATTAGCTCGATGAATTTTTGGTAGTCTTTATAGGTGATATTCTAATATACTCCAAAACCAAGGAGGATCATGGGGAGCATTTAAGAACTCTACTAGAGACTTTACGCAAGGAGAAGCTCTATGAAAAGTAAAACAAGTGTGAGTTCTGGTTGAAGGAGGTATCATTCTTGGGACATATCATCACAAGAAATGGGATATCTATGGATACCTCCAAAACAGATGCAATTGAGGGATAGCCGAGGCTAACATCGGTATCGGATATCCGTAGCTTCATAGGGTTAACTGGATATTATCGACGATTTTTGATAAATTTCTCATGATTTTCCAACCATCTTACAAGCTAACTCGAAAGGGAGTAATGTTTTCTTGGTGTGATGAATGAGAAGAAATCTTCAAGGAGTTGAAAATAAGGCTTATCACTGTGCCCGTGCTCACATTACCCACAAGTGGGGAAATTTTTGTGCAATTCAGTGATGCTTCGAAGAAGGGCTTAGGCTGTGTGCTGATGCAGAATGATAAAGTAATTTCTTATTCCTCAAGGAAGTTGAAAATCCATGAGTGAAACTATCCAACACATGATCTAGAGTTGGCAGCGGTGATCTTTGCCTTGAAAATCTGGCGGAATTATCTCTATGGAGAGAAATGTGAGATATATACTGACCACAAGAGTCTTAAATATATATTCACATAGAAAGAGATTAATATGAGCCAGAGAATATTGATAGATCTCATCAAGGATTATGACTGTTCAGTACATTACCACCCTGGGAAAGAGAACAAGGTGGCAGATGCCCTAAGTAGAAAGGACCCAGCTATTCTATCAATGATGAGAATTGAGAAGAATCCAATCTTCTTAGACTTGATGAAGATGGACATGGGATTCATAAAGAATGGAACATAATCAATACTTTAACAAATTATTACTCAACTGTCTCTTTTGGAAAGGTTAAACGATGCGCAAAAGGATGATGTGGGAATTCAGGAAAAGTTGGAAGCTATCAAAAAAGGGAAATCCTCAGAGTTTAATGTTAATGAAGAAGGAATTGTGTGGGTTGGGAAAAAATATGTGTTCCATCATGTCCAGATCTGAAGAAGGAACTTTTGGATGATGCAAATAGTTCAAATTTCTTTATTCACCCAAGAAGCACAAATATTTATCAAGATCTCTGAGAAAACGTTTGGTGGGATAATATGAAGAATGAGATCGCTGAATATACATCAAAGTGCCTGGTGTGTTAGCAAGTGAAGGAATAGAGACAGATGTCTAAGGGGATGATGAAACCATTTCCCATACCATAATTGAAATGGGAGAACATCACCATGGACTTTGTCACTGGACTTCGGAGGACATCCTAAGGCAACAATGCAATCTGGGTTGTTTTGGATCGTCTTATAAAGACTTCACACTTCATTGCTATTCGGAAGGATTTCTCATTGGATCAACTCACATGGATATATATCAGGGAAGTGGTAAGGTTTCATGGAGTACCACAATCTATTTTGTCTGACCGAGATCCAAGATTCAACTCTATGTTTTGGAAGAGTCTTCAACATGCTCTGAATACTGAACTGAACTTCAATACGGCTTATCATCCTCAAACTGATAGCCAATCTGAGTGGAATATCCAAACACTTGAGGAAATGTTGAGAGCATTCTCAATGGACATTAAAGGAATATGGGATCAACATATTCCTTTGGTTGAGTTCTCTTATAACAATATTTTCCACTCGAGCATCCAAATGGAACCATATGAAGCCCTGTATGGGAAAAGGTGTAGAACACTGACATGTTGGGATGAGGTCGGTGAATGTAAGCTTCTTGGACCAGAAATGGTCGAGGAAATGGTAGAGAAGGTGAAAACCATTCAGCAGCATATCAAGACAGCTCAGAGTCGACAAAAGAGTTATACAGATAATCATCGATGAGACCTTGAGTTTAAAGTTGGAGACATGGTGTTTCTACGCATATCTCTGTGGATGAAGGTCATGAGGTTTGGAAAAAAAGGAAAGTTATGTACAAGGTACATCGGCCCCTTCAAGATTCTTGATCGTGTTGGGGCAGTGGCCTATCGACTAGAACTTCCACCTACCACGGCCAAAGTACACGATGTCTTTCATGTATACCTCTTAAGGAAGTACATACCGGACCCTTCACATGTACTCTCTTCTTAGGTGGTACAATTGGAAGATGATCATTCTTATGAGGAGAAACCAGTAAAGATCTTAGATCGTAGAGAAAAAGATCTACGAAATAAGAAAATTCCCCTCATCATGGTGTTGTGGATAACCCACAAGTTTGAATAAGCGACTTGGGAATCAGAGGAAATGATGAAGCTGAGTTACCCACATCTATTTTAGTGTGGGAAAAGGAAAATTTTGAGGGTGAAATTTATTAAGGGGGAATATTGTAACGACCCAATTTTTCATTAATGGAAATCCCTCTTTATCTAATTAAATGTCTCTTTATGTTTATATAAAATGTCAACTTCTATGGTTTTATGTTTAGAATTTTTACTTTTACTAATATAGCCATTAAAGAGTGATCGCATGATTAGTATAAATATAGGGCTTTAATAAATCCAATTTTACTCAGACAAAGGAAGCGATGGCCTCATCCAGTAGAATTTCCCCATACGAAGCCCATTTGTTAGAGCTTGAAAAAAAGGTGGAATCCTTGGGCTTTGCTCTTGACCAAGACCAAGCTGAGCTTCATGATGTCAAGCTTGAACGGGACCGTCTACGGGAGAAGTGGAAGTTGATAGAAATTACCACTCGAGCGATGCTATCTGAGCCACCCGATGAGTCTATCACCATCACACACCTTACCCTTAGGTCTTATGCGGCTGTTTTAAGGGGTTGTGTAACAAATCACTAGTACTATGTTCATGTATATTATTTTTTTATATAATAATGAACATACCTCCTTGTCTTTTTTGATTCATTGTAAATAGTTTTAAAGTAGAAATAGTGTTTTTAGTTATTATTTAATTAAGAATTATATTTTTTTAAATTAAGGGTTTTTTGAATTAAATAATATTTTAATAAAATATTTTTATTATTAAATTAATTTGTATTAAATATAAATGATCTTATAATTTTATGAATGTAATTATAATTTTTATTATGGTTTGAAAGCCATTTCTGTCAAAATCTGTGAATTTTCAATAAATGTCAGTTTTTATTTTAAAACTGAAAATTATAATATTTAGAAAATTATTTAGATAAAATAAATGTTATTTCTGGAATCAGGACTTCGAAATTATCGAACGGTGAATTTTTCATAATTTTCTGAGACAGTCAACGTTTTGGGTAAAAATTAAATATCGTTTAAATATATAATGTGTTTTATGACATCATAATGACCCAATAGTGATGTAATAAAATACTACAAGCTTTGTGTTCTACCAATATATTTTTTACCATTAAAATAATGTGATTTTGGGTTTGTTTGAATTACTTTTCAAAGCATTAATGGACCCCTCAAGACTTATTAAACACCTTGCCTTTTTAAATTAATTCCATGGGAGTGTGACTCAACTCCACATAAGCAAACCTGTTATTTTAAGAAGTTCGGACTTTTTCCTTATAAAATATTTTTTTACTCTTCCCTTTCCCAAAAACCATGGGCAAAAACCATGGTATGGTTTGTGGTTTGGATTAATTTAATTTAAGGGCTCCCAAACCTAAATAATAAAGAATTCACTCACTTTCCTATATAAAACCACCCACGCTCCCACTTCCTCCTCACTCAAAGCCTTTTTAGTTAATCAAACCTCTGCCCTACTCTCTCTATAATCCTCCCAAAGTGCCCCAAGCTCCCAAGAAGCCTCTCACAAGCCTCTATCTAGCCTTTGGAAGCGCACTTCCAAGTAAGGGTTTTTTCTTGCTTTCTCATTTTTGTCAATTTTATTTAAGTTGTTTTCCCTTTTAATTTCAATTATAAATGTTTTGGTATGGTTTCTCACCTCCCTCATACTACCCTATTAATGTTTTAATGATGGGATACCCCTTTCTCTCTCATTAAATGCCTCCCATGTACACCCATTACTATGCCGAAATTATGCAAGGAACTTCTCTCTCCTCTTTTACATTCAAGCAATACTTTTGTATCATGAATCTAAAATCCATTACAATTGTTGGGACATGTATCTATATGACCTCCTTACTGTCCATTACATGTAGATATGATGAGGAACCCCTTTATCTCACATCAACTATGTTTATGAATCCTTATGTCATGTCGTTACGCAGTCGAAATCATACCGATTTTCTAAGACAATGCCATTGTGTAGTGAATACCATGCCCATTTCTCCATCAAGGGTATTCAACTTTATACACATTTACTTATTGATTATAAATTTTCATGTATGAATTCCACATTTCTTCATTGTGGAATAAATGATTATGTTTTATGATCCATGTGGCACACTTATGCATGAAATGAAATATTTAAGAAGGGTGCGCCCTTATAGCGCTCCAATGCATTGGGTAAAGTATAGCATCATGATACGTCATGTGCAATGAGTGTTGAATCATGATAATTCAAGTGAAACGAGGGTTTACTGATGATTTATGTGAAATGAGGATTTACTCATGCTCCATGTGCAATGATCCTTTTCTCATGCTAATTCCATGTTAAGTGGTGTTGCCACATTTCCATGTTATAATTATCATGCTTTATCATGCCTTTATTTTCATGTTTCTCTTATGATCTTTTGATATGCCTATTGTCTAACATTTATTGTACTCCACATGTTATTCCATATGTAATCCCTTACTCGGATTTATAGCTCACCCTTTTCTTATGCATGTCCTGAGGTTATCCCATGCAATGCTAAGTATGAGGGAATGTAGTGGTCATGTAAAGGATGTTTTCAATAAAGATATTGTATTTCATGTTTTACATTTTTATTTATTGATCCTAAGACCTAAAGACACTAAACCTCTCGAACTTCTTTGTTGTATCAAGTGATGTTTTATGTAATAAATCATGTTTAAGTTTGCAATAAAAGCATGGTTGTCATAATACGAAGAAGTGAAACACGAGGAAAAGGAAGAAGGGAAAGACTAGAAAGATCTCAAGGATTACCCTACAGCATTTGAGGAAGGAGTATCCACCACTGTGGATGAGTTTAGAGAAATAAATCTCGGTACAGAAGAAGATCCATGCCCCACTATAATTAGTACAACCATGACATTTGAAGGAAAAAAATATGTATACTTAATTTATGAAGCAAAAAAGAGATGTTTTTTCTTGTAACTATACAAATATACTAGGCCTTGACCCTGACATAGCTACCCATCATTTAGATTTTCCAGAAGAGCATCAGTGATTTAAGAAGGAATCAAGAAGAACACACCCAACTCATTCCTCTATTATTAAAGATGATATCGCCAAGATGATCAAAGATAACAGTATTAGAGAGTTTAAATATCCTAAATGTGTGGATAATATTATACTAGTGAAAAATAATAATGGTAAAATTAGAGTTTTCATTGATTTTGGAGATCTCAAACAACATTGTCCCAAGGATGACTGTTTAGTTGAAATCACTGAGATCTTAGTTGATGCAACGACCGGTTATGAATATATTTCCTTCATGTATGGCTAATCTTTGTTCCATAAAATCCGAATGGCCTTAGAAGATGAAGAGTCTAAAACCTTTAGATCCCCAGAATGTATATTTGTCTATCAAGTAATTCCTTTTTCTTAAATAACGATGTTGAAACATATCAACATGCCATGCACCATATCTTCAAACCCTTCCTAGTAAAATTTATCAAATGTTATGTGGATGATATAGTGGTCAAATACAGAAAATATCTTGATAACCTGACTAATTTGGAGACCATATTTAGTAAAAATTGGAAATATAATCTAAAGATGAATCCTTTAAAATGTGATTTTGGGGTTACCTTAGGAAAGTTCATTTACTTCATTGTATCCCTTTGTGACATCAATGTTGACCTTGATAAGACAAAAGATATCCTTGGAATATCACCTACTTGAAATTTGAAGGAATTAAGAATACTTCATGGTCACCTGGCCTATATTCGGTGCTTTATTTCCAATTTGGTAGTAATGTTTTTACCTTTCACCAGATTAATGAAGAAGGGAGTCACTTATCAATAAAACGAAGAATACCAAGAGGAATTTGATACCCTCAATAAATATCTCTTGAGCCCACCGATATTAATTCCACTTATTGAGGGAATGCTTCTCAATCTCTATGTGACAACTTTACAGTGATAAATGGGTTCTTTCTTTGCATACAATAATGATGCTGGGAATGAAAATAGCCCTTAATATCTCAATATAACTATGCTCAATGCAACGAATCAACATTCAGATATTGAGAAAATCTACATTTAATTAATATTTATATTTCAGAAATTCAGATACTATTTAAAGCATTAAGAGGTCCACTTAGTATATCCCAACAACCCACTCTAATTTATCCTAAGTTGTCCTATGCTTACAAGACACCTGACATGGTGGGAAGTTATTTTCCAATATTTTGATATCAAATTAGTGCCTCAGAAAGAAATAAAAGTTCAAAACTTGGTATAATTCCTTACTGAACACCCATCCATAGAAGATACATTTTTGAATACTAAACTTCTTGATGAATAAGCCTTCTCTATTCAAGATAGTCCTCAAACATGGAAAATGTACTTTGATGGTGTTTCCATAATTCTAATGGGGAAGATAATGTAAAACCATAAACCCAACAAAGTTGGGTTAGGAATTTCGATTATATCCAAAAAAAAGATGTGTTTCCATATCCCTTTCTGTTATTAGATGGTGGTACCAATAATGTGTCAGAAAAACAGGCTCTCATTATAGATTTACAATTGGAACTCCATGTACAAGTGAACCACCTAAAAGTGAAAGTTGATTCAGAATTAATAATAAAATAGATCAATGAGGATTACAGTATTAGAAAAGAAGAATTAATCCCTTTGTGCTTTTATGTTTGAGGGTTAATGGATAAATTTCCCTCAGATCCAACATTATATTATGTCCCACGATCACAAAATGCCCAGGCTGATGCATTGGCTAATGCATCCATAGCCATGGTAGATTGAAATCGGGATGAGAAAATCATTATTATTTCCTATAGACATGTGGCTTCACATTTTTTTCAAATTATAATGGAGGAAATTAATGAAATTAGCCCTATTTTTGATCCATATTGTCATACCACATGATAGATGATACCTATCATGGAATATATTTAAAATGGAGTACTTCCACCAAATAAAGCTGAAAAAGAATAGGTCTGGTGATGAGTGGCCAATTTTACTCTTTATAATATCCCCAATCACCAGAAGATCCTCTAAAAATGTGGTTTTTATGGAGCCCTATTTAGGTGTATTGATGGAGAAAAAAATGGAAGCTGTCATGAAATAAGTACATGCTAGAGCCTGTGGTGCTCACCAGTCTAGGAATAGGCTTTCTGATCAAATCTGAAGGCTTGGATACTTCATTCCTTCAATGACGCAGGATTTCATAGATTTCACCTAGAATTTCCACCCAAACCAAGTGATTTATAACATCATTCATCAGCCCCCGAAGTTTCTACATACATCTAAATACTTCTAGACATTTTCTACATGGGGAACGGATATAGTATGACCTTATCCTCTAGCTATGGATAAGAAGTTCAAGTATATTCTTACTACTAGTGATTCATTTTCCAAATGGGTTGAGGTAATAACACTCAAATAATTTAGGGCCAAAAGAATCATTATCTTTTTCAAACCTAATATAATTACCAAATTTGGTGTCCCTCATACCATATTGACAGACAATAGCACCAATTTATGTTCTGTTGAGGTAAAAAAGTTATATCTGGAGTACAATATCAAATATAACCATTGATATTGCTATCATACAGTGTCCAATGGATAGATAGAGGCTTTCAATAAGAACCTATCAAATATACTCCATAAAATGGATAAATATAAGAAATGTTTTCCTGATAAACGTTTTTGTTATTTATGGGCTTACCAGAATACTACCCATACTACCTCTCAGGGAACTCCATACTCCTTAGTGTATGGAACAGAAGCAGTTTTTCCTATTAAAATTCATGTTCCTTCACTATGAGTTTCTATCTATGATCATTTTCTACAGATGAGCAATATTTTTAATGATTTGATGACATGGAACGATTAGAAAAAAATTGATTTCCTACGTTCAATCATTTATAATTCTATCAGAACAGAATAGCATGAGCTTTTAATAAGAAAGTTAGCCTCCAAAAATTTCTCTGAGGAGAATTGGTATTAGTCCTCAAGACACCGATAATACTTAGAAAGAAGCCTATAAAGCTGGATCCAAAGTGGGAAAGATCTTATTATATATATAAGGTCTACCCTAATGGAGCTTATTACCTAATCTCAACTGATGGATGACTTATTAGAACTCTATCCAATGAAATATTCTTGAAGAAGTACATTGTGTAATTAAAAAGTGTAATGTCCTAGTTTTAATACATTAAATTTCATAACTACCATATGCATCCATGATACAAGAAGTTAAAATGCATAACATCTTTATCCTTATCGCATGACATTAAACTGCATGACATCATTTTTCTTCACAACTCAACATTAAACTCTACGGTTAACTTCACCTTCATTTCATGTTAATAAATCCCCTATGACATCGAAAATTGGCATTCCTTATGGTTATTTGAAAAACAATGAGTAGCTTCCATGTGAAATAATTACTCACATTATTATTACTCCTTAGTGGTATATGAGTTCCTTTTCTCCCTATGTTTGAATCAGATCTTTATGGAGAACTCCTTTTAAGAACTACGTGTGGCCTGATTCTCATTCCAATGGGATACATAGAGACTCTTAGATCTCCAATCTTAGACCTATCCATAACTATAAAGAATTTTGTACCTTTATCCTCTTGTATATGAACAAAATATCTATGGATTACTCTTCCAGGATGCATGGTTTGATCATCATTCCATCTTGTGTTGAATGTTTAACTATTATTATAGAATGTGTTAAAATCCCCCATGTATCACATCAAACTCTATTGGTGTGGGGAATTATTTTATCAATAACAACATTTGTCTTAATTCTCATTTCAATGGGATACACATAGATTCCTAGATCTCTAATCTTGGACACAGACACAACAAAAATAAAAAAATCCCTCTTCCCCACATCAAAACGTGATTGATATGGGGAACTACCTTAAGAACTACATGTGTCCGAATTCTTTCTTTAATAAGATACGTAGTGACACCAGGGTCCTATTTTCTAGTCCAACCACAATATTCCTTTTCACATCAGAATCAATTCATGTCCCCGCTACATGACTATAAACTGCACAACATAATTCCTTACTACATGATATTTAACTAAAAAGTACCCAAAGAACTATGTATGGATTGATTCCCATTTTATTGAGATATGTAGTGAAGAATATTCCTTATTTTCTAGTCCTAGCTAGGGGATAACTTTTTTACCTCTCTTCCACATATATTTAACAATATATTCGAGTGTCTTTATTTAGGGTCCTCTCCTTAGAGAGACTACTAAGGAAACAAAATGTATTCTGATTATACATATGATTCAGATCTATGTAAGGAACTCCAAACTCATGGCCAATGCTGATTTAAATATTTTCTTGTACATTGAACATCACACCTTTCACATTTCACACCCTTAATCTTGAATACTTTCAAATCGTAATAATCCCTTTTCAGTTTCTCATGATAGAATTTTTGATACTTGAGAACTCTATTTCTTGACTATGCAGTACATACCCCCAGGTGGTCTTGCATATGTCACCAACATAACAGGCCTGTCAACCAACTGATTCCAATGATTGGCTATGCATCACATACCCCAATTGGACATACATAATACATCCCCCATGATGGTATTTGCAAATATCAGTAACTTCATTCATGGTAAAATCATCCTCTCTGCCTTTCAAACATTGTTGACAACATATAGGAATCTATTTTTAAAGAGGTTATCCATTTTATATTTGTCCCATTTCCCTTCTCTCAATCTGAAAGCCTCTAAAATCATGGTTTACACATATTACCATTCCATGTGTTCAAAGAATATTGAAATACCCTTGGATAATTTGATCACATATAATTCATTGTTACCATGAAATTTTGGTCATAGTCTTATGAACTAAAACTTAAAACACCATAATTTCTTTTTTTGGGTCATACCATTATAGAAATTATGTTCCTTCGATTCTTCGGAAATCATGATTTGAAATACTATTTCTATATTTTGGTTATTTTTTCCATAAATCAAACTCTATGCTTGGGAAAATTGAAATCTCCATAAACATTCATTGACCTTTAGCTATAAAATATCAAATTCTTAAGATCCCCTTTACCTAACTATACAATACGTTCCCCTAGTAGACTTGCATCAAATTTTCCTATATAATAGGTTTGTCAGTCAAAGTATTCCATTATTTCACTATACAACACATTCCCTAGTTGGCCCTACATGATACAACCCCTATAACAAGATTTTCAAGAAATGGTAACTTTTTTCTTGGATGTTAACTTTTTTATGATATTTTTCTTTTTTCCCATGTAATTATTCGAATCATGAAATTACCAAATCACGGTTTACTTTTTTTTCTTTTCCAAACATGAATATGGTATCATGTTTACAGACAAGTTACCATGAAATTGGATATTCATAAATATTTTGTTAGAGATAAAAACCATAAATTAAATCCCCTATAATGTCCTTGCTATAAGAATTTAAACTTCACAACATAGTATTTAAAAGAAAATCCCATAATGTCCTGACTGCATGACTTTAAACTGCATAGTATAATGTCCTTACTGCATGACTCTAAACTACACTACCCCTCTAATGTTCTTACCACATGACTTTAACCAGAACAACACAATATCAGAAATCCCCCTTCCTGAATAAGTTTAGTCATTCTTTATAAATATCAAATTCATGTAGGAATGATTTTCTCCATTCATAGCCTTTGTTAGCACATATGGACCCTTAATTCTCGGGTATCATTCCTTTGCTAAGCCATCTGCTGTGGCTTTCACACATACAAATCCTAAATCCCTTTTTCTATTAGAAATAGAATGTAACAATTCATAATATCTCCTTCACCAAACTATCCAGAACATTCCCTAGTTTTCTATGCATAAAAGCTGACTATATAATGGGCCTTTCAGTCAAAGAATGCAATTTTTTTCTATGAAGTACATGCCCTTGTTGACCCTACATAATACAGGCCCAAAAAGATTTTTTTTCAAGAAATGGTAACTTTGTTCTTGGAAGAGACCGCATCTATTTCTATATTTCAAATTTTATGTTTGGTGAACATAATAATCATGACTCAAGATTGTTGTTGGAAGTATCAGAATAATATCTGAACCTTCCCAATCCTTAAAGCCTTTTTTGGAATCTAATCTAAAAACTCATGGTCAAAGCTATGAGACCTAAAATACTTTCATTAGTAGTCCAACATGCATGACATTAAACTGCCAATAAAAAGAGACATAGTACTCACCAGGTTGAAAAACCTCAAAGGGAACCCTGAACAAAAGTTGTGTCTCAGCTCACCATAGCAACATTTTATATGGTTGAGGAAATATTGATCAATAAAAAGTCAAAAGATACAATGTTTTTGGGCTTTTCTATATAAACCTAGTAAAAATCATATTATTCTCACTAGGCCCATTAGATTATGTAAATAATGTTTCACCCCCACTCTGGTTATTATAATTATGATTATCTAACATAAAGTTTTGATGTTATAAAAATCACCTTTAATATGAAATTATAGAAAGAAAGCAAGAATGAAGACACATATGATTAGAGACCAAATTCTTTTCTTTTTTATTGTAAAATCAAAGGAACATCCTCATAATGGAGCATATATGTATTGTATTAAAAGAAAGTCTCGACACAAATCTTCATCTGTTGAAAAACTTCATGATATTTTTAGCCTCTTGATAAATGTGATAGATTTGAGAAACTTCAGCCTCCTCACCATGAAAAAGTTCTTATTTGGAAGTTGAAATGAAATTTATCCATTCCAACTATGTTTCTCCCAATGTTTGGTTGAATTACTCAAGATTTTTGTGAGAAATATCCATTTTTTGTTGAAGAAATATCATCTTTTTCATTGCCTCCTTAATTTTTTGGAAAAGTTTTATCGACCTCTTTCTATGGTTGGCCTCTGCCTCAGTTACTGTAGCTTGGAAACTCTCAAAATTAATAAGTAGTTTGGCCTTTAAAAGATCTTTCTGGATCTTATGTTCTTGATCCCATCGGCAAATGGTCACTTTCAGTGAACTTTACACTAGGTGATAATAAAATCCAACAAATTCAAACTTGTAAAACAGTGTTGGGTGTTTGCCAAAATGAGAGGACAGCTTATCCAAAGGCTTCTCATCAATTATCTTCCAAATTTGTTTCCATTTCTTTTTAGAAACCATTCCAAGAGAAACTGGAATCTCAAAATAGGAATATGAGTCACTACCATGGGGAAGAATGTAATTTGGAATCAAATCACTTAGAGAGGTGCCTTTCTCTAATTCTTTCAGAATAGTGGACACCTCAAATTCTTTTAATGTTTGATCCAATTCTGAGGATTCACCTTCATATATAGATGTGTAAACCGATAACCTTAAATGTTGAATCATAATCACTATTAGTTTCAAAATAATTGTAGAAATAGAGAATGATATAGAAACTCCATGACATTTACCTAGTAATAATTTGACTACTTGAGTAGATTCCCCCTCAGTATTCCCAATTTCAGTTGTTTTAGTAAGTACTTCTTAGAAAGGATCATTCTTCTGAGGTTTCTCAGATAACCATAGTCTCCAGAGCATCTACTAATGTTTGATTTTCAGTTGGCATCTCTTTAACATTAGCAGAAGAAGAATAGAGTGGGATGCATTGTTCTTGAGGGCCCTTCACAACATTCTATATAGATAAAGATACATAAATTGAGTTTTAATATGATGTATTAGATAAAAGAACAACTACACATGAAAATTGCATGAATGAGAACTTTTGTCATTTCAATTCCTCATGGAAGTCGCCTAACTTCAAAACGGAACCTATAATATCAATGTTTGGATAAAGGGAATCAATATTTTCAGTGTATATAGATCTGTATGTTATAACATTATCACTATTTAAGGTATCTAAAATATGTTGGTTGGTTTTCAAATAAGCTCCACTGACATTTTTTCCATCAATTATTCAACTGGTGCAATGTCATTAGGTCTATCCATGTAAGAATCGACATTAATATCTACTTTAGATTTCCTAATATCCTCGTTCAATCCTTCGGGATAAATAGAAATATTAGTATTGATTATAATAGGATAAATTTATATAGGAAACTGATCTGAGATATTATGGAAAAAATGATGTTAGAAACAACATGTGATACTTATAATAAATGCATTTAATATTAACATGAGACTTTTATATCTTGGTAGAAATAGAATTGGATGCAGCCATATCCATTAATACTTCATCTGTTAATGTAACAGATTCATCAACAAGAATTTTTACTCCTCCTAGAGTTTCCTTCTCATTCTTTAAAGGATAGTTTTTTAATCCCTTAAGAGAATAAAGAGATGTAGATCCTGTGAAAAGATGAATGTGGTCACCAAGGTGTATCAAGAAAGTTTAAATACCATAAGAAACCTGGAATACTTACTTTTTTTTAACGTACGCTTTAGATCAATTTCAATGGACTCTTTTGTTTATTTTTATAAGACAATGTAGAGATTGAAATACTCCTCTTAGTAGTAGAAACCTGAGGTAGCGACTGAGGATTTTCTGTCTCTATCACCTCCATCATGGTTTTCCCTCCAAGAGAAAATCCTAGAGGCCCAAGGATTTTATCTAGTGCATCAATAAGAGTGCCTATGGGTCTGTATTTTCTTGAGGTTCCTTCCCTAATTTCAAGCTAGAAAATGCATTCTCAACAAGATTAATGATTGTGAATGACAAAGCAGAATTGAAACAAAATAAAAGGAAAATAAATTGTCAAGATTAAAATAAATGTCCCATTACTATTTAGGGTGAACAATTACCCCTTCATATTTCACTCAATCCATCATATTGGATACTCATTTTGAGGTCAAGAACTGGTCATCAGTTGCATATATAAAGGTATTTAGCTCCTCAATATGCTCCAATAATTCAGCCAAATTACTATCCAGTTGACAATTAGAAGGGTCTTTAAAATCATCCACATCCATTATTCGAAGTTCATATTTGAGGAATTCCCATGCATCCCTGAGTTCATGATTCAAGATTTTAGAGAATTGAATAGGTGAAAGCCACACATAATTTAGTTTTGATGTAGTTGGATGAGGATAAAATTCAACACCCTTTGATTGGAAGGCCTATTTTGGCCTATATTTTTCTTCAAAAGAATCATAAGATAGGCTGGTAATCTCTTTTTCATGAAGGTTACTAAATCACCTCGGTGCTGGAGGTATTGTTTCCTTATCCTTAGTCTTCATGGTAGATCTTCTACAGAGATGTTTTGAATGTTTTGAAGCTTCTGAAGCCTCTGTATATTCTTTGTCTTTAGATCTTTTACCATGGTTTCTATGAACAACAGTTGTCATGGAATACACACGATATATTCCTTTTTTTGAATCCCCATGAGGGTATGAATAATCCCAATCACTGGAATATCTAGACTTTAATCTAATTAATGAATCTGATATAGGAAACATAATTGATAATTCGGATGTATCTAAAGTCATCATAATCCACAATTGTCAGCATACCATTGTATGTTTCTCATGTTAATGTATGTGTGTGGAAACATTCATTATTTTTAAAGATATTTGAACTATAGGGAGGACCTATAAGGGGAATAAGCCTCGTAGATGATTTCACCATTAATGTTGGTTGATAAAATGTTGTCCCTAAATACGATCATATAGGCCCTTAGCTCATAATTTTGTTTCCTACCATCATCAACAAATGTTCTAGTTGTTGGGTTGCCAAAAGGATAGAAGATGAATTATCCCAATGCATTCAGTTCCCATAGCACTGTGTCATTTTTCAGGTTCAAAGGGCGAATCCTAGAGACTTTCTGTAAAAATAGGGTAAATCAACCATTTGGGACTCTAATTGTGTTCAACACTAAAAATGAACAAAAGTGTGCTGCAATCCATCCCCACAACACTTGAAATGGTCCTAAAAGTATAAATGGAGCCTTCCAATTTTACAAATTCAGTAGGGAATGCTAGATTTTTACTAATACTGGGGTTTTATACCAAATACATTTCCCCACATCCAATTTGGCTTCAATAAAAAAAGTCTCTAGCCTTACACCACTTCTACACTCATGGACTGGAAGAATGTAAAATCTTAGCCACACAGAAAGGAATCTGGATAAGCGTACCTTTGCATCAATATCAGAAATGAATTTATAACCCCAATGCTTGTAGTAACCTCTCTCTAATGTGGGCTAGTATGTGCCAAAAATACCTCGATTTTGTGTAGTTGGGAAAATGGTAGGACATTCGCATGTGGGACCTTCCTATTTCATTGGTCCTAAAAAATCTTCCATCCACACTATTTCAATAATATCATCTCTAGAGGGAATAACATTCTTTTATTTTAGAAATTTATCTGCTAATTTGAATAATTCATGATCCGTGGAAGCATCCGGGTAATGTCACCCCATTTTGTTACCAGTGGAATGCATTCATCATACATCTCCCTGAGAATATGAATCCTAGATATTTGGTAGCTATCCCATAGACTTATGCCAACCTCATCGTGTGTCAAGTGGATAGAATTTGTTTGAGGAATCCATTGGCTCAACAATTCAGGAATGAATTCATTTTTACAATCTTATGTTTTTCCTATCTAGAGAGCTCAATAAATGTGGACATCCGTTAGTTCTGTCCTGAATTCTGCAAAAGTTCGGCATACCAAAAACACCAACATCCATTCAGGTTTAACTCGTCTACTAGAAAAAAGGTCCCAGTCATTATTCAAACCAATATACTTATCTATTTGTGATGGATGAAAGGTTGTATCATGATAGTGTGACCTTGTCTCAACAACATGATCTTTCATATCAGGGGTACAACTTCTATGGTGTAGGATACATCCAATTGGGAATATTCCCTCACGAACAGGCACACCCTTCTCAGTGATATTCCTGAAATGATAGTTATAGTGTTGGAAAAACCATGTATTTGGAAATTATCTCTTATAAGCTTGAATACATGCATCTTGAAAAAACCCATGTCTCCACAGAGGTAGATAGTGGCTTTGTGGATATTCATGTTGGTATGGAATCAAGCCTTTTAGAAACATAGGAAGGGAACTCTCAACAATGTCATAATAGTCTGGTCCTACAATTTTGATCATCTCATTTTGACAAAATTTAGCTTCGTCAGTTGCATTTATCAAGTGATCCATTTCCTGCAAAATAATTATTAAATTTTCCCCATAAAGTTATAATTTTGACTTAAGAAAGTTCAAATCATATCATAAAGTAATTTAAAAATTTGGTAGAAGAAAATATCCGCGCATCTTCCTTGATGAGGCCATATTTATAGGTCTTTTGACAAGGATACTAGCGCAAGTCCTTCAATGAAGTCCTTCTACATAGCTCCATTAATCAAATGGTTTTTCCTTGATAAATTTTCAAGGGACCTACGTGAGAGCACAATTCGGTCATGCCAGATGAGCAAGCTACACAACAAGGGTGATAATCGGAGATTCCGAGTAAAGAAAATATCAATGGAAAGAGGATATTTATAGACACCACTGGCATATGTGGTAGACCTAAGTGGAATTAGTATGCTTCAGACCTGTATGACATAACTACACTATAGACCTACATGACATAGTTATGCCACTAACCTACGTGACATAGTAACATTGCAGACGGGTGGAGTTTAAAATTAACTCTCCATAATATTTTACCAATAATATTTCCTTAGGACTCGACCCTCTATTCAATCAGATCCAATCCAGAGGGGGGGTAGGCTTTTGTTGACACACCTTATAAAGGAAAAAATATTATGAAGGAGTCATTTGGATATTTCAAAGTATCAAAAAGAAACTAAAGGATGTAAAATACATAAAGTGTAAGGGACTAATGTGGGAGACCTATAACAAAGACCTACACAATAGACCACCACATCCAAAATACTAGTACACATTTTTCTCATCCATCCCAGTGCATAGCCCCTATGTTGCTTCCCCTACGTTGTAGAGCAGCACCGAAGAACTACATGAAACTATAATATTTGTACCACTACTTAGAGGAGCTATGCTAAAGATATATGAGACCGATCTGTGTCAACAAACTCCTTTTACCAAACCCCTCCTTGACTATAAATATGACCATTGGGCACCCCATTTGAGCACTGAAAAAAGATGGATGAACTCTTGAAGCTCCCATTGCGTAGCTATTTCATCCAGATACAACAAAATTTGGTAGGTATCTCTCTAAAACAAAATAAAAGATATAATTAAATGGGATAAGAATGTTTGAAATCCTTTCAAAGTTTGAAAAACAAAAAACATCTAATTAAGGATCCTTATTCCATAAAGAAGAAGCTACCTATGAAAGGTCTATTCCTTAAGGACCTACGCTGGGCTCTTATAAAGACACCAAAGGAGACTAATGGTGTTCAGATTTAAATCTCACCCATGTGTTGTCTTTGTGGTAGTTTTTTAATATTTCATAGGCGTAGTTATCATGTGTTAAGAATTATTCAGTCATCGCTAGTACCTGCATGACACAACTATGAAATATACCTATGTAGTAGAGCTATACTGTATAGCTGAACCTAGGACCTATTCATATCAACGTGTAAAACCACTTTAAAGCCACTAATGGCATGGTATCTCCTTACATAGTTACCTTATCTGAAAGGGACTAAGTTGAAGCCTCCACCAAAACCTCTTGACCTATAAAACCTTTAGAAAAGGAACATTAGTGAGTCTCCCATTTGGATTTGTATATCTAAAGTCAGAGGATTCCCACATTATTCTACTAAGGGAGTCAGGATCCTTGGAATATTTTTAAGTTTATATATCTAGATTAATATAGATCCTTACCCTAGAAATAGTGTTGGGGCGTTCCTAGTATCAGATTCTAAGGATGGGAGTACATCCTACCCTTTTTTTCTCTAAGATCTAGAACCTCTAGTTCCCAATAGGGAGAGTAAGGGGCAAAATAAAGGTCTCCCTCCTCTTCTGGGATCCACTAAGGGAATCCCTCATGGAGTAAGACTCTAGTATTTCTATTTGGACCCAATAACCTTAACATTCATTTCACATTGAAGGGTTAATTTTGATGTGCACTCTCCCACAGTCACCTCAACTTATTTCGTTGTAGGGCTGACCTCTTCCATCAGCGTAAGAGAATGTTTGTGGTTTGTTTAATCTCTAACATCCTGTTGTTTTTCAAAGTGAGTATGACTCATATTGTCTTAGTGATTTCTAACGAAAAAAACATCCACACAATTCACTTAAAATATTTTACTACAAGAACTATAATTCAAACCATAATTGGGATATGTGAAAACACTTTACCTAGGGCTGGAGCACACTGGATATCCTCTTATGTAATCCAACACTATTTCAATTAATCTAGGAATCCTCCATATGAGTAAGCCCTGAATTATCATCCCCCTAAATCTCTACGAGTTAAGAAATATCTCATTGAACTTGTTACATGGGAATCCTATATATGAGTAATCCCCAACCTATTTCTCTGAAATGTTCATACACTCTTTTGAGACTTATCAAACTACATGGGATTTGATTCCCATCCGAGTGGGATATGTAGAAAGACTCCATGAGGTTCAAAACCGGCACTCTAAATCAACCGTAAAATTTTGGGCCATTTTCCCAATAGTGTCTAATCAAACATAGAAACTCATATATTTTCTAGGTTTCTTGGGCTGCTTATGAATACGTCTCTCTAAGCATTGACTAAGCACCTTCCTCTTAGATGTACATACCACATGACATTAAACTGTATGGTTAGGTCCTTATCACATGACCTGAACTATGAGTGTTTTAATTCCTTTCACAAGGATACGTATGTATCCCATTTATGGGTACGATCCCAACATCCAAATATTTTTTCTACCTTGATGAACATAAATTATTGAGCTCTCCACTGAGTGTCTAAAAATCCAACATCCTAATAACAATGAATAAATGATATCTAAGTAGTATATAAGAGGATACCATTTATGGAGAACCACTGATAAATATATACATATCCATTAATGAATAACCTAAAATACATACGAATGATTATAAATTCCATACATGCTAATAAGTGAATTAAAATTTCATGGTAATCTTATATTATACATGGTAATTTAATAAGGATTCATTAACATATCTTAAATCTATAAGAGAGTCCCATAGTAGTCAATAATTCCCCCCAAAAGGGTGTGATGAGTCCAATGTTCCATCCTATAAACCAATATGAGTTCGTAAAAATTGTATGTCCAAATATAATAAATGCCTGACTTTGGAATGTAGGTCCCTTTGGATACATATTCATTGGATGTCTCTAGTTCTATAAATAAATCTATTTGAAATTGTCCATAAGTAGTGATTCCTAACCAAAACACACATTCTAGGAGAAATAATGTCTTTTGTTTTTCTATATAAAATGAAGAAAGTAGTTAATGATTATTAAATCATAAAAATAAATTTTCTTTATATTAATAATACATATTTTGTTAAAATATAATGGATTCAATATATATAAAGGAGGTGGAAGAATAATTAAAATTATTGAAATATAAAAGGGGTAATAAGGAATTTTTTCCTTACTCATTGGGAAAATCCTTTGAAAAAAAGATTAAACCATTGATGGTTGGTATTTTGAGAAGACCATAATGACTAGGATGTTTATAGGAGCGTTTTTAGGTATATTTAAAATGTTATTTACTAATTAAGCGTTGTTGAGTGTTAGGAGAAGTAGGGCGGGGAAAGCACCTTTAATCAGTGGAGGGAGCCACATTTTTGTAATAATATAATTGGAAAAGTCAATATTTCATGGGTCAAATGGATCAAATAATGTATACTAATTGAGTTTGGGATGGAGTAAACTTCATTCATCAGAATAAATATATTTTTATAACATTTATATTCATGTTTTTGAGTCATTTATTCTTATATGTTTCACATTTATCATTTTTGGTTTTCAAGATGGTAACTAATTCTTTCCTAATGAATTTAATTTTAATGATAGAATTAAATTAGTCCCACAACATAATATATATATAATTATAAAAAATAATAATTAAATATTTTAAGTAAAATTTATCAGGGTGATAAAAATCAATTTTAATATTAGCACACATGAAATATAATTTTTTTTTGAAGAAGTGTATTTTTATGCATAAAAATTATGATAAATATAAATTAAAAATGATGTTGATTTATATGAAATTAATTTTTATATTATCAGAAAATCAATATTTATTTTCTTTTAAAACAATCCAAATAACTAATTCCACATTTTGGATATATCGTTAAATGGAAAAGACTAAAAATAGTTAAAATATTACTTAAGTTTCAAAATATTTAACATGGGTTTTCTACATTCAACATTATACTTTTAAATATACAATTTTACTCTTTAAATAACATTTTTTCACAAATATTTCCTATATGTTTTAAAATATCATTTTTTGTTAATTATAATTCCACAAAAGCTACAATATTAGTGTAAATCGTAATTTTAACTATTCAGCTAAAAATCAACCATATCAAAGAAATTAGAAAAAATTAATATGAAGGTAATAATTTTAAACAAAATACATAAAATAATTCAATTTTTTAAATTAAAATTCTAAAATTTGTGAATTTAACTATTTAATAAAAACATAAAAGTACATTGAAAACCATTTTCATAAGAAAATGATTTATTAAAATATTAACCATTATAATTCTCATTTATTATTAGTTTCTAATAAATTTTTTGTTATTATATTATTCTTATAAAAATATATTTTATACATAATATATTCAATTTATTAAAAGAAATCACATAAGAATAAAATTTTAAAAAATAATAATTTTGAGCATATAATGATCTTATTAGTTATTTGGTTGTCCTTATTGAATTTGATCAGTGAGTTAGTATTAAAACAAAATTTTTCATTCTATATATATTTTTATAATGTAAATATCCTTATTTATACCTTCTAATTAAACGATTTCCTTATGATGGTTATATAATGTTTCATGGTTTTTATTGTTTCTAGTTTCCTATGAAGAAACTTATTAAACAAATTAGGTTGAAATGGAAAATATAATTTAAATTAAAGAGAGGTTAAAACCCCTCCCACTAAAATAAATTGAATCACAAAAATTTTAATTATCACTTATTTTGTAACATCCCAAGCTTCTACGGTACGTTTCTCTTTGAATAATGCAATAGCGTGTGTTGTATGCAACATCGAGTTCTAACACACACCACAACCGATAAAACTAGCCGTTATCTCTCAAAATGGAATTCATTTATGGATTCGTAGTATCAAATTTAGCCTAAGGTGAAATTTTGGTACTTTTCGGATAACATTAATATTTTGATGAATAGTGAAAATTACTAAATTTTAATTAAAAACAACTTTTCTAATCAAAATAATTAATAGTGATAAATTATGAATTTGAGTGGTTTTAAAGTATATTTAGAATATATTTTTACCATTTAATACAATTTTGGTCATTGTATATAATTTCACAATTAAATCGAACATAAACAAGTATCAATCTTTTGATAGTTATTATATCTTAAAAACACGTTTTTTGTTTTGACAGCGGGAATTAATTTTAAATCAATTTCTGCCACTTCTGTGTTTTGAATTTGGAAAAATGGATTCCATATTTGGAATCAGGAGGTTCAAATTGTGAAAATAGGTAAATTTTATTTTTAGTCATTTTGAATAATTACTTCGGTAAATATTTTATTTACCATGGTTAAAGGGTAAATCCGGTAAAAAAGGGTTAAAAATAATATTATAATAATAAAAAATTATCCAAAAACGTGTCCTATCCTTATTGGTTGATACATGTTCGACCATGGGAATATTTGGGTCGATTTTGGGACCCCATGGGGCCACTTGTAAGTGATAGGGACACTTTATTTTAATTAAGTTAAAATGAATACAAAAATGACAAAAGCATATATCTTTTAGAACAACAATTTTTACATAGGGTTATATATGTTGGATTTTCGACTATAAGTATTCATTAGAAAGATAAAAAAAATTCCTACATAATTATATTTTATTTATAATTTTTAGACATTATATAATTTAATTTATTTATGACACAATGATGATGTATTAATTACCATAATAGTGAACAATTAAATTAATTGATATTATGAATACCAAAATAAATATAATTTTAGACTTTTAATGAATTAAAATAATTTTATAGGATAATATGTCATTTTAGTATTGATTTAATTGGATTTTTTCGAAGCAATAATTCTGTTATGATTTTTACAAAAATCAACTATTGAATAGTCTAAAAATTGACATAAAAGTGTTTTTAAAATAAATATAATATTATTAATAGATATTAAATTCCTAAAAATCTAAGGATAGGAAAAGAAACTTATATCATGATAGGTGTATCATTAATGGACCACTTAAGGGTATCTTTGATGTATATAGTATGTTTAGTAACCATATAATATAAACATACAAAGAGACATTGTAAAAGTGAAACTAATTAACTAAGCGTTAATACTTAAAGATAAGGTTAGTATAATGATCCAAACATGTCTAAATTATATTATTTGAGTGTTTTTAGACCTATAACCACCTTAAAATTTAAATAATACACTTTTGAGCCATTAGAAACCTAATATGAATTTATTATAAAATAATATTTCTAGCTTTTCCAAAGGTGTCCCTCACCCCTCTTATAAAACGGCACTCTCCCTTCTCATTAACTCACACCTTAAAAGACTTTTAGTTCGGCCAAACTCTACCCACATACTCTCTCAAATTTCATAACTTCATCCTAGAGGACTTCCTTTAGTCAGAAAGCCAGCCTAAGAGCCCATTGGATCAAATCAAAAGGAAGAACCTGATGAAGAGGTAATGATTTCACCACCCTTTTCCAAGTTCCTTTCTTCTTCCACTTCTTCCTTCTTTTTTATTACCATTCTAAAATAATAACTCCAGTATCTTATATATAGTGTGATGTTATTATAAATATGGTACAACCATATTCAGTATTCTATCCATCCTTTTAATAACAAGTCACCATACCTGCGTACGTACGACTTACCGTCTCCAGGTCATGGTGTAATTGTTATTCAATAAATTATTATTTGGATGGGTATAAAAATGATGTGTAAATCATGTAAATAATAAATATAACATGATAATTATTCTTTATATATGTTATACCATCTAATTATATATTATTTTAATATCAAAATAATGATATTATCGCTCATGCGTACGTACGGACTACCGTCTCCACGAACGTGATGAGATTCATTCTCCATCGTGTCCATTCAAGTATAATTATCATTTTATGATTTAAAAATAATTTTTAAGGACTTGATATCATTATGGATATGAATAAGATACATTCTATCCATAACAAACATGGAACTCGTAACAAAACATATCAAAGAAAACGAGTAAGATAACACCCGAAACGACAACAATACTAAGATATTATTAACAAAGAAATATTAAAAGATAATATATGATATCATATTAATATATATTATTATTGTATAATTTAATAACAATTATTTCACCATTATAAAGGAGGTTAACCTACCCTCAACCAAGGAAAAGTACAAGGTAAGGGTTTATTTCACAATCTCTTCATTATCCGAGGTTGTCTATACGTAATAATCTACTGGGATCTCTTTATCATCCACATCCATGTTTCTTAAAAATGAATTTCAAAACATTTTTAATATTTACTATAATATGGTTTAAATTCATTTATACCCTTGTTTGACTTTTTATAAGAGGTTTATAAAGGAATCTTTCCGTCATTTTCCAAATAAGGTGTTTTTTAACCTTTTCGACAAAACTACGATAAGAATTGTTTTTTTAACTTATACGGCAGGTGGGGCTATTTTCCACCATTATAAAATCTTCGAAACGTCCCTTACAAGCATATAAGAATATTTTCAATGAAAATTTTTTATTTTATAAATATATGACTCTTAAATGATTTCAAAATAGAAATAGATATTTCTCTAAAAAGAGTTTTGATTTCATATATGTCAACATCCTTTGATGGATTTTACACTTATTTGATGTTGATTTATTATGATACAAACATTTATATTGTATTGAAGGTTTTGTGATATGTTTGACTGTGGATGTGCTATTTTTATACCATTCATGGTTTATGGTGAAAGTATTGACATTTCGTATACTAGTTTTAATAATAATGTTTATGTTATGTTTAAACCTTTTCATATGGGAATGCATTATACTTAATATGTGATGGGTGGAGCCTGTTATAGCTCCTCGATGCATCGGTAGGTCTCATGAGAGAAACTAGTGTCTTGGAACAAGGCCTTGAAAAAATCTTATTTGTAGGCTTGGCATGAGGCCTTGGCTATGTGGTTATGATAGTCTGGCATTATGCATTCCATCATTATGAAAGTGGTTATTGATATTTCATGTGATTATTCTATTAGTAGAATATACATGTGAATAAGTAAATGGAATTATTTCATTTTATTTTTGCCGTACTATGTTTAAGTTCAAGTTGAAAAGGCTTTTGTTTTAGTTATTCATTGCCTTAAATGTTTATTCTTATTTATGAAAGTTTCAGCTATATTGTTATCCTTACTGGGCATTTGAGCTAACCCCTTTTCTATGTTTTATTTATCCCAGGATGTGAAGAAGTAAATTATGAATGACCTATAGGGATTTTATTAGGGGATAATAGTATGGACTATGTAGACAATATGTTGTTTTAGTAGTTTTTCACATTATGATGTAATGTAAAATTTTATGAATATATCTATTGTTTCTAAGGATACTAAACCAATCGTTCTTTCGAGATTTGATCTTTCTTGTGATCATGCTAATGTTATGTAATAATGCACCAACTCTGGGTAACTGGGGTCAGGGTGTTACAGTTGTTATTAGAGGAATTTTAGTACAAACCTTGGAAGATATATTTAGATAAACTCTAATTAGAGCACATCGACCTAAGATGGACTTTGAGGATTAGTATAGAAGAAATTCATATAATTTTGGTATTTTATAGATTTTGTGAGTTTTACGAGAAATACATTCCTATCTGGATACGAGCAGGTAGAGGCGGCTCAGGCACAGATGTACCTAGGGGTAAAACCCGAAAACACCGCTTTGAGCTAGACTCGAACGGGAACTGGGGCACGACAACGGGCCTTGCTGCACTCTTGGTTACCACACTCCTGGGGGATATGCTTAGGATAACTCTCATTTTCTTTATAAATCATTATAAAGGGTTTCTGAATATATAATTCCTCAAAGAAAACATTTTTTATGATTATGGATTATATCCATAAATAGTTCAATTTATGTTAAGTGTTTTATAAGTATGGGATTATGTATTTTGATTCATAAACTGATCTAGTTTATGCCATTGTTTAGAAATGGAGCCTAGTGGAAGAAATGGAAACCGTATCAATGCATGCACTCCATTTAGGTTTTTCCCTCCTACTGAAGATAATTATAGTGGAGCTGGTGATGCAACTGGCGCCGATCAGATAATCACCATACTGGGACAACTCACTCAGGTTATGAATAATAACCTTACTCGTAAGGAGCACCCTGATCCGCAAAATGGAGGATCAATGTTAGATCGAATCATGAGGCAACAACAACCAACGTTCAATGGGAGTACAAACCCCTTAGTAACTAATCAGTGGGTAAATTCCCTAGAGAAAATATTTCAGGCATTGGGGAGTAGTGAAAGGGAAAAAGTTATCATGGCAGTTTACCACCTCACTGGAGATGCTGATCTATGGTGGTCATTGATTCAAAACATGAAGGAAGATTATGAAGTATCAAATATGGAATTTAGGGTGTTAAAATATCTGTTTTTAGAAAAATACTTTCCTCGTGAACATCGAGCAGATATGGAAAGCCAATTTCTGAGTCTGAGACAAAAGGAGGGTGAGAATGTCGCAAAGTATGAGGCTAACATTACATGGTTATAAAGTTATGTTGGAGATTATATACGTAACCCAAGAAGTAAGATTTATCGTTTCTTTTATGGGTTAAAACAATTTCTCCATCGAGCATTAGTCTCACAATCCTTCTCGTCGTTCGAAGACATTGTCTCATGTGCTATCAAGACAGAGAAAGAATTATAAAAGTCTTATGACTTTAAAGAAAAGAAAGAGAAGAAGAGATCTGCTGATCAATCTGGGAATGGAAATAAGGGGAAGAAGGGAAAGGTTGAATATCCATCCTGTGGTAAATGTGGGAAGAAACACCCCGGTACTTGCTTGAAGGGAATGGGTGTCTGTTACAAGTGTGGTGAAAAAGGCCACCAAGATCGGGATTGCAAAGGGAAGAAGGAAGCTACCAATGATCAGTGCTACAATTGCAGGGAGATGGGGCATTATGCAAATGAATGTCCTAATCGTCAGGGGAACTTACCTCAAAAAAGGCCAAGGGATCAAGGCCAAGATTTTGCTATCACTACTGATGAGGTAGAAGCTCCGAAAGACGTGGTGGCAGTTAATTTAATGGTTTCCTCAAGTTTAAAAAATGCTTTATTTGATTATGGATCATCTCATTGTTTCATATATCCCCAGTTTGCTACGAAAATTAGATATTTCCAATTTGATTTAACAAGGGAGTTGTTAGTTAAAACTCATAAGGGAAGTATCGTTGCAACAATGTTTTGTGAATCAGTCCCCATTAGAGCACATAAATGTTCTTTATCTGCTGATCTCATCGTCATACCTATTATTGAGTTTGATATAATCCTCAGTATCGATTGGATTTCAGATTATGATGTGAAGATTTATTGAAAGAAGAAGGAGGTTACGATTTTCAATGATGATAATAAGGAACACCTTATCTTTAGAGCAGAATCGTCACCACCTATTTCTTATCTAGATCCACCCCCAGTAGCTCAACTAAATTCAATTATTGGGGAGGAAAAGAACGAAATGACTATGGGTGAGGAAAGGAATGTTCAAATAGAGGATTTACCTGTTGTGAAAAAATATGTAGATGTGTTTCTGGACGATTTTTCTGGACATCCTCCAGAACGAGAAGTTCAGTTTTCAATTGATTTAATTCCTGGATCAAGACCTATATCGAAGACCCCTTAAAGAATGGCCACTGTGGAATTATTCAAACTAAAGAAACAACTAGAGGAATTGAATAATAAGGGATTTATTCACCCTAGTGTTTCTCCATAGGTAGCCCCTGTTCTTTTTGTTAAAAAGAAAGATGGATCCATGAGGTTGTGTATCGACTACAGGGAGATCAATGCTATAACAATAAAGAACAAGTATCCTCTACCTCGTATTGATGATTTATTTGACAAACTGCATGGATCTCAATACTTTTCAAAGATTTAACTTCGATCTAGATACCATCAGTTGTGTGTAAAGAAGGAAGTCATTCCGAAGACAACATTTCGAACTAGGTACGGGAATTACGAGTTTACTGTAATGCCTTTTAGATTGACTAACGCACCCTCTGTGTTCATGGATCTGAGGAATAAAGTTTTCAAGGAATATCTTGATGAATTTGTGGTGGTATTTATTGATGATATCTTGGTATACTCTAAAAGCTATGGAGATCATGAAAATAACTTGTGCATTATCCTGAAGACTCTGAGAAGACATGAATTATATGGGAAGTTTAGCAAGTGTGAATTCCTTCTTCATGAGATTTCTTTTCTTGGCCATATTGTCTCTAAAGATGGAATCTCTTTTGATCCTTCTAAGACCAAGACAATCCAAGAATGGCCAGCACCTACGAGTATAACTGAGGTACGCAGTTTTATTGGTTTGGTAGGTTATTATCGACGGTTCGTCCGGAATTTTGCCCGATTGGAAAACCCATTAACGAAGCTCACACGTAAAGGGGTTAAATTTTATTGGACAAAAGAGTGTGAAGAATGTTTTGAAGAACTAAAGAGAAGATTAGTCAATGATCCTATATTGACTCTTGCATCGGGGAATGATGGGATTGTTATTTATAGTGATGCATCGAATAAAGGACTTGGTTGTGTCATTATGCAGAATGATAGGGTTATTGCCTCTGCATCATGACAGTTGAAAATTCATGAGAAAAACTATCCTACTCATGATCTTGAGTTAGCAGCTATGATCTTTACTTTGATGATATGGAGGCACTACCTCTATGGTGAAAAATGTGAGATTTATACTGATCACAAGAGTTTAATGTATATTTTCTCACAAAAAGAACTCAACATGAGGAAAAAGAGATGGATTGAATTACTCAAGGATTATGATTGCACGATACACTACCAACCGGGGAAAGCAAACAAGGTGGACGATGCTTTGAGCAGAAAAGATCAGGGTGTTTTGAATAATATGAGAATTGAAAGGGATCCAATTTTCATGGATCTAGTGAAGATGGACATAGGAATAACCAGGGAAGGTGAAAGATCAATTCTTTTTCAAATGGTTTCCAAACCATCTTTACTAGAATGGATTAAGAGTTCTCAGACCGATGGTGAAGAATATCAAAAGAAGATTAAAGCTGTGAATGATGGGAGTTTGAGATACTTTATATGTGAAGATGGAATTTTGAAATTCGGGAAGAGACTTTGTGTTCCCGATATACCTGATCTAAAAAGGGAATTGCTGGATGATGCTCAAAGTTCCAATTTCTCTATACTCCCTGGGAGCACCAAAATTTATAGATATTTGAAGGAAAAGTTTTGGTGGGACAACATGAAGAGGGAGATTTCTGATTTTGTGTCAACATGTATGGTTTGTCAATAAGTGAAAGCTGGAAGGCAACAACCTGGAAGAGTCATGCAACCTCTTCCCATACCGGAGTGGAAATGGGACAATATTACGATGGACTTTGTCATGGGGCTACCAATGACTCCTAGAAGGAACGATGCAATATGGGTTATTGTTGATCATATAACCAAGTCAGCCCATTTTCTTGCTATAAGAGAAGATCTACCACTGGAATGTCTAGCAAGACTATATATTAATGATGTTTTGAGACTTCATAGAGTACCCCTATCGATTTTTTTTATCGTGATCCTTGTTTTACTTCAAGATTCTGGAAGATTCTTCAGAAATCCCTAGATACTGAACATCATTTGAGCATTGCCTACCACCCTCAGACAGATGGACAATCAGAATGAACTATTCAAACCTCAGAAGACATGTTGAGATCTTGCTCACTTTATTTTCAGGGTATGTGGGATCAATATTTACCTCTGGTAGAATTTTCCTATAACAATAGCTTCCATTCGAGTATTCATATGGCACCATATGAAGCGTTATATAGAAAGAGATGTCTCACACCAACCTGTTGGGATGACGTTGGTGAAAGAAAACTTGTAGGCCCAGAACTAGTGAAGGAAACAATGGAAAAGGTGAAGGTAATCCAAAATCATATCAAAGTAGCTCAAAGTAGGCAGAAGAGCTATGTCGATAATCGAAGGAAGGATTTGGAATTTCAAGTCGGTGATCATGTTTTCCTGAAGGTATCTCCATGGAAGGGAGTCATACATTTTGGTAAGAAAGCTAAATTGTGTCCCAGGTACATCAGACCTTTCGACATTCTTGAACGAATTGGGGTTGTAGCTTACCAATTGGCAATGCCGCCAAGTCTCTCCAAAGTTCACGATGTGTTCCACGTATCTCTATTGAGGAAATACATGCCTAACCCAATACATGTACTCACCTGTGAGGAATTAGAACTGGAACCTGATCCGTCTTATTTCAAAGATCCCGTCAAGATTCTTGATACGAGAGAACAAGTACTAAGAAACCGGACGACGCGTCTGGTAACAGTTTTGTGGAGAAACCATAAGATGGAAGAGGAAACGTGGGAACCCAAGGATCTTATAATGAAGAACCACCTGACTCATTTCATGTGGTAGTATTCTAGAAATTTTGAGGATGAAATTATATGAAGGAGGGGAGAATGTAACACCCCGAGCTTCTACGGTACGTTTCTCTTTGAATAATGCAATAGCGTGTGTTGTACGCAACATCGAGTTCTAACACACACCACAACTGATCAAACTAGCTGTTATCTCTCACAATGGACTTCATTTTTGGATTCGGAGTATCGAATTTAGCCTAAGGTGAAATTTTGGTTCTTTTCGGATAAATTTAATATTTTGATGAATAGTGAAAATTACTAAATTTTAATTAAAAATAACTTTTTTATTCAAAATAATTAATAGTGATAAATTATGAATTTGAGTGGTTTTAAAGTATATTTATAATATATTTTTACCATTTTATACTATGTTGGTCATTGGATATAATTTCACAATTAAACCGAACATAAACAAGTATCAATCTTTTGATAGTTATTATATCTTAAAAACACGATTTTTGTTTTGACAGCAGGAATTAATTTTAAATTAATTTCTGCCACTTCTGTGTTTTGAATTTGGAAAAATGGATTCCATATTTGGAATCAGGAGGTCCAAATTGTGAAAAAAGGTAAATTTTATTTTTAGACATTTTGAATAATTACTTCGGTAAATATTTTATTTACCATGGTTAAAGGGTAAATCTGGTAAATAAGGGTTAAAAAATAATATTATAATAATAAACAATTATCCTAAAACCTGTCCTAACCTAATTTGTTGATACATGTTCAACCATGATCATCTTTGGGTTGATTTGGGGACCCCATGGTGGCACTTGTAAGTGATAGGGACACTTTATTTTAATTAAGTTAAAATGAATACAAAAATGACAAAAGCATATAGCTTTTAGAAAAACAATTTTTATATAGGGTTATATATGTTGGATTTTCGACTATAAATATTCATTATAAAGAGAAATATATTTCCTACATAATTATATTTTATTTATAATTTTTAGACATTAAATATTTCAATTTATTTATGACACAATGATGATGCAGTAATTACCATAATTGTGAAAAATTAAATTAATTGATATTATAAATACCAAAATAAATATAATTTGAGACTTTTAATGAATTAAACTAAATTTCTATGATAATACGACATATTAGGATTTATTTAATTGACTTTTTTAGAAGCAATAAATCTGTTATGATTTTTACAAAAATCAACTATTGAATAGTCTCAAAATTGACATAAAAGAGTTTTTAAAAAACATATTATATTATTTATTGATATTAAAGTCCTAAAAATCTGAGATTCGTCCAAGAGACTTATATCATGATAGGTGTATCATTAATGGACCACTTGGGGGTCTCTTGGATGTATATAGTAAGTTTATTAACCATATAATATAAAAATACAAAGAGAGATTGTAAAAGTTAAACTAATTAACTAAGAGTTAATACTTAAAGATAAGGTTAGTATAATGAACCAAACCTGTCTAAATTCTATTGGTTGAGTGTTTTTCGACCTATCCCCACCATAAAATTTAAATAATCCACTTTGGAGCCATTAGAAACTGAATATGAATTTATTATAAAATAATATTTCTATCTTTTCCAAAGGTGCCTCTCACCCCTCTTATAAAAGGGCACTCTCCCTTCGCGTTAAATCACACCTTCAAAGCCTTTTGGTTCGGCCAACCTCTGCCCAAATACTCTCTCAACTTCCCTCAATTTATTCTAGAGGCCTTCCTTTAGTCATAAAGATATCCTAAGAGCCCTTTTGATCAAATCAAAACGAAGAACCCGAAGAAGAGGTAATGATTTCACCACCTTTTTCCAAGTTCTTTTCTTCTTCCACTTCTTCCTTCATTGTTATTGACATTATAAAATAATAAATCCAGTATCTTATATATACTATGATTTTATTATAAATATTTTACAACCATATTCAGTATTCTATCCATCCTTTTAATAACATGTCACCATACGTGCGTACGTACGACTTACCATCTCCACGTCGTGGTGTAATTGTTATACAATAAATTATTATTTGGATGGGTATAATAATGATGTGTAAATCATGTATATAATAAATATAACATGATAATGATTCTGTATATATGTTATACCATTCAATTATATATTATTTTAATATCAAAATAATGATATTGTCGCTCGTGCGTACGGACGGACTACCGTCTCCACGAACACGATGAGATTCATTCTCCATTGTATCCATTAAAGTATAATTATCATGTGATGATTTAAAAATAATGTTTAAGGACTTGATATAATTCTGTATATGTATAAGATACACCCTATCCATAACAAACATGGCTTACGTAACAAAACATATCAAAGAAAACGAGTAAGATAACACCCGAAACGACGACAATACTAAAATATTATTAATAAAGAAATATTAAAAGATCGTACATGATATCATATTAATATATATGATTCTTGTATAATTTAATAAAAATTATTTCACCATTATACAGGAGTTTAACCTACCCTCAACCAAGTAAAAGTACAAGGTAAGGGTTTATTTCGCAATCTCTTCATTATCCGAGGTTGTCTATATGTAATAATCTACTGGGATCTCTTTATCATCCACATCCATGTTTCTTAAAAATTAATTTCAAAACATTTTTACTATTTACTAGAATATGTGTTAAAGTCATTTATACCCTTGTTTGACTTTTTATAAGAGGTTTATAAAGTAATATTTCCGTTGTTTTCCAAACAATGTGCTTTTTAACCTTTTCGACAAAATTAAGGTAAGAATGTTTTTTTAACTTATACGGTGGGTGTGGCTATTTTCTACCATTATAAAATCTTCGAAGCTTCCCTTACAAGCTTATAAGAATATTTTCAAATAAAATGTTTTATTTTATAAATATATGACTCTTAAATGATTTCAAAATAGGAAGAGATATTTCTTTAAAAATAGTTTTGATTTCATCTATGTCAACATCCTTTGATGGATTTTACGCTTATTTGAAGTTGATTTATTATGATACAAAACTTCTATATTGTATTGAAGGTTTTGTGATATGTTTTACTGTGGATGTGCTATTTTTATAACATTAATGGTTTATGGTGAAAGTATTGACATTTCGTATGCTAGTTTTAATACGAATGTTTATGTTATGTTTAAACCTTTTCATATGGGAATGTATTGGACTTAATATGTGATGGGTGGAGCCCGCTATAGCTCCTCGATGCATCGGTAGGTCTCATGAGACAAACTAGTGTCTTGGCACAAATCCTTGACAAAATCTTATTTGTAGTCTTGGCACGAGGCCTTGGCTATGTGGTTATGATAGCCTGACATTACGAATTCCATCATTATGAAAGTGGTTATTGATATTGCATGTGATTATTCGATTAGTAAAATATCCATGTGAATAAGTAAATGGCATTATTTCATTTTATTTTTTCCATACTATGTTGAAGTTCATGTTTAAAATCCTTTTGTTTTAGTTATACATTGCCTTAAATATTTATTCTTATTTATGAATGTTTCCGCTATATTATTATCCTTACTGGGCATTTGAGCTCACCCATTTTCTATGTTTTATTTTTCCCAGGATGTGAAGAAGTAAATTATAAATGACCTGCAGGGATTTTATGAGGGGATAATAGTGTGGACTATGGAGACAATATGTTGTTGTAGTAGTTTTTCACTTTATGATGTAATGTAAATTTTGTTGAATATATCTAGTGTTTCCAAGGCTACTAAACCAATCGGTCTTTCGAGATTTGATCTTTCTTGTGATCATGCCAATGTTATGTAATAATGCACCGACTCTGGGTAACTGGGGTCGGGGCGTTACATATTTGTATAATAAATTACTGTATACATAATATAGGTTTGGAAAAATATAAAATTTTGACCCACATATCAACCTCACTATATTAGGTAACACTATGAAACTCATATTTTACCTCTTAATAATATTATATCTTAAATATTATTTATCAAAACAATTTATTTAAATTATATTTCCTTAGTTGGTTGATATTAAATATGGTTTTCTACATACATAACTTTCAAAAATTCATTACCATGATCCTTATTAACATTAAATACTAAAACATAAATAGTTATAATAATATCACAAAAAATCAGTGTAAATGATCTTATGCGTAAAGTCCCCGACCCCAATATCCCACAGTCAGTTTTTACGTTATTAAATTGGCATTAGATAAAAATATTCACATACCAAAATACCAAATACTTCATTTTCCATGGAAACTTAGATACATACTAAAATCTTACATTGTAATTGAAAGCATATAGTACAATGTATTATTTAATTTCAGAACATAATTATTATCCTAGATTATCCCTTCATATCAATCATAATTTAATTCTTCATATCCCGGGGAAAATAAAATTATTAAAAAGGGTGATCTTAAATGCTCTGTAAGGGTATGCACATAATAAAAACTAAATAAGGGATAAATAATATGGTCAGAGGTAAATTTAATCCAAATAATTCCATATAAATAATCAATTAGTGAAATATTATCGATGGATATCATAACAAATCAAATAATAATATAGAAATTAACAAATAATCTCATAAGGAGTGAAAAAATTAATGTCTGACATCATAAACATACCTTTTAAACCACATGCGAAGAGTTGGCATGCCTCGGTCAATCTGCTTCATCATAAGGAAATGAAAATCTCTCCCCAATAATAGTACAAATTTGTCCCACACATGGTGGGAGGGGAATCAAGTGGAGGATCACCTAGCCTCTCTGGCCGTCTAAGGCACCAATGTTACTTTCCTCTCCAATATTTCCCAATTTAAACCAGAGGGGGTTAATATGATCTGATGGGATTCCCTTGGCCTACATTACTTTAGAACCTCTTAGACCCTTTCACTGGATCATCCTTTCTCCTTTCCCTTGAATAAAAATATAATGAATGATGACGTAAATGGGCAGGTCCTTAGCCAATACCCAAGCTAGTTTGTCTCATGAGACCTCTCGATGCATCAAGGGGCTATAGTGTCCCCCCATCCTTCACTTAACATGTCCAATTCATTAATAATATAAAGGGGTGAAACATATTAAATATAAAAATTAATATTTAAAAAAACATATGAAACATTTATAATTACCCCATTCAATAAATAAAATCATAACCCATCTAAAGTAAAATGAATATTGTTATTGAAATTGAGCATTTCTAATCAAAATAATAAAAATAAAACCAATAAAATATGTTATATGATACCATAATATTATAACCCTATTAAATAATAAAATTTTAAAAAGGATGTTCACATAGATGCAAATACAGTAAGAAAATATTATTAATTGTTTTTTATTAAAATATCATTTTCACTTTGAAATTTCTTATTTTTTTAAACAAAGTTGTTCACATATGAAAAAAAACATTTTAATTGAAAAAAAACATGTAAACATGTAAATTCATATTAAAATCATATTCTATTAATGATGGTATTAAAATATGTTCATTCTTTATAAGTTAAAAAACATTCCTATCATATTTTTGTCTGGACGGTTGAAAAGTACCTCATTCGGAAAATGACAAGGGGATTCCTTTAAAACCATTTTGTAAAAAGAAAAACATTGTTAAAAATGAATTAAAAATAATATTATAATATTAAATACTTTTTTGAAAATATTTTTGTAAATCATGGATATAGATGAGAAATATTCTCCAACGTAGACTTAAACATAAACAATCCTGAATAATGTTGAGATTGTGAAATAAAACCTTACATCTGGTTCGAATTCCTTCTTACATGTTCAAACATCTTATATATTAAAAATATATTCATTATTAATCAATTTTATAATCATAATTATATATATCATACCATTATTTCCAAAATAATAATCCTTTAACACTCATTTATAAACAATTCTTTGTCAAAAATCATTATTTCAAGAAATAACTGCTTCTTTTTTCAGGTATGTTTTGGATCAGCAGTTTTGTTCTTTATACATCATTCAAGACTAATTAATATCTATTATTTTAACAATGGTAAAAATGTTTTATATAAACATTAATACCATCTTAATTTATATCCATAAATAATGGTAAATAAATTGCTTGTATCATCACGTGTAGACAGTAAGCCGTACATGTGTACGAATGATACTTTCACTTATCATTTGATGGGAAATGGGCTGGATAATGGTGGTTTAATAATCATAATAAAATTTAATTATATCTAGGATAATAATTTTATTATTTCATGAAAACTTATTGATATTTATAAGAGGTAGAAGAAGGAATAAATAGATAGAGGTTGGGTTAGACAATTACCTCTTCTTCGAGAGATCTTCTTTAGATACATTCATAAAAGACATCATATAAGTATTTTTGGGAGACCCGAACATAAATAATTTAGAAAATTATTTTATAAAATTAATAGACATGTATTCTCAGAGCTATAATTCTCAATTTGGTGTGAAGATGTAGGAGGGGTGGTTCCCCTTTATAATCGAGGTGAGGGGCACTTTTGGAATTTCTCAAAAATATTAAATTATAATAAAATATTTTTCATACCAAATGACCAAAAATGATAATATATTTAATTATGAGTTAATATGGGGTTGTAATATTGTCACCTAATAATATTTAAAATGTATTTGTGTCATTTAAAACCTTATCATTTTGATTAACACCTTGGTTAATTATTTTGTACCGTAACTATGATAACCACTATTTTAATCATAAAGGGTTAATAACATTACTATAAATGGGAAAAAGCTAAAAAATGGACCATGTATGATGTGTTTGACTATATTCCATTCAAATGGTATAATATAATTTTTTATGAAATTTAAATAATTTATATAATATATTATTTTGATAAATTATCATTAATGTAAATTTAGACACTATTCATTTAATTTCATTTCAAATACATAAAGTCCAAAGAAAAATTAGAATATAATGATTGCATGCCTCTCTAATAGGTCATATAGATCTAAAAAATATATTTTAGGCATTAACTTAAAAATATTATATCAAAAGTAATGTTTTTATAATTTTTTTTTATTTTTATGTTAATAAATATATATTGTATTAGAATTTTCAAATAATTTAAGGTAATTATATAATTTATGAAAGTCAAAATTATTATTATATAATTAAAAAAATTTCATTAATTTCCAAATACACATTTAGATTTGTTCATATCTTCACTGTATCACTATGTAGACACATAAATATTATTAACAAGAAAGAAAGTGACATTTTGTAACTATATTTGATTTTAATAAAGTATAAGTCATTTTTATGGATAATAATCCATTAAAATAATCAAATTCAAAATTAAGGTGATAAGGGTAGATTAAAATTCCTAAAAAAATAATTAATATGAATAATTATGTCATTATCACTTAGTTTTAATTTAAATTAACATAATTTACCTATTACTGAGGTGATGAATTTTATTGAGGTTAAAATTAGTTTTGAAAACAAATAAAAGGGGTCCAATTTCAAAATTTCAATCTCCTGATAATAAATATGTAATTAATTTTATGAAAATCAGTGCTTATAAGTGGATGAAATTATTTTTAAAATAATTTTGAAAAATGTGACAAAACCCCTTTTTAGAGAATGCAATTTTTAAGAATAAAACTCAATTAGTTCTTATCCCATTAATAATTACCATATTATTTGGATTTTTCAAAAATATATTAACTATATTATCTATAAATGTTGTTAAAATAATTCAATAATATTAAATAGTTCAATTAATTATTATATGATTGTATTATGTGCGAAAAAATTATTTTTCAAAAACATTTCTTATATATTTTTTAAAATTTTTATTTTTAATCAATTGACAACCAACTAATTTATTATATAATTTTACAAACCATATATTTTTCAAAATTTAGTTAGTCCCGTTTATGCATTACATTTTAATGGATAGGCTATAGTGTAAACATAGTAACATATCACTATTAGTTTGAACTCGGTGTTGCGTGCAACAGAAACTATCAATGAGATTAAATTTATTTAAAAAGAGAAAACCTTTAAATTCATGATGTGTTACATTATTCCCTCATTCAAAAAAATCCTCAAAATTTTATTAATTTCACCTCATAAATGTATTTGGGTCATTCATAATCATGAATTCCTCAGGTTCCCACATGGCCTCTTCTATCTTATAATTTTTCCAAAGAACCACTACCAGTTGAGTTATATGATCCTTCAACACTTGTTCTCAAATTACTAGAATCTTGAGAGCCCCTTCAGAGTAAGATAAATAAATTTCCAATTCTATTTATTTATAAGTAAAAACACGTATCATTTTTGACATGTGTTCCTTAAAAAATGTATATAGAACATAATATTTAATTTAGAAAGTCTAGGTGGTGTTTGAAAATGGTAAACCATACCACAAATTATCTTGAGGATTTCAAGTGGTCTGGTGAACATAGGGCTTTGTTTTTCTTTCTTTATAATCTAATAACACCCTTCCATGGAGATACCTTCAAGAAAAAATGACCCCCTTAAAAATCCAAATCATTCCTCTAGTTTTTATTATATCGATTTTTTCTACTATTAGATTATTCAATAAGTGACTCGATAGTATCTACCTTTTTCATTGTTTTCTCAACATATTCAGGGCCCATAAGATTCCTTTCACCGACATCATCCCAAAAAGTTGGTGTATGACATATCATTCCATAAAATTCTTCATATAACCACATTTCAATAATTTAATGGAAGTTGTTGTTATATGAGAATTATTTCAAAGGTAAATATTGATCCCACATACCCTAAAAGTCATGTGAGAAGAACCTCAACATTTATTCTAATGTTTGGATAGTCCTTTTTGAATTCCTGTTAGTTTTTGGGTGATAAGTGGTTCTCAAATGAAGCTTAGTATCAATATCCTTCTGAAGCCTTTTCTAGAATTTGTATGTAAATTTTGGGTCATAATCATACAAGATCAAAATTGTTTCACCATGATGCCTTATAAATTCATTAATATAGAGTTACACAAGGCTCTCCAGTGGAAAATATTCTCTTATTGTGAGGAAATTTGTAGATTTGATAGGTCAATTAATCATAACACATATTGCATCATTATTTCTTGGAGGGTGTGTTAATCTAGTTATAATGTACATAATAATGTCATCCCATTTCTATATAGGAATAGTTTTTGGTTTCATGACTCCTCTATGACGATGTCTCTCAGCCTTCACTTGTTTATAAACTAAACATCATGACACATAATCAACTATTTCCTATATCATATTATCTCATGAAAAATGTTATTTAAAATCCCTATACAACATGATGTAAGGATGATTTACAGTGAAATTCAAGCTATGGGAAGCATAAAATAATTCCCCTTTTAGATCAGGTATAGAGGGAACAAAAATCCTCTTTCTAAAATTCAGAACACCATGTTCATATGAAAATTCTGAAAATTTCCCATCATTGACACCTTTAATTTTCTTTCTAAAATTATAATCATTAATTTGTTATTTTATTTTTCTTTTCAAAAAAAGATGGTTTAAAAATAATTCAAAAAAGAGTAATATTTCACCTTTCTTAATAATCCCCATATCCATCTTTACTTGGACCATTAACACATTATCTATGTCAATCATCATTTGGTTTATAACCCTATAATCCTTTATGCTCAACAAATATTATAACTTATTTTCCTTTCTTGGGTGTCAGTGTATTGGGAAATTATAGTCATTGAGTAGCTAAATCTATCCCCTTTGCCTCATGATGAGTTCATTCTGTGAGAAGAGGCATTTCATACTATTGTAATCCATATATTTATCACATATTTTACATTAGATATAATTTATCTAAATATTTTGATTAAATATTAAAACTTATCACTCAAAATCATGAGTTAGATAGTTTTATTCATCATTTCTTAACTTGATGCATAGTGAATTACTCAATCATTATTCTTAAGGAAACAACCAATTCCCTTCCTTGGTGAATCACTATATATCCCAAATCCACCATTTCTAGATAATAGATTCAATAATAGATCATTCAGCAATATCATTTTCAATTCATAAAACCATTATTTACAATCCTTTATACAAATAATCATAACCATTTTATGAGTAAGCTTTGTTAATAGGTTAACTAATTGATAATGTTTTTTAAAAAATTTCCTATAGTAAACTAAAAACCAATGAAACAATGTTCCTTAGTTAGGTTCAGCAGTATAAGCTATTCTTGGACTACATTATTATTCATGGGATCAACTAAGATTCCATTCTTGGAGATAATATAGCTAAGAAAAGAATCTTCTTGAAGCTATAATTCACAATTTCTAAATTTTACATATAAATATTTTATTCTAAGAGACTTTAGAATGATCTGGAAGTGGATATCATGGTCAATATAGTTGTTGGAGTACACCAATATATCATCAATAAATTTCACCAAAAAATACTATAGATATTCTATTATACTCGATTAATTATATCCATACAAATAGAGTGTGAATTAGTCAATCCAAATGTAATTAATATAATCTTATCATGTACAAACATCATTCCAAATTGTGTATTTGATTTACCTTCCAAATTTAATTGTAATTGATAATATCTAGAATAAAGGTCAATATTTTAATAATATTATGCCCCATGTCCATTCTATAGAGAAAGAATACTTATTATTTATCATAATAGAATTTATTTCAATTAAGAATACATGTTCTTCATCAATACAAGGAAAAGAATAATTTTTATATATAGTAACGGAATTGATTTATCTATAATCAATGCATAACCTTATAGATCTACCAGTATTCTTAATGAAAATTATAGGGGATTCCCAAGGTGAAACACTAGGGAGTATAAATCTTTATCACTAAAATACACTAATTGTTTATTCAACTAAAATAACTCTACATTGGCCATTATATAGGGAGTATTTGATATAGTTCTTACATATAGGATTAAATAAATGGTAAACTCATCTCCCAACTCTAGTGTATATCAGGGTAATTCATCAAGAAATACATCAACGTATTTCTCTATAGTATGTACAACCTTAATTTGAATTTTGCTTTTTTCATCATTAGGCAGTGTCTTATCTTCTTCTATAGGAATATAATTTATAAGATATAATTTAGGTGGATCAATACATGACTCATATAATGAGTTATCCACTACAAATACAAGGAATTGCATAGGAACTACTTGACACATATTTGTTTTAGTGAGGATTCCTAAAAGAGTTTTCATTGACAACACCCTTCTTAAGTTGAATGGGAAATGTCTATTTTTTATCATTCTTAGAAGATATAAAAGAATGAGATAATAAAGAATCCAATAGATTATTAAATAAATTTTTGCATATGATTATTGTTTTTCCCACCACATCATTAAGAACTTCAAACTCAGTTGTTGTGACCACATAATATTGGCCTTTCTCCCTTGGCCTTTTCTATAGAATGTTCTCATGATGCCTAGGAAAATAATTTTCATTGTGTCCCATATCCTTATAGATAAAAAAATTCACTTTTTTGACTTCTTTATTTCCCTTAAAATGATAGACCTAGAAGCCTTTTTCATCATACATGTAGATAACTCTTATTCCGAATAGTCATGTTCAATAATGTTTTATTCCAAATTTTTTGTAAGTTAAAAATTTCAACCTTTACTTCTATCCATTTGCCTTATTTTATTTTTTAGAGTACTCAACATCCATATTCGTACCTTTTATTATCTTATAATCCACAAGACATGGATAATTATTTCCCTTTCTTCATAGCACATGACACTATATCCTTATATAATGATACTATTTGGGAGACTAGTTCACTTCAAGGAATTGGCTTAATCCCATTGATGAAATGGTCGGTATTTCTCTTTGGATTATTTATGTAATGCATGACATGCATTGTAACCATATAAAGTAGGATTCATAATTAGTCAAATTGTAATCCAATTTTTTTCTTGGACTCAATAATTATCTCTCAATCTCTGCTTGTTGTTTACAATGAATATATTTTTCTAATAAAAATTCATCAAAATTATTCAATTCAATGTTTTTCATTTCCTCGTTCTATTTAGGATTTTAAATAAATTACCACCAATAATATGAATCTTCTAAGACAAGATAAGATTCCATGATAGGCTTCTCCATTTTACTTTTTCCCAATTTGATAAATACCTTCTATAAGAAACTTATCAGTTTCCCAACTAGAAATAAATTTTCAATCCCATTGAGTGATGGAGGTTGTTGACACACGATGTAGTATTACCTTGTTAAAACATTATGTGGATGGTATGAATATATATATAGTAATGGTTAATTCTTATTACTTAATTCAATTGTCCCAATATACATATAAATTGTTCTTCTCCAGTTGTAGCTCCCGCTCCAACATAATTATCATGGTGAGGAGGAAAATCCCTATATGGATTGTGTGGATTGATATCATTTCCATTACTTTTAATAGGTTACATTTATAATAAATTTAATGCACTAGATTATATTATGAATCATAATGTATAATTTTAAATCTAGTGAATCACATAACAAAAATTGATAATTTATGTATAATTAATATTGAAATTATATGCTTGGTTTATTGGTAATATTCTAAAAGTCAATTAGAGTATTACATTTCCCTGATATAGTTTCCAATGATTTTACTTAACTTATTCTAATAAAAACTATAAATACCCTAATCCTAGTATTCGAGAGTCGATAGTTACTTTATTATATTGGAATTAGATACAAATAATTTCATTCCAAAGGACCCAATAGTTTAGTAGTCTTTGAAAACTAGATACATTCTTAAATATTACATTACAATTGAAAACGTATAATACAACACATTGTTTCTTTTTGTAACATCATTATTCTCCAATATTATCCTAAAATATCAACATAAAATACTTCTTATAATCCTGAGGGAAAATAAACATATGATAAAGGGTGAGATTAGATGCTCTGTAAGGGTATGCACACAGTAGAAACTAAAAAAGGTATGAATAATATGGACTTAAATAAATAGAAATCTATTAATTCTATATAAATGAACACTTTAGATAAAAAATATCCATGAATATCATAACAAATAAAATTATCACATGGAAATAAATTATAAATATCATAATGATGGAAATTCATAATGTCCGACATCATAAACTTGTTATTGTGGCATCATGTGAATAAATTTACATAAATTGGTAGGGTCTCATCCAATACCCATGCTAGTTTGTCTCATGATACCTATCGATGCATTAAGGGGATATAGTGGACCCCAGTCATCAATTAATATGTCCAATGCATCACTCACATTAAAGGGGTGAAATATAATCAATATAAACATTAATATCAAAACTAACATACAAAATGTCTATAATTACCCTAATCAATAAACATAATCATAAACCATCCAAATTAATATGAAGAATTGTATTAAATTATAACACTTCAAATGAAACAAATAATAAAACATCCTATAATGTCAGAAAAATCCATAATAGAATAACCTTAGAAAATAATAAAATTTAACAAAGGATTTTCACATACATGAAAATACTTTAAAATTTTCATTGAAAATATTTTTATGAAAATACACTTTTCAATTTGAAACCAATTATTTAATTTAAAAATTGCACATATATAAAATAATAATTTTCTTTTAAAAATAAAATTGTTAAATTATAAATAAATATTAAAAAAATAGATTAGTCCTGATGGTAGCAAAATATGTTCATGCTGTATAAGATAAAAAATATTCCATTCATATTTTTGTGGGAAATGTTGAAAAGTACCTCGTTTAGAAAACGACAAGAATATTCATTTCCAACCATTTTGTAAAAATTAAAAAATAGGTAAAATTAAAATGAATGGTACTAGGATAATATTAAAAAAAATTGAAATCATTTTTATGAATCATGGAATATGAAGAAAAACATTCCTTAGTAGAGATCTAAACACAAAAAATCCCGAATAATGGTGAGATTGTGAAATAAACCATTATCTCGGGTTCTAATTACTTCGTACATGTTCAAAACTTCTTCATAATAAATAAATATTTGTTATACATATATTATATACCCATACATATATATATCACACCATTTATGAAATTCTTATAATATTTGATCACTCACTACATGATAATTCTTTTTAATAAATCACCAGTTCTAGTAAAAACAGATATCTTTTTCAAGTATATCTTGGATGTGTAGTTTTGGTGTTTATTTATTTATCAAGTTTGTGTCATATCAAAGAATATTAATAATGATATAAATATCATATATAAACATAAAAACCATTCTAATTTACCTCTATAAAATATGGTAATGAAAAATGAATTGTATCCCCACATGGAGATAGTAAGTCGTACATACACGTGAGTGATACATTCACTTATCAACTAATTAGAAAGAGGGTGGGAAATATATTTTTCAAAAAATTAATAACATTTATTTATATTTATTACACTATTTCTTTTATTTTATGATAACTTCAAAATATTTAGAAGATCTAGAAGAAGGAATAAATTTAAATAAATAGATTAATACAATTACCTCTTCCTGAAAAGATCTTCTTTAGAACATTTCTTATGAGACATTAGGAATGTATTTTAGGCATAAAAGATTATCTAAAACATGTATAAGTATATTTATAAATTAAATTTATGGGTATTTATTGATCTACATGGAGAAATGTGGCATGAATAAGTGGTAGAAGAGATGCCCTTTTAAAATTAAGGTGAGGGGAACTTTTAGAAATTCTAAACATATTAAATTATAATAAATTCATTCTCATACTAAATTATTAAAAATGAAAATGTATTAAAAAATATAGTATATGGTTTTAATCGCATAAATTAATATAATATGGATATTTTTATTTTCATTTTAAACCTTATCAATTTTTATTAAGCCCTTGGATAATTATTTTTTACCATAACCGTGGAAACCACTATTTTAATCTTAATGTGTTAAAAACGTTACAATAAATGGTAAAAAGAATAATAAATAAATAATTTATTATTTCTTAAAATATATAACATTCACATTAGAGAAGATAATATTTTAATGAATTTTAAATAACTTAATAATATATATTGTTTTGATAAATTATCATTAATGTCAATTTTGATACTATTCTTTTAATTTGACTTATTATTCACAAAAAAGGAATAATTTGAATCCAATGATTTATAACTCTATAATATGTATTATAGATCTATAAAAATTATTTCACACATCAAATAATTCAAATTATAGAAGAATTATTTTTTTAAATTTATTTATCTCAGTTTTCTCTTAATTAAATAAATAATGTATTAGCGTTGCATAAGAATTTAATGTAATTAAATGTATATAAAAAATTTTAAAAAATATTTATAATAGAAATAATTTTATTAATATAAAAAAATACAGAAATTTTAATTCATATATTACCATTTCCCCATGTGGACACATAAAACATATTAAAAACATAGAATGTGACATTTTGTAACTATCCTTGATTCAAATAAAATATATGTACTTTTCATGGAAAAGTTTCCATTAATCAATTTAAATTCAATACTAAGGTGATAAGGGTCAAATCTGATATTTTGAATAAAAATTAAGATGAACAATTGAAGCATTATCACCTAGTTTTAACCAAATTTACCCATTACCAAGGTGATAAATTTTACCACAAATATTATTCATTTTGATCAACAATAAAATGGGCCCAATTAAAAAAATTTAACCTTCTGATTATAAATTTTGAATTAATTTTATAAAATTAAATACCTTCAATTGTAAGATATTAAGTTTAAATTAAGTGCACAAAACATCACAAAAAATTCTTTTTAGATATTGAAATTTTTAAGAATAAAACTAAATTTACTATTGTAAGATGCATAATAATATTATATGAATGTTAAAAACAAAATTATTGAATATATTATATATAAATTTCATTCAAATCACATACCAATAGTTACTAATTCAATTTAGTTTGTTATAAATATATTTCCCACACACAAATAATTAATCAAAAAATTTCTTTTAATTTAGTTTAAATATTTATTTCTAATCAATTGATAAAAAACTAATTTATTCTATAAATGTATTAAATAGATATTTTTTAAAAATTATTTAGTCCCATTTATACCCAAAAATTTTACAGCTAGGTTATAAGGGTCTCATAAAAATAGATCATAGTTCATTTGAACTCATTGTTGCATGCAACATAGGCCATTCAAGAGATTAATTTTATTTTTAAAGATATGTGTTGTAAAATCTTATTGTGTTATAATATGAATATGAAAATACAATCATATTATTTACTCTTCTATGAAACATTAATTTTAACCTATAACACTTTTGGTTCATCAATTATATAGTTTTATCAACCTATAACTCCTTTAGTTTAATCTAGGTTATCTGTGTTTATTTTTTATTAGGTTCTCTAAACTAAATATATTCAAATCGCTTATAAAGTTTTATAAGGAGTGTATGAATTTATAAAGAATATATTTAGAGATTTTCTATATATTGTTTAGTCATAGGTCTATTAATTGTTCACTAAGTAAATATCGAGTTGATACTCAACCAAAATTTTTCAGGATGATTTTCCCTAGGTGCATATGCGACATAGCTCTATCAACATTATATTATCTATACATGGAACCAATTGTTAAGATAACAACATAATATCAACTTTACCATAATTTTTGGATTTTTCCTTATTCATAAACTATTTTTTATGTTTTTCACTAATTTTTTAACATTTAAATTCCCAAACAACTAAAAATATAAAATATTACCTCAACTAATTTAGTGACCCAAATATTTATACAAAAATATTACATCATTTTTAATGAATATTTATTACATTACACAAATAGTTTCCTATTTATTGTAATGGTATAATTACTTTGAAAACATGGAAACATAAAAAATTTGTTCATATGTTAACTGAAATTTTCTTCATAACTATAACCTTATATAGAAATATCATACATAATACATTTCATCATAAAGTAAGGAAAAGAAACATAAGAAAGGGTGGGCTCAGATGCTTATTAATTATAATATAGGGATATAAATAATAATAACATGAATATTGGGGTATGATAATATGATCATAAAAATTGAAAACCATACCCTATATATAAAAGACTAAAATATTGGGTCATGTTATAGATATTGACAGTTAATAATACATGAATCAAAAGGAAATTAAAGAACATGATCAATAAGAGTACAACATTATCATAAGTCATAGAGTTTTGGCATAACATAAGTATAGAAAATCATTTCCACCGTATTCAAGGATCACTAAAAAGGCTATCAAAGTGGAATGGGTTTACTCCCCAAACCATCATGGTAGTCAAGGTTCACTCTATGCACCATTATAGTGGAAAAATTACCTTATTAAACTAGGTTCACTTCTTATTCTAGTCCTATAATTCTCATGAGATATTAATCATTACCTAATGCATTAGAGGAAGATACATTTCCCACCTATAACAAAATAAGAATACTACATTTTTGTTCCACAAGATCATAAAACACTTATCATATCAAAACTCATGAATTGAAATGGATTTCATTAACATTTCATCATATTATAACCCGTACAAAATAGAGAGATTTTATAATCATATCATTATAAAATCATACCATAAACCATGAAATGATGCTAATTTGATAAGAATTTTCTCCTTATGTAACCCACAGAAGAGAAATAGATTTCATAGACATCATTTCATCTAAAATAAAAACATCTCATAAAAATAATAGGAATTCTATCTTTTCATAATATACCCAGTAAGGCATAGGTAACATCAATGGATGTCATATTAGATGTAAAATGATTTTGAAATATAATTTAACAAATTTCTTGTGGAAAATAAATTTTTTGAAATAAATTTTTAAATATTAAAATTTAGAAAACATTTAAAAATAATATTCTTTTAAAATAATTTTTTAAACTTATAAAGGAAGATTTAAAAATAAAACAAAAAACATTATTGAGGAAAATATCATTTTCTCTATCAAAATCAATTTTTAAACACAATAAATTTTGAAAATTCATTTCCTTGATAATAACCATGAAAAATGTAAAGTAATCTTTCAATAATATAATGGTCATGATGGGGGGAAATTTTATACATGTCATACACATTAAAAAAAATATTGATTTCACATTTTTGGTAAAATCAAAATGGGAATAATTTGGAAAATGACATAAAAATTCTATTAAAATATTTATTAAATATTAAAACATGGTTAAAAATGACATTAATAAATTCATTTGATAATGCTAAAAACATTGTTGATTTTTTATATAAAACATGGTTTTGGAAGAAGAATGAGTTTTTGACCAAAGAGATAAAGTTGATTTTAGTTAAAAATTATTTTGAACTATTGAGTACATAAAGAGAGTAAAATGAATGGAAAACATGTATTCTGATTCCATAAACATAGGATAATACAATTAATCAATTTCATGATATATATATATTATAATATTTTATCATTTGAAGCATAATCATAAACAATCTTGATAAATAATGATATCATAACATAAAACACCTACCACTTTGGTAACTTTGAATCATAATAATCAATAATGAATAATATCAAATTAATATTATAATATCATGATAATAAATAAATCCATGAAATTAAATTTCAAATTGAATATATAAAAACTATACAGAATAAGATATGTTCATAACATAACATATGTCTCAGGGAATGAAAATTGAAACAATAACCCCTTACCTCTTTGGTAACTTTTGAACTTTATAACTAATGGATAATAGATCCTAAAATAAATATGTAAATAAAATTAGTTATAAGTATAATAATAATAAAATACATTCATTTTTAGAATATACAACATATAAAAAAAACACATGGTCAATATGGGTTGTGTCTCATAGAAAATAAAAGTGAGACGAAAATCCCTTACCCTAAGTCTCAATTTCTTTGGTACATGTTAAATCCTATATTATAATAAATATATGTTATGATAAAACTATTAAATAACTAAAATTATGTATATAACACCATATATTATTTTCTTATGACCTTTTTTATCTGTTTAGAAACAACTTCATGATCATGTCATGTTTCGAGCAATAACTGCTTTGTTTTTCATTTACGTTTTGATTTTTTATTTTTGGGCCTATTACATTGATAATGGTCCCATAATATTTTTAATTTTAACTATAATATAAATATATTATATATTCATCAAATATTTTTTGGATATATCCATAATACTTATAAATATAACATGAAATACATTATTCATAGAGACAGTAGGTCATATGTACACATGTACATTGTTTCAATTTTCACAACGGACAAGAATAAATAAAGTATATAATATATTACCATAAAAAAATATTTTTTAGTTCATATATATATATATATATTCTATTTTCATTAAACACATCCATATTACATTCTATGTAAAGCGTGAATGAATCACATCGCTTCGTGAGGGGGTAGTCCGTCGTACACAAGAGCGACACTATCTTATTCCAATAGATTAGAATGTATAAAGGTATATGTGATATAATAATTCAATAACTATAATAATATGAAAAATATAACATATAAATATTTAATCCATTGATATATCTATCCATTATAGGTGGTGATGGAAAATGAATAACATCGATTCATGCTGTTGTAGTCTTCTATACACACAAATGGTGATTTACTACCCCATTTGATGGAAGAGGATATGTTTGTTGGTCATTAAATTAATATAACAAAATATAAATATATATAAGATACTATGGATATTATATCATCATATTTTCACATGCATGGTTGGAGTTGTTTGAAGAAATAAAATAAAAATCTCGATTCAGGGGCCTTACCTCTTCTTTGGAAAATTTATTTTGGATTCACCAAAAGTATAAAAAATTAGGATTTATGACAAATAGAATGATTATATAATGGTATTAGTAAATTATGAAAGTTTTTTGTAGGTTATTTAATAAACCAATGGGTTTGGGAAGTGTGAATTGGATAGGATAAGGGTTCCCTTTTATAAGTGAGGTGAGTCACCAACTTGTAATTTTTTGAAATAAAAAAGGTATACCCACGTTTTTGTCATGAAAGATTCTCAAAAATGAAACCATATAGATACTAGAGTAGATATGGTATAAATAATTTCATTATATTGTGTTTGGAAAAGTTTTTGACCATTCTTAGCTGTTATATGTTTTAATTTAACCCAATGTAAACCCATTTTTACCTTAACTGAGGTAAATAATTTTTACTAATTTTACTACTAATTATGAAAAAAACATAATATGAACTTATTAGTTAATTTAAATTGTTATTATTATAAATAGAGAATCAATGTTTCCAAATTCCATTCATATAATTGAAAAATTTTAAATTAAAATTAATCCCATAGATGCGACCAGAAAGAGAATTTCCAAAGAGAAAAGGTTCAAAAGTGTAAAAAACTTTTATACGAATATTAAATAATAAAATGAATAAAATTAAATATATTATATTAATAGATATAGAATTTAACTAATTTATATTTTTAAATCATCTTAACCTTTTATATATTTTTAAAATCATTAAAATAAATGACATTCCTTAATGAGAAACTTGTATTTTAACTATTCATCGAAAAAATTATCTTCCCAGAAAATTCTATGAAATTCACCCTAACGTAATTTATATATTATTATTTAAAAAACGAACGTTAGTTTTTCAAATAATGTTTCTAAAATGGTCAAAAATTAGTTTAAAAAAATGTGAAAAAGGTGACAAAACCTCTTTTTAGAAAAATATAGTTTTAAGCGTAAAATTGGACTTATTCTTATCTCTTGTCTGAAAAAAACATAATATGAATCTTAAAACAATTAGTCAATAATATATATATATATATATATATATGTTGCATTAAATTTATTCACCAATGGTGGGTTGTATAATTTATTATTGTAAAACACATTTATTTTCCTAACAAATGTTTTTTAGAAAAATACTTCCATTATTTTTAAATAGTTTATATTTTCAATTATAATTAATTAATAATAAAATATTTCATTTTATATAATTATTTAAACAATTTATTTTAATAATTTATTTAATCCAATCCATACCCTCCATTCGAACGACTATGAAATAACTATCAGGTTAAATAGTGATATTGTAATAGTATTTAATGTTTCATTTAAACCAGGTGTAACATGTAATGAAAATATAAAAATGATTAAATTAATTTCAGAAAAGTATTTCAAAAAATATTGGTTTGTCACATTCTAACCCCTTAAATAAAATTAGTCCTTTAAATTTGAACATGTTCTTAATAATAAAGGGTTTAATATTTGAAAAACCTATTGTGGGAGACTAGGGTTTCCTCATGGAGATTCCTCACTTCTTTGGGTTCGAACTCCTTCCTCTCGGTGGAAGCTCGGCTAATCTCTCTGACTCGTGGTGTCTTGATGGAGATAAGGCCTGCTCTACCTCGCAGTGCCATGGCGGTTCGGCCTCGGCACTGACGGGACCCAGTTTCTCCTCATCCTCAACTGTTCACGGATCTGGTGTCGCAGAGAGATCCCATTCCACTGCAGATCAGATGCCCCTTGTTGGATCGGTTGTTTTAGAAACTCAAAATCATTCAGATCCTGCATTTTCGGTGAGATCAGGTGTTACGGGATCTAAAAAAATCAAATCCTCATCCCTCGGAGGCTCTCATTTTTTTGGACAGAATGTGTTGCCTAGAAGAGATTTAGCTTCACCTGGGGGTAAAGTTTTGCCTTCACAATCTTACGCTACTGCTTTAAAGAATTCAAATTCTGGTTCGCTGCTTAGTGGAACTCAGCCTTTGGCTTGGTTCAAGGATCCATGTCCTGGTAGAATCATTCGGAAAGGGTCATGTGCTTATGTAGAAGCCAATCATGCAGCCCTTGCAGAGAGAATGATGCTTCGTAAAAATTCTCTAATTGCACGTATTGTTCTCTCTAAGGATGAGAAACCATGGAATCTTAATGATTTTATTCATAGAACTTCAATGTTATGGGGTTTTTCTAACTGGAAATGCGTCTCCCTTGGTCAAGGATTCTTTCATTGTTTGTTCCCCTCTGAGGAGTTGAAGCTGCAAGAATGGTGCAGTGGAACCCTACTTTTGAAACCTGGATGGCTTCACCTTCATGAATGGTCTATGGAATTTAATGTTTCACATGAAAGAAATTCTTTTTCTTAGGTCTGGGTCCACCTTCATGGACTCAATTGGTTTTTTTAGCATCCAAAGATCTTGAGTGATTTCGGAACTGCTATTGGAATTCCATCCGCCTTGATAAGGAGACTGAAGATATCCATTATGGTAACTTTTCCAGAATATTGGTAGAGATAGATCTCAAATCTACGCTGATTGAAAAGGTAATCCTCTCTACATCTTCTGACAATATCCAAATTGATGTTGAATATGAAAAAATGCCACTTTTCTGTAATGATTGTATGGCTGTTGGGAATTCTTTGGACTTATGTCAGAGGAACACCCCTTGTGATGAATGTGGGAGTACGTGCCACCCATGAAATCTCTGTTGAAGGAAAAAACAAATGAATGATACTTATTTGGAAAAGTCCACCATTCATGATAGTGACTCAAGTAAAGATTCACCTTCTGCTACTTCTGATGTTCTGATTACTGGGAAGTCTGGTTACCAGTCGACTGAGGGTGGTGCTGCTCCCAGAGAGTCATCTCTGGTTGATACAGAGAAATCTATCCCGCAATTTCCTCTTAAAGACAATGTAAATCTAGTTGATGTGTGCCCCACAAAAGACCTTAGTGGTCCTTGTGTAAATTTGAACCAATTATAGTTAACTGGGATTTCTTTACCTGTGCTAGTTGCGGGGAAACATGTTGATGATCGAAAGGAACCCCTTACTGGTAAATGGGGGGATGTTTCAGATGTTGAGGGAGAAAAGGCTAGCTTCACTACTCCGAACAGTGGTGGATCTCTCTCCTTCAAGGATGTGGTCATTGCTGGGGAGGGAAGGATGACTGATGGTGAGGAGTTTACTTATGTTCCTACAAAGAAGAGAAAACACAAGGATTACTCTCAAATTCCTAAGACGGTGTCGACAAGATCATCTTCTAAGGTCTCAAAAAAAATTGATGCCAATTATTGGAAGGCCCTTTACCAAGATAAGTCTCAATCTGAATGGGATCCTGATAGAGACTATGATTATGCAATTGACATGTCGTATTATGATTTTTAGTGTTTGAGAATGAGGGAATTACTAATTGTGTGACCCCTTTCGCCTCCTACTAGTTTTCTATTTTCTTTATTGAATAAAGGGTCCGAAGCTTTTTCTTCTGACTTGACCTTTTTTAAAAAAACCAACATCCTAAAATAGGTTAATCAAATGTTCTCTTGAAAATAGATAAAGGGATGTGAAAAAGTCTTCAGGAATAATACATACTAGGTTTCCAAAAAAGATAAAATAGGTGATTAGTTAAAAAATGTACATAAAATAGAAAAATAACACCCACATACTGATAGAGAGTGATAGAGAACATAGTAAATAGAATGTTTACGAAAAAAATACATAAATAAATGAATTGTGAAAAGGTCATTGATATCCTAAAAAATGATGACAACAGGATAAAAGTTTATTTCATATTCCAATTACTAAAGTTGGGGAATTTTCATGAGAAGATATACTTTATAATCAATAATTTAATAAGTAAAATCTCATATTTTGGTTGTTCCCTGATTATCTTCCACTATATCTATTACTCTAAGATATGAACATTTCATGTTTGTAGAACTAAATATGATCCTTAAATAATTAAATTACATTCCTTCTATCTCTCATTGTTATAAAAAACAAAATGGTTATCATATGTTATCTATAAATCGTTATATAGTGATTTAATAAAATAAACAATAGATCCTCATCCAAAATTAAACTTGAAGCATTCCATAAATGGTTAACCAAATATCCCTTATGAAATAATTTTTTATGAAAGGTTAGTAAATTTCATAAAATAAACTTTACATCAATCCTTAAAATATCATTAAGTATCTATTGATTGTCACACATGAAATATGTGATTACCTTATTCCAATATTTTCTTAAAACCAGGTAATAACCAAAATTACCATAAAGAATTACTGAAAACATAAGTACTACCTCATTACATGAATAAATCAACAGATTATTTCATATATATCATAAATGTAATAATTTTATAAAATTTATCAATGAAAACATAAAAAACTTTGTCAAAAAACAATTAATTATTTCCAAAGTAATACATACTATCTAATTTACTTTATTAATATCCATCACATCATTACCATGAAATCATTATCTTAACATCAGAAACATATTTTGGTTTATCTTCCCTTAATCGTTTTATTTTCATAAAATACCACATTTCCATTAAATCACTTTTCTAGGTAATATGTATAATTTAACATATTCTGGAAAATCATTAATGAAAATCTTATAATGATCAACCCTTATATATTTACTGAATAATTTGAAATAAATTTTGAATTCCAACACATAAACACTCCAATCATTCCACTACAATTTTAAACCACTGGATCGGATTGTTTTTATTATTCTTTAAGACTTCTTTCCTTTTATATATAATTCGTAGTTTCTTCATCATAATTAATAAGAAAATTACTCATAAAAACATGATGGTTCTATTCATGATATTTTAACTTAGAATATATATTTTTACATTTAAAAACATTCCAGATTTGAATCATTCGACCATAAAATATATCTCAGGGAGACCATTATTATCATCCATGTTATTAACTAATATTTTCATTTTTCATTAAAATTAATTCCCCCATTCCTTTATTTTCTACACACGAAACATCTTCTCATTCCTCTAATACATAAAATTGTATGCTTATTACCACATTCTTGACATATTGAAAATTAAATGTTGTTTCATCCATGATTTACCACCCCCAAAATGTTAAATGAACTTTGTACTTCTCTTCTTTGTTGAGTTCTATAGTTTTTTAAGGTGTTAGTTATTAATCATATATTGTGACAACTAATTATTAATAATAACAATTTCAATAACTCAAATAATCATACCACTTTATTTCACAATAACACATTGGCTATCACCTTCAATATTAATCAAGTTCTTTCTGGGTCCCACCATGGACTGAAACCAAAAAACATAGAGTAAGAAATAGTAATAATTGTGGGGAACCACTTAATAAATAAAAATAACTTATAAGATGTAAAAATCATTACACATTCTTTTTAATATATGGAACCTCAGTAATATCCTTTTTTAATTATTGTCATTATTTAAATCCTTCCTGATTTTTCATAAATAGTTTGTGATTTTCCATAGCATATCCCTTGTGAGTGTCAAAATAGGTGTGAAACTGGGCCCTTTATTATGCACTATGTGATGATTGAGTCTGACACAATGTTCCCTTTTTGGAATTATTAACCCTAGGTTCCTCTCTTCGAAATCCATTATCCAGTTGTAGTATCTAGAAATGGTTTTAATTTCATGGAATCCACTTGATTTATCCGTTACCAAAATTTTAGGATATTTTCCTATACTTTGAATCATACTAATAATTATCCTTATAGAAATAATTAGACATATCCTTTGAAATATCCCTAGGCATATCACTAATGTTTTCTCATAATGGATAAAAAATTATAACTAAGATTATCCATTGATACTAACTATAAATACCCAAACGTCGCATAGATAGATATTATATCATTTTTTATGAACATTTATTACATTACATATACACACATGAAGACCATAAAGGTATAGTTCCTTTGATAACATAGAAACATAAGAAAAATTGTTCATAATTGAACTACATCTTCTCCTACTATTTTCTTCATAACTAGAACCCTTTTTAGTCATATCATACCTAATACATTTCATCAAAACCGAGGGAAAGAAAAAAAAGGAAAGGGTGAGCCTATATGATCAGAATGGGTAAAAAACTAAGATACATAATCATAACATGAACAAAAGGGTATGAGAACATGAGAATAATAATTAAAAACCATACCCTAAATATCATAGATCTTAATATTGTGTCATGGTATAAACAATTGAGAGTTTATGGTATATAAATAATAATAAAATGAAAGAACATGATCCATGTGAAAATAAAATTAAAATAAGACATAGAATTATGGAATACCCATAAGTAATGAAAATAATTTTTGTAGTAGTTCAAGAAAATTTAAAAGGATATTATAGTGGAATGGGTTCACTCCACAAATGATCATATTAGTAAAGATTAACTCCCAAGACCATTGCAACAAACAAAGTACCTTACTATACCAAGCTCACTCCCTTTTATAGTCCTATATATCTCATCAGATATAATCTCTACCCAATGACTTAGAGGGAGATATAAGTCACAACCTTTATATAATGAAATTAAAACATATATATTCAAAAATATCATAAAACAGTCATCATATCATAAACCATAAATGAAATGGGTTTCAATAATATTTCATCATATCATAACATATAGAAAAGAAACTGGTTTCATAATCATTTAATCATACAATAATACATGAAGAGAAGAGGCTAAAATAATATTTTTCTCATTTTGTAACCTATGGAAGAAAAATAGGTTTTATGAACATAATTCCATCTTAAAAAACCATTCAGATAAAGAATAAGAATTTTATTCTGGAATCATATCCCCAGTAAGGCATAGGTAACATCAAAATATATCATCGTAGAGGAAAAATTATTTTGAAATGTAATTTAAAAAAATTCATTAGGAAAATAACTCTAATTTGAAAAATAAATTTTAAAACAACAAATTCATAAAACATTTTTGAAATCCATTTCATTGAAAGTAGAAATTGAAACTTTTAAATGAAACTTTAAAAAATTGAAAATAATTCATGAGGAAAATATAATTTCCTCTTAGAAAAAAACCTTGTAAAATAGAAAACATTTAAGAAATCCTTTTTTCAGAAAATAACCTTGATAACTTATAAAGGACGATTCAAATCAAATAATCTCCATGTAAGTGGGAAATTGTTTTCATACTATAAATATTTAAGAAAATATATATTTCACATTTATACTAAAATCTAAACATGTGTTGTTTGAAAAAAAACATGAATGTAACACCATAATAGTTTATGGTATTTCTCTTCTAAAATTTAATCTCTTCGATAGATTATATTACACCAAACAATGATTTTAAACAAATAATTAAATATTGTTATTTAATTATGATAGTTATCATCTTTCCATTGGAATGGAGGGAACGAATGACATCAACTAAATTATAAAATAATATTTTACTCAAGTTTATAAAATTAATTCACTAGTTATTAATTAATTATAAATTAATATAAAATCCAATTGAAAATAAAGGATGTATTTTATAAAAAACTAATTTATGCCCAAAATAGAATATTATATTAATAATTTAAATTACTAAATATTAGTGAATTAAAATAATAAAATTTATATTTTATACATACAATAATATATTTTTTAATTATTTTAATATGTATTATAGTATTAATATAAGAATAAATCCAATTTATGTATAAAAAATAATATTTTTCTAAAATGAAAATTTCTCACCGTTTAATGGAGAATCTATTTTAAATATAAATTTTTAAACTTTTATAAATTTTATTTGAAAAATTAAAAATCAATTTTAAAATAAGGATATAAAAGTTACCTTAGGATGAATTTTTGGTATTTTTTTTAATAAGTTTCATTTTTTGATTAAGAGTGAAAATACAACATTTTATTTGAAAAATGAATTTTTATCTAATATATATATATATATAAAGAAATTATATTTAATTTTTTTTAATGTATAATTAGTTAAATAATAAATTAGTCAACCAAATTTATGTCATTTTAATCATTTTCACATTAAAATTGGATATAAAAACATTTCAAACTTTTGAACTATTCTACTTTAAAAACCCACTTTTTTGTTGTGTCTCTAGGATTAATTTAAAATTTAATTTTTCCAAATATATGAATTGAATTTTGTAAAATGAATTCAATATTTGGAATCATAAAGTATAAATTATATTTTCTGATCAATTTTATTTTTTGGTATACACAATTTATCATGGTAAAATAAATATTTACCACCGTACAGGTAAAATAGTGATAAGGGTTAAAGTTATAAGGTAAAAGGATAACATACCTAAAAATTAAAACATTTAATGGTTGGTTGAGGTATTTCTGACCATACAAAACTCATAATTTTGTACTTTCCCACAAAATTCATTGAAAATAATGCCACCTCAATTTGGTTGGCATTAAATACGAAATATTACTTATTTTAATCACTTAAACCCTCCTATCCCAAAGTAAAAAATACAACCACTCACCACCCCAATTTGACCAAAAATCCTTGTAGATCCTAAAATATCTACCCAAAACCCTCCTCCTTACATAAAAGATTTACAATTTCTTTGGTTCTAACCATAAGACCGAATCTAATGTCCTCAAGGGTCTCTCAAGGAGGTAATATTCAAGAAAATATTTTCTCAAAATACCTCTCTTATTTTCATTTCTTGTTCTACATTATCCAAATATATTTCAATAATTGGGGAATAATAATTCCAGAGTAGTGTACATACTGAAATTTTATTTTTATAATGGAATATTATATATCCATCCCTTTAATTACCTCCTCTTAATCAAGTAAAGGTAACTATTTCCTAATCATATCGAATAATCACCTCTATGAATAATGTTTTTGTTATTTTCCATTACTGCATTTATAGATTTTCATAAAACTATTTTTTCCGGTAAAATAATATTTTAATAGGTATATTATAAAACATTTCATGTTTTATAAGAATTTTTTACTCATAATATTATATAAAACGAAACTAGTTCATAGTGTTTGGAAAAACCTCCAGAGATTAACTAAACATTTTTTTAACATTTTATCTAGTGAACCTTACTCATGTAAGGAATAAAAATTATATATGGTAGCATTTACAATTATAGAAGTTAATTAATAATATTTTATTCCACTTTTGGGGTTTTATTCCCATTTTATATGATAATCCATAATTATACAAAAAATAATTGATCACAAAACCATGAAATGAACACACCAGAAGCCATAAAAATAATGAAATATTATGAATAAATGGGTCATATGTTGTAATAAAACAATCACATAAGGTATTATAAATATGAATATAGTTATTTAATGGGTTAATAACTTTTTTTAAACCAGTATACAAAATTCTAAAGTATGTTTATCAAAAGGGAAGCACGAGGTAAGGTTTTCTACATATTTCATTTACTTCTATGAGATATATGCCTAATTAACAACTTATTTTTATTCTATAATGTATATACCAACCATAAATGAATTTATGTTTATTATCCTTAAATGTACTATTATATACATATCCAATTTAGTATATCTCATTTTTGTGGTTTATGGTTTCAATGTTACCAAAGCGGTAATGGATTTTTTTTATTTTCCTTCTTTGATATATTTTTTGTATTATACACATATATTATTTTATGAGGTTTATGTACTTTTAATTTGACATGTAATGTCATTAATATCTTTATTGTCATGATAATATAATTTTATTTTTATTTTATTCCTTCATGGTTCTGATAATTCAAATGTTTCTAAGTGGTATGGGACACTTTGGAATGCATCAAGATAATTTTCCTTAAGAATTTTTCAACGATCTCATTGAAAGTATTTTCATTTACTTTATCATCATTTGTTGAATATTTTTTTGAGGATTCACTCTGACAATACCATTAATCATATTCCTTTTTTTGGTTTATGGTCAGTTTTATTGGGGAAGCATTGATATTTGTATAGAATGTTCTACCAATATAGATAATTATTGAATTTGGTAAGGCATATTGATTCAGTTGTATTGTTTATTCATGTCAGAAGTGGATTGGAATTAATGATTGATAGGTGGGGACCTGTATATCCCCTTGATGTATCGTTAGGTCTCATGATACAAACTAGATTGGGTTTTGGGTAAGGCCATATCCATTTATTAGATTCTTAGTATGAATCCCTAATAATGCTAAATTCATGGAATGAAGCCTTGATAGTATTATATTCTTAGTATGAAGCCTTAACAATATGTTTCACATGTTCATAATTATGAATTCCACTATTATGAATTAAGTTATTGAGAGTTCATATCATTATTCAATTAGTTAGAATATTCATAGATAAGATTCCCTTTCATTTGACTATTTATGAGGAATTAGACTATCATCTTTTATTCCTTCCATATTATGCTCAATTTTTTTAATTAAATGGGATTTCTTTTAGTTATTTACATTTCAATATTGTTTATTATTTATGTACTCATTGCTTACACTATACACTTACCCTTACTGAGCATCTAATATCACCCCTTTCATATGTTTCATTTTTCTCCATCATTCTGAGAAGTATATTATGAAAGATATTTAGGGTTACACAATGGGGGAATTATGGTAGAGTCAACGAAATTCATTGTGTATTTTATTTTTTTTAAATGTAATGTGGATTTCAAGAATGTATCTACTTTACTAAGACTACAAAATGTTTTGGTCTTTTTGGATGTGATTACTTATATGTTATGCCAATCCAATAAGTATGGAAAGAGATCTAGGATATTATTATAGAGGTTGTTAAAATTAGTATTAGAGAATGTTTAGTAAAAACTATGGGATATAGATTTTGGAAAACATTGATTTGGGGAGATAAACCGATTGTGAATTTTAGGATTAATATAAGTATAAGATGTTATATTATATACTTTGAAATTATAATGTATAACCTATGTTAAACCTAATGATTCATATATTGAGAATGTGTCATGATGTAGACATCTTATAAATGATTCTTCATTACTATGTGATTCATCACTATAATTAGTGTTGCATACAATATACATCTGGTTTTATTCAATGTATAGAACTTGAAAGATCCATGTTAATGATGAATTTAAAACCAAATGGGATAATTATAGAAAATAAGAGTACTTTGATTATTTATAAATAGTTTGCATGATTAACAAAAAACACCATAACTAACTCTCAAACTTACTAAAGACGACAAGGATAATGTTCATTAACAATTTGAGTAGTGGATATTATAATAGAAATATGATTAAGTTTACTATATTTTTATAATGTGGGAAGAAACACCCAAGTGAATATTCTAGAATAATGTTAATATGTTTTGGATTTGGAAAATAAGGACATAAAAAATGCAATTTCCATGAAAAAAATGAATAGTTTGGTTAATGAACTAGGATAAAAATAATGGTTTCCCAAAGGTATTTTCAATGGAATATGTTTGAAATGGGAAATGTATGGTCATTAAGAAAATCTAAATCTCAGGGGGGAAACTCATGATGATAATTAGCAATTTTTTACAAGTAATGGTAATATTATTGATGATACACTGGCAATAAATGAAAAGAAAGAGGTATTAAGGAATTAGATGATGAAATGTAGAATAGAGTATAATGATTAATGTAAATACATATATGGATTAAAAAATTATTTTTATTAATAACTCTCTAATTATATAAATCATGAGCTATATATGGATTTTACTGCAGTACTTCTTCTTTAAGGATTTGGAGGTTTGTGATGAATAGTACTATCAACCAAGAGTAGTGATTATTTGGTATGTTAATCTTTTCGAAAACACTTGATTTGTGGAATATTAATTTTATATGTAATTTATATTGAGGTAATAAAGATTAATTAATGTATATGGGGGTAGTACTGGTTATAATGAAAGTGGTTATTGATTTTATGGTTCATGTTGGTGTTACTACATGTTTGGATTTAATAAATATATTCCAAAACCCGTGATCTTATTTTTAAAGCCTTATTGTTTTCATTGAGATTTATATTTTATCAACGCATTAATATATTTGTTATGTTAAAATATGATCTATATAATGTTGTTAGGAAAATTTAATGTTAATTTTAATTTGTAATTTCAGTGACCTTCCTTCTAAATTTTTTGTCTCTTAATTTAGACCGACAAATTTTGGATGATTCATAATATTAACCACTTATGGAAATGATTTAGTTTATCTTTAGATAGAATTGTTTAAGGTTAAATTAAGATTTATTATATTGGATAACATGTTCTAACCAGTTTTATTTTTCTAAATATTTGAAGTCCAAAGGATTATCTTATGTATCCTTTGATAAAAGTGCTAAAGGTATAAAATTTCATCTTGAATACCAATATCTTGGTTAATGAAATGAAGTTGAGAAATATTAAAGAACAAAAAAAGTGTGAGATTAAACTTTTGAGGTGAAATCAAGTATGTATATCTCCCCAAATTATTTTGAAATAAAATTCTATCTTATTACCATCATTTTTATGATATTAATTACCTTTTTAGACCTATTTGGTCTAGGGTTTTGTGGTCATTAAAATTCAAATGATCGTGCCCTCAATCATTATCCATCAGAACATGATAATTAGATTTCTCTTCTATATCCATGTTTTATATTCTCACTATTTTTATCCTATCTTAAAAACAAATTTTTTCATGACCTTCACATTTCCCTTTCCCTCTTATTAAGATAATGTTTTATTACCCCTATTTACGGTGTTGGTTTCCCACTATTGAATTTTCAAGAACCAAGCATTATTTTTTGAACTGAAATTTCAAATTGAGAGGATAAATTTTATTACAGTATGGGATAATGTAGCACCCCTAGATTGTATGGTATGCCTCTTTTTCAATTTAATTTATTCGATAGCTTACGTTATATTAAACACTGAACTCAAACAAATGACAAAATGTTATTATTTAATTGTGATAGTTATCTCCAAGTTGTTGGAATTGTGAAAATAAATTATATTAACTTAATAGTGAAAGTATATTTTAAATATGCTTATAAAATGAATCCACTATTTTCTAATTAATTTGAAATTAAAATAAAATCCAATTGAACAAAAAGGATGCATTTTATAAAAAAATATTTTATATCCAAAATGGAATTTTATCTTAATAAATTAAAATAATTATTATTAGTAAAATATATTAATTAAATTTATATTTATACATTTAATATTTTATTTTAAATTAATTCAATATTTTTGGTATTCTTAATATAATAATAAATCTAATTTTAAGCATAAAAATCTATATTTTTCTAAAATGAAATTTTTCCTCCTTTTAATGAAGCAACTATTTTAAATATAAATGATGACACTTTTATAATTTTTACTTGAAAAAATATAATTCATTTTTAAAATAAGGATAAAAAATTAGTTTTGGATAATGTTTTTTAATTTTTTGAAAATGTTATTTTTTGATGAATAGTGAAAAAATACTACATTTTATTAGAAATTTGTTTTAATATAATTTATTTATATATTTAAATTATATTTTAAATTGTTTTTAAAGTGTAATTAGTTAAATCATAATTCAATAATACCAATTTATGTCATGGAAATCAGTCATTTCATCTTTTTTACTTTAGAAACCCACTTTTTTGTTGTGTTTGCGGGATTAAATTTTAATCTCATTTTTTCAATTATGGGAATTAAGTTTTATAAAAGGGATTCAATTTTTAGAATCAGATTTTACAAATTATTGTTTTATTTCAACTTCTAATTTAGGTATAAAAAAATTAGCATGGTAAAAGAAATTATTTATCATAGTATAAGGAAATAGCGAGAAGGGTTAAAGTTAAAAGGTAATAGCTTCACATATATAAAATTTACAACATTTAATGGCTGAATGAGGTATTTATAGACCATAAAATCAAACAAAATATTAATTTTAACTGTAATTAGTGGATATTAATTCCACCTCTATGTGGTTGCCTTCATTTATAAAATAAGCATTATTTTTATTCACTTAAACCCACCTCTCCTCAAGTAAAAATACCACCCCATTTCAACCCATAAGACTTGTAGCTCTTAAAATATCTTCCCAATCCTCTTATAATCACTCTAAAAACATAAAAGTTATACTTGTATCAACAAAATCAAAATCTGTTGTCCTTAACTATCACTCAACGAGGTGATATGAAAAATGTAATTTTCTCAAAACACATCTCCAATTTTCATTTCTTCTTCTACATTCTCCTCATTTATTTTATCTATCAAGGAATAATAATTATATAATCATATAGATAATGGAATTTTATTTTTATAATGTAATATTTTATATCCAATCCTTTTATTACCCCCTCTAAATCAAAGATGCGAAAAAATTTTCTAATTACACTGGTTTATCACCTCTATGAATATTGTTTTTTTTTTCTTGTTCCATTACTACCGTCAAAAATGGTCATAAAAAAATCTTATTAAATAATATTGAAATAGGAATATAATAACCAATTTAATGTTTTACTATTTTATACTCATAATAGTAAATAAAATAAAACTGGTTTATGGTGTTTGGAAAACCGCCAAGATAAACAAAACATTTATCATTAACATTTTGTCTAATGAATCAACATCATGTAAGAAATAAAAATTATATATGGTATCATATATAATTATGGATGTTAATTAATACTATTTAATTCCACTTATGTAGGTGTATTCCTATTTAACATAATAATCCATAATTATACACAAATGAACTGATCATGAAACCAGGAAACGAACGCATCTAAATCCATGAAAATAATGAAATATTATTAACAAATGGGTTATACAATGTTATAAAATAATCACATAAGGTATTATAAAAATTAATATAGTTATTTAATTAGGTAATAACACTATATAAACCATTATACATGATTTTTAATTATTATACACTAATGGGAAGCCTGAGGTAAGGGTTTTTCTCATCTCATTTTTACTTTTTCTAGATATATGTCTTATTCACCACTTATTTTTATTGTATAGTGTATATAATTAAAATGAAGATATTTTAATGTTTATTATCCTTAAATTTATGGATACTTATATATCCATTTGGGTATCTATCTTTTATGGGGTATATGTGCCCAAAGATGACAAAACGGTAATGGATTGTTGTCCCAATTTTCATTCTTTGAGATATTTATTATGTTATAAACATATATTATTTTATGAGGTGTTTATATTGCTATATTGACATTTTATATCATGAGTACCCATATTATCATGATATTATAAGTTTAATTTAATTTTATTGCTTTATGGGGATTATAATTCAATTGTTTAAAAGTGGTATGAGACACTTTCAAATGTTTAAAGATTATTTTCTTCCTGAATTTCTCAATGACCACAATTAATGAATTTTCATCGCTTTAAAAATAATTTTTTTAATATTTTTTTGAGTTTTTACTCTAATAATACCAGTAATCATATTTATTTATATGATTTATGATCAGTTTGACTGGGGAAGTATTAATATTCTATATGACCAGTTCTTCCAATACGGATACTAATTGATTTTGTTAGGGAATGTTGATTCTGTTGTATTAATTATTCTTTTGAGGAATTAAATGGACCAAGTATGTGATGGGTGGTTCCTTTTATATCCCCTATATTCATCAGTATGTATCATGATAAAAACTAGACTGGGTTTTTTCAAGGCCTTACCCATTTATTTGATTTTTGGCATGAAGCCTTGATAGTGTTAGATTTTTTGAAAGAAACCTTGATGGTTTGAGATTATTGGGATAAATCCTTGGCAGTATGTTTCAAATATTAATCATTATGGATTCCATCATTATTAATTCAGTTATTGATATTTTATATAATTAGTTGATTATTTATAATATCCAGGGTTAGGGTTCATTTTCACATGACTATTTATATGGAATTATTTGATCATCTTTCATTATTGTCATATTATTCTCAAGTCATTGATTAATTGGAATGTGTTTCACTTATTTACCTTGATGTATTTTTTATGAATTATTTATTAATAGGTTTCATTTTACGTTTACCCTTACTGAGCATCTGAGCTCACCCCTTTCATATGTTTCATTTTCACCTGGATTCCAACAAGTATAATATGAATGATATGAAGTGTTAGAAAAATAAGGAAAAAAATGAATACTCAATGAAATTATTTGTGTATTTTATGTTTTAAAATGTAAATTTGATTTCAAGTATGTATTTGTTTTACAAGACTAGAAAAAATTTTAGTCCTTTGTGATGTGATTCCTTGTATCTTATTCCAATGTAATAAGTATGGCACTGACTCTGAGCTACTAAGTTCAGGGTTGTTAGAATGAATATTGCTTTCAAAAAAATTTATAGTAAGTAATACATGTTTTAAAATTTCTTCAATAAATCATTTGGATAATTTTAAAAAACATTCTAAATAAATTTTTATAAAAAATGGTTTTGGGCGAAAAATTAGTCTTTGGGAAAAGTGAGAGACAATGAATATTTTATTTATAAAACTATTTTGAACTCTTAAGTACATAAAGAGAGAAAATTGAATGGAAAACATGTATTTTAATGATATAAATAGAAGATAATAAAATTCAGTAGTTTCATTATGTATAGATCATAATATTTAAACATTTTAATCATAATAAAAAAAAATCCTCATAAATGATGATATTTAGCATGAAACCCTTACCACTTTGGTAAAATTAAATCATAAGACCCATGAAGGAATAATATTAAGTGAAACCTATAATATCGTGATAAAAAATAAATTCATTATATCACATTTCAAATGGTATTTATATACACCTAAAAATGAAGATTGGTGTATAACATAAAATATGTCTCAAGGAACATGTATTGCACCAATAATCCTTTATTTCATTGGAAAATTTTAAACCCTAAAACCCATTAAAGAAGGATACAAAAATAGACACATAATCCCTCATGATTTTAAGGATAATAATCATAAAATACATTCATGGTCACTATATAGACTCCAAAAAATAATCACATGGTGAATATGGATTGTGTCTCATAGAAAATAAATGTGAGATGAAAGTTCCTTACCTTATCTCTCAGCATGCATCATAAATGTTAAAACCTCATATATAAAAAATATAAGTTTATTATAAAAATATTATATAAACAATATTTAATATATAATATCATATTGGATTTGATTATGACCTTTTAATTCCCTTTTATTAATAATTCCATGTTTTAGTCACATTTCACGAAATTACTGCTTTGTCTTCATGTATGTGTTGATTTTTTCCCATATTAATGTTATAATGGTTATATAATCTAAATTATGTAAACCATTAAATAAAATTATATATATTCATCATATATTTTCTTCGAGTCATCCTTAATAATTTGAGATAGAAAATTAAATATATTTTTCATGGAGATGATAGGTCATACATATACATGAATCTTGTTTCAATTTTCAAGAAGAATTAGATTAAAGAAAGTTAAATAGTGTAGTAAAATTATAGAATAATTATTATGTCATATATATCACATATTTTGATAAAAAATATCTTTTTTAACTTCTATGTAATGTTATACGAACCACATCGCTTAGTGAGGCAGTAGTCTGTCATACACACAAGTGACATTATCATATTCCCAATGAATAGAGAGTATGAAGGTATATGTGATATAAAAATTTTATAATTATAATATTATTATAAATATAATATATAAACATTTAATATATTATTATATCCAATCTTTAGAGGTAGTGATTGAAAAAAAAAATTTGTTTATGAGGCATTAGTTTACCATACACAATAATACTGATTTATTATACCATTTTATAGAATAATAGATTGATGTAGGTTATGAACATAATGTGAAAACATATAATTATTTTTATGATAATTATTTTTTTTATATTATCACAGTTTAATTTGATTTAAGGTAGTATAAGAATAAATAAAATAAATCACTCGGTTAAGGGTGTTACCTCTTATTTAGAAAACTTCTTTTGGTTTTCATCAAAAGGATTCATTAGTTTGATTTATAAACAATAAGGATTATAGTATGGTAGGAGATAAATGTAGGTAATTGATTTTTTATTGTATTGTACAAAATATTTTAGTGTCCTATGATGAAAAAACATGAATATTTTATCATTTTAGATGAATATTCACTATATTACAAAAGTACATACCTGAGTATCGTAAAGGTTTTGAGCCTTAGGAAACATGAAACACATTATTACAATTTGGTGAAAGAACTCCAAAATATAATACAATGATATTCCATTTAGTTATATAACTTGTAACATTTCTTCATAAGCTAGGGAATGAAAAAATAAGAAATGGTGAGATAAGATTCTTAGTAATGGTAAACCAAGGAGATATGTAAACATAATATAAAAACAATGGTTCAATAAAATGAATATAATATTTTAATATCATACTATAAATATAAAATGTCATATATAGGAGTCATTTCATAAATATGGGAAGATAATAACACATGAATCATAAGGGAATGAAAAGCATAACCAATGAAAGCATTACATAAAAATAATACGTAGAGTTTGTGGCATACACATAAGAATAGAAAAATAATTTCCATATTAGTCAAGGTTCACTATAAATACCATCATAATAGACAAAGTCTGTTACTGAATCAGGTTCACTCCCCATTCGAGCCCTATATTACTGAACCCGGTTCACATCCCATTTTATCCTTGTATTATTGAACCAGGTTGACTTCCTGTTACAACCTGGTATTACTAAATAGAGTTCACCCATCATTCTGAAAATGTATATATAATGAGATATAAATATTTAAAAATTCAATTGTGAGAGATATATTCCCCACCCATCACATAATGAAATCATACGTATGTGTTCCATAAGATAAAAAAATCTTCATCATATCATGACCCATAAAAATATATGGGTTTCATAAACATTATATCATAACCAATTAAATTAAATGGATATCACAAACATGCCATTGTATTGTAACTGATGGAGAAGGGATAGTTTTCATAATAATATCATCCTAGAATAACCTTTATAAATAACTGGGTTTCATAATCATTTATCATTGTATAACCCATGGATGAAAAATGGGTTTCATAAACAACATGATATCTTAAACATAAAACATTCAAATAAATAATATGAATAGTTTCCATTTACCATATCCCCAATAAAGAATAAAATATATCAAACTATGAAATCTTAGATTGATAATTATTTTTAAATATCACTTTGATAATTTTTATGGAAAATAATATATATTTGAAAATAATATTTGTAGTCGTGAAGAATTTTCAAAATACATTTCATTGAAAAACAATTTGAAAATGTATAAAGTATTATTTTAAAAATCATTTAGAAATTTCATGAGAAAAATATATTTTCCACTTTGAAAAAATATTTTTAATTTATAAATTATATTTAAAACATTTCCCTTTGAAAATAACATTGAAAACTTATAAATGATGCTTTTAAAAATAATTTAAAACATTTACTGTGTAAAATATCATTTTCAATTTACAAATAATTTATAAAACATAGAAAATATTGAAATCCTATTTCTTTTAAAATATTTTTTAAAACTTGTATGAAAATCTTGAATACTTTAAGTGGTCATGAAAATAGAAAATATTGTTCATGTTATGCATGCTGAAAACAAAGATTGTTTTCATATTTTTAGTAAAATCCAAATAAGAATTGTTTTAAAAATGACATAAATACTAATTTAAAAACATTTTCTAAAAGATTTTTTTTATAAATATTATATTCATAGTTTAAAAATATTTAAAGCATTTTATTAAAACGTTATTCCTTTTAGGAAAACATATTTTTTACCAAAGAAGAAATATGTTTATATTTTCATAAAAATATTTTATTAATTTTATTAAGTACAAATGAGTGAAAAAAGGATTCCATTACCTAAAAATATCATGAATAAACATAGTATCTGAAAATTCATGATAATTATTGATATATGGATCATAATATTTCAATAATGGAAGCATAATCGTAAACAATCCCGATAAATGATGATATTGTAGTAATAAACTATTAACACTTTCGTAACATTTAATCATAATCCAATTGAAAGGACAACATTACCAAGATATTAATATATTAGTAAAATAAGTATATTCATGATATAATATTTATAAAGGGATTTATATATACCTCATGAAAGATTATAAGTGCATATCACAACATACATCTCAATGATGGTCAATTATGACAAAAATACTTTACTGGTTTGGTAACTTTTTAACCATAAAACCCCTCAAATCGAGACACTCAAGAAGATATATAAAAAATAATAATTTTAATTGTAATAGTAATAAAACATATTCATTGGTTTTAGATATTCCACATAAATTAAATATGTGTTAAATAAGACTTGTGTCTCTCAGAAGTAAAAAAGTGAGACAACAATCCCAAACAATTTGAGTAACTTTTGAATTCTGAGATCAATGAAAGAATAAAATCAATAGAAACATTTAATATCATGAATTAAATTAAATTCAAGAAATAAAATTTCATAAGATATTATATACATCACACAAAAGGAACGAGTGGTGAATATGGCATATGTCTCATAGAAATAAAAGTAAGACTATAAATCCCCTTACCTTAAGTCTTGGATCATGTCGTATTTGTAAAAAACATCAGTATAATTAATATAAGTTTATTATAATTCTATAAAAGAACCATTTTCAAATATATAATACAATATATGGATTTATTAGGACTTTATATTTCCATTTTATTAACAATTGTATGTTAAAGTTATGTTTAGGGTAATAACCACTTTATTTTTCATATTTGTTTTGACTTGTTATTTTTTTCCTCTTACATAGATTAAGATTTACTAATTTAAAAAATATAAACCATGAATAAATATCCTATATATTCATTATATATTTATTTATAATATTCTATTAAATATTTAAATAGGAAATGAAATACACCATTCATGGAGACGGTAGGTCATACGTATTCATGAACGCTGTTTCTATTTTATTATCGTATTGATAGAAAGAAAGAAAAGTATATGATATATATATTATAATTCTAATAGAATTTTTAGTTTATATGTATATCATATTTCTATTAAAATCATCCTTAATATATTCCATGTAAATCATGAATGAATCATATCGCTTTGTGAGGCGATAGTCTGTCTTACTCATGAATGAAATTATCATATTTTAACAAAATGAAAAGAGTAAATTTATATACTATATAATTACTAAAGAAGCATAAATACCTCATATATATCATATATAACATATTTAAATATCATTTCCATCATTATTCCCATTCTTAATAGGTGTTAATAGATAAACGAATGACATCGGTATGTGATGTGGTAGTCCACTGTACACAGAAATAATGATTGTATATCTCATTTTATGGATGTATGTGTTTTTTAAGGTAGTAAAATTAACATAAAAACATCTTAGTATATTTAATATACTAAATTTATTATATAATAATTATATATGAATAATTTTATGGGTTTAAAGAATAAATAAACAATAAATGTTCATTGATGAACGTTACATCTTTTTTCTATATCTTTTTTTTTGTAATTCTCACTACATGAATACCTTAGTTGTATTTATACCCAATGATAGGATTTTAAGATTAATAGAGTGGAGTTATGAATATATATTGATAGGTATTATCCATGAAATATTTATTGATAGGGGTTAAGAAGTGGGAAGATTGAATGCCCTTTTATAATGGAGGAGGAGTGTCATTCTTGTATATTCCAAAAGGTAAACACTATTGAGAGATCTTCCTTACCAAATGCACCTCCAATAATGGACCATATTAGAGAATATATGGAATATGGTCTAAATATTTCCATACAATGTGTTTTGGACATGGGGTAAGGTTATTTGTCCCTATAAGTTAAAGTTTAGTCCCTTGGGAAACTCGTTTTCTTCTTTGTCACTATAATTAATTTTATCTATTTTCACTAATAATTATGTTAAAAACATAATTAAACATTATAATAAATTATAAATTATTATTACTGAAAATAATGAATCTAGTTTACCAAATTAAAATCATATAAGTGGTAGAAATTAATTCATAATAAATTTCACAGATGGGAAAAAACAATGAGTTTTTAAAGTTATAATGTTTGAAATGGTTTTATATCCAAATTCAATGTGAAATTGATTCCAATGACCTGAATTATATTTATTTATTCATAATTTAATTTATTATTCTTTAACAAAAATAAAAAAATATCAATACAAATAAATTTTATAAAAAGTCATTGTTCGGTTGAAATTTAATATTTTTGACTATTCGTCAAAAAATAAAACATCGCAAAAAATAACAACACATTAACCAAAGATACTTTTTTAATTCCACAGTCAATGAATTAATTTTATTTTTGAAAATATAATTTATAAAATAGTCTTTTTTAGTTTCAAAATAAGTCAACCATTAAAAGGTGGTAAAACCACCTTTTAGAAAATTACAAACTTTATTACGTAAAATCGGGTACATTCTTATCTCTTATATAGAAAACACAAAAAATTAATGTTAAATAGTATATATAATCTATTATATATTTATCTAATTAAAATAATTCATTATAAGTTATATTTTTATTGAGATAAAAATGTTTTTCAATAGAAAAATAGTTTTTCTAAAATGGAACTATTTTCAAATAGTTCTAATTTTTATTTTAAAATAATTTTTTAACAAACAATTAATTTTATAACAATAAATAAAAAATATTTTCATAATTTATTTAATCCCATTCGAACCATCCATCCTAATTTTTAGGTGATAACTATAATAATAATTTAATAATATTTCACATTTTATTTAATCCTAGTGATGTGGGTATTACAAGCTAAACTCAGTGTTGTGTGTAATGTAATATAAACTTAGTATTTCTTATAATAGAATCCAAACTCGTTATATTGTGTACCGCAATATAATATTAGTGTTCTATGTAGTGATATATTAAATTTTTATTGTGTATAAATAATGAATAACTTTGTGTACCATGCATTATAAGACATCAAAGAATTTTAATTTATTCAAAAAATAAAAAATTAATAAAAAATTATACTATTACGTTCTACCCCCTTAAAATGAATTTCAACATCAAAATTCATCTGGGTCATCAATGTTTTATAACATTAAAAATACTTCCAAATAAAACCACATCATAAAAATGAATTCTAAAAAATCCTTTAAAAAGGAATGATGGAAATATAATAGTTACCCGAATTAACTCATAACTAGGTTCCCACATAAGAGAAAATATATGTCAAGGGAAGATGTGTACATAGAATAAAAGTGTAAATAATTATAGAGTTTTATAAAGATCATTTATAATAAGAAAGTCGGTGTTCCAAAAAATTTAACAACCAGAAAACAATAACATAAATGGGCAATAAAAGGACATTGATATTATCTAAATCTTAATAATAAGGAAACATTTTACTTCAATTTGTTTTTAGATATTTTTAATAATTTTCCCAAGTAGTTATACTCACTTTATTTCACACCATTTTATATTCCCAATTTCACCATTTGGTTTTTCCTTGATCAATTTATACTTTATTTTTTAATCCACGGAATAAAGGTGAATATTTTATCCCGAAGGCGCTAAAAGACAATAACATTCAAAGGTATAATGATAATCTATTCTGTATATCTTTAGCTATCATCAAAACAATGTGGTTTTCACAGGTTATCCAATATGAATTAATCTTTATATGGTGAAATAATACATTAATCTCCAAAACCTCATTCAAAGTTCAACAAAAAACATTTCATAAATAGTAACCCTTTAACCCTACTAGAAGAAAAACATCCAAAACATTACAAAGAAGTTCAATAAATTTGTCAAACTAATATTATCATTGATCCATAATATTTCATAAAGTAGCTCTTCATTTTCACATATCATACACATGAATACTTTCATCTTGTATTCTCTTGAAACATGGTAATAACATAAATTATTATAAATCCTTATTTAAAACATGCATTATTTCTTACTCCAGTAATTATTGGGTATATTACATAAATCCAAAAGTATTATAAACTCCATCAATGATAACATGAACCACATTTTTCAAAAAATCCCTTACCATTTCTAAGTTCATCGATGCTATAAAATTTACTTTATCTATATTAATCATTTCTTTATCCAGTATAAACATTATTTTCTTATCCTTAGGAACATGTTAATGGTTATATTACCTTCATAAACATATCACATTACCATTAAATCACATTTCTAGTCCACCGTCATTATTCAAGATATTTATTCAAATCCATGATAAAAAAATTACAATAAACAATCCTTATATATTACACAATTCACAATTATTGAATCCAAATAAATAAATACTTATGTCATTCCACATAAATGATTTTTATAAAATATTCCTTACTTGGTCTAAATATAAATTATTGGTTCAAGGCATTGAGTTGGGAAATTACCTTGTTCTCTACAGATAAGGCATTGAACTCCTAAATAATTTTTCACTCTATGACCCCTTTTCCACATAGATAATATCTTCCAATCAATTTGATATATTCATTTGGGGTATTCTTCCCTTGTACTTGACATGTAAAAATCCCAATATTTTTTCCTCTTTGTTTATCATGATTTAAAATTTCATAAATCTCTATCTTTCTCATATTCAATGTGTTTGGTAATATCACCTATATTGACATTGTTAAACATAAATCATTATAGTTTATACCAAATGAACATGATATATTTATCTTTAGTGGTCATCCAATTTGGTTTCTCATAGTAACTAAATTTTCCATCATATTTAATGTTAAAATAATTACTTCTTGTTCAAGTCAACAAAAAACCAAAAGTAATGTGTGAGAAACACTAATCATTGAGGAAAACTACTTAATCAAGAAAAATTAACTATATGAGGTCTAAATCATGAATCCTTTTTCTTTAATATATAACCCCATAGGTCTGTCCTTGGACATTGATAATCATTATTTATTTAAAACCTTCATGATTCTCCATAAAGATTTTGTGAATTTCCAATGCATATACACTAGAAATTTAAAACTAGGTGTGAATTAAGGCTTGTTGTAATAAAATAGTCTCCAATCGAGTCCAGGTCAACAGAATGTTTTTTGGGATTATTACCACTATGTACAACTATCCTAGAGTCACATGCACTTATAGTATCTAGAAAAGTATTTAATTTCTTAGAAACAACTCTCTCAACCCTTTACTGAAATTCCAGGACATTTTTCTGAACTTTTAATCATCCATAGACTTATCCTTAGAGACATACCTAGTTATATCATTATAAATAACCCTTGGGGTCTCACTAAAGTTTTTTAATCCTAGTTTATAAGGTTGACTAACACATTCCTATAATACCAACTTTTGTGACCAAGATTAACTTACATGGATATTTTATCATTTTAGATGGATATATAGCATATTACGGTACTATATACCAGTAGACCGTAATAGTTTATTTCCTTTGGAAACAAGAGGCACATTATTCTAATTTGTTGAAATATATCTAAAATAATCCATAATTATCTTACCCTTTAGTAATACTTCTTAAAAAAATTCTTCATAACCTGGGGAAAGTAAACATAAAAAATGGTGTGCTTAGATGACCATTAAGGGTAAATAAGGATATATGTAAACATACATGATCATAAGGGTATGAAAACATAAACATAACATTTTAAGATAATACCTTACATATCAAAGATAATATAGAGGAGTTATGGTATAAACCTGGCCAGATCATAAGGCATGATTCATAAGGGAATCAAGAGAATAATTCATGAAATCATAACATTGGAAAAAGATATAGAATTTGTGGAATACTCATAACAATTGAAAAATAATTTTCATATCAGTCATAAATCACTACTAATACCATTATAGTGGAAAAAGTACATTATTTAATTGGGTTAGATCCCTGTTCTATCCCTATATTACTGATCTGAGTTCACCTCCCGTTTTATCCTGGTATTACTGAAGTAGGTTTAATTCTTATTATAGATCTAAATTATTGAACCAAGTTCACTCATTGTTTCATCCATGGTTATCTTATGAGATATAAATATTTACCAAATGCATTGGATGGAGATATAGTCCCCACCCATAACATAAGGAAATCATACATATGTGTTCCATAAGATAATAAAATATTCATCACATCCTAACCCATAAAAAGAGATGGGTTTCATTAATATCATATCATAACCCAGAAAATGAAATGGGTATAATAAACATGCCATCGTATCCTAAAAATTGGAAAATATAAAATTTTCATAATAATTTCATCATAGAATAACCTGTGAAAAGAAGCATCTTTCATAATCACTTATCATGTTATAACCCAGGGAATAAAAACTAGTTTCAAAAAAAATTGTCCTATTAAATAGAAACCATTCAAAGAAAGAATTAGAATAGTGTCATAGATTCATATCTCCAATAAATCATAAAATGTATCAATGCACTACATCTTTTATAGAAAAGGATTTTAAAATATCACTTGGATCATTTTTTAAGGAAAGTAACATTTCTTTAAAAATAATTTTTTAGTCATAAAATATATTCAAAATAATTTTATTTTAAAATGAAATTGATATATTTTAATGTAAACTTTGAAAATCATTTAAAAAATCTATTTTAGACAATCATACTTTCCTTTTTGAAAAACACTTTATAAATCATAAAATATTTCAAAAACCAATCTCTATTAAAATTACCATGAAAACTTATAATGGGTGATTTTACAATTCATTTAAAACATTTATTGAGGAAAATATCATTTACACTTGAAAAATTAATTTTAAAACATAAAAAATTTTCAAAATCATTTTCTTTTAAAATCCATTATAAAACTTATAAGGGATTCTTGAAAAATTTTATTGGTCATGATTACAAGAAATATTGTTCACGCCGTACATGTTAAAAACAATGATTATATTTCTAGTTTTGGTAAAATCTAAATGGGAATTGTTTTGAAAATTAAATTAAGATTAATTCTAAATCATTTTGAAAAATATTTATTTAATAAATCAATTTAAAAATGGTTAATTTTTTTAAAACCTTTTTAGAAAACATTGTTTTTTTGAAGAAAACAAATTTCTGATTGAAGGAGAAATAAAGTCATATTTTCATAATTTTTTTCCATAATTATATTAAGTACCAAATTGGAGAAATTTGTACCATTACATTAATATATTAAAAATATCCAAATTATAAGATAATTCATGAGTTTTCTTGAGAGTTGGATCATAATATTTTTTCAATGGAAGCATAATCATAAATAGAGGTCATAAATGATGAGATTGTAGTAATAAACTCATAAAATATTGGTAACCTTGACACATAATCCCCCTAAAAGTATAAAAATAAATAAATCTTAATATATCAGAAAAATAATTTCATTCATGATATAACAATTCAATGGGGATTTGTGTACACCTCCTAAAAAAATAAAAGTTCATATTATAACATACGTCTAAAAGAAAAACCTGTGACAAAAATCCGTCACTGATTTGGTAACATTCGAATCATAATCAACGGGAAGGAGGGATACTGAAATAGATATATAAATAATAATAATTTTAAAAATAATAAATATAAAATAAATTCAGGGTCATCACATATTCCACATAAAAGAAATAGGTGGTGAATATGACATGTGTCTCATGGAAGTAAAAAAACAGAGATATAAATCCCTTAGTACTTGAGTAACTTTTGAAACATGAGATCAACGAAGGAATAGAATAAATAAAAAGTTTAATTTCATTAAATAAATTAAATTAATGATATAAAATTCCATATTTCCGTATATACATCACAAAAAAGAACTATAGGTGCATATGGCATATGTCTCATAGAAAATAAAAGTGAGAGTAGAAATCCCCTTACCTTATGTCTTGACTCTCGTCGTATATGTTCAAGCCTCTTCTATAATAAATATAATATTATTACATATCTATTATAAAATCATATTAATATATATATAATATCATATATGAATTTATTATTACATCATATTACCCATTTATTAAAAAATTCATGTTAAAGTGATGTTTCAGGTAATAACCGTTTTGTTTTTCTTATATATTTCACTTGTTAATTTTGGTCATCTTACATTGATCGTGATTTAACCATTTAAATATTTTAAAACGTGATATAAATACAATATATATTCATTATATATGTGCTTATAATATCCTATCATGTATAGAAATAGGAAATGAAATACACCATTCATGGAGATGGTATGTTGTACGTACACATAAATGTTGTTTCCATGTTCATTTTTATTGATAGAAAAAAGGAAAATTAATATATATGTGTATTTATATATGTATATTAGCATTATAGTATCATTATTATTTCATATATATCTCATAATTTTATTCAAACCATCCATAAAACATTCAATGTAAATAATTAATGAATAACATCTCTTTGTGAAGCAGTTGTCCACTGTACAAACAAATGACATTATCGTATTATCAAATGATGGAAGGAATGAAGGTATATTTTATATAATAATTCCAGAATAATAATGAGATAATAAATAACATTTATATAATATACCAATACAATTTACATCATTATTCCCAACCTTAATAGGTTGTTATATAATTGTGAACGACATCAGTTCTCGAGGTGGTAGTCCATCAAACACATAAACTATGATTGCGCATCCCAGTTGATTAAAGTGTGTGATGTTTTAGGATATAAAATTATAATAAAAAGATATAAGTATATTTATGATACTGATTATATTATATAATCCTGATATAAAAATAATTTAAAGGGATTAATGAAGAAATAAAATGAAAACAATCGTTTATGAACGTTGCCTCCTCTTTGGGTATCTAATGTTGGTTTCTGCAGAATGACTCCCTTGGTTGGATTTAGGCCCAATGCAATAATTATGGGCAGAATAGAGTATATTTTAGAAGATATTGTTAAATGAATTTTACAATAAAAAGGGTGTTATTTATAAAAATAAGTGGGGAGAGTGAATGTCCTTTTATAATGGGGAATGCGATAAATTCTTATAAATACCAAAAAGTAGACACTATTAGGAGGTCACCCTTACATAATGTGCCACCAATAATGAAACCTATGCTATATAAGAGGTCATATGGTCTAAATATGTATTGGAAAATATTTTTTAACATATTTATAGGCCATTTGACCCCTTATGATAAATTTTAGTCCCTTGATAAACTCGTTATCCTTTTAATCGATGTAATCAATTTTAACTATTATCACTAATCATTTTGGTAAAAAAATAGTTTAAATTAATATCAATTTTAAATTATTCCAATTTCATATATCTAATCCATTTTAAAAAATTCAAATCATATATGTTTCAGATATTAATTTTTAATTAATCCTACAGATGGGGCAAGTGAATGAGTTTTGAAAATAGAAATGTTCAAAATTTTGAAATGTTTTGTATCCAACATAAATGTTAAATTGACTAAAATTAGATAAATTGGATTTATTGATTTATAGAAAACCCAATTATACTTTAAAACCAATTTAAATTATAATATATCTATATAAATAAATTACATGAAAATTCAGTTATTAATTAAAATTCTGTATTTTTTCACTATTCATCAAAATGTGAAACTTCTCAAAAAAATACCAAAAAGTTACCATAATCTAATTATTAAATTCCATTTTGAAAAATGAAGTTTATTTTTTAAAATATAAATTATAAAACATTCTAAATTATATTTAAAATTAGTGTGCTATTAAAAGGCGGTAAAACTACCTTTATAGAATACGTCTTTTTATGTGTAAAAGTAGATGTATTCTTATCTCTTATCTTAAAAACCCAAAATATGAATGTTAATTAATTTATTTAATAATATTTATATATATATATAATTAAAATAATTCATTATAAGCTGTTTTTTGAGGTAAAACATAATTGTGCATAGGAAAATAGTTTCTCAGAAAAATAATTGCTTTATTTTCAAATAGTTCTTACATTAATTTAAAACTAATTTTTAACAAAAAAATTAATTTTATAAAGATGAATAAAAAATATTTTTTAATTTATTTAATCCCTTTCATATCATCCATCCCAATGGATAAGTGATAACTATAATAAAATTTTAATAATATGTCTTGTTTCTTTTAAAGTTAATGTTGTGTGGAATACAAACTAAGCATGGAGTTGCATATAACATAGTCTAAACTTCGTATTATGGAAAACACAGGCCAAAATTATTATTTCATGTATGTCAAGCTAAACTTAGTGTTGTGTGTAGTGAAACCATTACATGGTGTTGTGTATAAAGCAAGTGTAACTTGGTGTAGTGTTTAATACAATCCATCAAAGAATATTAATTTATTAAAAAATAATAATTCATAAAAAATGAGGGTGTTAAAATATTTTTTTAAATTATATAGAGGATAGGAGAAGGGGTGTACTTTTATAAGTGAGTTTAGTGGCATAGTTATAAATTTTTTAAAATAAAAAGGTTTACCCACATTTTCCTCATGCCACAACACTCCAAAATGGACCATTCTCATGAATAGAAGAAATAAGGTCTAAATATGGATAAAAATCAGTTTTGGAAATGTTTTCGGTCATTTATAACCCTTAATTGTTTATTAGTTTAACCCCTAGTTTATGGTACATAATTTTTAGTGTTGTTATAACTCGTTATGGTAAAAAATTAAGTTGACCATTTCAAATAATATAAATTATGATAATTCCAAATATGGAATTGATATTTAGAAATTACACTCACACTAGTCTAAACATAAAATTTAAAATAAATCATGCATAGGTGATGAGAAAGTAGTTTTTCAAAGAGAGAATGATCAAAAGCTTAAAATGTTTTTTATCAAAAATTAATATAAACTAATTAAAATAAAATAAATTGGATTAATAGATATATAATTTAACAACTTTTTCTTATAAACCCATATTAAAAAAATGGATATTCTTAAAATCATTAAATCAATTGATAATTTTTAATAAGAAACACATATTTTTCATTATTCACCAAAACAGTTATCTTCTCATAAAATTATCTTAACTTGACCCTAATATAATTTTGAGAAGATGATTTAAAAAATTAACTTTATTATAACTAATAAATTTTCTAAATGTTTTAAAAAATATTTTTTAAAATAATTTTGTAAAAGGAGACGATACTAATTTATAAAAAATATAATTTTTAAGCATAAAATTAGATTTTTTTCTAATATCTTTTCTAGAGAACACATAACATAACTGTTAAAAATTTGATTAAATATATAATATATTTATTTCATTAAAATCATTCACCAAAATTGGTTTGTTTAATTTAGTGAGTAAATTTTTTGTTTTCATAAAAATATTTTTGTATATTAACATTTCCTTTATTTTCAAATAGTTATTATTTTCATTACTAATGTGTTATCTATATCATTTATACTATTATAAAATATAAATTATCAACCCTTTAAGAAATGCATAACACTTAAATTATCTTCAAACAATAAATTCAATAACTATAATATTATCTGAACCATGATATGATACCAACTATGATATCCCAGACATAATGATCATTAATTTCATTATTTATAGAAAAATTTCAATACATACATTCCTGTGAATTTTTAGGTTTAGTATTTTTTGAAATATAGGACACTTCATTAACTAATATATTCCATATATTTCTAATCAAATAATTACTTTTTCCACAGTATTACGAACTACTTTGTTTATAATATGTCTTTAATGACTCCTGTAAATTCTCCATGCATTCTATTCTTCCTAACATATAACATGTAACACATTTCTTCATAAACTAGGGAAATGGTAACATAAGAAATATAATCTCAAACACTTATTAACAGAAACAATATACCATAACTTATCATATATTAAAAAAATAAAAATATGGAATGAAAAAATGATATTCAAATAATTTCATATAACTGGTCACATGAGATTTATGTAAATCTATGGATTATATGAAAATATAAATAATAACATAAATAGTAATAAATAGTTTCATAATTATTGAATTCATAATTTTAAACATCATAATATTACCATCAGGGCCTAATTCAAATATATATTGCATAATTAAAATGGAATATACCAAATAACTAAGATAGTTTGTCTCATGATACCTACCAATACATCAAGGGGCTATTATGGTCAAACCCATAACTAATTAAATTTTATTAATTCATCATATTAAGGAATGAATAACCATTAGAATAATTATCCAATATTACTTAGTAATCAATAAATATCCATTTTAAAATTAAAAGTATGTATATTGTTAATATTTTTTCAATAAATAAATATAATAGATCTATATGTAAGAATCCATCAAACTAACACTATATAGTGTATTGGGTATACGGTTCTGTCAATAATTTACCCATAAAATAAATATAATTATATGGTCCTAATCCATCCATAGAAATAAATTGTATGGTGTCATTACGGAATATCAAAAGTAAAACATAAATTCATAAAAGGATGTTGACATTGATGAAAAACACTTTTATATAAATAACACATTGAATGGTATCCTAAATAAAAGTATTAAGAATTATATCTGTTGATTCAAAAGATTACATCACACAAAGGAATATTTCAAATTGAATTTAGAGGATAATTTAGGAAAAAATACTACAAAGGTGATTGATATTTTATATATAAATTGGAAAATTGAAGACAAATCATAAAAGAGTTTTTCGAAAGTGTTTTTCACATAGTCATAAATGTTGAAGTTACGCGTCACATTCAAAATATATTTTTGAAAACATTGACTGAAAATTATTGAAAATTTTCACATTTAGAACGAACCTTCAATAATGTAACCTTCCAAAAAACATAATGGTTATCTTGAGGAAATGTGGATTGAATGATGAAGAATTTGTGGAATACACATAATAATTGAAAAATAATTTCAATATCAGTCATAAATCACTACTAAGACCATCATAGTGGACAAATTACATTATTTAATTGGGTTTGCTCCCTGTTCTATCCCTATATTACTGAACTGAGTTCACCTCCCCTTTTATCCTGGTATTAATAAAGTAGGTTTAATTATTATTATAGATCTAAATTATTGAACCAAGTTCACTCATTATTCCATCCATGGTTATCTTATGAGATATATATATTTACCCAATGCATTGGATGGAGATATAGGCACACCCATAATATAAATAAATCATACATATGTGTGCCATAAGATAATAAATTATTCATCATATCCTGACACATAAAAAGAGATGGGTTTCATTAATATCATATCATAACCCAAAAAATGAAATGGGCATAATAAACATGTCAATGTATCATAAAAATTGTAAAATAGAAAATTTTCATAATAATTTCATCATAGAATAACCTGTGAAAAGAATCATCTTTCATAATCACTTATCATGTTATAAACCATGGAATAGAAACTAGTTTCATAAAAAAATTGGCATATTAAATAGAAACCAATCAAAGAAATAATTAGAATAGTGTCCTAGGATAATATCCCCAATAAATCATAAACTGTATCAAAGAACTACATCTTTTATTGAAAAGGATTTTGAAAATCACTCAGATCATTTGTTAAGGAAAGTAACATTTCTTTGAAAATCATTTTTTTAGTCATAAAATATATTCAAAATTATTTTATTTTAAAATGAAATTGAAATATTATAATGTAAACATTGAAAATCATTTAAAAAATCTATTTTAGAAAATCATACATTTCTTTTTGAAAAAAACTTTATAAATCATAAAATATTTCAAAAACCATTCTCTTTTAAAATTACCATGAAAACATATAATGGGTGATTTTGAAATTCATTTCAAACATTTATTGAGGAAAATATCATTTACACTTAAAAAATAAATTTTAAAACATAAAAAATTTTCAAAATGATTTTCTTTTATAATCCATATGAAAACATATAAGTGATTCTTGAAAATTTTGATTGGTCATGATAACAAGAAATATTGTTCACATCAGACATGTTAAAAAAATTATTATTTTCCTATTTTTTGTAAAATCCAAATAAGAGTTGTTTTAAAAATTAAATTAAGATTAATTCTAAAAAAATTTGAAAAATATTTATTTAATAAATCATTTAAAAAATGGTTTAAATTTCTTTTAAAACATTTTTATAAAACATCATTTTTTTAAGAAAACAAATTTCTGATTGAATGAGAAATAAAGTCAGATTTTCATAATTTGTTTCATAATTATATGAAGTACCAATGTGGAGAAATTTGTACCATTACATTAATATATTAACAACATCAAAATTATAAGAAAATTAATTAGTTTTCTTGTGTGGTGGATCATTATATTTTTTCAATGGAAGCATAATCATAAATAGACCTCATAAATGATGAGACTGTAGTAATAAACTCATAACACATTGGTAACTTTGACACATAATCCCCCTGAAAGTATAACATTACATGAATCTTAATATATCAGAAAAATAATTTAATTCATGATATAACAATTAAATGGGGCTTTGTGTACACCTCATAAAAGAATAAAAGTGCATATTATAACATACGTCTACAAGAAAAAAACTATGGCAAAAATCCATTACTGATTTGGTAACTTTTGAATCGTAATCCACAGGAAGAAGGGATACTAAAATGGATATATAAATAACAATAATTTTAAAAATAATAAATATAAAATAAATTCAGGGTCATGAAATATTCCACATAAAAGAAATAGGTGGTGAATATTACATGAGTCTCAAGGAAGTAAAAAACTGAGACATAAATCCCTTACTACTTGAGTAACTTTTGAAACATGAGATAAATGAAAGAATAGAATAAATAAAAAATTTAATTTCATTAAATAAATTAAATTAATTATATAAATTTCCATATTTCAGTATATACATCACAAAATAGAACTATAGGTGCATATGGCATATGTCTCATAGAAAATAAAAGTGAGACTAGAAATCCCCTTACCTTATGTCTTGACTCTCGTCGTATATGTTCAAGCCTCCTGTATAATAAATAAAATATTATTATATATCTATTATAGAATCATATTTATATATAGATAATACCATATATGAATTTATTATTACATCATAATACCCATTTATTAAAAAATTCATGTTAAAGTTATGTTTCAGGAAATAACCATTTTGTTTTTCTAATAAGTTTCACTTGTTATTTTTGGTCTTCTTACATTGATCGTGATTTAACCATTTAAATATTTTAAAACATGATATAAATACAATATATATTCATTATATATTTGCTTATAATATCCTATCAGGTATAGAAATAGGAAATGAAATACAACGTTCATGGAGATGGTATGTTGTACATACACATGAATGTTGTTTCCATTTTCATTTTTTATTGATAGAAAGGAGGAAAATTAATATATATATATATATATATATATGTATTTATATATGTATATCATCATTATAGTATCATTATTACTTCATATATATCTCATATTTCTATTAAACCCATCCATAAAACATTCAATGTATATAATGAATGAATAACATCGCATTGTGAAGCAGTAGTCTGTCGTACAAAGAATGACATTATCATATTATCAAATGATGGAAAGAATAAATGTATATTTTATATAATAATTCCAGAATAATAATGTGATAATAAATAACATTTATATAATATACCAATACAATTTACATCATTATTCCCAACCTTAATAGGTTGTAATATAATCATGAACGACATCAGTTCTCGAGGTGGTAGTCCGTCGTACACATAAACCATGATTGTGCATCCCAGTTGATTAAAGTGTGTGATGTTTTAGGATATAAAATTATAATAAAAACATATAATTATATTTATGATACTTATTATATTATATAATCATGATATAATAATAATTTAAAGGGATTAATGAAGAAATAAAATGAAAACAATCATTGATGAACGTTGCCTCCTCTTTGTGTATCTAATGTTGGTTTCTGCTGAATGCCTCCCTTGGTTGGATTTAGGCCCAATGAAAAAATTATGGGCTGAATGTAGGATATTTTAGTAGATATTTTTAAATGAATTTTACAATAAAAGGGAGTTATATATGTAAATAAGTGGGGATAGTGAGTGCCCTTTTATAATGGGGAATGAGTGGCATTCCTGTAAATACCAAAAAAGTAAACACTATTAGGAGGCCCCCCTTACATAATGTGCCACAAATAATGAAACCTATTCTATATAAGAGGTAATATGGTCTAAATATGTAATGAAAATGTTTTTGGACATATTTATATGCCATTTGACCCCTTAATATAAATTTTAGTCTCTTGATAAACTCGTTATCCTTTTAATCCCTGTAATCAATTTTAACTATTTTCACTAATCATTTTTGTAAAAAAATTAGTTTAACTTAATTTAAATTATAAATTATTCCGATTTCAAATATATAATTCATTTTAAAAAATTCAAATCATATATTTTTCAGATATTAATTTTTAATTAATTCTACAGATGGGGAAAATGAACAAGTTTTTAAAATAAAAATGTTCAAAAATTTTAAATTTTTTGTATCCAACCTAAATGTTAAATTGAATATAATGAGATAAATAGGATTTATTGATTTATAAAAAAATCCAATTAAACTTTAAAACCAATTTAAATTATAATATATCTATATAAATAAATTACATGAAAATTCAGTTATTAATTAAAATTCTATATTTTTAACTATTCAACAAAAAGTGAAACTTCTCAGACAAATACCAAAAAGTTACCCTAATCTAAATTTTCAATTCCAATTTAAAAAATGAATTTTATTTTTTAAAATATAATTTATAAAATATTATAAATTATATTTAAAATCAGTGTGCTACTAAAAGGCGGTAAAACTACCATTAAAAAATACATCTTTTAATGCGTAAAAGTAGATGTATTCTTATCTCTTATCTCAAAAACACAAAATATGAATGTTAATTAATTTATTTAATATATAAAATAAATAAATATATATATAATTAAAATAATTCATTATAAGTTGTTTTTTAGGTAAAACATAATTCTGCATGGAAAATAGTATCTCAAAAAAATGAATTCTTTATTTTCAAATAGTTCCTACGTTAATTTAAAACTAATTTTTTAACAAAATAAATAATTTTATAAAAATGAATAAAAAATATGTTTTACTTTATTTAATCCCTTTCATATCATCCATCCCAATGGATAAGTGATAACTATAATAATATTTTAATAATATGTCTTGTTTCTTTTAAAGTTAATGTTATGTGGAATACAAACTATGCTTGGAGTTGCATATAACATAGTCTAAACTTGGTATTGTGGATAAAACATGCAAAAATTATTATTTCATGAATCTCAAGCTAAACTCAGTGTTGTGTGTAGTGAAACCATTACATGGTGTTGTGTATAAAGGAAGTGTACCTTGGTGTAGTGTTTAATACAATCCATCAAAGAATTTTAATTTATTAAAAAATAATAAATCATAAACAATTTGGGTGCTACACTATTTTATATAATTATATAAAGGATATGAGAAGGGGTAGACTTTTATAAGTGAGTTTAGTGGCATAGTTATATTTTTTTGAAAAGAAAAAGGTGTACCCACATTTTCCTCATGCCACAACACTCCAAAATGGACCATTCTCAAGAATAGAAGAGATAATGTCTAAATATGGCTACAAAATGAGTTTTGGAAATGTTTTCGATCATTTATACCCCTTAATTGTTTATTAGATTAACCCCTATTTTATGGTACATAATATTTAGTGTTGTTACAATTCGTTATGGTAAAAAATTATGCTGACCATTTCAGATAATATAAATTTTGACAATTCCAAATATGGAATTGATATTTAGAAATTACACTCACACTAGTCTAAAAATAAAATTTAAAATTAATCCTACATAGTTGAAGAGAATGTAGGTTTTCAAAGAGATAATGGTCAAAAGTTCAAACTGTTTTTTTATCGAAAATAAATATAAAATGATTAAAATGAAATAAATTTGATTAACAGATATATAATTTAACAGTTTTTTCTTATAAACCCATATTAAAAAAATGGATGTTTTTAAAATCATTAAATCAATTGATAATTTTTAATAAGAAACACACATTTTTCATTATTCACCAAAATAATTATCTTCTCATAAAATTATCTAAACATGACCCTAATATAATTTTGATATGATGATTTAAAAAATTAACATTATTATTACGAATAAATTTTCTAAAAATTTTAAAAATTATTTTTTAGAATAATTTTATAAAATGAGACGATACTAATTTCTAAAAAATATAATTTTTAAGCGTAAAATTAGATTTTTTTCTAATATATTTTCTAGAGAACACATAACATAAATGTTAAAAAATTTTATTAAATATATAATATATTCATTTCATTAAAATCATTCACCAAAATTGGTTTGTTTAATTTATTGAGTTAATTTTTTTGTTTTCATAAAAATATTTTTGTATATTAACATTTCCTTTGTTTTCAAATAGTTATTATTTTCATTACTAAAGTGTTATCTATATCATTTATACTATTATCAAATATAAATTATCAACCCTTTAAGAAATTTATAACACTTAAATTATCCTCAAACAATACATTCAATATCTATAATATTTTCTGAAAAATGATCTGATACCAATTATGATATCCCAGACAAAATGATCATATAATTTCATTATTTATAGAAAACTTTTCAATACATACATTCCTGTGAATTTGTAGGTTTAGAGTTTTTTTAAATATAGTAAACTTCATTAACTAATATATTCCATATATTTCTAATCAAATAAATACCTTTTCCATAGCATTAGGAACTACCTTGTTTATAATAAGTCTTTAATGACTCCCGTAAATTCTCCATGCATTCTATTATTCCTAACATATAACATGTAACACATTTCTTCATAAACTAGGGAAATGGTTACATAAGAAATATAATCTCAAACGCTTATTAATGTAAACCATATTCCATGACCTATCATATATTAAAAAATTAAAAATATGGAATGAAAAAATAATATTCAAATAATTTCATATAACTGGTCACATGGGATTCATGTAAATATATGGATTACCTAAAAATATAAATAATAAAATAAATAGTAATAAATAGTTTCATAATTATTGAATTCATAATTTCAAACATCATAATATTACCATCAGGGCCTAATTCCAATATATATTGCTTAATTAAAATAGAATATATCAAATAACTAAGATAGTTTGTCTCATGAGACCTACCAATACATCAAGTGGCTATTATGGTCAAACCCATAACTAATTAAGTTTTATTCATTCATCAAATTAAGGAATGAATAACCATTAGAATACTTATCCAATATTACTTAGTAATCAGTAAATATCCATTTTAAAATTTAAAGTATGTAGATTTTTACTATTTTTTCAATAAATAAATATAATAGATATATATGTAAGAATCCATCAAACTAACACTGTATAGTTTTTTTTGGGTATACAGTTCTATCGATTATTTACCCAAAAAATAAATATAATTATATGTTCATAATCCATCCATAGAAATAAATTGTATGGTGTCATTAAAGAATATCAAAAGTAAAACATAGATTCATAAAAGGATGTTTACATTGATGAAAAACACTTTTATATAAATGACACATTGAATGGTATCATAAATAGAAGTATTAAGAATTATATTTGTTGATTCAAAAAATTAAATCACACAAAGGAATATTTCAAATTGAATTTAGAGGATAAATTATGAAAAAATACTGCAAAGGTGATTGATATTTTATATATAAATTGGAAAATTGAAGACAAATCATAAAAGAGTTTTTAGAAAATGTTTTTCGCATAGTCATAAATGGTGAAGTTACGAGTCACATTCAAAATATATTTTGAAAAACATTGACTTAATATTATTGAAAATTTTCACATTTAAAACAAATCTTCAATAATGTAACATTCCAAAAAACATAATGGTTATCCTAAGGAAATGTGGATTTAAAAATAAAAATAATGACATTTAAGTGAATTACCTTTTCAATATTTTGAAAACACTTTTTTGAAACACACATCATAAAATGACAATTAAATTTTTTTTTGAAATTTGAGAGGGGGAAATTAAGGTCACATGAGAAAACATATAATTCAGTTACCAAATATAAATTAGAACATTTGTGGGAGGAGAAAATATGGGCATGTAATAGAAAGAACCTTGAGAAATAATGAGAATTATTTTTTACCAACATTATACTTTTATGAGAAAGAAATTCATCATGCAATGGGTTTTGATTTAAAAATGTTATATTAGCTACAAATAGAATGTGTAATATCATATAAAATACGAAATTTGTGAATATATATTACATAAGATAATTATCTTCAGGAAATATCATTATAACCCAAAGAAATTATGTTTTAATTAACAAAATATCATAGGAATATCATAATAATTTAAGAAATAATCCTTTATAAAAGAGGTTAATTATAATTTTTTTTAAATAAATATAAATTATAGTGAAAATAAAACTTTATGAAATCATAAGATAAATTAATTCAATATAGATGAATGGGGGTTCAAGAATAATAATTATAACTGAAATATAGGAAATTATATTATGAAAAACCCTTAAAAATTTGGTAGAAATAAAATCAAAATAATTAAAATGATGGACTAAAGAAAATAATATTAAATCTCATGACTGAATCATTAATAATTATAATATAATCTATTAGGTTAGTAGTTACACGATATCAAATAAAAATTAGTTCATGACTTTAAAGCGTCCCTTAATAAAAGAAAATTGAGATGGAAACCCTTATAAATTTGGTAGCAAATGAATCAAACAATATTGAATGATACATTTTGAAATATAAATTTGAATACTAATAATATAAATGTAATAATGATATAATATATCCAATAGGTTATAGATAAACCATTTAAAAAACAATAAGTGAATAATAACACTTTTCTCAATGAATTAAAATTGATATTGGAACCCTTATCATTAATTCTTCTTTGTCAAATAGACTCTAAAATATTCTATAAAAAATTAACATTCATAATCACCTATTTTAGAACATTATCCCTATTTTTAACCATTTATTAATTTCATTTATATTTATTTGTTATAAATATATTAGTTAGTTATATTTTATTTTCATCATTAAATGATATGATCTTCTATGGTTTGTTTCGTTCTCGTTTTATAATGGAATTGTTGATTCACATTTATAGATTCAAATTTCATCATTATAATATTATTATAGTTGCTATAAGAGACATTTTATAATGATTTATAATTTTATAATTTCATTTCATAATTATCGTAGTTATTGTTCATGATGAAGAATTCAGTAATGATCTTGTTTGTGTAAATATTAATGAACAAAATGAAGGTACATTAATAATAATTTAAATATTAATATAAATTTTCTATAATAATAAACAAATAATTAATTTATTTTTAATGTATAATAACACTAGTATAGAATTTTCCATAATCATATGTGAAATAATTTTATAGCATCATTCATTTATGTTGTTTAACATACCCAAAAAATAACATGCTATAATATATTGGTAAATATGGAATAGAATGTGATTATTTTGAAATAATATAATTTTTAAATAATCATATTGATATTATTTATGTTTTTTAAGGTGCTTAATTTTTTTTATATTTTATTAAATTATAACATAATGGATAAAAAATTAGTTGCATCACTTTTCCAGAGGAGACAATCCACACAAATATATATGTGACACATTCGTTGTACATATTATGGGGGAATCTAGATAATTTTATATAATTTTAAAATACTTATAATGTTATAAATATCATATTTTTCAATTAAACATCCCTTTTAAGATATCAAATAATGTAGGTGATGAAAACTACAATACATCATTCGTAGAGGTGGTAGTCTTTACATACTCATGGCAACATTTTGGGGTATTAATATAAAATAGAATGGAAAGTTAATGATTATTCCATAATCAAAAAAATTTAAGTATATTAATAATACTTATTTAAATATAATATAATGTATAAAATAAATCTTCTAAAGGTGGAGGATGTAATAAAATCATTGAAGTAGAAAAAGAGTAATTATAAAATTTTACCTTACTCTTTGGAAATATCCTTTTAAAAAAAATTAATATATTGAAGGGTCGTATTGTGAGAAAAAAAACTCAAATGTGGCTAGGAGTTTTGGATATATATTTGGGGTTTTTTCTATAATAATTGGATTTTGGGTGGAGGATAATGGGGATGGTGAAGGATCCTTTTATAAGCGGAGGGAGAGGCATTTTTATATAATTTAAAATTAAAATTCACTATTAAAGTGACAAATGGATCCAATAATTAAACCTAATAGAGGGGGGAAGGTTTAAGGTAATTAAATCCTCAATAATACATCTTCACACATTTTTTAATGTTTTTTAAGTCTTTTATTCTAAGATTTTTGACTTTCAATATTTGTTTTTTTGCCATGGTAACTAATTTTTACCTAAGAAATTTAATTTTAATGAATAAAAAATGATAATTATTAAATAATTTTGAACTATTTAATTGAAAATTTATTTCAATATTTCCAAATTAAAATTTTTAGTTATGATAAAAATTAATTTTTATTTTACTCGACAAAATGTGTAAAAAACCACTTTAGAAGAAGTGTATTTTTTAGGTTAAAATTTAGGATTAGTATAAATTATAATTTTTATTGATTTATATGAAATTAATTATTTTGTTAATATCCAAACAATTTTTATATGGCTTTCAAAATAATACAAAACTTAATTACACCTTTTGGATAATTAGTTAAAAGGAACAGACTACAAATAGTATAAATATTTCTTACATTTCAAAATGTTGAACAATATTTTTATAAACTCAAGATATAATTTTTAAATGAATAATTTTACTCTATGTTTTTTTTATTTTAACTGAAGACTTAGTTTATCATAATTCCATAAAATCTATGGTATAAGTATAAAATTTATTTTTCATTATTAATCTAAAAATCAATTATTTCAGAAAAACACAAAATATTCATCTTAATAAAATAATGTTATTAAAAACCCAAAAATGACTTTAATTTGGTAAAATTGAAATTCTAAAATTTTCAAATTTTAATTTAAAATAAAAAAAATGAAAATGAAAATTTATTTCATTAGAAAATAAAATTTTAAAATATTAACTTTTCTCAATATAATTTTTGATCAATTACAAAATAAATTTTTGGTTATATATTATTCATATAAAAATCACATAAAAATTTAATTTTAGAAAAAAATACTTTTTTATTCATGAAGTGACGTAATTTGTTATTTAGGTATGTTAATTAAATTAAATTAGTACATTATTATGTGACATTTATTTCAATTACTATATATGGTTCATAATGTGGTTTCCTTTATTTATACAATCCAATTAAAAATCTAAATTATGATGGTTATATAATTTTAAATGATTTGATTTGGTTTGAAATTGTGTGTGAAACATGATATCAAGAACATTATGTTTTAAAGAAAAATATAATTTAAGAAATTGGGTTTTTATGTATGTGGGAAAATATAGTTCAAAATCCTTATTGGAAAAAGAATAAAAGGAAATCTGATCTTATTGATCTTGTCCACATCGATGTATGTGGTCTAATTAATCAACCCAAAAACATGTAGAGAGAGTTTTCCATCATATTTTATAATTATCATAGTATAATATAATGTATAAGTCTTGTGTAGAGTAATAAATAATTAATGGAGTGAATTAATTGATATTAAAGAAGAGTGAAAAGTGAGGATGGAAACTTAATTTAAAATATTTCATCGATAATGGAGTAGAATACACATCCACTATGGTGTAAAATTATATAAAAACATGAAATTAATCATGTGGTATCTTTTTTGAGAACTCATCAATATAATGGAGTTATATAATGAGAAAATAGAATGTAAAAAAATATGTCCAAGACATTTCTCATTGAGATCGGTGTCTCTCACCTCTACTAGAAGGAGGCATTATATTTTATGTTTTACACTTACAATTGTGAATTTATTAATCCCTAAGGATTATAAGACACTATATTAAATGTGGAATATAATGAATCCCTCAATAAAATGTTTTGAAGTCTTTTTAATTAGTTCCAATACTCAGAATATATATGAAAATCAAGGAAATTTTGGAGATATAGAAGACGGAGTAGTATTTTTATGCTTTAAACAAAGAGAAAGGAATTCAAATGCAAAAACCAAATGATAAATATAATTATGGAAATTAATTTGTTTTATTTCATTTTAGAAGAAATATATAAACAATTTAGTTATTTAAACTTTGATTAAATTTCATAAGAATACGATCAAGTAAATAAAAATTATGATGTTATACAATGATCCAAAAATTATTAAGATTATGAGGCTAAATCAAAGGAAGAGACAATATCTAAAGAGATTTAAGTTATGTATTAGGAGATAAATAGGACAAATAATGTTGTTTTATCTAGTATAATTGGATAAATATATGTAACAACACAATATGAAGGAAAAGGAGTATAGTGCATGATACACTATTTTCAATAGTGAAACAAGAAGCATTTGATGGTGTTGATGTTGAAGAGACATTCAGAATAGTCTTTTGACTTGATTTGATCTTACTTTTATTAGTAGTGTTGATTCAAAGTTGATTTAAGATGTATCAAATGGATGTAAAAAATGTTATTAATGAATGGTAAACTCAAAATGGACGTTTATATTGAGTAATCAGTGGACTACTTAATTAGTAATGATGGAAATAATGTATAAATATTAAATATGGCCCTTTATAATCATAAACAAGAACCATAAACATATTATAATAATATATAATATTATTTAAATTAAATTAAATTAAAAGGGGGAAATGTAGATTAAAATATCTATGTGAATATATATAAGGAATAACAATTTATGGATCTCATTCGTATAGATGATATCAAATTTAGTGAAATCAACCAGGAATTTATTGATATGTTTACTAACATCATTAGTTAAGAAGTTAAAATTTACTTCATTCGTGAAGTCACATACTTTCTAGACCAAAAGTTGATCAAAATAAAAGAACATTTTTATTTATCAGTATAATTTTGTAATAGTGCTAATGAGGAATTGTTATATAAAAATTATAAACTAATGTCAACTCTTTTTGTGTTTGGAACCAATATTGATAAGAATAATGATGTTAGATAATTAGATCCTATATTATATAGGAAACTAATTTGTAGCTTGTTATTTATTATAGTAACTCAACCAAATATTGTTTATGAAACATCTTTAATGGATATTTTACAAAGTTATCTAAAGGAGGATAATCTTACACCAGTGAAATGGATCATGAGGTATAATTGTGGTAATCTCAATTTTGGGTTGTTAATTGTTGTAGAAAATTATTATGAATGAAGATATTTTTTTAATACAGAATGGGTTGGTAATATTGTGGATCATAAGTTTACAAGTTGTGGATCATTATTTATTAGAAATAAATGTTTAAGAAAGATAAGTAAAAAACATGGGATCACATATCTTAACGTGGAAAAAATAAAATATATCTCAGTAACAAAATCTTTCACTCAGATTCTAGGGATGAATCACTAATTTGAGGATATTTTTTAAGAACTGAAATAACCTATGATAATTATTTCTAATACCAAGAGTAAAATTTAACTCTTTAAAAATTTAGTATGACACTCTTATAACAAACATATTGGGAATCAATATTACATTAACAAATAAATGATGGATCAAGGAGTGATCAAAATCAAGTATGCCAGAATTAATCAATACGAGGAATAAATCATCACTAAGAGTTTTTTCCACACTGAAATTTGATAATCATAGGATAAAACTTGGTGTTAAAACACATAACTTATCAGGAGTAGGTTTGGATATTCGCCTCTCCACAATTTATTAAATTTATTAACATGGTTTTTAGTTTTTGGTTGGATCTTTCTATTTTTGTTTATTTTCAAAGGGGATGAATGAATATGATTCGTTTGAAATTCAACAAAAAATATATTTGTGGTGGAATTAATTGAAAAAGGTAAGATACAATTCTTGTTTTCATAACAAGTGGATTCAATATCAAATTCTCTCATTAATTGAAATTACATGGTATTAATATTAGGGGGGATAAAATACATGTGGAATGAAATCTTTATGATCCTAAAGATAGCAGGAAATATGGAAAATTTAGTAAAAGAATGTAATTCAATGAGGTGTGTCATGATGCACAAAATACTCTCTTAAACTCTTATTTTTCTATTATAGCCATTGCATAAATAGAATTGGAATGATGAAAAAATAATTATATTTACATATAAAAGTTTTTAAATGTATTTATAGGGTTTAATTTCACATTGGATTTCCAAAAAGACAATTTAGGTGAATGTTGGAACTAGGATTATCAATGATGAAGTTTAAGAGAATATAGGCCATTCTTGATAGAATTCTGGAATGCTAAGTATAAAATATCATGGATAATAAAGATATTTTTTATGATTATTTCTATTCAATCAACATTTTTGTTACACTACTTGGTTAAAAAGAGATTATCAAGTTAAATTGATATGTTTTTACAATGTATCCATTGGGATCATAGTTTCTAAGTCCATGAAGCATGAGCGGAGTAGGAATCATATAAGCATATTACGGTTTAGGAGAATACATTTATGGAAGTTAATATTCTCCATGTTATTTTGAATTTATAGAAAAGGGTATAGTTTAGAAAAACATTGGAGTTTATGGTGTTTTTATGAAAAAATATCAAGATTAAAGGATGAATTCTCATAAATCTAATTATCTAGATATAGAGTCATTTTGTGAAGGAATGAAAAAACTAGTGTAAAAACTATAAAATACACATCATTTTTAATGATATAAAAGATTTATTTAGAGGTGGTTTCTATGAAAATGATGGAATATATCAAAAGAACTACATGGACTACAAAAATAATTATGCGAAGGAATATATTTTCATTAAGGATTAACCTTATATTAAATCCTTAATGGAAATAATTTATCATAAGAAGGTGAATCTGCCATATATGCCACATATTTAGATATATTTATGAAAATGAGGTGGATGTTCTTATGGGACATGAAAGGAAAGTCTTATGAATCCATAAAAAATAATAGAAAAAGGATTATTTTTATAAAAATTGTTTTTATAAAAAGGATAAAAATGTAATCTTATGTGTAGTGATTGTTTTAGGATTCCTTGGCAATAAATAGTCCCCTAAGAACCTATCATGTTAAATATATTGAATTAAAGGAATAATATAATGAATTAATATCTTTATATATAGAAATTGGAGAATTAATCTCTTTATATGTGGAAATTATAATAATATCTTCATTTATTGATGATATATTTTTATGAATAACTCCCAAGGAAGATTTGTGTAAAGAACATACAAGTATCATTTTTTTGAAGAACCTACATGATATGATTATTTTCATGAATAAATTATGTGAAAGGAATATTTTCATGAATAAACTATGTTGGGGGTATATTTTTTCATATAACTTGAGTAATGAAATGTAACAACCCTGGTAAATAAAGAATATGACATCTTTATATTTATCCATATTTGTGAATAAAATATTAATATTACTTTAAAGGGGATTCTATGCTCGATGGCGTACCCAACATGCAACAACGAGTTTGTTGGGAATCTTACGTTGCACTCTAATAATAAAATCATATTATTTTAAATGGTAGTTAACGCCTAGAAGTTGTAATGGCGGGAATGAACAGAACTAACTAAAAAATAATTATATATGTTTGTCAAAAATATTTACTCTTTACAACAAATTTTAGACGAGTAAAAATGAAAATGAATCCAATTTTTAAGCAAAAACATTCTAATATTGATTAAAAGGTCGATTAACCGCCTTTGGATGGGGAACCCCTTTTAAATACACTTTTTGAAAATTTTATAAGCTCTATTTTTCAAAATAAATATATGATTGGGACATTGAAATTTACCTTGGGTTAATTTTTGGTATTTTTCTGACAATGTTCATTTTTCAATGAATAGTTAAAAATACTGCATTTTACATCAAAACTGCTTTTTCATATAATTTAATTATATGGTTATATTATCTTTTTAATTTGTTTTAAATTGTAATTAGAATATATTTTTACCATGTAATTCAATGATGGTCATTGGGATTAATTTCACTTTGGAATTAGGCATAAACAAGTGTCAAACTTTTCATAAATATTGTTTCTAAAAAACCCGCTATTTGTTTTGACAACAGGATTTTTTTTAAATTAATTATTGCAATTTATGTGTTTGGAATTTGGTAAAATGAATTACATATTTGGAATCATAAGGTCCAAATTATGTAATTAAGACACTTTTGTTTTTGGACATTATGAATAGTAACGACGGTAATTATCTTTAATTATTTTGATTAATGAGTAATCGGGTAGTTAAAGATAATAAGATAATATCATGATAATACAAAATGACCACAAAATGTGTCATAAGGTTACTGTTTGTCTCATGGCCGACCATGGGATGCCTTGTGCCAAACTTGGGGGTCCCATGGAATCACTTTTGTGAGAAAGTGACTTTTTATCTATTTATTTTTAAAAAATGTTAAATGTGACAAAGAATGTATCACCTATGTAAAATATTTTTAATTTTTTCTACATAAATGATCTTTTGGACTATAAATATTCATTTTAAAGATACAAATAGTTCCTACATCATAGTATTTGTTTTATAATTTTTAGACATTAAATAAATTAAATTATTTATGACATCATGATGATGCAGTGATGACCTCATTATTTAACGATTAAAATAAAATGGAAAGATAATGTAAACTCTAAGACCTAAACATATCCAAAACCTATTGTATGGGTGGATTTAGAACCCCTATCACTTATCCTCAAAACACATCAATGTGGGACCATTAAAATCAAATACTCATTTGGAAATAATGTTACATTTTATACCTTTCCAAGAGTGCCCCTCCTCTCCTCTTATAAAAGGCCCCCAGCTCTACCTCCTTACCCACACTTCCAAAACCATTTTATCGGCCAAACCCTGCCCATTTTGTCTCTCCACATCCCTATCTAACTCCTTGAATCCTCACTTTGGTCATAAGCCTTTCCAAGAAAGCCTTTGAGCTCAAATCAAAGGAAGTTACCTGATTTTAAGGTAATGTCTTCACTTGAGTCCTTTTGTTTTATTTTACTTCTCCAACACCCTAAACTCTTTTTAATAATTTATTTTGTAACAAATCCAGTATCTTCAATATACTAGGATGTTTTTCTAATATGGATTCGAGCTACACTTACACACACCTATATCTAATGGTTAAAGAACATACTGTTTCCGTGGATGGCGAATTTCTGCTTCCGGAAACGATGATTGTTCAACATTATTCTAACACCTTCAAAGGTGGCCATTAAGATGAAACCATATTTATATATGATATATAATATGTTTATGTTTTACTTAAGCTTCTTTATTTTACATTTATGGCATACATTTATGGTTTCCATAATGGGTAAACGCGATATCTTCATTTAAGGAAGTGCGGACTACCGCCCCCTCAAAGTGATTTGATTCATTAATACCATATGAGGTATGTATAAAGGATATATTTAATGATATTATATATGATACCATACTGGAATTAAAATACTATTATGTATCATTACGTTTTAATTCCATTAAATGTGAAATAGAAATGGAAGTAGCATTCATGAGTACGTACGGCTTACCGTCTCCATGAACGGTGCATTTCATTTCTTAACTCTAAATGTTTTGTAATATTATAAATTCATGAATATAATAGATATATATGATATATATGATATCTACATCATGAATAAAATTCTGTATATAATGAACATTTTTCCACACGAACAACATGTAACTGTAAGAAGTCCACTTTCGACTTAAGAACCAAATATCGACAAAACAAATATTATTAACCTAAATGATTAAATAATGTTTATGACATGGTAATAAGTGATATAAAAGGAATAATGAACTTGAAAAAATTTCATAAGGAAGTATACAGTGACTCAAGTTTATTATTCAGGAGATTAAAGAACGATCGAGTCAAGTCGGACCCGAGGTAAGGGATCCTACTCCTCTCTTTCTTTTTAAGTACAATCTTTTATGTCATTCCTTTTAATGCTAATATTTCTTGTTATTGGGATTATCTTTTATATTACTCTTACTGTAAGTTTTATGTACAAATTATGAGATATTCTATTCTTTCTCATCAATCCATTTCGGATGTTTTGAGTGGCGCCGTTAGGCTGCCGAATTTTCGTAAGAGATATAACCTCTCTCTTTCTTTTTAAGTACTCTCCTTTATGTAACTTCTTTTAATATCCTCTTTGTTATGATGGGGGATGTTCTTTTATATTCCTCTCGCTGTAAATTTTATGGTATTGTGATGAGATACCCTATTTCCTCTCATCAATCCATTTTGGACGTTTTAAGTGGCGCCATTAGGCTGCCGAGTTTTCGTAAGGGATTTTTCATCTCACTTTTATTCCTGTGAGATTTATGCTACATTTGCCACAATTTCCTTTGAGTGGTGTATGTACTGCCCATTATAATACACTTTGTGTAGTATAATTTCATTTATGGGTATTCACATCTTCATTGTATAACCCTTCTTCCATGGGGTGTACGTTTCGAAAGTTACCCAACTCAGTAAGGGGACCTTTAACCCTCCTCTTTTTAAAAGACTTCTTTTGTTATGTCTTTTAATTCACATAATATTATGATGGGATATGTTATTTTATATCCTTATTGATGTAAATTTTATGTCTAAGTGATGATATGCCCTTTTTATCTCTCATCAACCCATTTTCTGAATTTTGAAGTGATGTCGTTAGGCTGTCGAATTTTACCAGGGGAACTTTTTAACCCAATTTCGGTTTCTTTGGGTTCAACATGTAGTTATTGAATATGTCATATTTTGAATATGTGTGAATGAAATTTTATTGTTTTACAATTAATATCCAATTATATTGTGTGTATTTATATTTTTCACACATATTTTTGAAATTGAATTATCCTTAATTTAAGGATACCTTCTTTATAAGGGAATTCATCACATTTGACATTTCTACTGAGACTTCATTGTTGTTATGCACCAATTCACTCGTATATGTTGTATATATTGTCCTTTGGAATATTATAACATGAATCCATTTATTCTCATGATATTACAAAGTTTTGACTAAGTGTTATTCCTCAATTATTGTATTCAAGTGTGTCTAATTTTGGTAGAACCCCTTTTACCAAAATATCGCTTTAAATGTTTTAATTATTTGTTATTATTAATATCCATGTTTTCAAAGTGGTTTTAAGTATTTATTTATATGGATATTAATGGTTTAAAATTTTAAAAACTTCAAGGTGGTATGGGACACTTTGATTCAAAAATATCTTTATTAAATGTTTTAAATGGTTTTGTAAATGGTTTCTTTTTGAATGGATTCATTATTTCAATATCCTAAAATGTTATATGGTGATTGAAATGTGGAAATGTTATGTTTACTTCATGCATGTTTTATGTGATACTTTTATATTATGGTTATTGGTAATTGTTATGAAAACGGGTGGTTCCGTGATAAACTAAGGGCGGGTGAGCCCGATATAGCTCTCCAATGCATTGGGTAACGCGAAGGAGTGAAACGTTAAGGTTTCTCTGAAGAGATTTTGGGAATATACTATGGTGGGTATTCCAAACGTAACCAAGAGGGTTACTGCCTATGTACGAATGTTATGAATGCCTCAAGATACCTTTTATGTCTTATTATTTCTATGATTTATTCATGATTTGATATGACTATGTTTTATGGGTAATGTTTGATTTTATTCTAATGTATATATGAACTCATGTTACCTTTCCAGATTTTTATAACTCTTACTGAGCTTTTTATGCTCATCCCATGTTTTTGAAATATTTTTCACAGGTCAAGGGAAAGGTACATGATGTGATGATAGTGTCAAGGATGTGTCAAGAAAGAATCCATGCTTTCTTTTTAAATATGTTTCTGTTGATGGAAAAAAAATGAATACTATCTTTTATGTAACCACTTTGTTTAAATGTGGAATGTAATGAAAGTTTTATGATCTAATTCTCTAAAACTCTAAACCTGAAAAGATCCTCAATGTGTAATCTTGTAATAACTCAATATTATGTAAGGTTTAAGGTTGGGGCCTTATAGTTGGTATCAGAGGGAGGTTTAGATAACTTTAGAGGTTAGGGTATTCTCTAAGCATAAGTGACAGTACCATAATGGATAGGATTTCTGAAAGAGTCCTAGTTTTAGATAAAGTGAATGAGTAAGTATATATTGGTGTTTATCTTCCTCATTAGTATATGATGGTTTTGTTGATATAATCACACTGACCTTTCTGTTTTTAGTGAATGGATGGATCTAGCAGGCACCAAAGAGACAACAGGTTTGAAGGAAACTGTGGTGGTTCTCTGATTAAGATACTAGATAAAATGGGGGATCCAATGAGGAAACTCGTGGTTGTTCTAAACCAAATATCAAGGAGTCATGATCAACAAATTGAACCTTGGTATGATCTGTAATGAATCATGTATGATATGACCAATCGATTAGGAAGTTCTAGTAATAATTATAAAGGTAACCATTAGAGTTTATATGATCCTTACTTTTGAGGTAATTATGGGTTATTATATGTTATGATGGAAAATGAAAGGCATGAGATAAACTTGAGGTTAAAATATGTTATGATCATTTTTGAATATTTTATCTCTTTTTGGGGAATGATTTGAGAATTATATAGTTTTGGAAAAAGGACAACACGCAGACTGTGTGACAACCCGTCGCGTCGGACAAAGCTGCGGGAATCAAACCCACCACCAAAGTGCAACTGGTATTTATCGCCTACCACTGGACTACGTGAAGTACCTGGTTAGTTTAACTAATTCTTTTTAGTTATATGATCTTATGAATCTAGAATGAGCTGATTTTGGGTTACCTATGGAAATTATTAACCTATCATGGAGGATATGTGATTAGGTTAATTACTTTTCAATACGAGACTTTAGGAGAAACTGATGTTGTTTGGGGATAAATGTTACAATTTAACTTGGAAGACTATGTGACTAAATCTTTCAAATATTTGGGTTTCAACCTTAGTTTGGTTTACTTTGACGAATTTGATGGACAAATTGTTTATCGAATGGTCCTCGTTGAAATTTGGGTTTTGTTGGACAAATTTTGGAGATTAAGCATAGATTTTCTTTTTATAAAGGGTTATCCTTTTCTGGATTACCTGATCTTATACTAACCTTTTTGGTTTTGGTTTTGGTTAAAGTCTAAAGACATGGGAAGTATATAGTTTTCTTTTGTGGATTAGGTGATTCTCTAGAAGTTGATTATAGTACTCTTAATGTGAACAAGTCTTCCTAAATACTAGTCTTTTGGAGAATATATGAGTTTGTGTAAGGAATCTAATAAAAGTTTAAAGTAAACATGATAAGTGATTATGATTCCTTATGAATAAATTCCTCAAAGAAAAGTAACTTAAAACAAAAATGTTTTCTATTAACTTTTCCTACTGGGGAATCGAATACCGTTTAACCCATCACAAGTTTGTGATTTTTTTTTGGTTAACTTTCTCCTAAACATGTTTTCTATCACTCTCCATCAGAACATGACCCTTTGTTCTTTCCTCCATGTCCATATCGGGTGACCTTTGTACTTATCTTTCTTTATTTTAAAGTGATTGTTTTACCGACTCTTGTTCTGATGTGGGACTTTCAAGGATGTTTCCACGCCTAATTTTAAAATTGTGAGGACACAATTCCCAAAAGGGAGGAAGGATGTGACACCCTAGGTAAATAAAGAATATGACATCTTTATATTTATCCATATTTGTGAATAAAATATTAATATTACTGTAAAGGGGATGCTATGCTCGATGGCGTACCCAACACGCAACAACGAGTTTCTTGGGAATCTTATGTTGCACTCTAATAATAAAATAATATTATTTCAAATGGTAGTTAACGCCTAGCCGTTGTAATGGCCGGAATGAATAGAACTAACTACAAAATAATTATATATTTTTTTCAAATATTTTTACTCTTTACAATAAATTTTAGAGGATTAAAAATGCAAATGAATCCAGTTTTTAAGCGAAAACATTCTAATATTTTTTAAAAGGTCGATTAACCGCCTTTTGATGGAGAAACTCTTTAAAATCCACTTTTTAAAATTTTATAAGCTCTATTTTTAAAAATAAACATATGATTGGGACATTGAAATTTACCTTGGGTTAATTTTTGGTATTTTTCTGACAATGTTCATTTTTCAATGAATAGTGAAAAATACTGCATTTTACATCAAAACTGCTTTTTCATATAATTTAATTATATGGTTATATTATATTTTTAATTTGTTTTTAATTTTAATTAGAATATATTTTTTCCATGTAATTCAATGATGGTCATTGGGATTAATTTCACTTTGGAATTAGGCATAAACAAGTGTCAAGCTTTTCATAAATATTATTTCTAAAAAATCCTCTATTTGTTTTGACATCGGGAAGTTTTTTTAAATTAATTATTGGAATTTATGTGTTTGTAATTTGGTAGAATTAATTACATATTTGTAATCTGAAGGTCCAAATTATGTAATTAAGACTCTTTTGTTTTTTGACATAATGAATAGTAACAACGGTAATTATCTTTAATTATATTCATTAATGAGTAATCGGGTAGTTAAAGATAATAAGATAATATCATGATAATACAAAATGACCACAAACTGTATCTTAAGGCTACTGGTTGTCTCATGGACGACCATGGGATTTCTTGTGCCAAACTTGGGGGCCCCATGGAATCACTTTTGTGAGAAAGTGACTTTTTATCTAGTTATTTTTAAAAAATGTTAAATGTGACAAAGAATGTATCACCTATGTAAAATATTTTTACTTTTTCTAAATAAATTCTCTTTTGGAATATAAATATTAATTTAAAAGCTAAAACGATTTCCGACATCATAGTATTTTTTTTATAAATTTTAGACATTAAATAAATTAAATTATTTATGACATCATGATGATGCAGCGATGACCTCATTATTTAACGATTTAAATAAAATGGAAGGATAATGTAAAACTTAAGACCTACACATGTCCAAAACCTATTGGATGTGTGGATTTCGAAACCCTGATCACCTTATCCTCAAAAAACATCAATGTGGGACCATTAAAACCTGAAACTCATTTGGAAATAATGTTACATTTTATACCTTTCCAAGAGTGCCCCTCCTCTCCTCTTATAAAAGGCCCCCACCTCTACCTCCTTACCCACACTTCTGAAGCCTTTGTCTCGGCCAACCCCTGACCATTTTGTCTCTCCAAATCCCTCTATAACTCCTTGAAGCCTCACTTTGGGCAGAATCCTTTCCAAGGATGCCTTTGAGCTCAAATCAAAGGAACTTACCCGATTTTAAGGTAATGTATTCACTTGAGTCATTTGGTATTATTTTACTTATCCAAGCCCCTAAACTCTTTTTATTCATTTATTTTGTAAAAAATCAAGTATCTTAAATATACTAGGATGTTGTTATAATAAGGACTCTAGCTACACTTACACACACCTACATCTAATGGTTAAAGAACATACTGTTTCCGTGGATGGCGAATTTCTGCCTCCCGAAACGATGATTGTTCAACATTCTTCTAACACCTTAATAGGTGGCCATTAATATGAAACTATATTTATATATGATATCTACTATGTTTATATTTTACTTAAACTTCTTTATTTTTCATTTATGGCATACCTTTATGGTTTCCATTATGGGTAAACGCGATATCTTCATTTAAGGAAGTGCGGACTACCGCCCCTCAAAGTGATTTGATTCGTTAATACCATATGTGGTACGTATAAAGGATATATTTAATGATATTATATATTATACCATACTGGAATTAAAATACTAGTATGTATCATTATGTTTTAATTCCATAAAATATGAAATAGAAATGGAAGTAGCGTTCATGCGTACGTACGGCTTACCGTTTCCATGAACGGTGCGTTTCATTTCTTAACTCTAAATGTTATGTAATATTATAAATGAATGAATATACTGGATATATATGATATATATGATATCTACATATTGAATACAATTCTGTATATAATGAACATTTGGCCACACGAACAACATGTAATTGTAAGAAGTCCACTTTTGACTTAAGAACCAAATATCGACAAAACAAATATTATTAACATAAATGATTACATGATGTTTATGATATGGTAATAAGTGATATAAAAGTAATAATGAACATTTAAAAGGTTCATAATGAAGTATAAATTAACTCGCGTTTATTATTCAGGAGATTAAAGAACGATCGAGTCAAGTCGGACCCGAGGTAAGGGATCCTACTCCACTCTTTCTTTTTAAGTACAATCTTTTATGTCATTCCTTTTAAAGCTCATATTTCTTGTTATTGGAATGTTCTTTTATATTAATCTTACTATAATTCTTATTTCCAAATTATGAGAGACCCTATTCTCTCTCATCAATCCATTTTGGATGTTTTGAGTGGCGTTGTTAGGCTGCCGAAGTTTCGTAAGAGATATAACCTCTCTCTTTCTTTTTATGTACTCTCCTTTATGTCACTTATTTTAATATCCTATTTGTTATGATGGGGGATGTTCTTTTATATTCCTCTCGCTGTAAATTTTATGGTAATGTGATGAGATACCCTATTTTCTCCCATCAATCCATTTTGGATGTTTTAAGTGGCGCCGTTAGACTGCCGAGTTTTCGTAAGGGATTTTTCATCTCACTTGTATTCCCGTGAGATTTATGCTACATTTGAAACAAATTCCATTGAGTGGTGTATGTACTTCCCATTATTATACACATTGTGTAGTATAATTTCATTTATTGGTATTCACATCTTCATTGTATGACCCTTCTTCCATGGGGTGTACGTTTCGAAAGTTACCCAACTCGGTAAGGGGACCTTTCACCCTCCTCTTTTTAAAAGACTTATTTTGTTATGTCTTTTAATTCACATAATATTATGTTGGGATATGTTATTTTATATAATTATTGATGTAAATTTTATGTCCAAGTGATTAGATTCCCTTTATATCTCTCATTAACTCATTTTCTGAATTTTGAAGTGATGCCGTTAGGCTGTCGAATTTTACCAAGGGAACTTTTTAAGCGAATTTCGATTTCTTTGGGATCAACATGTAGTTAATGAATTTTTCATCTTTTGAATATGTTTGAATGAACTTTTATTGTTTTACAATTAATATCCACTTATATTGGGTGTATTTATATTTGTCACACATAATTTTGAGATTGAATTATCCTTAATTTAAGGATACCTTCTTTATAAGGGAATTCATCACATTTGACATTTCTAGTGAGACTTCATTGTTTTCATGCACCAATTCACACTAATATAGTGTATATACTTTCCTTTGGAATATTATATCATGAATCCATTTATCCTCATGATATTACAAAGTTCTGACTAAGTGTTATTCCTCAATTATTGTATTCAAGTGTCTCTAATTTTGGTGGGACCCCTTTAACCAAAATATCGCTTTAAATGTTTTAATTATTTGTTCTTATTAATATCCATGTTTTCAAAGTGGTTTTAAGGATTTATTTATATGGATATTAATGGTTTAAAATTTTAAAATCTTCAAGGTGGTATGGGACACTTTGATTCAAAAATCTCTTTATTAAATGTTTTAAATGGTTTTAGAAATGGTTTCTTTTTGAATGAATTCATTATTTCAATATCCTAAAATGTTAATAAACAAAATATTTCCACATTTCAATCACAATATAACATTTTAGGATATTTAAATAATGAATCCATTCAAAAAGAAACCATTTATAAGACCATTTAAAACATTTAATAAAGAGATTTTTGAATCAAATTGTCCCATACCACCTTGATGCTTTTAAAATATTAAACCATTAATATCCATATAAATAAATCCATAAAACTACTTTGAAAACATGGATATTAATAAGAACAAATAATTAAAACATTTAAAGAGATATTTTGGTTAAAGGGATTCTACCAAAATTAGAGACACTTGAATACAATAATTGAGGAATAACACTTAGTCAGAACTTTGTAATATCATGAGAATAAATGGATTCATGATATAATATTCCAAAGGACAGTATATAAACCATATAAGAGATAATTGGTGCATAACAACAATGAAGTCTCAGTAGAAATGTCATATGTGATGAATTCCCTTATAAAGAAGGTATCCTTAAATAAAGGATAATTCAATCTCAAAATTATGTGTGAAAAATATAAATACACCCAATATAAGTGGATATTTATTGTAAAACAATAAAATGTCATTCACACATATTTAAAAGATGACATATTCAATAACTACATGTTGAACCCAAAGAAATCGAAATTGGGTTAAAGGGTTCCCTTGGTAAAATTCGACAGCCTAATGGCATCACTTCAAAATTCAGAAAATGAGTTGATGATAGACAAAAAGGGCATCTAATCACTTGGACATAAAATTTACATCAATAAGTATATAAAATAACATATCCCAACATAATATTATGTGAATTAAAAGACATAAAAAAAGAAGTCTTTAAAAAAGGGGAGGGTGAAAGGTCCCCTTACCGAGTTGGGTAACTTTCGAAACGTACACCACATGAAAGAAGGGTCATACAATGAAGATGTGAATACCCATAAATGAAATTATACTACAAAAAGTGTAAAATAATGGGCAGTACATACACCACTCAAAGGAAATTTTGGAAAATTTAGCATAAGTCTCACAGGAATAAAAGTGAGATGAACAATCCCTTACGAAAACTCGGCAGCCTAACGGCGCCACATAAAACATCCAAAATGGATTGATGAGAGGAAATAGGATATCTCATCACATTACCATAAAATGTACAGAGAGAGGAATATAAAAGAACATCCCCCATAATAACAAAGAGGAGCTTAAAATAAGTGACATAAAGGAGAGTACTTAAAAAGAAAGAGAGAGGTTATATCTCTTACGAAAATTCGACAGCCTAACGGCGCCACTCAAAACTTCCAAAATGGATTACTGAGAGAGAATAGGGTCTCTCATAATTTGAACATAAAAATTTCAGTATGAGTAATATAAAATAATATCCCAATAATACGAAATATGAGCTTTAAAAGGAATGACACAAAAGATTATACTTAAAAAAGAAAGAGAGGAGTAGGATCCCTTACCTCGGGTCCGACTTGACTCGATTGTTCATTAATATCCGGAATAATAAACTTGAGTTAATTTCTAATTCCTTAAGAAACTTTTTCAAGTTAATTATTACTTTTAAATCACTTATTACCATGTCATAAACATTATGTAATCATTTAAGTTAATAATATTTGTTTTGTCGATATTTGGTTCTTAAGTCGAAAGTGGACTTCTTACAATTACATGTTGTTCGTGTGGCCAAATGTTCATTATATACATAATTTTATTCAGTATGTAGATATCATATATATCATATATATCCAGTATATTCATGTATTTATAATATTACATAACATTTAGAGTTAAGAAATGAAATGCACCGTTCATGGAGATGGTAAGCCGTACGTACGCATCAACGCTACGTCCATTTCTATTTCATATTTAATGGAATTAAAACATAATGATACATAATAGTATTTTAATTCCAGTATGGTATCATAAATAATATCATTAAATATATCCTTTATACATACCACATATGGTATTAACGAATCAAATCACTTTGAGGGGGCGGTAGTCCGCACATCCTTACATGAAGATATCGCGTTTACCCATAATTGAAACCATAAAGTTATTCCATAAATGAAATATAAATAAGCTTAAGTAAAACATAAAAATATTATATATCATATATAAATACAGTTTCATCTTAATTTCCACCTTTAAATGTGTTAGAAGAATGTTGGATAATCATCGTTTCGGGAGGGAGAAATTCGCCATCCACGGAAATAGTATGTTCTTTATCCATTAAATGTAGGTGTGTGTAAGTGTAGCTAGAATAATTCTTTTTATAAAATCCTAGTATATTAAAGATACTGGATTTATTACAAAAGAAATGAATAAAAAGAGTTTAGGGGGTTGGAGATGTAAAATAAAACAGAAGGACTCAAGTGAAGACATTACCTTAAAATCGGGTAACTTCCTTTGATATGAGCTCAAAGACTTCCTTGGAAAGGATTATTCCCAAAGTGAGGCTTCAAGGAGTTAGAGAGGGATGTGGAGAGACAAAATGGGAAGGGTTTTTCCGATCCAAAGGCTTTGTAAGTGTGTGTAAGGAGGTAGAGGTGGGGGCCTTTTATAAGAGGAGAGGAGGGGCACTCTTGGAAAGGTATAAAATGTAACATTATTTCCAAATGGGTTTCGTATTTTAATGGTCCCACATTGATGTGTTTCGAGGATAAAGTGATAAGGGTTTGAAATCCACCCATACAATAGGTTTTGGACATGTGTAGGTCTTAGATTTTACATTATCTTTCTATTTTATTTAAATCGTTAAATAATGAGGTCATCGCTGCATCATCACAATGTCATAAATAATTTAATTTATTTGATGTCTAAAAAATACAAAAAATTAATATGATGTAGGAAATATTTTTAGGTCTCCAATGAATATTTATAGTCCAAACTATCATTTATTTAGGAAAAATTAAAAATATTTTACATAGGTGATACATTCTTTCCCACATTTAACATTTTTTAAAAATAAATAGATAAAAAGTCACTTTCTCACAAAAGTGATTCCATGGGGCCCCCAAGTTTGGCAAAAGGCATCCCATGGTCGGCCATGAGACAGAAAATATTATTAGGACACATTTTGTGGTCATTTTGTATTATTATGATATTATCTTATTATCTTTAAATACCCGATTACTCATTAATCAAAATAATTAAAGATAATTACCGTCGTTACTATTCATAATGTCCAAAAACAAAAGAGTCTTAATTACATAATTTGGACCTTATGATTCCAAATATGTAATTCATTTTACCAAATTACATACACATAAATTGCAATAATTAATTTTAAAAAAACTTCCCGTTGTTAAAACAAATAGCGGGTTTTTTAGAAACAGTATTTATGAAAAGATTGGCACTTGTTTATGCCTAATTCCAAAGTGAAATTAATCCCAATGACCATAATTGAATTACATAGTAAAAATATATTATTATTACACATTAAAACAAATTAAAAAGATAATATACCCATATAATTAAATTATATGAAAAAGCAGTTTTGATGTAAAATGCAGTATTGTTCACTATTCATTGAAAAATGAACATTGTCAGAAAAATACCAAAAATTAACCCAACGTAAATTTAAATGTCCCAATCATAAATAATATGTTTATTTTGAAAAATAGAGCTTATAAAATGTTCAAAAAGTGTATTTAAAAGGGGTTCGCCATCAAAAGGCAGTTAATCGACCTTTTAAAGAATATTAGAATGTTTTCGCTTAAAAACTGGATTCATTTGCATTTTTAATCCTCTAAAATTTATTGTAAAGAGTAAAAATACTTGACAAACATATATAATTATTTTGTAGTTAGTTCTGTTCATTCCCTCCATTACAACGGCTAGGCGTTAACTACAATTTAAAATAATATTATTTTATTATTAGAGTGCAATGTAAGATTCTCAAGAAACTCGTTGTTGCGTGTTGGGTACGCCATCGAGCATAGAATCCCATTTAAAGTAATATTAATACTTTATTCACAAATATGGATAAATATAAAGATGTCATTTTCTTTATTTACCTGGGGTGTTACATCCTTCCCCCCTTTTAAGAATTGCATCCTCGCAATTTTAAAATTGGGCTTGGAAACATCCTTGAAAGTCCCACATCGGAACAAGAGTCGGTAAAACAATAACTTTAAAATAAAGAAAGATAAGTACAAAGGTCACCCGAGTAAACCCATACTAGGATTCCATGTATGAAAATATGGACATGGAGGAAAGAACAAAGGGTCATGTTCTGATGGAGAGTGATAGAAAACATGTTTAGGAGAAAGTTAACCACAAGAAAATCACAAACTTGTGATGGGTTAAACAGTATTCGATTCCCCAATAGGAAAAGTTAATAGACAACATTTTTGTTTTAAGTTAATTTTTAGTGAGGAATTTATTCATAAGGAAACATAATCACTTATCATGTTGACTTTCATATTTTATTAGATTCCTTACACAAAATCAGATTTTCTCCAAAAGACGAGTATTTAGGAAGACTTGTTCACATTAAGAGTACTATAATCAACTTATAGAGAATCACATAATCCAAAAAAAGAGAACTATATACTTCCCATGTATTTAGACTTTAACCAAAACCAAAACCAAAAAGGTTAGTACAAGATCAGATAATCTAGAAAAGGATAACCCTTTATAAAAAGAAAATCTATGCTTAATCTCCAAAATTTGTCCAACAAAACCCAAAGTTCAACGAGGACCATTCAATAGACAATTTGTCCATAAAATTCTTCAAAGTAAACCAAAATAAGGTTGAAACCCAAATATTTGAAGGATTTAGTCACATAGTCTTCCAAGTTAAATCGTAACATTTATCTCTAAACAACATCAGTTGCTCCTAAAGTCTCGTATTGAAAAGGAATTAACCTAATCACATATCCTCCATGATAGGTTAATAATTTCCATAGATAACCCAAAATCAGCTCATTCTAGATTCATAAGATCATCTAACTAAAAATAATTAGTTAAACTAACCAGGGACTTCACGTAGTCCAGTGGTAGGCGATAAATACCAGTTGTACTTTGGTTGTGGGTTCAATTCCCGCAGCTTTGTATGACCTGACGGGCTGTCACACGGTCTGTGTGTTATCCTTTTTCCAAAACTATATAATTCTAAAATAATTCCCCAAAAAGAGATAAAATCATCAAAAATAACCATAACATAATTTAACCTCAATTTTACCCCATGCCTTTCACTTCCATCATAACATATAGTAACCCATAATTACCTCAAAAGTAAGGATCATATAAACCCAAATGGTTCATTATAACTATTTCCACAAAAGAACAGATAATTATTCCTTGAATAAACTTTTCATATGTTAAACATCATGGTTACACATACTATAAAAAGTCTTCTAATGTAACCCCATCATCAAAAGAGACTTAATACTCTTAAGAATTTCACCATAACTCTTGAAGCCCTTATATGTTGACTTCTTACACACTCAACATTTTTCATGATCCATTAACATTTACTTTCCAATTTATTCTGAAATACTTCTTTTCTACAAACAAAATCATGAATCATATCCTAATATTCTAAAATAAGAAAACAAAAGTTATGAAATAATCCATACCTTTGATTGGTCATTTCAGCTTATTCATCCTCAATCAGAATGGAATTAGGTATTGGTAAACGAATATTTGTATGATCTTGGTGATACCATTCATTAAACATCTTCATAGGACATTTGTTTGCATAATGACCATGTTCCCCACATTTAAAACATTCAATTGATCCCTCAGAAAGAACTTCTTTCCCTTTCCTTGAGTCAACTGGATGCTTCCTTTTTCCATGGAATGTTCTTGCTCTATGACCTTCATTTCCACATCTATAGCATATTTCTGTCCCTTTGAAACATTTTCCAAGGTGTTTCTTTCCACATCTTTGACACACAGGTTTTTGAACACACTTACCTTTATGATTATCACCTGTAGTTCTGTAAGGACTTGCTTCTCGCATATATGATGCATTAGAGAAATAACCAAGGTTTAGGTGGTCAATCATGACTCCAGATAGTTGGCTGAGGATAATCACAAGAGTTCTCATTGCAGCCCCCATATCATTCAGTTGCTTGCTCAAAAAACTGTCACAGTTTCCTTCACATCCACTGTTACTTTGGTGCCTGCTAGATCCAGCCATTTACTAAAACGAAAAAGGTCAGTGTGAGTATATCAAAAAAACCATCATATACTAATGAGGAAGAAAAAAAGTAAGATATACTTACTCATTCACTTTATCTAAAACTAGGACTATTTTTGAAATCTTATCCATTATGTTACTGTCACTAATGCTTAGAGAATAACCTAACCTCTAATGTTATCTAAACCGACCTTTGATACCAACTATAAGGACCCAGCCTTAATCCTTACTTAATATTGAGTTATTACAAGATTACACATTGAGGATCTTTTTAGGTTTAGAGTTTTAGAGAATTAGATCATAAAACTTGCATTACATTCCACATTTAAACAAAGTTGTTACATAAAAGATAGTATTCATTTTTTTCCATCAACGGAAACATATTTAAAAGGAAAGCATGGATTATTTCTTGACACATCCTTGACACTATCATCACATCATGTACATTTCCCTTGACCTATGAAAAACATTTCAAATACTTGGGATGAGCATAAAAAGCTCAGTAAGAGTTAGAAGAATATGGAAAGGAAACATGAGTTTATATATACATTAGAATGAAATCATACTTTACCCATAAAACATAGGCATATCAAATCATGAATAAATCATAGAAATCATAAGACATAAAAGGTATATTGAGGCATTAATAACATTCTTACGTAGGGAGTAACCCTATTGGATATGTTTGGAATACCCACCACAGTATATTCCCTAAATCTCTTCGGAGAAACCTTAACATTTCACTCCTTCACGTTACCCAATGCATTGGAGAGCTATATCGGGCTCACCCACCCTTAGTTTATCACAGAACCACCCGTTTTCATAACAATTCCCAAGAACCATAACATAAACGTATCAAATAAAACATGCATAAAGTAAGCAAAACATTTCCACATTTCAATCACAATAAAACATTTTAGGATATTGAAATAATGAATCCATTGAAAAAGAAACCATTTCCAAAACCATTTAAAACATTTAATAAATAGATTTTTGAATCAAAGTGTCCCATACCACCTTGAAGCTTTTAAAATATTAAACCATTAATATCCATATAAATAAATCCTTAAAACCACTTTGAAATCATGGATATTAATAAGAACAAATAATTAAAACATTTAAAGCGATATTTTGGTTAAAGGGGTTCTACCATAATTAGAGACACTTGAATACAATAATTGAGGAATAAAATTTAGTCAGAACTATATAATATCATGAAAATAAATGGATTCATGATATAATATTTCAAAGGACAATATATACACCATATAAGAGTGAATTGGTGCATAACAACAATGAAGTCTCAGTAGAAATGTCAAATGTGATGAATTCCCTTATAAAGAAGGTGTCCTTAAATTAAGGACAATTCAATCTCAAAATTATGTGTGACAAATATAAATACACCAAATATAAGTTGATATTTAGTGTAAAAAAATAAAATGTCATTCACAAATATTCAAAAGATGACATATTCAATAACTACATGTTGAACCCCAAGAAATCAAAATTGGGTTAAAAAGTTCCCTTGGTAAAATTTTACAGCCTAACGACATCACTTAAAAATTCAGAAAATGAGTTGATGAGAGATAAAAAGGGCATATCATCACTTGTTCATAAAATTTAGATCAATAAGGATATAAAATAACATATCCCAACATAATAGTATGTGAATTAAAAGACGTAACAAAGGAAGTCTTTTAAAAAGGGGAGGGTGAAAGGTATCCTTACTGAGTTGGGTAACTTTTGAAACGTACACCCCATGGAAGAAGGGTCATACAATGAATATGTGAATACCCATAAATGAAATTATACTACACATAGTGTACAATAATGGGAATTACATACACCACTCAAAGGAAATTTTGGCAAATGTAGCATAAGTCTCACAAGAATAAAAGTGAGATGAAAAATCCCTTATGAAAACTCGACATCCTAACAGCACCACTTAAAACTTCCAAAATGGATTGATGAGAGGAAATAGGGTATCTCATCACATTAACATAAAATTTATAGTGATAGGAATATAAAATAACATCCCCCATCATAACAAAGAGGAGCTTAAAAGAAGTGACATAAAGGAGAGTACTTAAAAAGAAAGAGAGAGGATATATCTCTTACGAAAATTCGGAAGCCTAACGACGCCACTCAAAACATCCAAAATGGATTGATGAGAGAGAATAGGGTCCCTCATCATTTGAACATAAAAATTACAGTAAGAGTAATATAAAATAACATCCCAATAACAGGAAAGATTAGCTTTAAAAGTAATGACATAAAAGATTGTACTTAAAAAGAAAGAGAGGAGTAGGATCCCTTACCTCAGGTCCGACGTGACTCGATCGTTCTTTAATCTCCTGAATAATAAACTTGAGTTAATTTATACTTCCTTAAGAACCTTTTTCAAGTTCATTATTCCTTTTATATCACTTATTACCATGTCATAAACATTATGTAATCATTTAAGTTAATAATATTTGTTTTGTCGATATTTGGTTCTTAAGTCGAAAGTGGACTTCTTACAATTACATGTTGTTCGTGTGGCCAAATTCTCATTATATCCAGAACTGAATTCATTATGTAGATATCATATATATCATATATATCCAGTATATTCATGCATTTATAATATTACATAACATTTAGAGTTAAGAAATGAAATGCACCGTTCATGGAGACGGTAAGTCGTACGTACGCATGAACGCTACTTCCATTTCTATTTCATATTTAATGGAATTAAAACATAATGATACATAATAGTATTTTAATTCCAGTATGGTATAATATATTATATCATTAAATATATCCTTTATATGTACCACATATGGTATTAATGAATCAAATCACTTTGAGGGGGCGGTAGTCCGCACTTCCTTAAATGAAGATATTGCGTTTACCCATAATGGAAACCATAAAGGTATGCCATAAATGAAAAATACAGAAGCTTAAGTAAAACATAAACATATTAGATATCATATAAAAATATAGTGTCATCTTCATGGCCACCTTTTAAGGTGTTAGAAGAATGTTGAACAATCATCGTTTCGGGAGGCAGAAATTCACCATCCACGGAATCAGTATGTTCTTTAACCATTAGATGTAGGTGTGTGTAAGTGTAGCTCAAATAATTCTTATAAAAATATCCTAGTATATTTAAGATACTGGAGTTGTTACAAAAGAAATTAATAAAAAGAGTTTAGGGGGTTGGAGAAGTAAAATAAAACAAAAGGACTCAAGTGAAGACATTACCTTAAAATCGGGTAACTTCCTTTGATTTGAGCTCAAAGGCTTCCTTGGAAAGGATTCTGCCCAAAGTAAGGCTTCAAGGAGTTAGAGAGGGATGTGTAGAGACAAAATGGTCAGGGTTTGGCCGAGAAAAAGGCTTTGGAAGTGTGGGTAAGGAGGTAGAGGTGGGGGCCTTTTATAAGAGGAGAGGAGGGGCACTCTTGGAAAGGTATAAAATGTAACCTTATTTCCAAATGAGTTTCGGATTTTAATGGTCCCACAATGATTTTTTTCTAGGATAAGGTGATAAGGGTTCTAAATAAACCCATCCAATAGGTTTTGGACATGTTTAGGTCTTATATTATACATTATCTTTCAATTTTATTTAAATTGTTAAATAATGAGGTCATCACTGCCTCATCATGATGTCATAAATAATTTAATTTATTTAATGTCTAAAAATTATAAAACAAATACTATGATATAGGAAATATTTTTAGATTTCCAATGAATATTTATAGTCCAAAATATCATTTATTTAGACAAAATTAAAAATATTTTACATAGGTGATACATTCTTTGTCACATTTAACATTTTTTAAAAATAAATAGATAAAAAGTCACTTTCTCACAAAAGTGAATCCATGGGGCTCCCAAGTTTGGCACAAGACATCCCATGGTCTGACATGAGACAACCAGTAGCCTTATGACACATTTTGTGGTCATTTTGTATTATTATGATATTATCTTATTATCTTTAACTACCCGATTACTAATTAATCAAATTAATTAAAGATAATTACCATGGTTACTATTCATAATGTCCAAAAACAAAATAGTCTTAATTACATAATTTGGACCTTCTGATTAAAAATATGTAATTCATTTTACAAAATTCCAAACACATAAATTTCAATAATTAATTTAAAAAAACTTCCCGCTGTTAAAACAAATAGCGGGTTTTTTAGAAACAATATTTATGAAACGTTTGGCACTTGTTTATGCCTAATTCCAAAGTGAACATAATCCCAATTACCATAATTGAATTACATGGTAAAAATATATTCTAACGACACTTTAAAACAAATTAAAAATATAATATAACCATATAATTAAATTATATGAAAAAGCAGTTTTGATGTAAAATGCTGTATTTTTAACTATTCATTGAAAAATGAACATTGTCAGAAAAATACCAAAAATTAACCCAAGGTAATTTTAAATTTCCCAATCATAAATTATATGTTTATTTTGAAAAATAGAGCTTATAAAATTTTCAAAAAGAGGATTTTAAAGGGGTTCTCCATCAAAAGGCGGTTAATCGACCTTTTAAAGAATATTAGAATGTTTTCGCTTAAAAACTGGATTCATTTGCATTTTTAATCCTCTAAAATTTATTGTAAAGAGTAAAACATTTGACAAACATATATAATTATTTTGTAGTTAGTTCTGTTCATTCCCGCCATTACAACGGCTAGGCGTTAACTACCATTTAAAATAATATTATTTTATTATTAGAGTGCAACGTAAGATTCCCAAGAAACCCGTTGTTGCGTGTTGGGTATGCCATCGAGCATAGAGTCCCCTTTAAAGTAATATTAATATTTTATTCTTAAATATGGATAAATATAAAGATGTCATATTCTTTATTTACCTGGGGTGTTACACTCACTGCCACCCCTACAGAGACTCTCAAGAGGATGAAGTAATGCTCTGATGTGTGTAACTCACATTCTTCCTCGATAGTTTAAAACATCAATTATCATGGAACCTGAAAGGTAGATAATTTTTGTGAAATAATTTTTGTGTGTCCAAACATGACTTGGCCTATGGTGGAGTGATCCTCACACAACAATTATGAAGGCTTGTAGGGTGCACAAAAAGTGAATATTCCTTCGTGCAACCCCGATCTGTTCACAACTGAAATCTTTCATGAAACTATACCAAATGAATCCACAAGTTAACCATATAGTAGAGCCCCTTTCTCATGAATATTTTTCTTTCCACCCAACCTAGTTTTGAATAAAAACTTCCTATTCCTCTACATGGAACTCCCTATGGTCTTATTGAAACCATAATATTACCTACTACTCCTAATCATAGGTACCATAATGCCAACCGCTCTTATGAATAGGGACGTTAAAATCAGTCCTCTTTATTTTGACCCCACCATAGAAGTTCCAATACCATGTAAAACCAATAGGTGCAAGAGTGATGGTCACATAATCCCTTAGTGTGGAATATTTAAGGGAAACTATATACCTTTCTTAGTAAAGGTTCCATATGCTAGATCATCCTTCTATATTAACATCATCCCCCTTGAGGAGTTACCTCATCCACATCCAATATGCATGAAGTGAAACTACATATCTCCACATCCTTTTCATACAACATCAAACTTCATGAATATTTACTCTTGATATGGTAAAACTATTGTCTTTCCCTTTGTGCTAAACCCATGATTTCCCATGTGTGATAATCATGGAATAACATTACTTTCCCTCTATGGGATGACACCCTTCTACCAGCACCCCATGGTGGATTCCATTCATAATCCCCAAACCATCCCCCATAAATGATCCTTTTTTAAAAACAAATTTCTTTACGAAATGACGTTAAACTACATTGACTAGTCCTTCCTTACAACTGTAAAATATGACATCGAACTACGTGGGTTTTGATTCCTGTATCTTAAATAGTTTACATTAGATGCCTCCTTGAGGTTCATTCCCATAGTCATTAAAATAATGTGTGAAAAATTCCCTCATAGGGATGGGCCTCCTATATCCTCCTCCATGGGGTGTTCTTATCCATCAATAAACTCAGTTTTGGAACCTTCCCTCTTAGTGACACACCTCCCTGATTTGCCTCCATGGGGCATTCTGATCCATCAGCAAACTCATCACATCCTGGTTTCACCTCCATGGGGTGTTCTGATACATTGGTACACTTGGGTGTGACATATTGCATTCTAGGGATGCACATCTAGGATCTTAGAGTTTGGATAATTTGGATCTATTGGTAATCAAATATGTGACATCTTCACTTCTAGGGGCGCTCCCCCCAAACCCTCCTACATGAGTTATTCAGATCCATTGGTAAAATCAGGTGTGATATCTTCCCTACCAGGGTTGAACCCATCCATATCCAACATCATGGGGTATTATTATCTATCCAAATTAAGTGTAATGTATTCCAACCTAGGAAAGAACCTTCTAGATCAGCCTCTATATGGAATGTTGATTGATGAGTAAAATTGGTTGTGACATCTTCCCTCCTAGGGTAACACCTGCATGATCCACCTTATGTGAATATATTTTCCTCAATATGGGGACTAGTAGCATTGGGGAATCAATATATTTCCATGTAATTGGATGCAAACATTTAGCCCGAGGTCCCACAAAGAAAACCATGGGTCCAATTTGAAACTCACTTTCACATTGAGGAAGTAAATGGTGGTAATCCTTTGTTTGTGACATCTTCAACATGGATAATTCTTTACTTTATAATATTGGATGAAGTTGGGTTGTTGGGAATTGTTTTTTAAAAAACATTAACTAAGGCTAAATCTAGATTACTTATAGGACTCAAACCACAGGTTTTTAGAAACCTTGTACTCATAGGAATCAAGGTAGAAGAAAAATTGATGTGGAAATCACAAGCAACTATGTCTCCACCACAACGTCTGCCCTACATTCAACTACTGTGCACCCATTTCCCTTCAAACACTTTGAGGTCATCTGAAGGAGGGTGATCAACAGACTCATATGCTCATATGATTAGGAGGGGGTCATTCCTACAAGAGACATGGCCCGCCAAGACCCCGAGGCATTGACGCCTTATTAACACTACCACCCATGAGGGCCGAAGATGGGACCCCCCCAACGATTTTGAGAAACTGATTTGAGAGTCTATTTATATCACTCTGATAAGTCACTCCACAAAGATGAGGATGTGGGGGATGTTCTAGTTATGTTGGTAGTAACTAGTACCTAAGACCCTCCCATAAGGGCTCCCACTAGGCCTCGTCCATAGTAGCACCAACCAGCCTCATAGGTCAAAGAGTAGGTGGACATCACCCCCACTTGACTGGCCCACGTCTGGAGCACCCAACACTGATGTTATGGGAATACCATAGATAATTACTAATAAGGGGAACCTTATATAACTCTTTTGGCCCCATCCACCACCATCATATCCCTACAGATCTCTATGTTTGGTGAATAAGGATCCATATTTCCCCAATTGGGATCCATACCCATCTGCCTCATAGGCAGGCTGGGTTGAGTCTTTTAATCTTCAACACCATAGAAATCCATTATGGAAAAAACATTGATAAGGATAATCAGAGTAGTGGTCCTCCTTACACTAATATAGGTTAACATAGAGTTCCACCTAGTAATCTTACCATCCAGGGTGGAATTATCCCATGATTCATAATAAACCAACCTAGAAGTCCTCCCCATGTCATAATCAATTAGTATAGAGGTCCTCCCCATGTCAAAGACATACCCTGCCCTGATGATCTATCCTAGGGTAGGAGGGATATCTCTATCCATCAAAGGTGAAACCTTGGAGAGTGAAATGTCGTTATTTTCCTCATTGAACTCTCAGATACTGAGAATATGAATGAATATATGATGGTCCCTTCACTAAAGATTCTAGAGTCTCAGGCATGATCCCAGTAGATGTGATTCACGATCCCCGAATTAGAGGTCTTAATAAACCCCAAATCCCACCGTTGGGATATGAAGGTGGAGGATGTTATGGCCCTCTTCCACATTATTATAGTGTAGCCAACTTGTTTTACTCCATATTACCTAATATACAACTACACTAGAGATGTTAGAGAAAATAACATAGGTTTGGGGTAACACCTTTAGATGTAGGGCTCCATGCTGAGCCTCAGATGAATGTAGCCGCCATCACACATGATACAATGGTGAATACTATATCCTATAGGGTTTTTATGATAAGGCTATCACCACCCCCAAGAGACATCGTAGCCTATAGTATATGATTGAATCATTTATTTACTCATCTATTAATAAATAATAATCATAACAAGTCCAAATTGGTGCCCCTACTCATATATCATCCCACTCCAATCAGGGCTTGCGCTAATCAAGAGTAGGACCCTTGCTTTGAGAAAGACAGTCTGTTGGAGTCTCTAGCTGCCAACTATATTTCTGTGGTATTCTAACCACAAGAAACTCTAAAAATTGGTCTTATAGAGTCCCTCATAGATGTCCAAGTATTGTTCTTCCTCAAGAATATTTGGGTGATTTTTGACCACCATTGTGATCATCAATGGACATGTCTAGGGAGTCAAATGAATGTAAGTTCCATCAACCAGTAGCGTATAAAGTTTGATATTGTGAGACATCAAATATCACAATTCCATGAGCTAAAATACCACCACCAGAACCTTTAAAAAACCTATGTTAAGAGACTCATAATGAGCTACTTTTTTATAAAAGAAATATCTCCACATGTACAGATTAGAGGATGAGGGAAGCATGACACCCTCCATTTTAGATCTATCTTGTGAAAGTTCAAGATATCCTTCGATGATGACAGTTCCCATCTGTCCATCACCATGGTTAATATGGGTTTCAACAAGTTACCTGAGGATCATAGGACCAGGGGCACCAAGACAGGGTATGATTGGGAAAATAATCCTCAAGGGGTGACACAGTTCTTGGAAAACCTCTCCATGGGTGTCCACACATGTCAATAGAGGTAGGCACATGGCCTTAGTTATCCTCTTGATGAGAAATTTTTACCTAACAGTCCACATATCTATAAGGTAGAGGATTATTTTTAAGCCTCTGAACCCTTTTAGGGAATACTAAAATAATATAAAGAACATGTGATTGTTTCATTTCTCTAGTATCTCGAAGACAATAAAATGATCATCACTGACTTTATTATTGATCGATTCCAAGATTACGAAAATTCCCTTAGGGAACCCATCTACCCCCCAATGGAGTAACAATTTATCCTCCGAATATTACCCCAAGTTTATCTTGGTGTGCATGCCCATCCAGTTAGAGTTGAAGTTGGGGGATATGGAAAGAAAAAATTGAACGGGTCATCAAATCCGCCCAAGTAGCATGATTCTCCCCCTCGGGATCTAGACTATACTTCTATCTGAGTTGATAATCCTACTCCCCACGTTGATGATCCGATCAACACATTGGTGGATAGAGATCCTTGGTAAGATAAATTTATATCCTCTCCCACCACTTTCCTTGAAACCTAAAAAACATGACAGGTGGTGATCATGCATAATAAAAGTTTATACCTGACATGGGTGGATATTGTTTGAGCACCCTTGACATTTAAAAATACCAATTTATCCCATATTCAATGGGTTGGGAGACCCACCATAGCACATTCCCCACATTATTTCAAGTTTTCGACCTATGTTGAGGACCCTAAAATAGTAGGATTCCACCAAACTTCAATTCTTTTTTCAGACACTAGAAGGACACACATTTATCTGATAAAACCAGCTACCCATGGGGCCTATTTCTAGTTTGGAGGACCTTCATAAACTATTCCATTACCAGTTCAACTCCACCATGCACAAGAAAAGTATTTCCAAATTTTAAGTGCAAGAAGAGGCTTGGTGAGAGACTTTCTAACATTGTCACTTAGTGGTAAGGTTTCACGTATTAACTTGACATGCTGATGTCCCAAGATAAGATACTTATGATGTGCATTGGGAATGTTAAATGTAATTTTGTCCCTACCCTAATCACTCCTAACTACACAAGTATATTTTTGGATTTCTATGAAATTTCTAGGCATCTAGAGGAAAATTTTCAGCATGTTGGATAATATTAAGACCCATTGTATCTTTTAGCTCTAGTGAGAAGACCTTCCAAAGAAGTGGATGTTGTCGTTGTGCACACAGAGCTCCTCAATATAGTACACATGATAGATTATTTATTGGATGAACCTCACAAAGTGCATAAATATCAGGTTCAACATCACGAAATACAGAACCATCGGGATCCACCTCTCCAATCATAGCTGCCTATATGAGAAAATGTGGCTCCCTCCCCCAATCAACAGCAGGCTTCCAGAGTGACCTTACCAGCAAGAATGTTTTTTACCTATGCCATAAAGGATTCACAGGTCATGGGATGCGTAAAATATGGCTTGTCAAAGGATATTTCAAAACTTCTAGAGTGTAGGAAGCTCTAGGAGGCTGGTCTCACTTTCCACAGTGATTATTAACCACACCACATGATCTACAGATACACCATAATAGAATCATACATATTAAAATATTTGATTCATGAACTAGTGGATCGTGGTTTGGTCTAATTAAAGGATGTTCCAGCATAGGTGGAACATTTCCCTACTGACCCTGACAAAGATAGTGATTGATCTAGTAAATGAAATCATGTTTCTAGTCCCAGGACAAATAACATTGATTACTGATTGGAGCGAAAGAAATTTTTTCCTATCATAATGCCATTCATGATGGTTTGAGAATGTTGGAACATCTTTTGGATTCCATGAATCCTTCATTCACTGCTTCTACATTTGTATCATAGTCTTCCATGTCTTGGAAGAATAGGATCTGGCGGTGCAAGGGAAACTAGAGTCCTTCACCAATGATGAATCCATCTCACACTCTCAATGACTTCATACCTTCTGAGTTGGAAAATTCACCCAGGGTCCACCCAACATTGAATAACCTCGCCGATGATGACCAAAAGTATACCTTTGTGAAATTTTTCAATCTTATAGACCTCTTCACAACACGCAACAATGAGGGATTCAATGAAAACCCCTCAGGTGCCTCCATCCAACCCCATAAAATAAAAAACGGAGATATGGGAACCATTAGATTTATAAATCTAACCATTTTGTCAATGATACTAAGATCCAATATTAGTTTTTTAATATATATAAGTAGGAAATATCCTCTCAGATTACTCCATCAGGTATGCACCTGTAGCTGATTATGTTACTTGATCGAACAGCTCAGTCGTGACTAGACCATAATCTTCCATATCAAACCATGTCTAGACCATAGCCAATAGACAGTCATATGGATATGGTTTAGAGGAGTTCGTAAAGTCATAAAAATATTATTTGATGCACTATCTAGAAATTAGTGTTTCATCCAGAAACATCCATTTCTCCCACTTCCAAGGAATGACCCTCTTTGGAAAAAACTACGTCCTTGGCATTAAAGTACGACGTGCTAGAGAACCACTCCATAATAACCTTGAGATTTATCCTCAAGGACCTATAATTTTTAAATGAAATGTGCATCCATTGTAGAATCTTTTAAAATACATCACTTGTTTAAAGATGAGGTAGTTTTTGTGAGGCGTACTATTTAGATAAGGATAAGAAAGGGGATTAACAATATATTATCTCATTTTTTGGGGAATACAAGCGATTCCTCATGTATGGGAAAATATTCCCATTGTACATCACAGTTTAATTTAATAGAGTGGAAACATGTCATTTACTAGTGGATATTTTATATGGGATCTACCTCATCCTTATTCGGATTCTACAGAAGCTAGGTCTAAAAGAAGAAGATATGACTTCCTCAAACATGAAGATTCATGGCTATAAAAAGATAAAGAATATCCAAGTGGAAAGGTTATTTTGAAGATCCCATTTAGTGTATTGATATTGAGGACCAAATTTCTAAATGAATTTTAGGAGTCCACATACAATGTGCTACTGGGTAGGACCAAACTTCATTTTCAAGAATTGATCCCCTCTTCATATCACCATTGCCTCAAGTACTCTCTCAATAGTCTAGTAGAGGTACTCTAGGGTGATGTGTCTCTATTAAACTCCTAAGAATCCCATTATCTAGATTCCATCTACTAAAAGAGAGAGGGAAAGGATGTATATTCCAATTGGGTTGGGCACATAAATTCTCCCAATGATCTGATAGCCACTAGAATGAGTCACTAGGATGATATAGATGAATGCTTCATACTCCCAATTCATTAGTTAGAGGCTAAAACACCTGACCCGGGGGGATGTTTCATTATCTCCATGAAAAAGAGTTTTAGCCTCCCTAGGAAAAAGGACCCCGATAGATTACCTCATACTATTACACTAGATGGGCCCAGGTCATACCATAATCCTTAACTCATGTGAAGTACCTAGAGTTTCACCCTATGTCTACAATTTCATGAAATTCCCACATATTCTGAAGAGAATATTTCAATTACCAAAAGATGACTCATCATTATTTATTTAACATATATGATGGACCATTTTGTTATAGTCCATATGCAATTAGATCTATATCTTCTTTTACCACAGTTTCAGAAGGGCATGAACTCCTGAGTTAGGATTCAGTGTATACCCAAGCAGGAACTGGTCCTTCCCATGAGTTGGCTAGCCAGGAAGACCCAACTCTTCCCTTTGATTCTCCTACCACATATGATAAGGAAGATATGGAGGATGCCCCTCCAACATTTTAAAAGGATGTATCCACCACCACTGATGAACTAAACCAAATGAACATTGTTACCGAGGAAGATCATTGGATGATGTTGATTAGTGTAGATTTTCCTCTAAAGGAGAATCAGTATTATGTGGCCTTCCTAAACCAATGGAATGATGTCTTCTCATGGAGCTATGATGAGATTATAGAAATGGAACCTTAGGTATCTTTTCACCATCTTAGCCTCCCAGAAATTCATCATGGGTTCAACTATGCTCCTATAAATATGAACCCCTCTCACAGTGTTATGAACAAGGATGATGTTGATAAGATTATCAAATCAAACTTCATCTAGAAAGTCAAGTACCCAAAGTGGCTGGCCAATATCATCCCAAATAGGAAACATAATTGGTGGATTAAAGTATATCAACTTTTGGGACCTCAACTGCCATTGTTGGATGATGATTTCTTCTTCCATGGACATAGTAGTGGATTGATTATATAGTAGGGTTCCAGAACCTCTCCATTATGGACTGACACTCCATGAATAATCAGATCTGGATAGCAGTTAAGGATAATGAGTCCACGTGTTTAAAGGTACCACAATGTACATTATATTATCAAGTGATTCCATTTTGATTGAATAATTTAGGATACATTTATCACCATTTAATGAAAGAAATCCTCAAAAAATCATTGGGAAGCCAGTGGAATGATATGTGGAAAATTTGGAAGTAAAATTCCACTAGTGTGAGGAACATCTCAAGGACATTGAGAAAGTGTTTGGATTGCTCCACTCCCAAAACAAAAAGACGATCCTCATGAAGTGTTAATTGAGGGTTACCTATGGAGAATTTCTTGGATTCACCATCAGATATAAAGGTATTGTGATAAACCCCGATAAGATCAATTCCATCAATCAAATTACTTATTTGAGAAACCTTCATGAATAATGGGGCCTTTAAGTACACATTGACGATGTACGCTGATTTATTGTGAATGTAGACCGAAATTATAATCCATTATTAGGGATCATAAAAATATAGAACCATTTAACAGTGTTGTGAGGATGGATAGACTATGTTAAAGGATATAATTTAGTGCCTTCTATATCCTTTGGTTTTGATTCCACCTATTTTGGGAAAGATATTTTTCCTCTATGTTACCGCCTTTGAACAATCCCCGAGTTCCCTTCTAACCCATAAAATCAATGAGGGTATAGAAAAGAGTTTAAATTAACTTAGTCACATGATCCTTAATATGGAGACAAGATAATTCCCTATCGAGTAGAGCTACCCCACACTAGTTTTATCCATTCAAAATTTAGGGAATTATCATAGCATCATGAGATACAACTGTTGTCCCACACGGACCCATTGAAGTATATGATCATTTTTCCAATGGTGACTCGATTGTTGGAATGCTTAGAAGTGATCCTATATTAGATCAACATCCAGTTCATTCTGCAGAATTCCATGAAAGGGTAGGCACTGATAGATTTCCTATCCACCCATATGGACCCTGAGGAACTTCCCCTTGATTTTGATTTCTGATATGATTTTATCCTCATAGTATATCAACCTATTCTATATTGGTAGATACATTTTAATGATTCCTCCTAGATCCTGAATGATAGAAGAATCAATAATCCCAAGATCAACAAAGTATGACTTGGGATCATCTTTATCACCCCAATTTAATCCATCATCCCATGCTCATCCCTTCTATTAGATGGTTGCACCGAAAATGAGGCAATGTATCAATCCACTATCTCTAGTATCAATCCAGCTCTTGAGATTGATTTCCCCATCTTGTATGTGAAGGGAGACTCTGAGTTAGTCATCAAATAGATCAAGGGTGGATACATCATTAGGATGAAATATATTGTTCTCCTGTTGGAGTGTAGTCATAAACATATAGACTAGTTTTCTTTTTTATCCAATAGTGACTTATATACCTCGGTCACAGATTAGTTGAGCCAACACCTTGTCTAGTTTAGTGAAGTACCTCACAGAGCCTAACTAGGATAGGATGCTGCTTCATATAGAACATTGGAGGGTCATCACTCCTATTATTTCATATTACAATGATAGTAAATAGGTATACCAACTGGATTCTTGTTCTTCTATTATAAGACTTCTAGGTTCCCCCACAGTAGAGAAAACACCTGATTGGAAAACTCCTTTCATTGTGTATATCCATCTTGGAATTACCCTTATATACCATGAGGAGTATGAGTGAATCTATTGGAGTGCATCAAAATTTAACATCCAAAGTGGGTCAAATATTGAGAAGACTCTCTAAAAATTTCAGTTTGATGGAATTATACACTATAAAATTCAAATAGATGAGATCCCATGGGTTATGTAAGAATTCCATGTGCGGTGATGTGGTTACCATAATGCAGTATTGAAACTCTCTCCCAAAATTTGGATTCTGGGATATATCAAGCCCACAATGTTCTATTACTATATGGAGTTCTCCAGGAAATTTCATTCATTTCGTATCCATGCCAAAATAGTGCATCAACCAACAGATCTTTTTCATACCACCATGTCTTCATGTCACTTTTCATTATGTGGAGTCGACATCACGGGACCAAACCCACCAATGATAGCTCGTCAATGTACGTTCATTATATTAGAAATTAACTTCTTATCCAAGTGGGAAAATTTGTGTCCCCTCAAGGAAGTTTAAGCCTATTCTATGATTTATTTGAGGATCTGCCACATCATCCACTAATTCTGAGTTACACATGATATTCTCCAAGAAAATGGAACCAACTTCCTAACTACATAGATAATGAAATTATATTCGATGTACAATATCTATTCCAACCATAATTCTCTATACCATGTGCAATATAATGGAAGAATTGGGTCATTGAACAAGTCTCTCACTAAAATATTGAAGAAACTGGAAGTCTTGAATTTAAAAGGTTGGCAGGAAATGCTACCCAAAGTCCTTTGGTCCGATCAAACGATAACTCAAAATTCCACAAATGAGACCCCATATTCCTTGGTTAACAGGATAGAGGTAGTATTTCCCATTGAGTTTTAATTTTTATCTCTCTAAATAGCTATTTATGACCAGTATATTCTAGAAAAATTGGAAGACTTCCATGTAGCTATGTTAAATGTTTTTTACGATAATAGGTTCAATACCTCACATAATCTATAGATTCACTAGAGATGGATATCAACAACATTAAATAATAAAGTTAACCTATTCTCCTTCTTATAGGGTGACATGTTATTGGATTTTTAAATACCGTTCATACCAAGAAAACAACAACAAATTTTTTAGCCGAGTGGAAAGGACGTTAAATTATTCCTGAGACCATTCCAACATAGCATAATCTTTGATCATCATGGATGGAGAGCTTATCACATCACCCACCAATGTCGTGTTTCTATATCACTACATTACATGCATTATGCAGAAGTCCAAGATTGATGACCTTAAACTAAAAAATATTCTCTATGAAATGTGACATTTAATTTTTTTCTAGGGTATGAGCTTTATGATCATAAACTAACAACCTCTCCATGGTCCAAGAATTATGACATGAAACTATACGTAGCACCATATTATGATTTTTATGACTAAAAAATTTAGATCATAACATCCTCATAAACTTATGTAAAAACACATGAATCCATGGGCCCCTACATGATAGGGTACTTCACATTCATCATCATCCTATTGTAATGTTGCATTAAATAACTTTGAATGGATTGATTCCTAGTTCTATGGGAAACAAAGAGAAACTAGGTTCATATATATTGGGTCTATCTTGGTCCTCGTCCTACCTTAGGAACCCCTTCATTGAGAAATGTTTCAACTACCTCTTTCGGATATTCCCACATCATTGTTAAAAAATGAAATGTGGTGTAGAACCTAGAGTATTGAGTTCCAAAATAAAATTCCCATAATTAATATAAATACATTGATTATTCTTTTATTTGGATCCTCATGCCCCTTAAAATGAAAATTATCCCCCCTAATGGTGATAGATCCTTTACAGAATGGATCACCCCTCATTCAGAGAACACACCTTGATGTATCTTTTGTGAAGAATTATAGTTCTCATGTTTCTATCATGGTCAATAGATGATTATGAATTTGGTTTCTCTATTCATGGTATATGTGGTTGTGGAACCTAAGTTATATAAATGATCAATAGTTTATTCCTATATTTCATTCACCCTCCTCTTTTTTTCCACCTCTCAAAATTCATGATTTACATCTATTCCACCACCATATGTTTTGGTGGAGTTCCAACTCCCATGGTTTTACCTCTTCATGAATCTGCACATGTTGTGTAATAAGGTCATTGAAATTGGGTCATTATCAGCCCTAATTCTCCTTGCCCCTTCTATACGCTTCCATGTGTAAGTTATATACCCTTACCTCTCTTTGTTTCCCACACCAAGCATGACTCATATTAGCTTATGAGTCTTGGTAGGATGTGTACTGATGTTGTCAAAACACCAAAAAAATTTAAGTCAATGAATAATGACTTTAAACTATTTTCCATGGTTCGTACAATACAACCATAAACTATTTGTAACATTTATATATTTATGAACTTATACTAAAAGATATGGTTTATGAAACATGAACTTGAACTATTTTCAAGGGTCCACGAATTATGACCATAAACTATTTTAGCCCCTATAATCTGAGTTGTACAACTTTAATGAACAAATCCTGACATCCTCTACAGATGCTGTTAAACTGTGCTTTTTAACATGTATAAAACCAGATATCCGCTTAAAAAGAATTGATCTTACCCCTTATAAAACCAGGATGCCATATACGATGAGTGTAAGATGGTTAAAAAAACTATAACCCATCTAAGATCAGGATGCTTTATGTGATGAGAGATGAACAAAAAAATAGGCATCCTCAACACACGATGTTAAACTCTATCTTTTCCTCATGTCATAAGAATTATATTCCCCATGATAATTATGTGACTCCCCAATTCCATGGATAAAGAGGATTTCCCCCATCAGTGTGGGTATCTGAATACGCCATGTTCCAAAACTATGTTTGTCTTGATTTGAAACAAACTAATTTTTTATCAATGTAATTCCCTTCTTATAATTACCTTTATAGTATAATCACATAGTATTACTAATATAAGTCAATAAAAACCTTATAAATAATGAATGAGTGAAATAAAAGAAATCTCTAGAAGTTAAGGAACACGTAATGATGAAATAATAACTTGACCTTTGGAATGTTAATGTGACACTTATGAATAGTAAACTACCCAATGTAATAGTAAACCCAATAATGAATGTATAAATAAAATTTATCCATCTTATATGGGACACTATGATATAATTATATCAAAGTATTAGTAAATAATTTTTTAAATAATTATTTAAAAAGTGTTGGTATTTTTGGAAGTCTTGTATATTTAATAACAATTTTAGAATTAATTTAATAAATTAAAAGAAATTTTATTTTCACAAAATTAATTCATAAATTTTTATTTTTATGTCTTATGATCATAATATAATTTTATGAGACCTTAATTAATTTTTCAAAGTGTTAGAAAAGTAGTTTTAATTTTAAAATTTGTATTTTTCATGTAAATTATGATTTTAATTAAAAATTAAATTTCTGATATTTAGAAAAATATTGTAACAAATTAATTTTTTTTAGATTCTACATGTAGAAAAATGGTTGGGCTGAATTTTTGGGATTTTTCTGAAATAGATGAATTTTTTATGAATAGTGAAATACAGTAATTTACTGTATATACACAGTATAAGTTAAATACACTATTCCCAGCATCATTACTAATGTAAGCACCGTTAATTCTAACTCTCATGCCCTCTTTAGTATTTTTTGTGACAAGAATCAAGACTATTAATATTCTTTGGAAAATATATTTAACTAATGAATTAAATAATGGGAAAACCCTCATATCCTCCACTATAAATTCCATCCCTCATTACCTCTTCTCTTCACTCATCTCAAGCCTTTTTTCCTCCTATAAATTCTACTTAAATATCCTCCCAGGTTCCCCCCCCCCCCAAATTTCATCAGACCATGGTCTCTTTAAAATACCAAAAACTATCCTGTAAAGAGGCTCTCAATGTTGATATATTCAAGAGGTAAATTCCACTTTTCATTTATTTTATTTTCTTTCATGTTCCTGTATTTATTTTTATTTTATCACCTAATTTCATCCAAATGTTATGATAACTCTAGTACCATACATGTACTGGAATTTTTTTATGATAATGTAATAATTTATCATCATCTCTTCTTTCCCCCTCCTTTTATACTAGAAATGAAAACACCATCCGAGATTCTGGTCATGAAACCATTTTTATGGTTGAACCAGTCTATAATATATGTGTTATATCTTATGTAATGTTATGAAATCTTTTTTCACAAAAAATATTAATTTCTAAAGAAAAATGTGTTTGATCTTATAAAAAATCGCCAATTAACCAAAATGGTTATCATTAAAATTTTATATAATGATTCATCTTCACTCAAAATAACCAAATGAATTTTATAACCATGAAATATTATGAATTTTCACTAATAACATAATACTTCAATTATGTACAACCATTCTCATCTTACCTGTTTAACATTACATGTATATAAGTAAACCAATCGCGATAACAATGGAAAAAAATGATCCCAAACAATGAAATTGAACCTGTTAACCCATCAAAAAGGTCATGAATGAACATAATACGGTTATAATAAATCAATCACATGAAGATAATGTTATTTAAATATTAATTAATTTATTTAATTTGATTATTCTGGTCATTTAAATCAAGTGAATAACACCATCAGACTTAAGGTAAGGGATTCTACCAGAACCACCATTATTCCTTCAGGTTGCTCTATCTTTCTTTTTACCCAAATGAAGTTATCTATTATTTTTGTGTATATCATATAAATGTTTTTTACATGCTCCAAGATATGTTATCTTGGTCTATTCATCCTTCTCTTTTTGGGATATCTATGTTTTTATGTGGTTCCCTCCTCTATACTTCTCGATAAGCATACCTCTTTAAGGGAATTCTGAAATTCTTACCCAATTTCAAGTGAACTTTATAATATATTTTAATCCACCATTATTTATATAAAATCTATATTTTATTTATGAAAACCTTCTTGGTTCTCTTATGGTTTTATATGAAAGATTATTCCCTTTTCTATTTTAAACGATCTTTATTATTTTCCATAAAACCACATTAAAATTTTTTAATTCTAAAATTTCTTAAACAATAATTTTACATGTTATAACTTCTAATTTACATCTATTAAACTTATATTTGACATAAAATACCATGATATATTCCTATTTTACTTTATGAATTTCCATGTATGTTCTAATTCTTTTATTTGATGGATAGTAGTATGATACACCAATTTATTATGCTTTATGGAAGGATTATTATACCCATTTCATTCAATGGGTACCCTTACATTTATGTATGATTGATTATGTATGATTAATTATGTGTAAAATATATTCATGAACTTTTTATGATGGGTTAACCAAGATTGCGCTCCAATGCATATGGTAAAGTTGAGTCTCATGAGACGTTATATGCAACAGTCTTAGCGGTTAGCCTTGAATCGTGCTATCGTGTGCAACAGTCATGGTGGTTAACCTAGACTTTTGATCCTCTATATGCATCCTTGACTCATTCTAAAGTGATGTTTTATGTTCCCGATACATTAATATGAATCCATGTTTATATGATCCAATGATTATATGTTATGATTCCACATGTTTCATTCCTTTTTATATCATTAAGTCATGCCTTCTAACCCATGTGCTAAAGCATTATTCATATGTTTATTCCATTACTTGGATTTTTAGCTTATCCCATTTTTCATGTTTTTCCCATGTTATCCTATGAATATGTTTGAGAATAATGGAATTTATAAGGTATTTATGATGATTAAATAATGAAATGATTTATTTAGTCACATGTTATCAGTTTTATATACCTAATCTTCCAATACTCTAGACATTAAAATCCTTGGCTTTTTAATTTGAAGATTCATTATGATTAAGATCATGTAATGATATGTGTAAAAGTATGGGTCTCTATAGTTGGTATCAGACGATGGTATAGTTATTTTTAGAGATTAGGAATAGGTCACATTAGTAAGAACCTTAGGTATTATACAAAGTATAGTAAAACATCCCAATATTGTTGTATGTATAGAGTAAGTGGTTTATAAAGAAAATACATCCCTGTCTAGATATTAACAGGTGGAGGTGGCTATGTCACAGATGTATCTAGGAGTAAAACCCAAAAAATGCTTTCATCTAGACTTGAATGGGAAACGGTACACGAGAATAGGCATTGTTGTCCTCCTGGTTTGACACTCTGGGGGGATATTCTTTGGTAAATTCATAAGCTTAGTATAAACCATTACTAAGGGACCAAAAAAAGAATCCCATAAGAATAAATGTTTGGAAAAACATCATGTGTAAGCCAGATTGAAAACTAGTGAATCACACGTCAAGGTATATGTTTCCTTTAAGATTTTGTCCTTTGAGGTTTAATGATTCCTTTATTATGATTATTATCTATGTATTCAAGCCCCTTAATTGTATATTTTTTTCTTAGTTAGTAGAGTTAAATAGAATAACATGTGACAACAATCAATGTGATAGGAAATGTGATGATTACCCTAATGATATGCCTAATATGATGGGAACGGGTGATCAAAAATTTATGGCAATACTTTCTTAGCTAGCTCAAGTTATGATTAATAACTTGAATCATATGGAACACCATCCTCATCCATATAAAGATTAATCTGTTGTATAATCCTTCATGTGGAAATGGCATCCCATGATTAGTGGATCTTCGGATCCCCTCCTCATGAAATAGTGGATTAACTCAATTGAAAAGATATTATATGTCCTCCAGTGCTCAGATGAAGTGAAATTCATACTAGTGGTCTATTGTTTTGATGGGGAAGATGATTAGTGGTGTAAACTAAGCAATAATATAAATTCCCAAGAGTAAATTGATTCCATGTATTAGGAGGAATTCAATAATTTTTTTTTAATTAATATTATCATGGAACCATCCATCTCAAGATGGAATCATAGATCCTTGTACTTATATAGAAGTAAGAAGCGTCCATCGGGGCATATGAAGAAAACTTCACAAGGATTGGAAGATATTCCTATGGATTTTTCATGAACATGGAATGAAATATGTATCTATTCTTTATCAGAATAAAGACTAGACTATGAAAAGTGTTGGCAACTTAAGACTTCTACAATTGTGAGGATATTGTCTATTGTTCCCTCAATGTTGAAATGGATATTGGAGACACTCAGTGGTCTCATGGGCCTAGTGAAAAAAAGACAAAAATAGAGTATAATTTGGGTGGTTTAGAAAATAAATCCCATGATAGAAAGAAAATCGAAAATCCAATGTGTGAATATTGTGGGAAGAAGCATCCTAGGAACTGTATAATGGGAAATAGGAATTGATTCAATTGTTAAAGAATGGAAAATTTGGATAAAACATACCAAAGGGATATGAAGAATCACTCTAATGAGTAAGAGGAGAGGAAGGTTTATATCAACACTCAATGTGTAGTTAATCATTACAACTACAATGAATATAAGAATTATGTCAAAAATTTCCCTAAGCCAGGGGTTGTAGGAGGCAATAAGAAACAACCTACAAGGGAACAAGGGTGGGGTTATGATATCACTACTACTAAGGTGGATCCAGGAAATAATGTGGTGATAGGTATTCTAGTCATTCATTCATGAATAGAGAACATGCCATTTGATTCTGGTTCTATGAATTCTTTCATATCTTGCATGTTTAATAGATCTATTCAAAAACCACCTAAACATTTGGAGATTGAGTTATCTGTGAGAATAGAAAATAGGGAAATTATTGTATCCAAAGTATATAACTTCTTCCTGGTTATCATTTGTGGACATAATCTCCCATAAAATTGTGTTATACATTCTTTAGTGAAGTTTGATGTTATCTTGGGTATGGATTGGCTATTTTTATACAAATACAACATCAACTGTCAGGAAAGGTAGATCACTATTCACATCCTGAAGCATCCTCCAAATATTTCAAATTGTAAGGAGGAAGATGAATCTTCATTAGAATCAATTTCTCAAGTGTGGATATTACTACCTTATGAGAAAGCATTTCTAGCTCAGATTATTGAGACAAAGGAGAGAATCAATCTTGAAGACATGCCCATCGTAGGGGAATACATTAATGTATTTCCCTAATAATTCACTGGTCTTCCTCCTGATCGAGTGGTTTAGTTCTCAATTGCACTAATTCCTAGATCCTTGTCTAAATCAAATAAACTTTATATAATGGCCTCTATTGAGCTAAAAGAGCTAAAGAAGTAGTTATAGGAGAGTCTAAACAAGGGTTTTATTTGCCCTAGTGCTTTACCTTAAGGATCACTAGTCCTCTTCTTCAAGAAGATGGATGGTTTAATGCATCCTTGAATTGATTATAGTGATCTCAGTAAAATCAAAATAAAGAACAAATATCCCATACCTTAGATATATGACTTTATCAATCAGCTTTGTGGGCCCAATTGTTTCTCTAAGGTGGACCTTCAGTCAGGATACCACCAGTTAAAGGCGAGGAAGGATGATATTACCAATAATTCCTCTCTAATGAGGTATGGAGACTATGAGTTAATAGTTTTCCCTATGTAATCACTTATTTTCGATAAATATTCATGGATCTAATGAATATAGTATTTAGATATTTCCTCAACAAATTTATGGTAGTATTTATTGATGATATTCTGATTTACTCCAAGAGCAATGAGGAACATGAGGGGTATTTGAATACTATTCTAATGAATTTGGGAAAGGAGAAACTATATGAAAAGTATAGTAGATGTGAGTTTTGGATGGAGAATTTGTCATTCGTATGGCATGTAATAACATGAAAAGGCATTTCTATAGACTCTTCCAAGACAAAATAAATCGAAGAATGGCTCATACCAACATATGTAACGGAGATCAGTAGCTTCATTTGTAAAGCTATGTATTACTGACTATTTTTCATGAACTTTTCACAATTTTTAGAACCAATGAAAATGTTGACATAGATGGGGGTGAAGTTTGTCTAGACTCAAGAATGCGAGGAAAGTTTTATGGATCTCAAAAAGAGGCTTATCACTACTCTAGTACTCACACTCCCAACAAGTGGAGAACTCTTTGTGGTCTAAAAAAATTCCTTAAATAATTTCTTAGGCTATGTACTGATAAAAAAAATGACAAATTCATATCCTATTTCTTGAATTTAGATGAAATCCATGAGAAAAAACTATCCCATGCAAGATATGGAGTTAGCGGCTATGATCTTTTCATTGAAAATCTAGAAGAATTATCTCTATGAATAGAAGTGTGAGACATATACTGATCACAGAAGTCTAAAATATATATTAACATAGAATAAAATTATTATGAACTAGTGAATATAGTCATATCTCATCAAGGATTATGATTTCTCAGTCCACTACAATCCCGGTAAGGCAAATAAGGTGGTGGATGCCCTATGTATAATGTTTTATATAATGATTCATCTTCACTCAAAATAATCAAATGAATTTTATAACCATGTAATCTTTTATATGTTCACTAATAACAAAAAAATTAAATTTTAGACAACCATTATTATCTTACATGTTTATCCTAACATGTATATAATTAAACCAATCATGAAAACCAAGGAAAATAACACTCCCAATCAATGAAATTGAACCTATGAACCCATCGAGAAAGTCACGAATGAACTTAATAAGGTTATAATAAATAAATTACATGAAGAAGTGGTTTAGCACATATTAATTAATTAATGTAGTATTTTTATTCAGTTCAATATGATTATGTGAATATCACCTTCAGACTTAGGGTAATGGATTCTACCTGAACCCCCATTATTCCTTCGGGTTGCTATATATTTATTTTCACCAAAATGAATTTATATTTTTTATGTAAATATTCTAAATGCTATTTATATTCTCAATACTATGTAACATGGTCTATTTTCCATTCTCTATTGGGTATATACATGTTTTTATGTGGTCCCCTCCCCTATACATCCTGATAACTGAACCCATATAAGGGAACATCCCGAATTCTTACCCAATTTCAAGTGCTTTTTATCATACATTTTTAGCCACCATAGTTTTTATAAAATTAGTATTTTATTTATGAAAACCTTCTTGGTTCACTGCTGGTTTTATATAATATATTATTCCATTTTCTAATTTTAAATTCTCTACAGTATTTTCCTTAAAACCGCACTAAAATATTATTAATTCTAAAATATCTTAAATACTCTTTTTACATGTTATCACTTGTATTTAAAATCACCTACCATGATATATGAATATTTTTACTTCTGAATTTCAATGTATTTTCTAATTCATTTCTTTCTTTGACACTTGTATGATACGCCCATTTATTATCCTTTATGACATGATTATTATACTCATTTCTTTCCAGGGTACCCTTATGTTTATGTATGATTCATTATGAATGATTCATTACGTGGATAACATATTCATGAAATGTTAAAATGGTTGGACCTCGGTAGTTCTCTAATGGATTGGGTAATTTTGAGTCTCATGAGACATTATGTGAAACAGTATTGGCGGTTAGCCTTGAGATGTGCTACCATGTTCAATGGTCTTCGTGGTTAACCTCAACTTGTTCTCCTCTATGTGCAACTAGCCTTGAATCTAGATAAATTCATTTTTTTTGTTTCTTACACATTACTATGACTCCATGTTTAAACGATCCCACGATTATATGTTATAATTCCATATGTTCCATTCATCTTTATATCATTATGTCATGCATTTTAACCCACGTGCTAAAGATTTATTCTTATGTTAATTCCCTTACTAGGATTTTTAGCTAATCCCATTGTTCAAGTTATCCCCAGGTTATCCTATTAATATGTTAGAGCACAATGGAATTCAGGATATATTTTTTATGATTGAATAACAAAATGTTTCATTTAGTCCCATGTTATCATTTTTATGTACCTAGTCTTCCAAGACTCTAGTCATTATAATCATTGTCTTGTAATTGGATGTTTAATTATTCTTAAAATCATGTAATGATAAGTCTAAAAGGCCTGGTGGATATATGATTCCTATCCTCGTGGGATATGTAATGATTCCTAGACCTCCCATTTCTAGGACTTTCTAAAAATCTATCAACCCTTCAGCCCCCTGTCCAAATTTATGGTCCCAACATCATGACCTTAAACTTTGTTCAGTTTATCTCATCGTGTACATGTGGTATTTGAGTAGCCTTGTTTTATTTCATGACGGGGTTTAACTCTTCCACGCCACACAAATACCCTTAAAACAAACACTTACCTAGTCCAAACAACATTAATTTAAACAATTTTCCATGGTCCGGGATGTATGACCTTAAACTGCGTACAACTATCTTTGTGATCACTTCATGTGGTACAGAGCCTCTTTCAATACATCCATGTTAGTTTTTAACTCTTTCACTGAATTAACATCCTCACAGTATCTCTCCATGGTAAAAGCATTAAAGCATTAAACTATTTACAATTGGTCTAAGATCTAAGAACTCAAAAATGGATCCCTTGTCTAATTACTACGACCCTAAACTATGTATACTCCCCCCTCATACGCATGGTTTGCTTCATAATTGGGTTTTCACAATGCCTATGCCTCCAGCCTCCCTCCAGAACCAAGTGTGGCTTAATTCCCATCTTCATGGGATATGTAGTGATGTCGTGGATTTCTTTCACTAGTCTCATCCATATGTTCACATGAAAACCATCTGTTGCCGGATGTGTTATCAACTCAAAATTCCCTTATGGGCCTCCTCTTTTGGTATAAGCCCCATTCATTTACATTGACCAATTAGTGGGATGATATTCCTTCATAGCTTGTGTAACGACCCAAAGTTTTTCAATGTTAATTCCCTTCTTATATTTATGTCATAAAATAACATGAAATCACAACATAATGAACTACTAAGTGATAAGTGACCTTTAAACATAAGTTTGTCACTTCAGTGTTTGGAATTTTAAAAATCCGAAATACACGGTTGTGTTCAAGAAGATTTTTGGAGTCTAATGAAACAAAAATAATTTTTGGTGAATAGTAAAGTACCCTTAGGAATAGTAACATACCCTTATGAATAGTAATATGACCCTTATGAATAGTAAATCATACAATATAAGATTAACATTACATATGAATAATTAAATATAATTTAGACATCTTAGAAAGTGACAATTTGACCTTAGTAAACATTTTGGAATTCTGTAAGTCATAAATAATTAATTATAATTAATTAACTAATTAATTTAAACAAATATTTATTTCCCTAAAATATATTCATAAATTATTGAATCAATGTCTTATAGTTTTTAGATTATTTTATAAGACCCTACGTAATTGTTGAAAGCACTATAAAATCAGTTTTAATCTTACAAACTGTTTTTAAGTAGATTATGATATTAATTAAATATTCAATTAATAATATTTAGAAAATTATTTTTTAAAAATGGACTTCATTTTTTTATTATACACATCGAAAAATTGTTGGGGTAAATTTTTGGGATTTTTCTAAGATACTTGAATTTTTTATGAATAGTAGAATCCTATAATTCACAATAAATGCTAAATAATGGATTAATTTAGTCATCTATGATGTTCTGCTGATGTAAGCCCACTTGTTTCGGGATCACATGATATAATTACTATTCTAGGTCATCCAAGAATCACTATTCCTTGTCTTGTGTGTAAATAATAAACTAATAAATTTTATATCAAGGAAACCCCTCTCCCCTCCACTATAAAAGCCACCCTTCACATCCTCATTTTCTCACAACTCTCAAGCTCCTATACTTCTCTAAAATCTACCCAAACATCTTCCCTAGACCCTCCCCCACGTCCAAGAGCTTCTGGTCTCATCAAAATACCATTCTTAGGCCCTTAAAAAAGTTCTGAAGGGAAGGATTCAAGAGGTAATTTCCCTCCCTCTTCTCCTTTAATTTCCTTTCAAGTTCAAGTTCATTTCTTGATCTCTCCCCACCTATCTTAATATAAATTGTATTGTAACTCCAGTATTATACATATAATGTGATTTTATGATTCTAATGGTATATTATATCATCCAACCCCTTTTCCCTCTTCCTTTAATTTTATTAAAGAGAACGTTGTTCGTGAGGTGTTAATTTATCACCTTCAAGAACAACATGCCTTCTTCTTCCATTTATACCTTCAGATCTGGTCATGACACCATTTTTATAGTTGATCCAGAATATTTTATGTGTATTATGTTCTATTTAATGTTCTTTAAATAACATATGAACATATTACTAAGTGATAAGTTAAAAAAAATTCGTTGTGATCCAAAAACCGCCCAAATTGACCCAAATAACCATAATTTAATTCTTATCTAATGATTCATCCACAATGATATAATATAATTCATTATAAAATCATTAAATCTCTTGTAATATCATTAATGACATTTAATATCATTTCTGGATGTTTAATCATGTTCTACCCTAACTTCAATTTAAGAATACTAGTGAACCACCCAAGAAAAACCATAAAAATGAACATCCCCAAACAATGTTTTTAAACTCTCTAAGTCATACAAAGGAACATAATATTACATAATAAAACTAGAATGAACCATATTAATTTACACATGGTTCTGGATTTCTAATTAATGAATATAATTTCATTATACAGGACATTAAATAGAAAGAAGCATTCGGGTAGAATGTAAGGGGAAATTCTCGAACCCAACTCTCATCCTTCGGGTTCTACCTCTTTCACTCAATTTTTGATATGGTAACTCATTAAAGATAATTTTTTCACCATTTTATTTACTTTTATTGGATATACATGTTTTCTAATTAAGTTTATGTCAAACAAAATATTTTCCAAAATAACTCCTCATTTAAGAACTCAACATTTACCTCTAATTCATGGTTGATGGTTCTTTTATCAAGTATGTTGTTCCCTCGTTCTTTTAAGAACCCAATGTTTATGAATTTATTCTTATGGGATGAAAACCATACCTTACCATGGTTTATTTATTTTCACTTTTGATTTATTTTCCATGTGTCAAGCATTATAATGATAATGTTATGATGTGACGGGTGAACCCGAAATTATATAGCGCAATTATGAATGTTTCAAAGTGACGGGTGCGCCCAGAATTATACAACACTCCAATGCATTGGGTAAAGTGATGAATATCATGATTAAATGTGAAATGATTTGTAATCAATATTATAACTTGGTTCACATGTATGTGTGGTAGTTAACCACTATGATATGATGTTTCATGTTTATGCATTGCCACATTTCACGTCTTTTATTTATGCACCTCTCATGTTCATGATATTTTTCCTATGTTAGGATTATGCTCACCCCATGTTATATTGCTCCTATCTATCCTATTACTAGGATTCTAGCTCACCCCTTTTGATTTATATCCTGAGGTGGATACATGTTCTTAAGAGAAGACAAGTTCCAATAAGAATCTAGAGAAGAAGAAATTAAATAAATGTTTATGCTTGATTTTGTATTTGTTATGTATGGTCCTATTTTTCCCAAGACACTACGCCTTTGGATCCTCTATGTGTAATAATATTATGTTTTTTATCTTTAAAATGATGTAACAGTAATGTAAGAAAAGGCTTGGGTCGCAATAGTTGGTATCAGAGGCAAGTTTTAGTTAATTTGGAAATTAGGATTAGTGAACCATAGAGAAAACTTCTAGTATGAGACTATGTAAAAATATGCACACAAGAATATTTACCTAGGGATCCCATATGTTATGTTTATGGTATAATGGTTTAAATTAATAAGTTATTAATGACTTGTTTAGTTGTGTTTTGTTCTATCCTTTTCTATTTTAGAAAACGGTGGGAACCAGGAGAAATCAGGCCAACAACTCATGCGAGGGCCAATGTAACGATTGCCCGAATGACATACCTAATTATTTGGGAGGTGGAGTCCAAAACTTCATGGTGATGCGTACCCAATTATCTCAAGTTATGAATAATAACCATATTAATGGGGAATATCCTCCTTCACCAAAGAGGGAGAAACTAGTTATTGAATGTTTTATGTGGTAATGACCACCGACGTTTTGTGGATCTTCCGATCCACTAATTGTGGAACAGTGGGTCAAATACATAGAGAAGATCTTTTATATGCTTCCCTATTCTGAGATGGAGAAGGTTACTCTAGCCGTTTATCATCTTGATAGAAAATCTGATCAATGTTGGGATTTGATTAAGAACACCAAGCCAAGGGAGGAAATTGAAGAGATGGAATGGGAAGACTTTACGATAATGTTTCTTAATAAGTATTTCCCACAAACTCTTCGCACAAAGATGTAGAGAGAATTCATAGAGCTCAAGCAAAAAAGAAGGAGAATCTGTAACAACCTATAAAGCTAATTTCACATGGCTCACAAGGTATGCTTCGGGTTTTGTTATCAACAATGATAGAAAAATTGATTGATTCTTTAGTGGATTAAAACCACACATTCGAAAGGCTCTTGAAATTCGATACTTTGGGAGTTATGAAGAAGTTTTTTGATGTGCTCACAAATTGAAGATAGAGTTTGTAGAATGGCCCCATGGCTATGGGGATAAGAAACGAAAGATGGAGTTTCAAGCCGGTGGATCTAGTATCAAAGGTTGGAAGAAAAATCAACGACCCACATGCCAAAAATGTGGGAAGTTTCACCATGGGAACTGCCTCAATGGGACGGGGAAATGCTTCAAGTGTGGTAAGGAAGGAAACCATGCTCAAGAGTGTCAAAAAGACACGAAAAGGAAGGAGAATGTAGTCGATTAAAGGATAGAACCACTCATGGTTCAATGCTACAACTGTAAGGATCTAGGGAACTATGCAAACCAATGCACTAAACCTCTAGTTCTCGAGGGTAATCAGCGTCAGCAGCCACCAAAGCCAAATAAACTAGGGAAGGATTATGCCATCACTACTGCGGAGGTGGACGATGATAATGAAGTCATACAAGGTATACTTCCTATTCACTCAAGAATGGAAAAATTCTTATTTGATTATAGTTCTATGCATTCCTTTATATCTTAAATGTTTTCTAGAACTATAGAATCAAAGCCCCAAAACCTTAAAGTAGAGATATCTTTAAAAACACATAGTTTTTCAATCATTACAACCAAAGTGTTTGACTCTTCTCCTGTTGGCGTATGTGGGAGGATTCTTCTGGAAAATGTCGTAATACTTCCCTTGCTGGAATTTGACACTATAATGGGAATGGATTGGCTCTCGTTATATAGAGCACATATCAACTGTCAGGAAGAGGAAATATCTTTTCATATTATGAACCATCCCATGGTCCTCTACAAATTTAAGTAAGATCGTGAATCTCCTTTGAAAAATGCTTCAATGGTGTGGGTGTTGATTCCCTATGAAGAAGCATACCTCGCCCAAATGGTTGAGTCAAAGGAAAGTTCCAACCATGAGGAAATGCCCATCGTGAGGGATATGGCGATGTATTTCCCGAAGAGTTACCCGGAATTCCCACGGATCATGAGGTAGAGTTCTCAATTGAACTCATACCCGGATCCACTCCTATCTCAAAGTGCCCCTATATGATGGCTCCTATCAAACTGGAAGAGTTAAAAAAGAAAATATAAGAGCATCTAGACAAAGGGTTCATATGACCTAGTGCATCACCTTGGGGTGCACCAGTTCTCTTTGTAAAGAAGAAGGATGGAACCATGCAGCTGTGTATCGATTATAGGGAACTCAACAAGATCACCATAAAGAACAAGTATCCTCTCCCAAGGATTAATGATTTGTTCGACTAGTTAAGAGGAGCTCAATACTTCTCAAAGGTGGATCATCGTTCTGGATATCATCAGGTTAAGGTGAAGAAGGAAGATATTCAGAAGACTGCCTTCCGTACAAGGTATGGGCACTATGAGATTTTGGTGATTCCCTATGGACTTACTAATGCCCCAGCAATCTTCATGGATTTGATTAATAGAGTCTTTAGACATTACCTTGACAAATTTGTGGTAGTGTTTATCGATGATATTATCATCTACTCCAAGAGCAAGGAGGAACATGAAGAACATCTAAGACTTGTGTTGGCGACATTAAGAAAGGAGAAGTTGTACTCCAAGTTCAGCCAGTGTGAATTTTGGATGAATCAAGTCACATTCATTGGACATGTGATCACAAGTGAGGGAATTTCTATGGATCCTTCAATGAAAAAGGTGATTGAGGAATGGCATATGCCCTCTAGTGTCACAGAAATCCGTAGTTTTCTTGGATTAGCTAGGTACTACCAACGTTTTGTGAGAAACTACTCACGATTGTCAAGCCCGCTAACTAAGTTAACAAGGAAAGGGGTAAAGTATGTCTGGACGGATGAATGTGAGGGAAGCTTCAAAACGCTAAAGATAAGGCTGAACACTGCACCTGTACTCACACTAACGAAAAGTGGAGAATTTTTTGTTATATACAGTGATGCTTTAAAGAAAGTCTTGGGTTGTTTACTCATGAAAAATGATAATGTGATAGCCTACGCCTCACGATAGTTGAATATCAATGAGCATAACTACCCGAAACATGATCTAGAGCTGGAAGCCGTGATTTTTTCATTGAAAATCTGGTGGCACTACCTTTATGGTGAAAAGTGTGACATATACACCGACCACAAGATCCTAAAATATATATTCACACAAAAGGAGCTCAACATGTGTCAAAGGAGATGGTTAGAGCTAATCATGGATTATGATTGTTGTATTCACTATCATCCTAGAAAGGCGAATAAGGTAGCTGACGCTCTAAGAACAAAAGAACCTGCTACTCTATCCATGTTGCGGATTGAGAAAGACCCTACCTTTGTGGATATGCAATGAATGGATGTGGAAATCATAATGGCAGGGGATACATCCTACCTTGACAAATTTATTGCGCAACCATCCATCTAAGAGAAGATTACGGAAGCACAAAAAGATGATGTGGAGATACAAAAAAGGGTGAATGCTGTAAAGGAATGGATGCTTAAAGAGTTCCATATCGATGATGATGGTGTGATTCGGTTTGGAACATGGCTTTGTGTGCCTTCATCGCCCGGGATAAAGAAGGAGCTATTGGATGATGCACATAGCTCAACATTCTCTATCCATCCTAGGAGTACCAAGATGTACCGTGATCTCCGAGAACACTTCTGGTGGGATAACATGAAGAAGAAGATTGTAGAATATATATCAAGGTGCTTGGTATGTTAGCAAGTTAAATCTGAATGAAAAAAGTCCAAAGGCATGATGCATCCATTTCCTATACACATGTGGAAATGGGAAAATGTTACTATGGAATTTTTCATGGGTCTCCCGAATAAGTGAAAGGGAAAAAATGCGATATGGGTTGTGATTGAATGACTCACCAAGACTTCCCATTTTATCACTATTCGGGAAGACCTCTCACTTGAACAAATTGCAACAATATATGTGAAAGAAGTTATTAGACTGCATGGTGTTCCACTCTCAATTGTCTCTGACAGTGATCCAATGTTTACATCTAAATTCTGTAGTAGCCTTCAACATGCTTTGAATACTGAATTAAATTTCAGCATGACCTATCACCCCCAAACCGATGGCCAGTCTGAAAGGACTATTCAAACACTTGAAGATATGCTAAGATATTGATCTCTTGAATTCAAAGGTGGTTTGGATCAGCATCTCCCATTGGTTAAGTTCTCATACAACAATAGCTTCCACTCGAGTATTCATATGGAACGATATGATGCTCTGTATGGAATGTGATGTAGAACTCCAACCTGTTGGGATCAAGTTGGAGAAAGAATGCTACTTGGACCTGATCTTGTTCAAGAGATGACATAGAAGGTTAATGTCATCCAAAAACACATCAAAGCTGCTCAAATTTAGAAAAATAGCCATGCTGACAACTGTCGAATAGACTTGGAGTTCGATGTTGGAGATAAAGTCTTCCTTTGAATATCTCCATCGAATAGAGTCATGAGATTCAGGAAGAAAGGGAAGCTATGCCCAAGGTATATTTTCCCTTTTGAGATCCTTGACTGTATAGGAGTCGTGGCCTATCATCTTGCACTTCCACTGAATATGGATCGAGTTCATGATGTGTTTCATGTATCACTTCTGAGGAAGTACATACCAGACCCCTCAAATGTACTAAACTCAGAGGTAGTGCAGTTGGAAGATGATCTCTCTGATGAGGAGCAACTAGTAAAGATTCTGGATTAGAGAGATAAGGTTCTACGCAATAAGACAACCCATCTTGTCAAAGTGTTGTGGATGAACCATAAGTTTGAGGAAGAAATAGGGGAACCAGAAGAGGCAATGAAGGAGAAGTACCCTCACATGTTTGTGTAAAGTGAAATTTCGGCGGTGGAATTTCTTGAGGGGGAAGAATGTAAAGAACAAAAGTTTTTCAATGAAAATTCTCTTCTTATATTTATGTCATAAAATAATATGAAATCAAAACATAATGAACTACTATGTGATAAGTGACCTTTAAACATAAGTTTGTCACTTGTGTGTTTGGAATATTAAAAATCCGACATGCACGGTTGTGTTTAAGATGATTTTGAGAGTCTAATGAAACAAAAATAATTTTTGGTGAATAGTAACGTACCATTAGGAATAGTAACATAAACTTATGAATAGTAATATGACCCTTATGAATATTAAATCATCCAACATAAGAGTAAAATTACCTAGGAATAATTATATAAAATTTAGACATCTTAGAAAGTGAAAATTTGACCTTAGTAAACGTTTTGGTATTTTGTAAGTCATAAATAATTAATTATAAACAACTAATTCAAAAGAATATTTATTTCCCTATAATGTATTCATAAATTATTGAATCAATGTCTTATAGTTTTTAGATAATTTTATAAGACCCTACAGAATTTTTGAAAGCACTATAAAATCTGTTTTAATCTTAAAAACTATTTTTAAGTAAATTATGATATTAATTAAAAATTAAATTAATTATATTTAGAAAATTATTTTTGAAAAATGGACTTTATTTTTGGATTCTACACTTCAAAAAATGGTTGGGGTAATGTTTTGGGATTTTTCTAAGATACTTCAAATTTTTATGAATAGTAGAATCTGATAATTCACAATAAATGCTAAATAATGAATTAATTGAGTCATCGATGATGTTACGCTGATGTAAGGCCACATGGTTCCGGATCACATGATATAATTACTATTCTTGATCATCCAAGACTCACTATTCCTTGTCTTGTGGGGAAATAATAAACTAATGAATATTATATTAAGGAAACCCCCCTCCCCTCCACTATAAAAGCCACCCTTCACACCCTCATTTCCTCACACCTATCAAGCTCCAAGCCTTCTCTAAACTCTACAAAAAAACCTTACCTAGCCCCTAACCCACGTCCAATAGCTTCTGGTCTCATCAAAAGACCAAGCTTATTCCCTTAAGGTGGTTCTCAAGAGAAGGATTCCAGATGTAATTTCCCTCCCTCTTCCCCTTTAATTTCCTTTCAAGTTCAAGTTCATTTTTTGATCTCTCCCTAACTATATTCATCCAAATTGTATTTTAAATCTAGTATTATAAATATAATTTAATTATATGATTCTAATGGTATATTATATCATCCAACCCACTTTCCCTCTTCCATTTATTTTATTAAAGAGAACCTTGTTCGTGAGGTGTTAATTTACCACCTTCAAGAACGACATGCATTCTTCTTCCTTTTCTACCTTCTGATCTGGTCGTGAAACCATTTTTATAGTTAAACCCGAATATTTTATGTGTATTATGTTCTATTTAAATTTCTTTAAATAACCTATGGAAATATTATTAAGTGATAAGTTAAAACAAGTTCGTTGTGATCAAAAAACCACCCAAATCGACCCAAATAACCATCATTTAATTCTTATATAATTATTCATCCACATGGATCTAATATAATTAATTATAAAATAATTAAAGCTCCCTAAATATCATTAGTGACATGTAATATAATTTTTGATGTTTACTCATGTTCTACCCAAACATAAATTTAAGAATACAAGTGAACCACCCAAGAAAAACCATAAAAACAAACATCCCCGAAAATTGTTTTTAAACTCTATAAGTCATCCAAAGGAACATAATATGACAAAATGAAACCAGAATGAACCCTATTAATCTACACATGGTTCTGGATTTCTAATTAATGAATATAATGTCATTATACAAGACATTAAATAGATGTTGGTATTTGGGTACAAGGTAAAGGGAAATTCCCAAACCCAACTCTCATCCTTCGGGTTCTACCTATTTCACTCCATTTTTGATAGGGTCACTACATAAAGATAATTTTTTCACCATTGTCTTTCCTTTTCTAGGATATAAATGTTTTTTAATTATTTTTATGTCAATCCAAATGTTTTCCAAAAGAACTCTTCTTTTAAAAACTCAACATTTAACTATCATTCATGGTTGATGGTTCTTGTATCAAGAATGTTATTCCATCTTTCTTTTGGGAACCCAAAGATTATGAATGTATTATTATGAGATGAAACCCATCCCTTACCATGGTTTTGTTATGTTCACTTTTGATGTATGTTCCATGTGGCAATCATGATAATGATAATGTTTTGATGTGACGGGTGCGCCCGGAATCATACAGCGCTCCAATGCATTGGGTAAAGTAATGAATCTCATGAGTAAATGTGAAATGATGTGCGAACTAGATTCTAGCTTGGTTCACAAGTATGTGTGGTAGTGAACCACTAATACATGATGATTCATTTTTATGCATTTCCACATTTCAAGTCTTTTATTTATGCTCCTCTCATGTTCATGATCTTTTGCCTATGTTATGATTATGCTCACCCCATGTTATATTGCTCCTATATATCCTCTTACTGGGATTCTAGCTCACCCCTTTTGATGTATATCCTCAGGTGGATACATGTACTAAGGAGAATACAAGTTCCAATAAGAAGCTAGAGAAAAAGAAATTATATAAATGTTTATGCTTGATGTTGTATTTGTTATGTATGGTCCTAGTTTTCCCATGATAGAAAAACTTTGGATCCCCTATGTGTAATAATATTATGTTTTTTATCTTTAAAATGATGTAATATAAATGTAAGAAAAGTCTTGGGTCCCTATAGCTCAATATGTGGAAGAAAATAACAGTCAACTTGATGCAAAAGTCCCACCAATTTCCTCAACAAATGATGTTAAAATAGATCATACCCCATATAAAACCGGGATACCTCTTAAAGAGATATAATTATTCCACATATCAAACTAGGGTTCCTCATATGAAATATATGGGATTAGTGACCACCAAAATCCCCAAAACATGATATTAAACTCTGGCCTTACCCTATATAGATCTTAGATTCCACATATCTTAGTGTAATATGATTTAATAACCTCAATCGAGAGGGAATCCCCCTTATTCCCTTGATCTCTTTCCACACCATGATTTAGAACTGAGTGCGGCTTGATCCTCATTCTAATGGTATATGTATTGATGCCTGAATATTTCATCTGGGGCCCATCACTCTTTTTTGACATGTTATGAGGTCTTATCTTCTCCAATGACATGATATTAACCTATGGTATGGTTTTTCAAGTTTTTTTTTGGATGAGATACCCTCCATACCTCCTTTTATGTCAAGTTATCACACTTTCATGCACCACAAGCCTCCTTAGAACACCCATCCAGCCTAAAATATATGATCTATGACTTTAAAATAGTAGCATCTATATTCCAAGATGTATTACTTCAAACTACAAAGCCTAATGTCCCCAGAACAGTATGTTATACAATAATATTACCCTATATAAAATTGTGATGTCTATTAATTATAGATAGTTTTACCTCATAAAAAATCAGGATGCCTCATATGATGAGTACAAGATGAACCAAACATTACCACATATGAAATTGGGACTCCTCTTAATGTGAGATGATTTGAAATCATCGCTAGAGGGGACATCACTTTAACATCACCAGTCTCCTACCATGCCCCTCTACAACTACATGCGTCTTTATTCCCATTCTCATGGGATTCATAGAAATTCTCGGATATGTAATCTAAGTCATAGGACTTTCATAAAATCACATGAGGGTCTCCCCCCCCCCCATTTGTTTATGTTTCATTCTTTCATACCTGCAAGTTCATCTGGTATGTTCGAGCAAGTGGTGGAGTATCTCCTAAGACCCCTAATGATTATTTAGGTACATTCCGCACACCCACTTTGTTTCTTAGAGATTTGTCTAATTTGTATAATCCTTATCCTCCCAATCTGTACAATCTCCCAAATATAATATTACCTATCTACTATTGGATCACTTACCATCTTGCTCCTATTCCTTGAAGGGTATTCAAAATTAAACAGTGGATCCCGTGTTTAAAACATGGTCAATGGTCGGTCCCAGATTTTTTTCAACCCATATTTAGCTAATGTGGGTATAGAATCTATGTTTCGAATATGTTTAATAGTTGTTACCCATCCAATATTTTTTTCCTCCCACTATCTAGGTCTTGAAAGTCACAATCTCCATTTTAGGATTTGATGGCCACTTCCTCCCCTTATTTCGGGATTTGTTAGAAAATTATTCCAATATTTGTTTCTATCATTGAACATGGATCACAAGAGATTTGGGGTTGGTAGTAGGTTCTCTTCAGACAAGGTTTAGACGTGCGAACGAATGGTCTGAACTCTATGACCATAAACTAGGAGACTGTGTCCAAGAATCATGACATTAAACTACGTAAAGGACTTTCTAGGAATGTGTTGTGTGAAATAGGTCCCTTGACCCTCAATTCAGGTTGGATTTGTACATACACACTTCACATATCCATTTGAGATGACCACCCTTTGTTTTAAGCATCACAGACTTAAACTATGACCAAGTTTTATTAAACATAGTTTGTGCGGCATCGGGTGACCTACCAGGCCCTTCAATATTTACATCAGGCCAACTTACTTTGATGTCATGCATGATCCTTAAAGTCACACAAACCTATGGTCCAATCATTATAAACTTATACTAAAATTAATTTTCCAAGAATCCCATCCTTATACAGTATACGATATTTTCCTAGGAATTTTTAATGTTACATTAGGTTCCCACCTAATTACCTTCATTAACATCGGTAAACCTTTTCAATGTCGTGAACATTATTTTGAAACACAAATCCCTTTGGTCCAATAATTATGGACTCAAAATATTTTACCAAGGTCTAAACAATATTTCAATAAACTATGAGCCCCTATTCCAAGCATCATAACATTAAACTGTTTGAAAATTGACCCTCATGCTTCGGGTGTACATGTCCTCCTTGTTCCTTAATTCATGTCATTTTTTCTCCTTGGTGCCAAACCATACATTTTATGGTTCCCATTGTCCAAACATTATAACATAAAACTAGGAGCTAAGCCCATGTCAAAGCATCCTAAATCTAAACTACATAACAACCCTTCTGGCAATGTGTTATGTGGCGTTGAGTCATATTGTCCCCAATTCACATCAGGTTGTTAATTCATCACGATTTTCATGCTATTCTAGGATTATTACACTAAACTGCAAGATCTATGAGCTTAAATTAAGAGTCCTGGTCAAATCATCACAACCTTCAACTCTATGTGACTCACCCCAGATTCATTTTCTTTTTGTTGGGTATTCTAATATCCCCTTTTCCTTAGTTTCCCCTCTTGGTAGATCCCCCATTGTGCCCCCCTCATAAGCCTCCTGCCCATTTAGATGGGTGGGTACTATTTGTGTCAGTTCATCACATCTCGGTCACATAAAATTAATCTTTTGTGATTCGACATCCTCAACACAAGACATTAGACTATGTGTCTAATGTCTCGATCACACAATGTTAAATTATGTGATTCTATGTCTTTATCATATAATGATAAATTGCATGTGCAACTTCCTCACTGTATTATGTTAAAATTAATGTCTATCATCCTTATTTAACAATTTAAAACTATACAGCTTCTTAGGCTATCACCCAAGATACCATTTCCTCTAGTTTTGGTCATCTACTTCATCATGCTTGTTGTTCAACCATCGCTCAAAATACAAGATGAATCACCCCCTAGAATAATAGATTGGAATATTTTTCAGGATGATATGTCTACCCAATGTGCTCATATCCATGGTGTAACAGTCCTAGGTGGGTTGAACCCCTTTTGAACCACTAATCACTTCATCTATACACTTCACTTGTCTCTTTATTTGAATCATCATCCTCATCTAGATCCGAATAGCCCCCATAATAAAGTGTTGATTGGCCACAATAGCTATCGTACTATCTTAGGAACACACCCTGAATGTATTTGGAAGATATTATTAAATAATTCACATGTTTCAAACATAGTGAGTGGTATACCCCCATTTCTTTTTCCACTCCCTTGGAAAATGATAATGGATTTTGTGTTATGAACATGGTTAGCAGTTATCCTCCATTATCATGCAACCCCCTTGTGTTCCTTATTTTGGGAATCATGATTCATGATGTGTATTATGCTTTTTTCAGGTAGAATTAAAATACCATGGAACTATCCCATTTGTTCACTATAGCATGTGGGAAAGTAAAGTCTATTATTCGGATAACCCTATTCTCTATCCATAACCCATGTCGGTATGGACATTCCCAGTGGTCAATAAACAAATGCAGACCCTAAGCATTAAATTTCTATCTAACGCTCTCATAAAAAGGGGTAATCACATGGTCAACCCATGTTTCCCACACCGAGCATGACTAAAATGAGTTTATAGATTGATTATTTAGGATTTAACAAGTATAATTGATGTGAGATAATAACCTGTAATGAAATAAATATATCCATGCTTGTGGAAAGTATTAAACATTGAATATTTGGAAATCTTAGAGAGTTATCCACATACTGGAGCCTCTATCATGTTCTTAAAATATGCCCCTAAGAATTCACCCCAATGATTGAGTGATATAGTATTGCTAGCCTCTAGATCATGGATCTAATGACCTAATATCACCTTATGAGCTCTACTTCCTCCACTTAATCCTCAAGATGAAGCTCATCAGCCCTGATCTTCAACCAATCACCCTCATCTTGATACTCAAAAATATGACATATTTCTTCCTTCACCCAATACATGTCTCGAATAAGGCAGGACATCAACTAATCAATACCCTATTCTTCTGCATTTAGGAAGGCATCTCTATCAGTCACACTCCCCTATAGATATTTAATTTCCTAGTTATTCTCTTAAAGAAACAGAGTGCTATAATATTTTTCCTTATAGTAGGAAACTTGTAAATACAGGCTCTCTGCCCGCACCTTCTTGGAAAGTTATTTGTAGACCAATGTATGGATAGTGTGAAAGTCCACCCCTTCATTGCCTATATAGCATAGCCAGTGGTGAAAATAATCAATCTGGATCACCAGGTATAGTTCTAGGATCTGGGTGACGAAATGTTGCAACCTTCTCCATGCCATGTACCCTAAAATATGGTTCTCTTCTGTGAGGTTGGACATAGAGTCCTCTAGCTCTTTGATTGGTGATGGCTCATATTCCAAAAGGCCATGAGGATATAATTAGGAGGTTCCTCCTCTAGTATTATTTAAATTATGTTGGGCTCCATGTCAAGTGCTCTACCATCCTCATCTGAATCCTACTTAGCAGCATTCCCTCTTCAAGCCTTGATCTCTACCGCACCAGTGGTGCCGCCCGAGACAGTAGTAGAGAGTTTTAATAGGATTAAGGCCATGTCAACTTGGATGAACAGATCATTAAGTTTCAACACATCCATTAGAGAAGATTCCCCAAAACCGTTTACTATATCCCCTTTTTTGGTAGGTACCCTCTTAAAAACTATAGGGGAAAAATACACGTCGGTCAATTTGATTAGAGATGACATGTTGAGTAAACATAACTCGTTTTAGTGAAAACAAATTTTTAGAGACTTATCATCTGAAGAGTTATACCATGAGCCTTAGTAGGGAGTTCCAGCACATGAGACCCCTCGACCCCAGTCGACACTTCAATGACTTGTACTAAACCCCCACAACATTGGTTGGGTAGAAGCTACCCATGGAAGATTAGACACATTGATAAAAAATCACCTTGAAAGTTTGAATAAATGAGATCAGGTGGATTGAGGTTCACCCATACCTTGAGGTAGAGGAATATCAATAATGACTCTCCTTTGGTGATCTTATTCACTAGCAGTCTATGATTACATCTCCATTTCAGGGCGTGTTCCATTGTAGATCACTTAGAGGAATGGGGGGGGGGGGTCTGAAATTGCTTCTTCAACCTCGTTAATAGGCCCACCAGTTGCGGAAACCCCAAAATAGGTTATGGAAATGATCTCTAGAACCTAATGAAGCACCCTCATTCCCTCTATTACAGACCCCTTGTCAATTTTCAGCTTACTTATACAGGATGAAAATTCCATTTAGGGACTCTAAACAAAATAGGGGATGAAATGAAATATACAAGAAAGTTAACAAGATTACCATAAGGAAGTCAACTAGTTGGAAATCATATGAAGAAGCGATTTCAACACTCTCCCATGGAATCTCCTTATCAGTTATTGATCTTTAGTATTCTCTATCACTGGAGACCTATGTACCATTTTTGGTTGATGCCTCCTCAATTGATTCCCCATCATATAGTGTCTTCTCATATTTTTTATTGTCAATGAACATCACATGCACTAGGTCAAGTGGAAGCTCAACTACCCCACATTGATGGGAAAAGGCATCAATGGATGAAAGGTATTCAAGCATCTTGTATAAGTCAACCTTGGTAATGTTCTGGGCATACCCCACCGTCATAAGATCTATAACTCCATCAGTCAATATCCACCATAGCGTCTCTACTGACATGTTCAACCTTATCATTTACAGGGATCCCAAAGTGTTGGGAATATAAAATGAAAGAATGGTTCTACAAGATACCAAAAATTATTCACCATGTCCTCCTTGGATATTCTAATTATAACCTAAGATCACCCTACATTACCCAAAGATCGCTCCCCTCTGTCTCAGGTGATGGGGGTGTGATAAACCATTGCACCACCTTAGCTGGAGCACCAAAATCAGCTCCCCCCGACACCTGTCTCACCCCAGGGAGAGCATCACTCGAACCTCCTTAGTGATCCAGCCCCCCGTTCTATGGTGTGATCACCCTTATGAGTTGACATAAGATTTTTCTCCTGTATGATGTTACCCCCAGCATAATCCCATGATAGACCTGTACTAATGTTGGTTGGTAAATGCATATCGGCCTCCCCTAATCCCCCTCCTGTTAGCGTCCACCACATCTGATGAAGGATATAGGGTTTCCACTCTTCATAGAACCCCATGTAGACTCTCCAAGTTGGATGATGTACACATCATAATTTAAAAAGGAACCATGACAAAATATATGGATCATTATTGATGTTGTTGTAAATTTTTTCCACTAGAAATAATCCCTATAAAATCTATAAGTATTCCCTGTACTCCATTGTTTCAGAATGTTGTTTTTCGTCACGTCAGCTGGGTTTTTGAATTGGAGTAAGTTAATTTTTTTTATTATTTCTAATATTGAATGCGACCTCATTCCCACTGAGTGATACTGCATTGACCCCAGTGATGTTGAGGAGTGAGGGATACAAACCTGCATTCAACAGGTTAATAGAATTCCAAAACTCATAGCCCACAAAGTGACTTTCAAAAAAGACACTGAGAGATAGGAACATTCCAAAAATACACCTAGAAATATTTCCCATCATCATGTTTCGAATATATCTTCAGATCCAAAGAATCACAAGTGCCCCCAGATTCAACCTATTTTTAGCCGCAATAATTTCCACTGTCACCATTGTCCTATGGAACTGGCCCATGCATGAATCCCTAACCATAAGTAGTCAACCACTAAGGAAGGTTCTAGGAATATAGCATAGAAGTCTGATGTCTTCAAGTATTCCACCATAATGTCACCCCACTATTCATATTACCCCTCCTCCGGAATCTGCAAGTATAATCCCGACCATCCCCTTTGCAGTGACGCTAGACACTAAATTGACCACCATGAAATATTCATAGATGGATTATTCTTCAAAAATATTCCCATCTATATATTTAATGTAATTTCCTTGTCAAAGGGGTTTTGTTGATCCATCTATACATTCAATGCCTCTAGAAGGTGTTGCGCTAGGAGAGGAGTTTGTTTCCTATCCACCCAATCATTCAACACAAGAAGAAACTTGTCATATTGGAACCCATTTAGTGGGATACCGTAGATGTAGTTAATGTACCACAATATAATTCCCACCTCTCCATAATGAATGTGGGAAATATTGGTTTCTGTAGACCAATGGGAAAGGGTCTCTAGCAACAAATCTTGTTAGTGGTATGCGTGGAATTGGGACATCCACACTGCTCCATATAAATTGATATAGAAAAACAAATCCCCATACTCTAGAATGACATAGTGTACCCAGAACACCCAAGACCACTAATCAGGGTTGTTTCCTCTAGCCCAAAGATCCTTGTCTTTATACCAATCTTTTCTGTTGTCCTAGATGTTTCTCTCCAAAATGATGGCATTGTGTTCTATGAACACTTATTCCACTAGTTTCTCACCACTGACCATTCTCATTTTTCCACTCAACATGAACACAATAATTTCCATGCTCTATCAAGCACGAGGAACATGAGCATTGATGTTCCAGTTATTGATCTCGTCCTAATGTGTGAACCAAGTGTACAACATGTTGAATTCAATTTTGAGGAATCTGTCCTCATCCATCAGACCTAAATTATAATATGGTAGCTGGTTTGTCAATGAATAGTTCATATGGGATTTATAAATAATGCCTAAATGAACCTATTATTTTGGAAAGGACCCACCTAACTCGAGTCATTTAAGGGATTCCTGACACATTAGACCTTCGGGTGGCACCAGTAGCATCAATCTCAGTTTGGTTCAGTTGGTTATCAATTTTAGAAGATTCTAGTAGTTATAAGATGGTGAAAAAAAATTCAATTTCATTGCATGAAAATGTTTTCATGGAACCTAACTTTAGAAAATTGTCCACAAAAGACCCCTTGTTCATGGAAGTAGCTACGTAAAATAGGGAGTTGTGAAAGAGATACTTCTAAGGATTAGGTTTTCATGCAACGGTTGGGTTCCTCACATGAGAGAAATGGATTACCGCATGAGAAGTAAAGTTTTGTATAATTGGGACCCCTCTTATTTATATTCCATGACAGCCAGGCAACATGAAGTGTGCAACACAATTGCACAACTAAAAGAATGAGTTGTGTGACCACACAAAAAATGGGCCATTGACTTTGGTGTTTTCCTTGGAACAGAACCATCTGATCCTATTTTAGATTAGATTCCATGGGGGATTTTATGGTTCTAATATCTCATCATGGACCTCAAACATCCATTATTGGGTGAACCAAGCACGTGATGCACCCCAAAGGACCATTTCAGGGATGATGAGCAAGTTTCATGGAAGATTCAGAGTGTACAAGAAAATATATAGTTCAGCCCACAATATAATTATTCTCCAAAGGTGGTGTATAATTATAAGGATACTCCCTAGGATGATGACATGCCTGAGAAATATGCATTCAAGATAGTTTTTATTCACATAGTAATGGAATATTTCCAGCACCCACAGGGTAAAACCATCTAGTTTCCTTCCAAAGGCGATGTAAAACCAAAATAGTTTCATGGAAAATGACCAGTGAAAAAGGATAGGGATGTGGACAAGTAACTTCAACTCCCATGGTGTTGTGCGCTAATAGATGATTATTTTGTATTTAAAAAGAATCTCACCCACACCCCTAGGAAGTCTCTCTTGAATAAAAATTGATATTCTACTTCTCGAAACTCACATTATTACATGACACTATTCAACATCGGTCATCATGGACCCTCATAAGTATAGTATTTATGTGAAATAACTCATATGGGCCAAAACATGACTTATCCCACAGTGGACTGATCATCGCACAACTACTCCTAAGGCTAGTTGGGTGTGAAAAAAGGGAACATGCCTTCATGAAAACTTAATCTACGCACAACTCTAATTTTGTGCACAACTATTCTAATTTAATCTATAAGTTACCCTTGTGAGAGATCAACTTGATCGCACAACTCTTGTATTGAACCCAACCATGTATCATACAACAACTTCTTGGTCCCCTTACTAGCACTCTATATGATCATAGTGAAACTATTACCTTTCTTGTTTCTCCAAAGAATAGGTATTTTAAGGTATATTTCTACTAATAATAGTAACCCTAACTTTGGGCCTCTTGATTTTCACTCAGCCATGGATGTTCCAATTCCATGTCTCACTAAGAGGCACATGGGTGATGGTCACATAAGATATTGGGGTGGAATCTATGACTGAAACTGTGTACCTATCTTCGTAAAGTGAACTTATATTGGATCTTAATACCAGATTGTCATGGTATTCCATGAGGAGTGACCTATTCCATGTCCAAACCACATAAAATAAAACTAATTACCTCCACATCCTAGTCATATGACGTTAAACTACATGAAAACATCCTCAGTACATGATGTTAAACTATAGTCGTACCATGTGTTCTGAATTCTGAATACCCCTAGTATGATCATCATGGGTTGACACTCCTCTCCCTTTGTGGGATTACACCCTTCTACCAACACCTTAGGGGGGATTACACATGTATTCCCTACATCATCCCTCATAGACACTCCTTTTTTTACATGGGTTTCCTTACCACATGATGTTAAACTAAATGTATAGTTCTTATCTCATGAACATAAATTATTTCATCTAATTATGTGGGTTTTGGTCCCAGCCTCTTAAATAGGGAACATAGGACACCACCCTAGGGTGAAATCCTCTCATTGATAAGCTCAAGTGTTACATATTCCCTACTTGGGATGCACCTCCCAGATCTACCTCCATCGGGACTTCTGTTCAATTGATTATCTCAGGTGTGACATCTTCCCTTTTAGGGACACACCTACAGGATCTTCCTCCATGGGAAGTTTTAATTCATTAGTAAATCAGGTGTGACATTTTCCCTCTCAGGAACACACATCCCAGATCCACCATCATGGGACATTATAATCCATTGGTAAACTTGGGTGTGAAATCTTCCCTCATAGGGATGTAGATCCTTGATCCACCTCCATAGGGAATTCTGATCCATTGTTAAACTCAGGTGTGACATCATCCCTCCTATGGATGCACCACCTAGATATGCCTCCATAGGGTGTTTTGATCCATTAGTAATCCTAGGTGGGACATCTTTCTTCATATGGATACACATCCCATATCATCCTCTATGAGGTGTTCTTATCCATCAAAATCTAGCGTGACATATGCCTTTCCTAGGGACACAACTCCAAGATTCCCGCATATGGGGAATTCTGATCCATTAGTAAACTCATGCGTAAAATAATACCTTATTGGGACATACCATCATGATCTACCTCAATAGAACATTATGAAAAAACATTTGGTTCCTGTGACATGTTAATGTGGTGCCCATCAAGTCCCCAGAACACATTAACCATATTCACATCTCCACAATATGTTAAACTCATGCTCTGGTTTGTCTCAACAAGATATTCCAATACACCTTCATAGGATGTAGAACTTGTGACCTGACCGAGAATACCTACCCCATATAAAAAAATAGGATTACTAATTTAAAATTCATGGAATACTTACCCCTAGTTTTAATTAACTCATCATTGACATGGGGTGAAATGGGTTCCACACCTAAGATTCCTCATATGAGATTCCCTCTAAAGAGGAAGATTCACATTTGACCAATATACCCAATATCCATAAATGACCAGAGATAACCAACATGATTACTCTCTTAATAGATGGTTGATTTATTGTTGAGACAAAATCTTCTTAATTAACCAGTGTCTACATTGAGATGGCACTAGGAATGAGTTACAAGAACTTGCATTAATCTACAAGGGAGTCTCAGACTATGCAATGAGCTCCAAGGAGGAATTCATAGAAGGATGACTTGATATCCCATCATCCCATTTTGATCATGGAGTGTACATCACTAATAAAAGTGATAAAATTCACATTAATTTGGAAATTGGGAATATGATGGGAGATTAGTTACTAATGGTGCCTCTATAACATTAAATTTCCATGCCATTGTTTCCATAAACCTACACTATTATCGTTATGATAGCTATGTTAGCTTCCAACTACCAAAGCCAATGTTCCTCTGCACAATGTCACCATCATCATATGTTTATCACATTGATAGAAGAGTACATATGGAATTGTGTGATCATGATACTTCTAATTCATTAGGATAACATTATGGTAATGAATCAACAGAGTCCATTCCAATTATAAAGAAATAATAGGGGCAGGGAAGCCCCCATAACCACATATAACCACTTTAAATGTTTTTTTTAATGTTACAATACCCTCCTCCCATATTTATAGTTGGAATAACGATATTATGCTTATGTTTTTAAGGATAATTTGGGGTATCCTATGAGAGATTCCCTTCATTTTTTCCATAATTAAAACATAATAGTCCCTCTTTTCGAGGAGATTGTTAATGAAACTCCTTCTCTAAAAATCAATACTCAGGTACGTCGGATGAGGACCCATTGTGCTACCATAAATCTGTCATCCAAGGCTTCTCCCCTCATTCTTTTCATGAACCCCTTTGTATATATTCCATTCTAAATTGTTCCTCATTTATTGTTCCAAGTCACCTTTGTTTGGAGACATCCACTACAGACTAGGAAAGTGTTGAAAGTCACACATGTTGACTCTCTCCCTTTGATAGACAATAACATCCAGAGACAACTTACCCATTTTGTTTCCAAAAAATCCCATTTCCCTTACAATGAACTATACTAAAGATCCCCAAATGAGTGTAATCACCTAATAACATGGATTACTCTATAACATGCTTCAATAATAACATAGAACCACTCTCCAAATACTATAGTTAGAAAAGAATGTTGTTACATTTATTGTGGAGGAATCTCAAGGATTTCCCCACCCTATAGATCTAAGTGTATTTTTATCACAACCACCATCTTCATTAACGTCAACTAAAAAAAATTCTTCAATTAAGGTGGATCCTATTTAAAATAGATCATTTTCAAAAGTCTGGGGGAATCCTCATAGATAGTAATGGTAATTATATCCCCTTCTGGACAACCATTTTTATGCATCCTAGGGGATTAACAAAAAGTAACATATCATGGATGAACCTCTATTTAAATATAGAGGGTATCTAATAATGACTTGGTAGAATGTTTTAAGGGTTACAAAATTCAATCACTTATATTATATCAACTACTAGAGTAGATAATGAGGACCACCTTGATTGATTTTTTGAACCCAAAAATCCCCCATCATGAACGAAAAATATGATGAATTTTTCATTAGAACATATAAATAAATAAATTTCATGAAAATTGGGAATGATGATACCCAAATCCATGTGGTGGATAATGAGTCAAACTGGGATGATTTATTATTGGAAATATCCCCTAATGATAAAATACATGAAAAGGGCCTACAAACCCATACATTAATGTCATGAAAAAAATTTAAGAGAAACACCCAATCTACATTTAAACCCTTCTCAAATAGTCATTCACAAGGAAAAGTGTAAATCCATTGATACACCCTCATCTCATTAGACATCAGTAGTTTTTGATCCAATTTATAAAAATGAATAGATTTCCCAATTAATATAAATAATTAAAAAACTTTATTGAATCTATTATGATATTCTTATAGTATACATTCCATGTGACAGTGACATTTGATATGATCTATAGCCAAAACTAGTTGACGCACATTAGAAAAAAGTCACAAACTAACTTACACTGGTGGAAAGTGGCATCCAAACTGGTCCCAAGAAGATTTATATTGTTCAATTAATCACAACCAAAGTGAATCACAGATAATGTTCCGACTATAGTGAACTTTTATTCTATTTACATACAGGGATTCATTATATGTTTCATCCTTATAATGAGGTACCAGAAACCACTATGTATGAATAATTTTGATATACATACTACCTCAAATAGTGGTATTTTGAGAATGACCATCCCAGATGATCACTATATAGATGCCAATATAGTATATTATCATTAATATTTGGATAACCCCATTATTAACACAACATGATCTACCATTCAATCTATTAGGTTTGAGGAACCATTTCCCAAACCATATATTCAACCATATGTGCACCCTAGTCAATACATATTAGGTAAACATGGAAAAAACAATCATAAATTAGATAAGACGAATGTGGTATATTCTATATATATAAAGATTGTTTTTATGCACTTTATTTTTTCCTTAAAGAATAACATGATTATGATTATAGAAACTAAGAATCATGAAGAGGTTTTTCTTAATGATCATCCTAATTACATCCCTATCCACTATTTTTTAGGGTATTAAATTCTTGAGTACATCATCTTTAAGGATGAGATTCAAAAGAAGGTATATGAAGGAATATTGGAGTTAGGGAGACCAAGAACACAACATTATCCATGTATACATGTAGAGTAAAATATATAAGTAAAATATATAAACCTATGTCTTACATATATTATTGATAGAAATAATGGTATATACCTTATTACATAAGAATGTCCCTATGTATTTTATATTTTTTTCTAGAAAAAACATTTTTAAGCTTATGGGGATTTGAAATACCTAGGAGGATGATCTAAAAGATCATCTCAATCATTTACTTTACTAATAATTTTTAGGGATTAGGCTCTAGAAGAATGTTTTCATTTAATAATAGATTCGTAAGTATATATATGAAAACCATATAGAGTTAATGTGGCATAATAAGTATATGAAATATGAGGATCATGTTATCATTGTAGGGTATGTGGTCCTTACCATAGGATATTATGTTGCATTGTATACCATCCTTCTACAATGTTATTAAACAACATAGATCAGTCCTTGTCATTATTCTATAAATTGTATAACATTTTCCATCCTCACATGATATTAAACTATATATACTTTTCCTAATTTTAAGAACAAAAATTCTAGGTAACTACTAATAGAATAAATGGAAGATCACTGAGAGGGGAGTGAATTCGTGATCTATATTCTTTTTATGTTCCTTCCAAAAATAAGCTGCATAAAATTTTATAGTGTAATGATATTTTTTATCCTCACACATAAACTCATGAAAACACAAGGACTCACATCAAATTTTCAAATTTCACTTATATATGTCAGATAGACAATCCTTGGTTAGATTTGGATTCCTCCAGGCGTTCAATACTTACTTAAATCATCATATAAGTACAAAAACAATGGTATTACCATAAAAAATGAATTTTAATATCTCCTAGATATTCTTCATTGTATACCACATAAAATATTTTTACAAAATTTACAAGGATCAGTAGTTTGGGTAAAAACTGATATGGCATCCCCTTTAGATAGCTATTGAGTTTTTGGGTGTGATGAGTTCTTTTTCGTATTCTGTTCTTACAAAACAGAAATACTTCTCTTCAATTTTTACACTTAGTTTTATATGTAATAAATTTTCTATATGATTTCAGATCCATTTTTAAACATCTATTTAGGTTATGTAAATGTGAGTTATTCTTCCTCTCTCACTCTACTGTGATCTTCTTATCCAACTCACTATAGATGTTTTTCATCGTTTTCCTGATAAAATCCTATTCCTTATTTAGAAATGAATATTTATTTACAAAATACCATATGAATAATAATCAATAAAATTATCCTTATTTTATTGTATCCCTATTACAATATTACAATTATAAAATATTTGAATTCAAATTCTCTTGATGGCATAACATTCAGAAAAAAAGATCTCATGGACCCTTCTCATAAACGCTCATACCTATAAGTTTAGAGGTAGAAAAGTCTTGGTCCTCATTCCTCAAAAACCATTATATTATTCCTATTTTCATATTTTATATCAGTATGTTTTAAAACTGTATATAAATATATGCATATATGTCATATCGAAGATAATGTTAATAATATCAACTTGACTATCTTCATATATCTTCACGAAATAGTCCACTAAATTTTTTAGGTGGATGACTTGCATAATATCCTAAATCATAATCCATGATTGTGATATTTATATTGATCAAGATAAAATCACTTGGAATCATGTTACGTAATTCTGATGGTTCATTGAATGATTTTTAATTTTATATAGATCATTAAATCCACCACATATCAATTCCAAAAATCTAATTTAAATCTACAAAAAAATTAATCCATTTCTAAAAGTCATGCCAAATATAATTTCATATGGCATGAAAAGTCATATATAAATCCAAAATTCCTAATATTTGGCATGAAGACATGTGAAATGATTTAGAATTCAAACAATATTCCACTATTAGTCATATGAAACTGTAAGTCATAAACAATTTTTTATAGAACTTATATAAATTTTAAGAAGTCATGAGAAAATATTTTAGTCATACAAAATCCTTTTTGATGTCATATGAAATGATTAAAGTAATATAAAATCATTTGGAATTCATATGAAATGATCAAATTCTAAATAAATTCTCAATAGTTCATCAAATTTCAGCATGAACTAAAAATTACAAAACACATCAAAATACCTCGATATTTTTTCAAAACTCTTCAAAATCAACATCAATAAAATGCACACACTCAGAAATGTTAGAGGTAACATTGAATAGAATGAGTTAACACACATCACATGAGTTACAACATGATTTATGTGTTGAAAAAAAAAATCATTATCAACCAATCCACTTTAACTTTCTTCAAACATTATTCTCTAGATACAATCCATAATATACATAATCTTTTTTAATCTCGAATCATCTTCCTGTCAATTCATCAATAATATCCCCAAAAACAACTTCTTCTCAGACATACATCAACTCAAAACATTGTCACAACAATATCCACCATTTGGTTTTTTTAACCAAGGAACATAAATCACTATCCAACTCTTGATTATTATAATTTAACCATCACTCAATATTTATAAGAATATATGAGGGAACCCGATCTAAAAAAATAGTAACATTAAATAACAATATCATGTTTTCCTCAAAATAGTTATAGATGCTCAAATGTTTTCAAAGATAATAGTATCGATGAAATTATACAACTTCACAATGAATCTGAGATGAAACATTTCATCAATCAATACTTCATCATCAAATATGATGTTCAATAAATCTATAAGTTTCACATCATTATCACATTAAATCTATCCCAAACTTGATAGATCTTTTCAAGAAACACTATTAGAATCAAATTCATGCTTGAACACAAAAAACTAATAAATAATTTCATACATGAACCATGCTGAAATCATAGATTACCCATTTTAATAACTCTCCATAAATATATTATCTTTCTAAGAAGATATATATGTAAATATACACCCAATGATTAATATTATACTCCTTTTACAATAATATAGAAATATAAGAGGAAAGAGGGGACTGATCACCATATATTATCCTTTTTATGTTTGAGGTTCAAATCATATCACTGATATCAGATTTTTAAATGATTATTTAGAGAATGGATTCGTAACCACATAACCCATTTTACCTTTTTAAGGAAAAAAATCATCGCTTTAACTCATTTCTCACCAAAATATCCTTAATAAAGTGATATTTGATATCAATGTGCTTTTATATTGAATATTGTACATGAGAAATTGAGAATTTTATATAACAATAATTATCATAACCCAAAAGCAGTGGAAACTTCACTTCAACCCTGGGATCTTCTAACTAAGTATTCATCCACATTATTTGAGTTTTGGCATGTTTATCAGCCACATGTTCCACCTAAGTATTGTTAAAGGTTACAATATTATACTTTTTTGAGTTATGAAAAACACAACTATCTAGAAGGATGAATTATCCAATTTAAATGGATCTTCAATAATTAACACAACCCTCCCAATCTATATTAATATAACAAAACAGATTCAACCTTTCCATGCTCCCATATATCAATCCATCATATATGGTGGATTTTATGTACCTCATAATATTTTTTAGATCAATTATGTGGGAATATTTCAGTCCACTTTGATTCTTGGAACATAGTGTAACAACATACACTAAATCTATCCTTGAATATGTGAGATATAATATTCTTCCAATTAGATTCTGTAACTCTATTGGATCTACTTATTTTCTTTATCACATTTTCAAGCTTGGTTCCCACTGATATTGGAGTGGAAATTAGATTTTAATACTATATGACAATTCTTTTAAGAATTTACCTTGAATTATACTATTTAGAAAGAAAAACTTGATCTCTCTCTTTAGAAATTTTTAAGATAATAAAGTATTTTTTATCCCCATGTGTAGAAATTTTACGAATATTATTCATCTAGTTGGGAATATTCAGAAAATATTACATATCATTTCCATGAAATACGATATCATCTATATAAATAATAATAATTAGAGATACCTCTTTGTAATCATATATATAGATATTTTTTTCATTATTCCCTTTTTAAAATTCAGCTTATGCAAATAGGTGTGTATTATAGAGCACCATGATCATGGGGCTCATTTCATCCCATATAAAACCATTTATAACCTATAAATATGATTCTCATCTACTCCAATTATGATACCACACGTTTTATTAGTAAATATCTTCTCTTTAAATCCAAAATTAATGAAGTAATACTGGAAATATATTTAAAATAGCTTATATTACCTTTTTGACGAAATAGATTGAAATGTATTAATGGTTTCACGATTTGAAACTGGTGAAAAAATATCATCAATGTACACACTTTCAACCTAATAATAACCATTACAGAGAAATATTGATTTATTTCTCACCACTTATCCTTTTCTATTACACATCATTCACGATATACAATTTCTTACAATCACATTATTGTCTTCATGTTTGGGAACTAAATCACAAGTCTCATTATAATTTATTTGGTCTAATTATCTATTCATATAATTAACCCAATTTTGATGCTTCAATTTCTCTTAAACATCTTGACATCTTACTTGAGATAACTATGATGTATATTTTTTCTCTGCCGAGTTATTCTAGTTTGAATATACTTATTTTGATTTACAATGATATATCATACTTTCGATTTCTTATTCTCCTTGAATGAGATGAATTAGGTTGTTCCTATTCAAATTAAATGACTTAATCATTTTCTCTAACCTAAACATCTTCATCATTTTCATCTATTTCTAAAATTTAGTTGGGTTGTTTGAAAAAAATAGAAACAAAATCACTTATTGAACTTACTTCATTATCAAAAATACATTATTTGAATGTTTGATGACATTAACACCAATAGAATCAACTATTATTCCATTATCCTTAATATAATAGTGGGATCCCCTTCCATTTAGAGGATAACCAAAAAATTATAGCAACACCGATTAACTTATATTTACCCATATTTTCACCCAAACACACGAAAATACTTCAAGCGTGATGAGTTTTTTGAAATACATTTCTAAATAGAAATATATAAATTTGGTCTATAAAGATAATTTTTTTGAATTTAAATTATTTCAGTAATAACTTTATTCTAAAAATATCAATACATATCATGCTCAATAAGAATTTTATAAGATATCTTTATCAAAAACCTATTCATCCATTCATCCACACCATTTTTTTGTGGTATTTATGGTGTAATTAGTTTATATCAGATTCCATGATTCACTAGATATGGTTAAAAATATCTACTTTAAAAAATAGTACAATTTTCTTTATGGGTATTCTTGACAAAAAAAACAACTCACTTTCTATACACTTATTCAAAAACTTATAATTCATTTAAGGTCTCAGACACGTGCTTCATGAACATGACATAAGTAATTTGACTGAAGTCATCAATAAAATTAATAAATTACTTAACTTTATTGGTTAATTGCCTCCTCATAATCACACACACATCTAATGAATAATATTCAAATGTTGAGTAGATTGAATCTCCATCTTCAAATGTGAATAGTTGAAAATTTTCCACTTTTTGAAAGTTTAGTACATCTAGTCTCTTTCTGTTTTTAGAATAGTAATGCCAAAAAAAATATCTATTCAGGTGATCAAGTTCATATTCTTGTTAAAAATATGGCTAGGCCATTTATGGTATAATTCACTCTCTTATTTCAAATTAAAGAAGCATGATTTTTGAGCTTCACCCACTTTAATTAATTTACCTATAGTCCATTATACATTTATCACCACTATTCTACCTTCAAGATACATAACCTGTAAATCATCCTTTCAAAAAATAACATAATTTAATTTATCTCCAATCATAAAAAAACATAAAATATTGTGTTTTTATTCATCAATATAAATATGGTTTTTTTATTTCACATTTTCTTTCATAAGAACAATTGAACCAACACCTTTAAAATTTAGTGGCCTTATTTATGATAGAAACTATAACATGATACCACACCACACTCAATTTAAGTCATATAATACCTACATTCCAATGGAAATTGGTACTTTGACTTTTTTGTAAATGCCTTGGGATTTCATGTTGGTGAAGAGGGTGGTAGGTTTTTCTTATCACACCTTTTGAGTAAATTCTTACATACTCTTAGACTCTCCTAAACATTTAATTCATATTCATGAATCCTTCCCAAATACAAGAATTGGATTAGTTACCCATGTGATAGTAGTTGATTATTAACAGGTATCAATGTGAATATAGGTATGTATCATAGGTTCTCCATCAATTTTCTATTCTTAGTCAGTGATGATTTAGTCTTAAGCCATATATCTCATCATTCTAGAGTTTACCGCTATACAGGAAGCTGATATATGTTTATGGATTTTGGATTTTGACCTTGAATGGGGCCTACTAAATTTCATTATAAAAGGAATTAGAACTCATTTACATAAGTTCAACTTAATGGGACACATCATACCTTTTAATGTTGGGTGATAAGGATTAATCCATTCAGTTTAATGTCATACAATAATGAAGAGGGGATAAAAGGTAACCAATGATGGTTAGTGTTAGATAAATACCTTAGTTTATCTTTTTTATTAAACTTGAAGGAAGTATAGAAAAATAATTATATGTTGGTATTACAAGGAATGTGTCTTAATGAGTTATGGGGTCGGTTTAGGTAGTAAAAGTGTGACATAATGAGTGAAAACTGGTTTCATCAGGAATATGGACAACCATGGAAATATACTAATACCTATTGGTAATAGTTTCCTCCATTAATGGCATGGTTTCATCAAGAATATGACCTAGATAAGGAATAGTTTTTAGGGAATATGGACATAATGGAGATAAAAATGTATCTTGAAGGGAATTGGCATGATGAGTAACAACATCTATGTTGGTAGGTAATATGGCCTAGTGAGGTGGGATTTAGGTGATCATGTGGGGAATATCGATTTATAAGTATAGATAATAAAGGGTTAATGATATTGGGTTTGAACACTAGGAGGTTCCCTATGTGTTCTTTTTAATAGGAACTGAAGCCCATATTTCTCAAGACACACAATTTAAGGTCTTGTAGTCGGTTCATACCATTCAGTTTAATATCATTCGGTAAAGATGTTATTGTGTAGTTTTATACCATGTGAATCTTGAATTAGCAGTGTAGTTTAACATCTTATTGCAGGGATGCCTATTTCATGAAAGGTACACCAACATAAGATTGAGAGGCACTTATATATATGGGGATATCCATTTCTAGTGTATCTCATTAATGAATTAATATGATAAGATCATTAATGATATATTTATGAATTAGGGATTACACATAATAATAAATCATATTTACCATCTATTTGAGTTCATTGTGAAGGGGAAATAGAATATCTTCATGTTATGTGGAATGGGAGAATCAAAACATGTGGAATAAATACCCTAAATACCCTTATCTCACATAGGGGACTTTTTATGTAATATGAAAGGCTTTGTGAAATCAATTATTCATGTAGGGGTTCATGAAAGGGTATTCATTTTAAGGGGACTTTGGCATGTCTTCTTTTCCATGGGGGATCATGAAGGGCCACCTTCGTTGATGGGATTTGTGAATGGACTTCTATGTGGAACACTATTATGAAGGGACTCTTTCACCAAAGGTGATCCCAAAGATTCTTTTTGTAGGAGGCCCTTTATGAGATTCTTGAGCATCATTTTGTTATCCATTAAAGCATATTGATTACTAGATGGTTTCTTTATAAAGGGAGACTTGTATCTTATGTTTCAATAATTAAAAATTGTTGTCCATGATTTTTTTTGTCTCTCACTATCGGTTTATTTTGGGAAGGGGTAAGGGAAATTATTGGATGTGTTTTATAAACTAATTTTCTAAAATAGTTCATTAAATGGTAGTTATTTATGGGGATTATATGTGCGAATAAAATTATGAATGTTCTTGGTGAGGTGATCAAAATGGATACCTGTATAAAAAAAATAAAAAAGGTATACAGGAAGCCACAAAATATCACCTCTAATTGTAACAGAAAATCATTTATGAGAGTCCAGAAAACATTACAATGTAACCAAAAAAATATCATATACAAGAGGCTAAAAAATCCTTCCTTTCAACTACGAAAATATGCTCGTCATGAAATTGAGTTATTTATGTAATTTCTCAATCAATTTTTGGATCGATACCTCATAATGTAAATATTACTTCATGTATCATTGTTTTAGACCATGAAAAAATTCCTTTTTCAATATATAGATGATTATTTTTCTTTTTCATGATCTTTATTCACCATTATCATATTCTACTTAATGTTTCTAGGGTCTTAGACCTTTTGTGGGCCTCATAAAATCCCCCCTTAGAATGGGTTCTAAAAATAATGAATAGTAAATAATTCCAAGGATGAATATATATTATGTAGAGGTTTTTTTCCATAGAGTGGGAAGAGACCCCCAATATAATTCAATATTGGGACCTCCATTTGTTATTATTTATTCATGAGAAATAAATGAGTGACTGAGACCTTGGGAACTGAATTTATTTCTCATAAAAGGCATACTCCATGGAAAACCATTCTTGAATAATTTACAGTCTATGTAATTCATGAATTAGTATTGATTATTTTTCGAGGATTTCCATAAACCAAATTAACAAAATAATGTAACAATCAGGTGGTTCACATAGTGATAAAGTCATTACGTGGGATTTTATACATTGTTAAAAAAATTCCAAATAACATCAAATCTAACCGGCTATTTTTTCATAGAAAAATAATACTATGAACTTCCTTCATGATAATGAGGAGAAGAGGAATGCCAAAATCAAGAGTGTCAAAGTTGATGAAAGGTGACGTGTATGTTCAAGACATTGTTTTATATTCATGATCTTGGGTTCAAATCTTTGGGATTACCCAGTATTATATTTTCATCATATTTATGGATTTGGATTACTAAGATATATCCTTATTAATCAACTAATGTGTGGTAACCATACCATCTCCTTGATAAATCACCATTGAGAGATAACATGAAAAGATGTCTCACCGATGGGGATATTTATCATTGAAAATTACTCTATAGGTTTCATTTTGAGATACAGTACCATAATTATGGATTAATAATGGTGATAATTATTGATAGATATCCATAAATATGGATTAATACTGAATAAGTCTATGGATAATGAGAATAGAGGATAGTAATCAAGGTGGTATTATCACCTTGGTTCTCATTTGGGATAGAATGGGATTAGAAATTTTTGGTTTGCTATAGATGCAGGTGATTTAAATAGGGGTAAAAGGTAGAAAGACTATATATCAATTTATGAGTCTCATAATTCTTTTCTCATCATAATAAGAATATCCTTATAAACTTTTTGAGTATATGGATTTTATACAAATATATGTTTCATTTAGTGCATGGGGAGGTCGGCACTAGCTTTTGGGATATATTTATGATCACTGGGTACTGATATTGGGAGAGATTTACGATGAGCCCCCCCATATATATGAGATGATTTAGATAATATACCCTTGATTTCTAAGGATATTATCACAATAGAATAAAATCTCATATGGGAACAGGGTTTACTGAAGAATCAATATTAATTTTCTCTATTTGGATTAGGCATTCATCACTTAAAATGAGCATGATATAAAAGTGAGGAGGCCATGTAATATCCCAAAAAATAATACCCATAGAATTGTATATAAATATATAGAACTATTTTTGGAAGTATTTTATTTGATTGAGTGGGGTTAGAAATTGGATCCTAGGATTAATTAGATAGTATAACTAGAAACATTCATTTCCATATCTTGAGTGGTTTATTTCTTCCATTGCATGAGTCCCACGCTAGGGTCTGCATTACAACCGTTGTACTGGAGAATCAGCTAGTGACTAGGAAACACAAAATCTCGGTAGTCCCATTTTTGGAAAATTTATATTTTCCCCTTAGAAATATTAGTAGTGTAAATCCACTTATAATAGTTTTTCCCTTGTAAGGTTTTTTGTGGTTGAATAGAAGCTGACATGGGGTGATATGAATTAAAATACAATTATCCAATTCTAGATGACCAACTATGGCCATATATTCAGTGCATAAGAAGAGTCAAAAAATAGTTATTGAAGGATTCATATAAAATGAAAACATTAAATTAGTGGTAATTCCTTTTCTATAAACCCTACATATCCTTTACTAGAATTGCGACAGATAGAAAATATGGAATCCATATAGCCTAAGGGTATCTCATATCCTTGATTGAATGAATATTAGTCACTAGGATTAATGTGGAGTTGATTTTAGAGGGTAATATTCCTTATATGCTTTGGTTAAAGATCCTATGTATCTAAAAAATATTTACCGCTCCTCCAAGTAGCATATGGAATGAGAATAATTTGATGGTTTCAATCAAACTCTTGATTATCTTTGCATGATAAAATACATGTATCCAGGTGGAACTTTAACCTAATAATGTTGTTTTTAGACATGAAATGAACTATAATGAATCATGGATTCATTCATATCATAGAATATGATTAGATAAACATGTTCACTTATTCACGGGTCCATAAATAGTTGAGTGTTGACACCCGATAAATAAGTATATGAAAACCCACAAAAGAAGAAATACCTGAATATAGGTATTATTTTCCTCAAAAAAAGAAAAAGAAGGATATGGTGGACAAAACTCATGGAATTTATAGTACTCAAAGAGAATTTCGATCGTGTGACCATCATAGGGTCACATGAAGGAACCAAACACAATACATAGGCTATAGTAGTTCTCGTGGATTCCCGTTTTAAAGTCCTTATGCTCTCACAAATGCACCTTGGTAAAATCATGGATGTGTGGAGGAAAACAAGTAATCTCCCCTAGTATGTGTGGGTTTTCAGTGGAAAGAACCTTCAAAACCAACCATGAAACCTTCTAAAATGGGAGGAAAGATATCCAAAAGTAGGGGGCCCTAGCATTCATCATGATAATGCACCATATCACTGATGGGAAGGATACGTTTTCCTAATAACATAGAATAAAACTCATGAGACCCCCATACCATTATATAATAAAAAGGAAATAAATTGGGAGGAGGTTGGAGCTACTCACGGTCATAAAAGATTGTTCACACACTCCTAGAGGCCTGTAAGACATCGTGAGACCCTAGTTACATGACAACCTTATCTCACGAATGTCCTTTAGCTTGTCAGCCTCATCATTTGAAAGGCCTCGGGTATGTCCAATTAACTATGCAGTTCCCCTTCATCTTTATATGGATAAATAGATGGATCATTCCATGAAATTATCATTCACCTCTGTAGGACCTCTATTGGTCACGTGATGCATCATCAAGATGTAGGGTAATTGTTTTTAACATTACTCATATAATTTCAAATGGCCCTCGATCTTTGGAGAGTAAAACAATGAAAATAAAATAAGGAGTAGGAGGAAGCCTCTCATGGTCATAAAAAAATTACGATGTTCTAAGGAAGTCCACAGTGCGATACCACAAGAATCCTAGAAAATCTGCCCTTGTATTGAAAAATTTCCCATGCAATCCATCATGAATCTCAAGAAATCCTTTCAATAGGCAATCTGATATCATTAAGGCCCTTTTACATTTCAATATGAAAAAATGGAAGACCTTTAGCATGAACACATGATTCAAAAAGTACCCATCAATTGGAAATAATCCAATAATTGAGGCATTAATGAGAGGGACTCATGGTTATTGAAAATAAGGTGACGCCATTGAAGTGATCCATGACAAAGGATTTTGATGATTTTTTGTTCCAGATCCCCTCTCCTACTCTATCCTATATCTACGCCAGATACACCTTCAAAATTGAAAAACATAAGGGGTGGAGAGACCTATAAATTCCCTACCCCACTTAGAAAAATGAACCACTACCACACTACCATGATGATCCATAGAAAAGAGTTGGCTTTTTCACATCCAAGAACATCATCCCAGCCAAGCACCAAAGAATATTTCTTAGAGAATCTGATCTCATTATCAGAAAAACTTCTATCAAGTAATATATTGGCAAACAACTAGAGTCATCACCGGACATGCATAAAGAACTTAAGGTGATCATTTTTAGACCATGTGAAGTACATCTGGTAATATGTGTGAAGAACATATCACACATTTCCAGATCACCCAATACTCAAAGTATACTGACACAAAATAAATCAAAGGAACTCTCAATTCGGGGGATAGAAAGATGGGTAAAAGTGATGGAATTAAATAAAAACATGTTAAGTGTCCCTCATGTGCTTCTCATGAGTCATCCAAAACATGTGAAAAAATAGGTAAATTCCATATAGATCTCAAAATACTCTTTCATCATTCTTTTTGGGGCACACAAAATCCTCTATACATGTCAGAACAAGTCACGTAGTCCCCCTTTAGTGTGCCACCTTAGTCTCATGAAGCCACATGGTCCATTACCCAATCCTTGAGGCGTCCTTTATATATATTTCCGGACTCATAAAATTGTGCCAGATCATGTATTACATGTCTTGCAGTTTCATCTAGGAATGTCAAATATTCACTTGTGATACCCTTTGGGTGAGTCATCTGAGACTCATGCCAACCTATATTCAGGTTATCCAGGACATGTGATGTCCTCCAGTGATGTTATCCAAGACATGTGACACCCTCTAATACAACTATTACGGACTTCCATGACACTCCTCATATGTCTTAGTTAGCTCTTGTGATAATACAAATACAATTCAGCTGTATCACGAGACATCCTCGGGAAAAGTCAACTGGGTCATACGACATCCTCTAGACAAGTAGGCCTGGTCACCAAGGCCTCCCAAGACATGATAAAATTATTCTTCCCTGATATGTAAGCCTTGGTCAATAGGGAAACCCAAGTGTGTAAGACCTAATAAAATGAACTATAATGACTCTGATTCTTTCCACATTAAGGATATGTTGGCCACATCTTTAAGGCTCAAGCTCCATATTGATAAACTATGGAAATACCAGTGCATATGCCCTGATAAAAGTTACTAAGATGACTCTAATTCCTTCCATATTCAATATACTTAGGCCACCTCTTCATGTTTCGAGCTCCATATTGATCATATAGGGAAACCTTATCGTGTAAGACCCAATAAAAGGAACTACGATAAATTTGATTCCTTCTACATTCTGGATAGTTAGGTCACATATTCAAGGTTTGAGATCCATATTGATTATCCTTGGTGATCCCAACATATATGTTCCATCTCTAAAAGAAATTACATTGATCAATTACCATCCCTTGTTTCTTACAACCAGCATTGCTCATGTGGGCATATAGAGTTACATTGTTAATTTCATCTACACCACAAATCCCCGGGTTACAAGGGAAACCTCCGTGTGTAACCCCAAACAATTGAACATTGGGAACTATGATACCTGCAATAACCACGATACATAGAATTAATTCCTATGTCTTGATCTCAAATAAAAATCCACATTGATGTAATCCATATGTCAACAAAATTTCAACCATGAGGACCCAATAATTCTCATGGGATGATCACTCTAACTCATCCATAAGTTAATTGATAAATAATATAAACTATGATGACTCTAATTCAGTACACATACATGATACATAAAACACCTTCTGAAAGCCTGATATTTATAATAAATCTTCCTAGGGTAATTTCAGCACATAACCTTGAAATCATAAGCAATGAAAATGATCATTTTCGACCCCCTATTTCTCACAAAGAGTGTAGATCATGTGGGCTTAAGGAACCACATTAATCGTTCCATCTTCACCATAAGTCTCTAAAATGAAAAATGAAAACTCAGTTTAGAAACAAACAAATGAACTATGATAACTCTAATTCTCTCCATAATTAGGATATGTAGGAAATACCTATAGGAATCGATCATAAACATGAAGTGTCCTAGAGTGCCCCTATAAATCGTCTATATTACACTAAACAACATGGGTTTGATGAACAAAATGGGGTTTGATTCCTACCATAACCAAGATCTGTTGGATTCCTCATAATGGCGCAATACCCTCCTTAGAATATTAATCTCCTCCTTTCATAGAAGCAGATTCTGAATAACCTAGTTATACGACTTCAACATAAAAGTATCCAAACATTATTTGAAAATGACGGAGAACCTTATATTCATATATATGGATTCACTAAATAGAGTCTTGTCTTACTATCATTAAATAGAATTAAAAAAAGATTATTTTGTTAGGGTAACTAGTCCCATATCAGGATTAGGAAGAGATTATCCAACATATATTAAATTTATTAGAGACTGATAGAGAAAACAATAGTATCCCCCAATAGGGTGCAATGAGATTTATCTCCCATCATCTCGAACAATGTGAATCCCCAAGATTCATTTTGCCTAAAAACCCAGATGATTTCCTACCTTTAGAAAGATGTTTTGTACCCAAAAATGGATAAGGGAACCATTGGGAGTTTCTAGGGAAGGTTAAACAAATAAAAAACTAGATTAAATAGATTGATAATGGCCTTAAACCCACTATAAATAAAACCATCAATAGAAACCTATTCCACGTGTCATAAAATCCAAATGAAACAAAAATGGTGAACCCTATTTGAATATATGAAATAAACAATTACTGGGTTATAATCTATTGGAACATTTTTTTCTGATCAATTTGCGGACATAACTAATAGATATGACATGAATCACTAAGGACACTTTTTTTAAAACCCCAATAAAAACAAAGAAGTATGTCTAGCACGATCTTTTAGATGATTTGCTGTAACTGTGGTACTCATAAATCCATCCTTGTTCTGAAAAGTCCAAACAAGCAGAATGGATGGATCAGGAATATAACAAAAATTGTTTTAACAATATATATTTGATTGGGAACATTATTCCTAATATATTTCACTAATTGGTGACCTTTTTAAAAATTGTATACGTGACTAATGATACTAACTACATATAGATCTGAGATAATGTCCTTATCATCTAGTGTTCACTCCAGAAAGTCATCTATAACTGCAACCCCCACAGGTCAAAAAGAAATATTTCTTTCTTGAAAATTCCAAAAATAGGTGGAAAACATGATGGTCTGAGAGTACCACTGACATAGTATAATTCTAACCATGGAAGCTATCGTAATCTTCTCGAAGCATGAAAACTGGCCAGTCTGCATCGCCCATGAAATACAACTGCTAAGTTGATATCCATTGTTACTAAAACCAATCACATTAGGATCTTATCTATGGAGTGTAAAAAATTCGACCTTCAATCTCAGATGAAGGTTGATCATAAATCAAAATACTAATTTCTTTCGGTTTAGGTGATGCAAAAGAGGGAACCTATAAACCTCCATCACAAAAAACATCCCACAAGTATCCAATGGTCACCTACTTAGGGTACCATCCAAAATGATTCTTCCATTGATGCTCATTCATGATAAATAAGGAAGGATCATCAGAGGAAGGAATTACATATCAATAAGAGGGCTCATATTCCCACTGCTACTGACGATGTCTATTGGAATATTCTAGTAGGAACTAGTAATCAGTCTCATATCCCTTCTAACTTGGAATAAATTTGTTGGCATATTCCTATAGTCTGAATGGGGGAGACAAATATCGAAACCCCATGCATAAAGCCCATCATCATATTATTATGGAACACAGAGAAAAAAGTGGGTACGTATTCCCTCTTCAATCAAAGACATCATCTAGTGTATAATAGAGATGGAAAATGTGAAGGAATATATCCCTGCACACACTTCACTAAAATGAAAAAATATTATTACAATAGATGAAGAAATCTGCTGGCATAGTTTGAAAATGTTGAATATAAAGGGATATGTGCATACTCTTATCCCTACATCCAGTGAAACTCAACACTCTGTTCATTATGAACAAGTTGTTGTACTAGACCAAGAGAACATTCTATGTTCTTTCTTGGAGGATTATTGGAATATTTTGATAAAAGAGGAGGCATAGGACTGGGCTCATACTCCTGCTCCAATCGGGACTCACCTGGTGAGAGTGAAAGCCTTGGACAGGGGCACATGCCTATTGAAAAAGTTTAGCTGCAGGTTCCAAATCCCTAGGATCAGGCCCATATCCCCGTTCTGGAAAGGGAACACCATGTTAGAGGGGAACAAGACTCAGGAAAGGATAATATTCTTATCGGAGAAGTGTATTGGAATAATCCAAAGGCCTATGATTGAGAATATATCCCCATTCTAGGTGGGTTTGACCAAGTAAGAATGGCACAAGCCTCGGGACATACTCGTAGTCCTATAAGTGAATCTGCCTGGAATACTCTAGAAAATCATATAACCTGGTAGAATATTCCTAATTCTACTGATGAATGACTATGATTGTATTATTCTAGAGAAATATAGGAGGAGACTCATATCTCTTCCCCCATTCTTGAGTTCCATCTCCATATTTCAGTGGTGAATGCATATTCAGACCAGGCTCTTATTACTATTCTATCCTAGGTTTAGCATGTGAGTGTGGAACATGCCTTGGGGAAGGCTCATACTCCTACCAAGAAAGACCAGTTGCTTATCCCAAAGGCTCAGGAATAGGATCAAAATCCCATATTTATTTAGGATCACACAGTGAGAATGCAACATGCCTCAGGATAGGCTTATATTCCTATCAATAATGAGATATCACATCAGAATATTCTAGTAGCTTCTCAGTAGTGGGTGCACATTCCCATAGCACTGGATGGTTATATTAAATTTCCAACAAAATTCATAAAACATGCTCATATCCCTACACAATTACAAAAGGTAGATCAACATATTCTGACCATGATTTAAAACATGGTTCATATTCCTTATCTACATAATGTCAGTGTACTTGAGGTTGTTTGAGACACCATGAGGGTCAATTGACTGTACAAGGTTTTTCACGACATTATGAACAAGGACCATATTCACAACATCATGAGGGTATATTGATTATTATATTGAAATGAAAATCATAAGACATTCATTACCGTGATAGTCCTCCTTGTGTCAGTGTAGAGATGGATAACTGGGAATCTAATTTGGACATCCACCATCGTCAACCTCCCCACGGTGATATCTCCCATAGAGAATGAAATAATCCCCTTGCCCAAACACCTTCGTATATATAGGTTATAAAATCTATGATGCCTTTGTATAGAGTGGTGATCGAAACATCAGTGTCAACTATATATGTTTCCCCATAAACATACAAAACCACTCCACTCCTAACAATAGTGCGTCATCAGAGCCATCTTATATGGTCTGACTGGATGGAGATGTGTATGTCTAATGAGGAGGAGGCCAACATTGACATACAGAGAGAGTTTTCTGGAAATGACCATCACATCAGGTTTTGAACCCTCTCTACTTCTAACTATTACATCCTAGATGATATAGAAAGGCATTTCATGCCTTATCTATGCCAACATATGTGAGGTACTGATTCTTGGATAAAGGATAGAAGCCACTATTATCTACGATACATGGTTCACCTACAGACTATCACGAAACACTATTGTTAGATGGATCTGGCTTATATATCTATGACTAGGGATCCAAAACCATAAAATCATAGTGCAAATATGCAACATGATTGTTTCCACTACATCATGAAACTTATAAAACCAATCTATGAATCCATGTAACACATCCAAATTCAAGGATGGGGAATGTATAGAGAATGACACATTTCGGCACATCTGAAACAATAGAACCCCTCCTATTAGGTGTCCTATAATGTAATAGATTCTTGTGAAATCATTGAATGAGGTAATACTTTGGCCAGTTGGTCACTACAACAGAATTCCCCCGCTTTAACGGTTCGCATACATCAAAAAAAGAGTGAGAGATTAGCCAAAAGACTTCAAATTAGGCCTCTCAAATAAATAGGAGTACATTTCAAACATGAATACTGAAGTTTCGACCACTCAGAAAACTTCCCATAAGGAATGGTTCTCATCATGGGTTGATGTCACACCAAGATCCAAAGAAATAACAACTATACAATATCAAGCGGGTCACAATTGAATATACCATATCAAACATCCAGGATCAGACCTAGCCCCCTGGTCCATGGTAATATTTTCCACCACCTCCACCCATAAAATCATCAATTCTCTAGAGGATTAAAGACATATCCTCAGTAGCTACAAGGGAACCCCATCTCGCGGGGTAGGGGATCTTTATATCTTAATCACTATCCATAGGTTTATCAACCCCTGAGAGGGATTTTCAAACATCAACGATGGTTCCAGATCCCCTCCACCCCTTTGGGATGGGGGTATTTATATCATTATGTCATTCTTGGGAGTCATCAATTCCTCGAATGGAGCCATTAATTCTTCAATAATAGGACTAATCAATATAGATTGCAGCCCTGAATAACCCACACCCCAAAGGTCTTGTGGACTTTTCATCATTACAATTTCCATAGAGAGAATCAGTCTTCTCCAAGTTGGGAGGAAACAATCAAGGTCCGACATTCCACCATATCAAAAACAATAAGACAAACTTCTTTTGGTCGTGACTCATTCATCAATCACAATGACAAACTTCTGCAACATCACTATTCATAGACCAAGGTGGTAGGAGTGTACAACAATGGAAATTAGACCCCATAAGGGTGAAAAGACAAAATGTCCCAACATGGACAAGGGTTAAAATGACAACCCATGTGATGGTTGTGCAGAATCAGCTGGTTTCATTGAAAGAAATGGCACAACTACTATTTCCTGATATGCCTATGTGAATGCTATAACTATCAAAATGGAAGACATTGATTAGAACAGAAATACATAGGGCTAAAACAAGGAAAATAAACCCTAGGAGGAGGGTGATTTGGTTTCACCAAAAGAGGCTTCACACTCCCAGAACCAAAGATATCTCCAAAACCTCGCACCTCCAAATACCATATTTCCACATCCATAGTAGAACACTACTAATGAAATTAGGAATATTGTAACTACATCCCATTTTCCATCTGAATGTGTCAAGATTCCTTCAAATGATGGATAATTTTCACAATATGAGAGTGGGATATAAGCTACCATATAGCTCAATGAGGAGATACTAAGGGGAAATAATCTCATTGTGTACCGTCTTCAGGTTGAGAAAAATATTCTCCCTCATATGGCCGATCCACCAGGATGAGTGGAATCTGTTCATGATACTGGATATAGATATAGATAGCCAGTCTATATTAATGAGGAAGTCAGGAATGATCAATATTTCCCACTATTGTGGTGATAAACCCTACCTCACCAAGGTAATCATTTAGTCTCAGGAAAATAAAGAATATTAGGATATGAAGTGGGGCCACTTCATCAAGCCCCAAATTATCCCTGTGGATGAGAAACTACTTAGATAGTAGTGTCCCCAGTGTTTCTTAACATCATAGAGTCCCTGGATAATCGAATGGAAGCCATGGAAGGGTGCCTTCCACATGTGTGTCGTTGGAAGAAGCCATATCCCGAATGGTTGGATGATACTCCACCTCCACACAAATTTGGAAATCTGACCTTATATATTTTTGATAGTGTGGGTTACCCAAATAATATCACAAACTCTTCATATCCCGATGTGGGTCGATGAAGGGTCTATGAGAGAAACAAGAGGTGAAAAATATAAGGTGTTTTGTACATACTCTGACCGGGGCATCCTTTTATGGTACAATAGTATTCTAGTATGATCCATTGTAGGATGGGAAGACCTTCATGATTAGTTCCTTTATCAATTCAGTTACACACTGAGGAAGGTAATGATCATTAACCTGAATAACTGTAAGAAATGTGAAAAGGGTTGGCTTTTTGACGTCAAAATAAGATGGAAAATGTAACATATTTTCTTAGAATCTGTTTCTCTTAAGAGAAACTATTGAAACTCCCTAATGAAAATCCTAGGGATGAGTTGCAGACAACTCTAGTTATAATTATGTATCTAGGTGGGTTCTGTTAGTTCAAAAAAAGGTCTAATGTTTGGAGGAATCCATCCAACAAACCCCATGAAAATATTGAATCATTCCCTAAGCCCAGGAGAAAATGTCTAGGAATAGCAGAAGCTGTTTTTTTCACTCTCAAGACATCATCATTTCCCATCGAGTCACCTAAGTAGGATCCAAACCACCCAACACCTCCTATTGAGTGTATAAAACCATAGAGTCACCCTCATCTATAAGAAAAGAGAAATCAAGGTTTCCTGATATTTGAAGAACTGATAAAAAATGTATACCCCTACTGAAATGAAAAAGTCCCTGGTTATTTATTCGCCACTGTGTACAATGACATACTTAAGATTCCACAGCCTAGGAATCCTAATAAAATAAAACTCACCGATCGTCTCAACTACTGCCTGTATCATAGAAGGATGGGTCATAATGTTCAAAATAGTTTCATCTTCAAATATGCCCTTCATGGATTGGTCAACTATAGATAGGTGGCATAAAAAACCCCCCCAAAGTAGGTGGAATGCATAACCATTGTCTGATGAGACTAATAGTATGGTTGGAAAAAATTTACATCCAGCCATGCATAAGAATTCAACAAATTGATGAATTAGAAAATAGTTGATCGAATACATGCCACCTTGAGAGAATAGCTTCAGGGTCCTGTAATAGATCCACCAACTAAAGAGGTAACACCAAATGTTCCTCTCACTGGTGGTCATGATCACTAAAATTATAAAGGAATAGAAGAGTGAGAATCATACACTGCTCCAACAAAAGCTCGAACCCTTTCATATTTCATCCCTACAACAACTTCAACATGAGAACCACCACACAAAATGGGATCCTTAATGGATGAAGAGGTCATATTTGGTTCTATTAGTGTGATAAACATAAGATATCACTTCTTCGATGATGAATATGACTTAGAATAAGAGTCCCCTACATGTAACTAGGGAACTAGAGGCCGCATAAACAAGAATTGAGGATCTAGGGGAAAATGTAGGTGTAGATGGACCCAATATACGGGTCATGTACGCTAGATATATATGCAGTTAAGACTCATGTGAAATATCTCCAGTGGGCCCAAACGTTGTGAGTTGGTTCCCCAGAGTCCTATAGTAGTCACCCATACCCAATTTTCTTGCATGACAACCTAGATAGGGTTCAATGCAATCAACCCAGGAAAAAGTAATTGATGGAGCGACCTACACCGTTGAAGTAGATATTCCCATGACTTTTTCACAAGCACCAATCCATCTACCTTAAATTCCACAACTATTGAACTGAATTCCTAGGATAAGCCTTGTATCATGAAGCGCCATCCTTTGGAAAAAAGTAAAACATTCTAAAATAGCTGGTTGTTTTCCAAGCTAAGATCTCAATCATCGATGCACTCAGTATTTTAGAAGAACGCATGGAGGTAGTTGTTGAAGCCATCTGAAGAACACAAGAGTTTGAGACATAAGTCATTGAAGCTGAGGTCTATAGAGTGGAGACCATGTACTCAGAATTTCATGTCACCATCTTATTCATTGAACATGTTCAGAAGGAGGCCATCCAAGGGCACATCAAACCCCTATATGTATCAGGCATACTCAATACTGTCAATGTCCATAGGGATTTAATTTATAATATTCTGGGATCAAAATTATCCCAGTTCAAACCCTCTAATGTTTGGGATATGGATAAGGAGACCAATCTCCCATGATACCTAGCATGAAGGGTATGATAAGCGTCAGCAAACACCTCTCAGGAAGATTAAACATGGAGCCCAGTATGGGGAACTCAAATCTAACTCTGAGTTCATGGTCATACAACAATTCACCGAATGTAGTTTCATACATGGGAGGCCCTAAAACTATAGCCACTTGGAAGTACCTTCAACATTCCATCAGTGTTTTATGTATCTCATCGATGGGAAGGTATGAATACTCCATAGTGTCAATTCCCCCTTTGATAATTGTGGATCGACATATTGTTAGTTAGATTTCTATAATATGGGAGCTAAACAACCAATTCCAGGTGATGATATAAATGTTACAACCCCTAATGAATTTGGGACCGCCCTTTTGAATCCTTGTACTGTGCTCAAAAGTGACTATGTACTCCTCATAAACATGGTAAAGGTAACATATCTAGTCTAAGAGGTCCAAGTCCCTTATTTCCATAGTGATAGTGTAAAATGAAATCTTCTCCAAAATCTCATTACAATGACTTAGAACGAAAGTGATAATAATTTCTCTTCTAATTTCCTCCCGTACCTTGATAGTGGTGGAGAAGTCCCCATATTTCCATCTTTGTCTGAAAGTGCCTCCATAGAATTTGAATTGGAGGAAAGAGAGGATGATCTCAGAAATTTACCTTCATAATTTGAGGAAGGTGTTTCCACCACCATTGGTGATATCGAGCAGATAAATCTGATGACATAAGAAGACTCATGACATACTATAATTAGTTTATACATGCCCCTCAAAGAGAAATATATTTATATAGCGTTACTAAACCATCACTGATACGTGTTAATGTAGAACATCACAAAAATTCGTGGAATGAATCCAGATATGGCTACGCACTATCTCAAACTAGCCGATGAACATCGAGGATTCAAGAAGGAATCCCAGAGAATGAACCCGTTTCATCAAACTAGTACAGAGGTAGAAGTTGACACTTTTATTAAAGAAAACATTGTATGAGAAGTGAAATACCCAATATGGATTACAACATCATCCCCATAAATAATAAGAACATGAATATTAGGGTATACATTAAATTTAGAGACCTTAATCAGCATTACACAAAGGAAGACCTCCCATTTCCAAGCACATAACTCTTGAATGATGCAACTGCCAGCTTCCAAGACCTTTCCTTCCTTGATGGGTACTTGAGGTACAAATTGATCAAAATTGACCTCAAAGATAAATAATCCACTTCCCTTATAGAACCTCAAGGTATCTTATACTATCATGTTATTCTCTTTTTATTAAAGATTACTAGAGGTACATATCAGTGTACTATGCATCATATCATTAATCCATTTATAGGAAATATAGATGAATATTATGTGGATGAAATAATTTTTAAATAACAAAAATGATGTGATCACTTCAAGGATATCCAAATAGTCTTCAACAAGCTGCAAAAACAAAGTCTGAAGATGAATATATTGAAATGTGATTTCGGTGTAACATCAAGAAAGTTCACCAGCTTTGTGGTACACCATTGTGGAATTAAGGTTGACCTAGAAAAGACTAGTTCTATTTTAGCAATGTCACCACTTGAAATATCAATGAACTATGGTCACTCTAAGGGAACCCTGCCTTCATTCATCGATTCATAGCCAAATTGACTAGAAAAGCTCTCCCCTTCACTTGGAAAATGAAAAAGGTAATCTCATGCCAATGACATGATGACTTAATAAAACCCATTTAATTTCTCATGAAATACTCACTAAATCCACATGTTCTAATGCCTCTGGTGGAAGGGATGCCACTCATCTACTATATGGCCGCCATGGAATGCACATAGGGAACCCTCCTTACACAAAAGAATGGCATGGGGAGAAAGAATAGTCTATAATACCTTATCTAGAATATGATAGGTACTAAGACCTAATACACTAATGTTTAGAAGAACTTCATTGAACTCATCTTCATAGTGAGAAAGATGAGGCATTACTTATAGTACCTTGAATTTCATCTGATCTCTCATGTCGATCCACTGAAGTTCATCCATGATCGTCCTATGTTGACTAGTAATTTGGATTGATGGGAGGTCATTATTAAATAATATGACATTTAGATTATATCATAGAGGTCTGTTAAAGTAATAACCATAGAATATTTCCTCCAAGAACATCCTGCTCTAAGAAATACACCAGAAGACACTAAGATTCCATATGAAAAGGTACTTTATGTCCATGACACTCCCCATACATGGGAGGTGTACTTTGATTGAACCTCTTAAAGTCTTTTCTGTACAAGAATGGAAAACCCGAAGCTCAATCAGTTTGGTCTAAAGATTTTATTTGTGTCTCCAGAGAAATCAGTTTTCCCTACTCTTTTTCACAATCTGAAGGCTACACAAATAATGAAGCCAAATATCAAGCACTCATCTCTTGATTGAAATTAGCAGTATAGTTGCACATAGCCTACCTAAATTTCAAAGGGGACTTGGAATTTTTGATAAATTAGATCATTGAGGAATATTCCATTGAAAAGGATGAACTAGCCCCTCTCACTAGATACTTCTGGGGACTGATGGCAGAGTTCCCTCTTAAGCCCACATTGCATCATGTTCCTCGATCACATAATGCTTGCGTCGACACATTGGCCAATACAGCCACCGTCTTGGCCGACCTTGATCCAGATGAAGCAATTTTCCATATCATGCATCGAAGGATGGTATCATAAATCATCATATGTGATATGGAAGAAATATATTAGGTCATCACCACCCAGAGAGTGATGAACCAATAACTACCCCGGGATGGATGGAGCCCATAATCAGTTATCTCCAAAATAGGACTCTACCAACAGATCGAGTAAGAAGGGGGAATATCTAGTGTCGTGCAGCACATTTTACACTGCATGATGCTTTAAATGAGAAGAAAACCCATTATAAGTGTGGATTTGATGGAATCCTCCTCAGGTTCATAGAAGAACTATATATTTCCACCATCATGAAAGAAGTCCACATAGGTTCTTGGGATTCCCATTAATCAAATACCATCCTCTGCCACCAAATCAAGAGGGTGGGATATTGTTGAAAAACCATGATACATGACTACATGGAATTAACCAAGAAATTTCATTCCTTCTATGTCCATGAAAACTTCATCCATAAACCCCAAAAATTTCTATGTACAACTAAATATTCCTAGAAAGTTTCTATTTGGGTATTGGATGTTGTGGGGCCATATCCCCCAGCCAAATCTAAATAGTTCTTGTATATCCTTATAACCACTGAACCCTTTTCTAAATGGGATGAGGGGATATCCCTCAAGGAATTAAAGATGAGGAATGTCATCAACTTTCTAATGTATCATATCATCACCAGATTTGGATTCCCTCAAACAATATTGTTAGATAGTGACACCGACTTATGTTCTAAAAAAGTGATGATATTGTACCAAGTGTAAAATATTGAGTCAAATCACTAATATCTATATAATGTGGTGTAAAATGGAAAGATAAAGGACTTATATAAGTCTCTATTGAATATACTCTAAAACATGGTGAACAAGGATAATAATTCTTAACTGAAAAAACTCATCCATGCCTTATAGGCCTATTGTACAACCATGAATACCGCGACATAGGAAACACCATAATCATTATTATATGGTACCAAAGTAGTGTTACCTATATTGATCCAACTAACATCACTCCAAATATCCATTATTAGATATATCTCAGGTGATGAACAATCACAAAAGCAGGTAGATGGATTGGAATTACTCGATGAGAATAGATTTCACATGCTCTAAAACCTGGAGATCAATCAAAATTGGATCACACAAACATTTAATAAAATGTTTTTCCATTTTTCATTACAACAAAGAGAAATGGTGATGTCTATCAAACCCCAATGATACCTAGAAATAATCCCCTAAAACTAGAACACAATTGGGAAGGGCCATATGTCATACGTAAGGTTTATTATAATTGAGCCCAATCATTGACCACCATGGATGGGGATCATGGAACACCACCCATCAATGAAATATTTCTCAAGAAATATTTTTCATAGAAATAATCACTAGGGAATCCAAATCAGATTAATCCCTACCATTATTCCTAACCACATGATGTCAAATTGTATAGAGCTCATCCTGACGAAATGGAAATAAACTATACGAATTTCATCCAAGACTCATGATGTTAAACTACACATTTATTGAAGAACTATATATTGATTGATTTTTACTATCACAGGTTACATAGTGACGCATGAACATCTATGTTAGGGACTAGACAAAGGATTAATTAGCTTTCACATTAGGTGATCTGATATTATTACCACATGACATTAAACTACAAGGAAAATTTCCTTAATGGATGAGTCTAAAGTGTAAGGAAAATGTCCATACCACATGATGTAAAACTGAACAGACCCACAAATTCCATTATCCATTACATCCGGAGATCCATGTCCTTACTAAAATATGATAAACCAAATGGATAAAATACTTACCCCATGATGTAAAACTTCATGAATACATAACAATTGTCTTTATTCATATCGAGTCACACATATCCATTCTGCACGATGTTAAACTATACGACTCTTCTAGAACTATATATGGATTGATTCTCACTTCCAATTATATACACAGGGACACCACAATCTTGTATCATGGTCCACACACCACATCATACAAAATACACTTGTACTGCACTTAAATGAATTTTCATGGTGAGTTAAACCCTTTTTGTTCCTTATTTATAACACCAAGTTTCGCTAACGTGGGATAAGAGTCTCGGTAAGGATTTCCCTACACAAAAAAGAATAATAACATTTAAAAAAAATCCCATCTTGATCCTAAATGACATATCATGAGTCCTATCATCATGATGTTAACTAGAATAGTAAATGTCCCCTATATGACATGAAACTGCATTCTCTTATGGACCTCACTTGAGAGGATCACCATAGTTGGGGTTGGTTTTCTACCACACAAAAATCATCTCTATCACTCTTCAAATTGGAGAGACCACATCCTCACCACATGATGTCAAAATGAACAACCTTTCAGAACTCCATGTGGTTGATTATCATTTTCATGAGATACATAGTGACACCCATACATCCATACTTGGGCCTAGCAGCAACATCATCACCTTTTCATGTTGGTACATCTTCATCCTTAACACATGAAGTTTAACTAAATTATCCCTTAAGATCTAAATTTGGCTTGATTCGTATCATCATAGGATATATAGTGATGAATGGATCTCTAAACCTGGGCCAAACTACATCAATCAATTGAAAAATACCCACCTCTCTGTATGATCCAGGTCGATGAAGAGAGAATTTCTCATTCAAAAACTACATATGACTTGATTCATGTCAGCATAGGATACATAGTGATGCCCAGAGTCCCAATATTAGGCCAAATCACAATAATCAAATTTAAAAAACTCCTCCCTCTTGGAGTATGGGTCAAACCTGCACAGAGACCATTATTAATAAATACATATCACTTGATTTCCATCACCATGGGATACATAGTGAATCCCATAATTCCATTCATGGGACCAATTAAAATACTGTCATTTCATGTTTGGGGATCCACGTCCTCATTGAATTATGTTAAACTACACAGACTTTTAAAACTATGTGTGGTTTGATTTTAATTCTCCTGTGATATGAAGTGATGGAGTTTTTTACCTCTGGTCCCAAATATAAAATTTCTATTATTTCATGTCAGTTCTTATGTCCTTACTTCATGATATTAAACTACACATGGATACGTCCTTACCACATTAGTTTAAACTGCATCGTAATATGTACTAACCACATAACGAGAAACTGCAAAGAAGTAAATCCTTACTGCCTGACAATAAACCTAGATGGAGGTATGTACTTACCACATGATGTTAAAATGAAAGGAAAAAGTCTTGGTTGCATGAAAGTAAAACTACACAAAAAATATGTCCTTACTGCATGGAAATGAACTTCATGGAAAATGTCCATACCACATGATATTAAACTACACAAAAAACATATCCACTACACGATGACAAACTGTATAGACCATCAAAAAATTTTCATTCATTATCAATGGAACATTAGAGCCTTATCCTGATTGATTAGAGTATGAGGTTATTCTACAATCTTTTAAAAGTACATCAGTCCATGTTCCACACTACATTTCATGAGTACCTCTGTTTGCCGTAATCATTTCATAGCCATTGGAATGGAAAATAGATCTATTGGTTCGACCATGATATAGATGTAGAATTGATTTTGAACAACCAATCGACGATATATTGTCTTTATAAGGATGGGTTCCCAATCCATGTGAGTCTAATGTCACTGAGGCTGAACAAAACAACTTAGAGTGTTACGAGACATCCTTGGTATGACTGTCACATATCATTTCTCATGACTGCGGGAACTTGAGACATGATTTACTAGATTATTATGTCTCAACAGAAGAATTATGTAGTGATCTTTGCCCTATGAATCCTAATTAGTCTCTTCTATAACATCTCACATATTAGGTCCACATGATTCGTGACCTTAAACTGCCAATGCTTTGGTCGAAGATGTACAACCTTAAACTCTATCCTATAATGGTCCCAATATCAAGACCCAAAAATATAGATAAATAGATGAAAAACATATCAGGTTAAAACCCCATAATGGGAGACCTGATGAAGAGTTTAATATTCTCTCACTAAACTCTTTATTGTCGTATTTTAGTCAAAAGTTGGGGTACAAATGGATTAGGAATAATGCTCATAGGGTCCACTTTGTGGTCCTAATAAAAGCTGAGTATTCTTGTTGGACCCTTCGATCCATGAAAAAAATTAGATTAATGGTTTTTCACATATCCTAATAGTGAGAATGTGTTCTCTAGGTGGTGGAATAACATTTTGGGTGCTTGAACTCTTATTGAATATTACACATTACAAAAACCACAATCATTATTTTGAATTCTGATATTACGCATCCTCACCATAAAATACTGATAATAGGGACTCACCCTACCTAATAGACCATTAGATCCCAGGAATTCCCCCCTTAAACCAAGGCTCTAATTTCTTGAACTTGTAGAATAGTAGAGGCTTGATTGGCCTATACCCACTAGTTTTTATTTCACACTAGTTAACTCAAATATTCATCGACCATGATTTACAATTCCCATAACCAAACTATTCAAGTGGACTCAACATCCTCAGCATTATCTCATAGTGTTTTGTAACCTTTATTAAGGTAGGGATGTGATTCTCAATTATCAAATATTTGGATGACCCAAACCCCATGATTCGAAACCATATGGTGTAAGTCTCGATATTCACATTAAAATAAAAATTTCCCTGGGGTGCCAGATTAATTATTTGATATCTTTTTTTTCCATACTCAGCATCATCATCTAGACGTTTGAGTCTTCAAAAATATTTCATGACCCCAGTAAATAATTTATATTATCTTTTATGGGTCATTCTATCGATGTATAATGGATTCACCCCCCCCCCAATTAAATGCATCTCCTCTTTTCAATAAAGGAGCTTTAATCCTTGTGAGCCCTAGGGACACTATATAAGAACCAAACATTTTATAGTATTATGGGACATACCCGGTATGTCTTCTCCATCCCATACCAATAGAATAGAGATTTTTTGGTCATGACTTACATCACCCTCATTCCAACTATCTCAGTGGACCTAGAATCCCTATTAATTTAACGTCATCCCATATTACTTCAATAAATATTTTATGACCCTTTGAAAAGATTTTATGTCATCCTTGTGTTTCCATGATATCGATACATATGGGATTATATCCACCAACTATAGGAATTTACTCCTTGTGAGAAAGTAACTATAATTCTTGCAAGCCCTATAAAAATCATGGCAGAACCTAGCACCTCAGTGTGCTTTTGGTTATTCATAGAATGCCTCCACCATATTTAATGGTTGTTAATATCAGGTCACACCTAAAAGACCGTAAACTAATGTAACATTTGTAATAAGATAAAATACTATAAAAGAAGGTGATATCAGGTGAAACCTAAAAGTACTTAAACTAAAGTGATGTATGGTCCAAGCTAAAAGACCCTAAATAAGAGCAATATCAATTTCGAGATAAAAGTCCCTAAACTACAACACACCAGAAATTTATCTAGAAAAATATTGCAAGGCCCACTAAATGGCCTTAGCATAATCGAGTGACCCTATAAACGACTATGAATTTTAGAAAAAGATTAAAAAATATCTTCTGAGACTTTTATCCTACCCAAGTAATCCTTCTGAAAATTAGGTGATCTCATGATAATTGGAACTAATCATTAGTAGAGAGCATCATTTTTGTGGTAATTCATGATTACTTCTCAAAAGTAAGCAGGTATGATGTAAATATTTATATTTTTACATTTATATTTACTTGATGTTATGAATGTTGGAAATTCTTATAATATTTGAGAAAAAATGTCAAATACATCATGAATGAAATAAAATTATATAGTAACATAGAATGTTTGGAAAATTAATCCATTCAAGGTGTATAAAAAGTGGAAGTAATATACATATTTTGGAGTCTCTCTAAAATCTCAAAATAAAAGAATTAATTACATGGGTCAAGATAAGATAAATTTCTATCACTTGCACTGGAAAGGTCTGTAAAAGTTATATAAGAATCATTGACAGAATGCTAGAGTGAAACTCTCCCCACCTCCTACACCTATTTCCCATGGTGGAGAATCACAAAAAAGTAGTCAATTATTTAACCTTATCTTGAGAATTAGAAAGTTAGTATGATGATGAAGAATGGTTAAACCTATGATGGGAAATTATTTCCTCAAATCTACATATCTTCATAGTTTAGAAATCCTTCTGAGCTTGCAATTTAGATATCTACTAAAAAACCTACTCTAATTCCTATGATGTCTCCCTCATCTACCTATAATGGGGAGCGTATTCCCTAAGACCATGAAAATACCTTTCTCTTGTGTCAAGTTCTCATCAGGTCAGGATAATTTTTTGCATTATTTCATACAGAGGTTTTGGTCTAAACCAACTTCCCCAATATCCTGAAATAACTGATAAAGGCATTCCACATGATCATGGAATAATTACAAGGGGGTATTTGTCAAAAAAATCCATGAGTCTATTTCTACAATGGACTAAATTATTCTAGATCCTCTACAAAAAATATAGTAGGCATGGTAGGAGGATGACTAAATAGTTAAACCAATGAAAAACTGAAGAAGATCCCCTATTCATTTCTCTCAGTAGGTATATCATCTATTTCTTATGTTGGAGGATTAATATACTCAATAGAAATAGTTTCAACATAATAGTTTTCATCACTCTAATGAGGGTTTTTTTCTTGATATCTCACCCAGATCATCAATCAACTCCATCGTCGCCTCTAACAACAAGGTTTCCAAGGCAAAAGGCCTATATTCATGATGAACCAACTAGTTTATAACATCACTTGGATAAGATACTACCCAGACATGGCAATAATTCTAGGTAAGGAATGCATAAGAAACATAAGTAGGTGGAAGCATGATCTTAACCTATGTATCTTCATGCATCATTATCTTCCAAAATTGGTGAGTATCCCCAGGATGTTGCTCTCCTCAAACGCCAAATAGTGGGAGATGGGAGAACCTTTGAATATAACCAAATTGTCGAGAGAATCAATAAGGGTCATAAGATTCACATATAACTATCTCATCCACTCTATATCCATGAAACCCATCCCAGAGAGAGGTTATATATAACCTTTCATCTAGGGAACCACTGGTATTATCAATAATCAGTCCATTCGATGTTTGAAAAGAAGTTAAATTGAGGCTATAAGATTGTTTTAGAGTATGTTTAACCTTGACAGGTCTTAGTTTCATAGCCTCAACTCCAAATATATTCAATATTATGGGGTTAAATTAATCATTTGGGACCCAGGTGGTGTTTTAATATTCATTACAATGAAGGTGTTCCCCTATCCAGCAAAATAGAAAATAGAAAGCACCATTGACCATATAAGGGGTGTTACCATATTGTATATAGACTAAGAGTCAGTAAATATATTCAAGTAATGGAACTTCTATGTGGAGGCACCGTCCTTTTTCAATTCATGCCACCATCACCAATGTGCTAACTTCGATCCCAGAGCACACTTCCCCAAATGGGAAAGTCCATCCATTAAAAAATATGGCTATAAATCATTCCAACCTAAGGTGTGGAGATATCTTTGAATTCACTCAGTAGCCCCCTGAAGAATAGTCTCTCGATTAAAAGATAGCCCCATATGATTTAGTTTCATAAAGAACATTTTGAGAAGGTCACCAACGAGGACGTATAATGGTTGGCATGTCTCTGATGATACTTTGTCATACGTTCTCTCAAAATTATTTATACCAATGTAGTACAATGGCCGACCTAGATCGATCTATTGAGGAGCTGTTGTGGTCAATCACTCATTACATATAATTCACACAAAAATTTATATGATATAAAATGACCATAATTGTATATTTTATAAATTAAAATGAAATACTAAAAGTAATTATGCAGATGAAATGCAAACACAATGAATGAAAACAGAATGATGTTAGACAGAAAATAGATCCTCCCAAGAGACTATCCAGAGTGAACTTTAATCGTCTCTTTAATAGTTTAAAATATACTTAATGAGAATACTCAATTGTATGACTAAAAATCCACTTCTTCTAATGGTTATGAATATATAGTACACTCAATGATCATCGAGATACCGTATATCCACCTCCTCGATCAAGGAAGAATGTGACAGAAGTGAATGGTAAGCCTCGGGTGGAAAGTGGAGACACAAAGGAACCTTTCCCAATAAGGCCCCCTCGATATAAATCTATGAAAATAAGAAACATTAAGAATGAATGTTCAATGCCTTGGTTTCATCACTAGATTACTCCCCTGGTAACTTCCTCGGGTTATCTACTCATGATCACGAGCATAAGAGTTCACAGTAAAAAAAAGGGGGGGAGAAAACAAAAGAGAGAATAAAATGGATAAAAAGAAGAATACTTAAATAAAAATATGAAATTATATAACAGAATGAAAGAAAATAAAATAAAATACTAAACTATAGAAAATGGACCACAAAGGCTATTCCTAAGTTTCCAACCCTTCGAAATGAAATAGGGATACACATTTATAGGCAAAGGGGGTGAAATTTTGCTTCAAAAATCATCTCATAATGTAGGTGTGTGTATGACCTCCGTAATGACAGAATTTGGGAACTAGTCCTTCTTCAAAGTTATACCATTACTTCTCCCACGTCCCTCCACAAAATTTCATCCTTATTGGTTCATGTATGAAGGTGTATGACTTTTTTAGTGTGGAACATTTAATCTGTCCAGGTGACTCTTCTTATTCCATAACTCCAACTGTCCATGCCATTAAGACCTTTAATAAAGTGGATTCAGATGTGTCCTCTTTAATGAAAGATGTTAACTAATTCCTTTTCCATATCCCTGTTGAATTTCAGCTCCATTGGACTGATAAAATTCTATATAAAATCTCCCCTTTAAAACATTCAAGATCTGTGCATAGTTTTTGAGGCATAGATTATGAGGTGGAATTGAGCTTCTAAATGATTTATTGAGCTTTGGTTCCATAAGGATGAAGTAAGGCTCATAGAACATAGAAACATAAAAAAAATAATTTTTCAATTTGGATTATTTTAGAGAATTATATGGCCTAAACATTATAATAAATGAAAACTGTTTAAATCCAAAATAAGCCATTTTTTCCAATTAAGCTAAAAAATACTCCTAAAACATAAAATGTGAAAATTTCCCATTAAATCAGACATCGGTGGGATTAAAAACAATGAAATTCAGAATAAAATAATTGAATATATTTGTTATATCAATTCTCCCACACTTAAACATTGCACTCTGGGGAAATAATCTTATACTAAGGTCAAAACAAACTTCTCAAAGAAGAAATGGCCACACAACTCAATTATCATATTAGAGAAAATATCATGCCACCTATATGGATAAAAATTTCAGAAATACTCAAAAATCATAAGAATAAATTCAATATCATGTTAATCCTCACATGATTGTCACTAATATCTCCACTTCAAAGGGTGAAAAATGTGTCAATCATGAGGCCTTTTTCATGGGTTGTTCTGAGGATGAGGGTTGTAAAGTTTAAAATGTAAATACATCTGAGGAAGAATGAGGAGGGTTATGCTATAATGTGAAGTAAATGCCTGAAAATAGTTTTCTCTCAATAATAGTGTGCTCTTAAATAAGCTCAAAAATGAATATGGAACCTCCAAAGGAAATCCTGGTCCTGCGGGTTGTGGCGCTATCTTTAGAAATCACACTAGTCAGATTGTTGGTTGCTTCTATGGTAGTTGTGGCATTGCTCCCTCTCTAGAAGCTGAAATGATGGGTATGATTCATGTCGTCTCTTTTTTCAAACAACATGGCTGGAATAACCTCTGGATTGAGAGTGATTCGACCACTATTGTGCAAGCCGTTTGGAATGGTGTGATACATCTGGCATGGTCGATCACCACTCGCTGGATGGACTACATCAGTGCTCTTCACGACACCAACTACATCACCACTCACATTTATCGTGAAGATAACATGGTTGCTGATGGTCTTGCAAACAAAGGAGTCAATCAAGACATTACCTAGCTTCATGAACTTCCTGATGACTTACTTCCCTTTCATAATAGAGATTGTAATATGCTTCCATCTTTTAGACTCTTGTAACTCTTTTATTTAATTTCTATAGTACCCTGGTTTTCTGGCCAGGCACCATCCATCTTTAAAAAAACATTCATAAACTTATTCCATTGGGAGGTTCACACTTGGGATTTTAGCTTCAATGAATTTCTTCCCTCTTTCCCCATTTGATGCATTTTTTCAGCATGAATGCAGATCTAGATTTCTCATCAGAATCATGTTTTTTGAGGAAAAGAGAGGTTTCTATTGATCTTAAAAAATTGTTGAACATCCAGCCCATATTTGTGATATTTTGGGCCACCAATCCATCTTTCCATCAAGACATTTGTTCCAACCAAGCTGAAATAAATATGGAAACACATTCAATTCAACTCCAAAATTTTCATCAAGAAAGAAAAACACAATTCATCTTCTCACTCCCCCACACTTGAGTTCAATAATAATCATGCATTTAACTTCTATATCTGGTTGAAAGGGATAAAGGGCTTGTAATGTGGCTGCCTAAAAATGTATTTCATGGCTACTAGGTTTTTAAAGAAGATCATATGTAAAGGTAGTCCAAAATAATAGTTGAATGAAAAAGGGATTTCAAAGTGATTCATCAATCATACTTAACACATTCCATGAACTCTAACAGGTTTGAAAAAGAGAAAAATAGAAAGTTATAGATCACAGAACATGTCTCAAGACTCTCAAGAAAAAGAGAAATGTAAGAAGATATCAAAAAAGCTTTAGAAACCTCTCGAGTTGGGAATTATTTTCAATTTGGAAAGTACTAGTGCACATAAGTTTCCCAATCAACCAAACATCATCAAATGAAAAGATAGGAAATCAGAAACAAAATCCATTCTGAAATCATTTAATTCCTCAAATATTCAAATCAAGAAATGCTCAAAAAAATAGAATGATGGTTTGAATTTTCCAAAGTATTTGATTCATCTCAATATTCCTAAAAACACACCAAAAAAAGAAAAATTAGAACAAGAATATATCAAAAAACTACAAGAAATATAAAATGAAAGCACACAAAAAATTCCTAAAAACAAGTTGAAATCCATCCCCCACATTTATTCTATTTACTACCCCATTTTAGTTCAAATAAGATCAAGAAGTATTTTTAAACAAAATTTAAATTTGGTTGTAAACAAAATAAAGAAAAGGAAAGATACAACCAGATTTATTTTTCAGTGGCAACCTTGAGTTAAACTATTAACTTCTTCCACTTTAGAACTACATTAATGAAATTAAAAGACATAAAAAAAATAAAAATAAATATGAAAGGGATAGAAAAAGATAAAATCCTTGGTTCGACCTCCCCAAGCAGGTGCTAGGTTTTTACTGCCCCTAGTAATATAGTTGCAGTGAGTTATCCCCAATCAGAATGTGGGTGTGGTTTCTTTGAGATGAACCACCACTTGTAACTTTTTCCAGTGTCCATCAGTAGACACCAAGAATGGAGAACCCCAAAGAATATAATAATTTTACCAACCCCCAAGATAGAATAAAGATATAATTTATGTCCAGGAGTCGATGGGAAAAGAAAATAGGGGTGATACCTGTGAACTTCTATGGTGTCCTTCTCCAAATGGTATGAAAGTTTTTGTAGAGAAGGCAGTTGTACCACCACCAGCTTCTCTAGTTCATATTCTTCAATCACCACCACATGGGTGGTATCATAATTAACATCCAAAGTGTGATCCATTTGTACTATATCATAAATTTCAAGAAAGGAGAAGTTAGAAAACAATTTAGTTTGAATAAGATTAAAACATGATGAATCAAAAAAGAAATCTTCCCTTTTAATTAAGCCATCTTGGAAATTGATCTCTTCAGGAAAGACCATTGGCAACTCCATATCATCAGGTGCATCTTTTTCTTCATCTTCCAAAGAAAACGATAGGTTAAAAGGTTTTGATTTTTCAATATCAATGATGGGAAAATCAAGTTTCAGGTTATCTTCAACAAAGTGGTTCCAAGAATCTTCCAAAAAAATGTTGATCTCCCATAAATGCATCAGTTTGAATGTGTACATCAGGGACCTCCTAGAGCAATGGATGAATACAGAATGATATGATTAATACCTTTAGTATCTCGTTCTCACCCACCTTGGGTTCTTTAACATAAAAAATGATCGGTGAAATCTCTTCCACCACACGTTCAGGCTGAGGTTCCAGCTCGGGTTGCTACACCATTGAGCGAATGTATTCTTCAAACCTTTCAACTTTTCCCTTCAGTTTTTTTATTTCATTTTTATGTTACTGAAATTTGGATTTAGGATCATATTGAACTTCTTCTTGCACCTTTGATTGGTCAGTCTGTGCATAATAATTTGAATTGAAATTCATCATGAAAAAATATTTTTTTAGTGTTTTTGAAATTTATGATTTTTTTGTTTTTTTAATGAAAGGAAGAAAAATAATTTAAAATATGTGAATAATAATTGTGGGTGAAGACCACTTGGATCCTAGGAAACAGTTCCAATTTTATGAAGCATTATCATATGTGCTCTCAAAAAAATTTATACTAAGTGTAGCAGAGTAGCTGGCCTATGTCGATCTCTTGAGGAGCTATTTTAGTCAATCACTCATTACATATAATTCACACAAATATATATATGATATAAAATTAATATGAATGTACATTTTATAAATGAAAATGAAATAATAAAACTAAACATGCAGATGTAATGAAAACACAATGAATGCAAACAGAATGATGTTAGACAGAAAGGAGATCCTCCTTAGAGATTATCCAGAGTGAACCTTCATCATCTATTTGATAGTTTCAAATATACTTAATGAGAATTCTCCATCATATGAATTAATATCCCTTTATACCTATGGTTATGAATATACATTACAATAAATGATCGCTGAGATATTGTACATCCACCTCCTCGATCAAGGGAGAATGTGACAGAAGTGAAAGCTAAGCCTCTGGTGCAAGTGGAGACACAAATGCACCTTTCGCACTAAGATCCCCCTTGATATAACACTATTAAAATAAGAAATATTAATAATTAATGTTCAAAGGCTTGGGTTCATCACTAGATTACTCCCCTGGGAACTTCCTTGGGTTATCTACTCATGATCATGAGCATAAGAGTTCACAGTGAAAAGAAAACGGGGGGAGAAAACAAAAGAGAGAATAAAATGGAGAGAAAGAAGAACACTTAGATAAAAATATGAAATTCTATTACAGAATGAAATAAAATAAAATAAAATACTAAACTAATGAAAATGGCCAAAAAATGCTATTTCTAAGTTTCCCACCCTTCAAAATGAATGAGGGATACACTTTTATAGTCAAAGGGTATGACATTATGGATTCAAAATTCATCTCCAAATGTAGGCGCATGTACGACCTCTTTAATGACAAAATTTGGGAAGTCGTCCTTCTTGAAAGTTGTTCCATTACTTCCCTCGCGTCCCTCCACATAATTTCATCCTGATTGGTCAACATAATAAGTGGTTATGAATTTTTTAGTACGGAACATTTAATCTTTCCAGGTGTGTCTTCGTATTCCACAACGCCAACTTACCATGCCATTAAGTCCTCTTATATAGCAGATTCGGACGTGTCTGTCTTAAGAAAATATGTTAATTAATTCCTTTTCTAGCTCCTTGGTGAATTTAAACTCCATTGGAGCGATACACATTGATATAAAATCTCCCCTTTAAAACATTCCAGATCTATGCATAGTTTTTGAGGCAATGATTGTGAGCTGGATTTGAACTTTCAAATGATTGATTGAGCTTTGGTTCCAGAATGATAAAGATAATATCGTCGGACATAGAAACCTAAGAATGAATAATTTTACAATTTGGATTGATTTATAGAATTTTATGGCCGAAACATTATAATAAATGAAAACTGTTTAAATCCAAAATATGCCATTTTTCCAATTATGCTATAAAATACTCCTAAAACATAAAATGTGAAAATTTTCATTTAAATAACACATTTGTGGGATTGAAAACAATTAAATTCAGAATAAAATAATTGAAAATATTTTTTCTATCAGTCTTCATAGTAGGAAATAATGATATTGATCGACTGCTTGAAATAAATAAGTGAACGCATTATCAGATCCTTCACCAATTTCTCCTTGACGATAATAATCATCACCCTTTCCAAAACTAAGTTCTAAAAGGGATCATTCTAGGCATCCAAAACATGAATAAATTCATCATACATCGCTTCAAGAAGGGGGATACCACCAAGTTGGTAAGTATCCTATATGATGATACCCAGCTCACCATGGGATCGATAGAATATGTCGGTACCAGGACACCAATGACAATTCATATCTAAAATAAGGTTGGGTTGATGATAAATGATGATCTTTGAAATCCATACATCCTTCTAAAGATTAACTATTTATAGTTGATCTGCAAACTCTGTGCATCTTTTCCTAATCCAAAAGGGACATGCCCATTCATCAGAGAAATTACCAATGGGGCAGAGATGCCAATTCAAACCCTATCCAGTGCAAGGATTGTATAGAGATGAAGTAAATATACTCAAATTACTCTGATCAATGAGATAATGAGAAAACTCATAGACATTTGGACATAGGGGGGGGGGGGGTTCCAGCATATAATTTAGTTCCCAAGATCGAGGTGTGATCAGTCGAACATCATCAGAAATTGTTATTTAGACATAGTCTTGAGAATCCAACACCCAGCGAGGTGGAAGATTAAATTCTGGAGGGGGGATAGAATAATAATCAAGTATACAAATCCTTTATAGAATAATTCATTGGATAAAGGTTATTCCTAAATATCAGATTAATGGAGCCTCATCAGGACCTCATTTTTAGTGTACACATGATATTGCGGTTTTAAGTTGTGATTTCTAGCGATCATGGTTCATTAATTTGATACATAAAAGGAATATCAATGGGAAATTGAATCCATGTAAACAATATTATGTTCCATATTTCATATGAAGAGAATATCAAATCATTTCAAAATGATTGCACATAAAAAACTGGCGTTATCTTGCACACTGCATGAGTTAGCAAGGGATTCACAATCCACATAAGGACTTCACAGATCACCCCAACCCAAAAGGTCTCACCGGTCACATAATCTAATAGGGAATCACACAACTTCATGAACCCTTAGAGACTCACAATTGCTTGTCCAAAACATGGTAACACATGTTGCATAATAATCATTTGATTGAATGATCGATCTAACAGATCCTGAAAAACCCTCAAGAAAATCACAATCACCATGAATGATGTTCAAGAAATTACTAATGTATGATTCTTGTTTGTGGTGGATAGGAACCCAAATAAATTTGTACTTTCGGGGGATTTCTCGAAATGCAAGGTTTCACGATCAGGTCTCATGAATAAGTCACACAATCCAGACTCACTGAACGATCTCACAAATGGGATATGTGATAGATGCATGGAAATAGAGATCTATATTAAAAGTATTTGGTGGATAATGCCTCCATATGTCCCTCTATAAATAGGGAACCCCACTGAATATCGGTCATCGGATGGAAGACCAAATGTCACCGAAAACATCAATTAATGTTAACACAAAATACTCGGGTGGGGATTTACATTTCTCATAATAGAGCTTGTATCCCTGAATATGTTTCTACTAATGGGGGGGGGGGGTGGGGGGAATTTTTTGACACCCACCAAATGAGCATCAGCAAATCCAAAAAGTTACAAATAACTAAATTTGGGTATTATTTTTCTATAAAAAGAAAAGGAAGAAGAAGGTTTCCAAAACTCACGGATCATGTGATCCTTCTAGATACATGAGATTTCATGACCATAATTGGGTCATGAAAAAGAACCAGGCCCTTGGATATGTCAATATGTACCAGTACTAGTAGAAAAATGGTTTTTAACGTCCGTTTATTTTTTTTTTGACGTCAGTTTTTAAATGACATTGAAGTCGCCGATGTAAAAAATATCAATTTTTACATTGGTTTTTGTAAACCAATTCCAAAAATGAAATAAATTTGTTTTTTATCATCGGTTTTATAAAACAAATCCCAAAAAAACTCATTTGTATCATTTTTCGCGTATGTTTCCTTAACAACCGACACCAAATAGTTTAAAAATAGTTTTGACGTCAGTTCATGAAAAAAACCAACGCCATAAATGGGAAAAAAATATTTTGGCAATGGTTTTTACTAAAATCAATGCCAAAAAGTAATATTTTTTTCATCTATGTTTCAGAGAATTTATTATTCTTTGATTTGACTGGTTGTTGAGCTAAAACAGAGTTACAGATCAAAATTTATGGTTGTTGGAACTTGAACCTATCAAACTTTCGATTGATACAACTCGTTTTTAAAGAAAACATGGTAAACATGAATTAAAATCACATACACCAACTGAAATAAAATAAAAATAATACTTCAAACTTATTTCAATGGTTTTAGGAGCTTATATCAAAATGATATGTTGTTTGTCATCATATATATTATATTTTTGGTATAACTCATGCGATAATGAAAACTGTGATTACTACTTAAATTTACACCACAATTGGTAAATCTCATACGAATGTTTTATATTTGTAACTCAATAATAAGTGTAAATCATCATTATATGAAAACTGATTGAGTTGTTTATAAATAAATGATAATAATAATAATGAAAATAAATTTATAAAATGGGTACCGTGTTTAAATTAAGGATTGAATCCACATTTAAAACTTGATAGAATTGAAGAGGTTGAAAATGATGAATGAAGGAGAAATGGTTTTATATATAGTAAATGAAAATATTTTTGATTGCGTTGTATGAAAATGTAGGTGTGATTTTAAAAAGATAAAATCACGTTGTTAAAAAATTGAAATTCTGATCCTGTGTATTGGATAATACTCTTTGGCATCGATTTTCATTGTAACTGACGTAAAAGAGGATTTACATTGGTATTTTGGTGTCGGGTTTTTAGAAAACCTACCCAGAAATGCCAATTGATATCATTTTTGCATTATTTTTTAAATAAACCGATGAAAAATGTAAAAAAAATTATTTTTCTTGTCAGTTTGTTTAAATAGCGATACCAAAAAGTAAAAAATATATATTATTGGTGATGATTTTTTTTAAAACAGACACTAAAAAGTAAAAAAAAAACTATTCTTGCCATCGATTTTTAAATAAACCGATGTTAATTTTTTTTAAAAACATTTTTCAGTGGATTTTTAAAAAACCAACGCTAAAACCAAAAAAAAATAGCGTCGGTTTTTAAAAAAATCGACCCAAAAAACTAAACAAAATTACAATGTTTCCGAGAATTCCCTAATATTCAATATGACATATTGTAGAGAAAAAATGGAGTTATGGATTAAAATTTTTGGATGTTTAATGTTGATCTTATCAAAGAGAAGTCACGAATTAAATCTCAGATTAAAGGAGCCTTATGAGGCCCTCGTATTTATTGTACACATGATATCAAGTGTTGGAGTTGTGATTCCTATATGTCATGGATCATTGATTGGCTACATCGAAGGAATATCAATTAGAACTGGAATCCATTTAAAAAATATTAAGTGATATATTTCATATGAAGAGAATATAAAATCATTTCAAAATGAATGAATATAAAAAATTGGCATCATCTTGCACACCACATGAGTAAGCAAGGGATTCACGATCTACATAAGGAGTTTGTGGATAACCCCAACCCTAAAGGTCTCACAGGTCACATAATCTAATAGGGAATCACACAACTGCATGAACCATTAGAGACTCACAATAGAATGACCTGAACATGGTAACACAAGTTGCGTAATAATCAGTTGATCGAATGATCGATCCAATGGATCCTAAAAAACCCTCAATACAATCACAATCCCCATGATCAATGTTCAAGAAATTAGTAAATTATGATTCTTTTTTGGAGTGGATAGGCACCCAAATGAAATTGTACTTGTGGGGGACTTCTCAAAAAGCAGGGTTTCATGATCGGGTCTCGCAAATAGGTCTCATAATCATGACTAAAAGAATGGTCTCACAGAAGGTGTATTCGATGGATGCAAGGAAAGAGAGCTCTATATAAATGGTATTTGGTGGATAATTCCTCAATATGTCCCTATATATATAGGTAACCCCACTGAATACTGAGCATCATCTGAAAGACCGAATGTCACCGAAAACATCAATTCATGACAACGCCAAAGACTTGGGTGGGAATTTACATTTTTTATAATATAGTTTGTATCCTAGAAGATTCCACTACTAAGGGGGGGGGGGGGGTAATTGGTTGACACCCACCAAATGAGCATTAGAAAATCCAAAAAGGTACAAATACTTGAATGTGGGTATTTTTTCCTAGAAAATGAAATGGAAAGAGAAGGTGTCCAAAACTCACGGATCATATGATCCTCAAAGATCCTTGTGATTGTGTGACCATCATTGGGTCATGAAAAGGAACCAGACCCTTGGACATGTCAATATATACAATCTCTAGTAGAAAATTGGTATTTATCATCAGTTTATTTTTTATTTTTGACTTTTGTTTTTAACCGACGTTGAAGTCGCCAATGTAAAAAATATGACTTTTTATGTTGGTTTTTGTAAACCAACACCAAAAAATTAAGTACATTTGTTTTTCTAGCATCGGTTTTAAAAAAAACAAATGTAAAAAAAACAAATCTACGTCATTTTTGAAGTCAGTTTCCTTAAAAAATGATTCCAGAATGTTTAAAAATAGTTTCGATGTCGGTTCTTGAAAGAAACTGATGCCATAAATGGAAAAAATATATTTGGTGTCTGTTTTTAGAAATACTGACAACAAAAAGTATTTTTTTCTTCTATGTTTTATATAATATCATAATCATCAATTTGACTGGACATGGAGCTAAAATGGAGTTACAGATCAAAATTTATGGCTGTCATAAGTTGAACCTGTCAAACATTCGATTGATACAACTTTTTTTAAAGAAAAAATGATAAACAAGAATTAAAATCACACACACCAAAACAAATAAAATAAAAATAATACTTGAAACATAGTTTAATGGTTTTAAGAGCTTCGATCGAAATGATATTTTGTTTATCATCATATCTCTTATATTTAGGGTAGAACTCATGTGATAATGAAAACGGTGATTCCTAATTAAATTTACATCATGGTTGGTAAATATCATCTAAATGTTTTATATTTTTAAATCGATAATAAGTGTAAATAATCAATATAAGAAAGATAATCGGGTTATTTATAAATGGAGGATAATCAATATAAAGAAAATAAATTAATAGAATGGTTACATTGTTCAAATGAAAAATTGAATCCATGTTGAAAACTTGATTCAATCAAAGAGGATGCAAATGATGAATGAATGAGAAATGTATTTATATATAGTAAAAGAAAATATTTTCTATTGTGTTGAATGAAAATTTAGATGAAATTTTAAAATGATAAATGTGTGTTGTAAAAGCAATTGAAATTATAATCCTGCGTATTAGCGAATACTCTATGTCATCGGTTTTGTTTAAATCCAATGTAAATGAGGATTTACATTTTTATTTTTTGGCATTGGGTTTTTAGAAAACCAACATAAAAAATGCCAATAGATATCATTTTTGGTGTTGGTATTAAATAAATAGATGATAAAAAGTTAAAAATATATACTTTTCATGTGAGTCTATTTAAAAACCAATGCCAAAAAGTAAAACAAAACTATTATTGGAATTAGATTTTAAATAAACTGATGCTAGATATTTTAAACAATCTTTTCGCATCTCTGTGTTTAATAAAATGATGCAAAAAATTAAAATAATTGATTTGGTGTGAGTTTATAAAATAACCGACGCAAAAAACTAAAAAAATACAATTTTTTAGAAAATTCCCTATGCATTGATTTGACTGGTTATGGAACAATAACAGAGTTACAGATTAAAAGTTATGGATGTTTAAAGTTGATCTTCTCAAATAGAAGTTACAGATTAAATCTCAGATTAAAGGAGCCTCATCAGGCCCTCATTTTTAGTGTACACATGATATCAAGGGTTGGAGTTGTGATTTATAGAGATCATGGTTCATTGATTGGATACATGGTAGGAAGATCAATTTGAACTAGAATCCATCTTAACATGATTAAGTTCCATATTTTAAATGAATAGAATATCAAATCCTGTCAAAATGAATTCATATACAAAACTGGCATCATCTTTCACACCGCATGCGTAAGAAAGGGATTCACGATCCATATAAGGATTTAACGGATCACCCCAACCCCAATGGTCTTACAGGTCACATAATCCAATAGGGAATCAGAAAACTACATTAACCCTTAGAGACTCACAATAGCATGACCTTAACATGGTAACATAAGTTGTGTAATAATCATTTGGTCGAATGATCGAGCCAACGGATCCTGAAAACCCCTCAAGAAAATCGCAATCCCCATGATCGATGCTTAATAAATTACTAAAGTATGATTATTCTTTGGAGTGGACAGGCATCCCAATAAAATTGGACTTGCGGGGGAGTTCTCGAAAAAATAGGTTTCATGATCAGGTCTCACGAATAGGTCTCACAATCAGGACTTTCGGAACGGTTGTAACGACCCGAAATTTTAAATAAATATTGTTTCCTAATTTTATGTGTTATTTTATTTTATTTTTATACTCAACAAAAATGTTTCATTTGATAACATGAGTATAATTAAAATGAAACTGTTGGGTTTTGACTGTTATTTTACCATTGGTCAATATGACCGCTGGAAACTAAACGTTTTGACTATTGTCTCTAAATACAAGCAATCTTGGTTAATTAATATAGAAAGAAGATTCGATGGCCTCACCCAGTAGTCTTGGACCGATCGAAGCCCATCTAACAGAACTTGGGAAGGAGGTAGCACCACTGGGCTTTGCTCTGGACCAAACCCAATCCGAACTTCATCATGTGAAGCTAGAACGGAATCGCCTCTGCAAGAAGTTCAAACTGATAGAAATTACTACTCGTGCGATGTTAGACGAACCTCCCTCAAATTCTCTCACCTTAGCACACCTTACACTTAGGTCCTATGCTGGTGTGATAAGGGGCTATGTAAGGAGACCGTAACTGCCTTGTGTAATCTTTTGTTTTAAATAAAAATTGGGATTTCATCTTATAATGATGTTTATGAATTTTTAAATGACCGGATAAATATAGTATGCATATTTTTTTATAAATTTTAGAAAAAGGATATTTTAAAAATGTTTATGTAATCCTTAAATAATTAAAAATGTGTAATGATTTTCAAAAAATGGTCTTCTACAATTATGTTCAGTACGAAATTTAGAGTCTAATAAGATCAACTTGATTTTTGATGAATAGTAAATTATGAATAGTGATTTTATGATTAGGATTAGTAATGTGTCCAAATGGATTAGTAATCTCACTTAAAGAAATTATTAATATAATCTAGGCACCTTGATTGAGTAATGTGATTCAATAAAATGGTTAAATAACAGTTTCATAAATTATTATTCAAGTATTATTTTTTTCAGGTGAATAGTGTTTTTAAATTAAAAATTTAATTAAAATTATTTAGAAAATTATTTTTATAAAATAGATTTCATTTTTGAACTCAGAGCGTCGATATTATGTTATGGTTATTTTTGGGGATTTTTCTGAAAAAATGAATTTTTGGTGAATAGTGTATCTATTTAAAAATTAAATTAAAAATATTTAAAAAATTATTTTTATAAAATGGAGTTCATTTTTGAAATCAGAGCATTGATATTTGGTTAAGGTGAAATTTTGGGATTTTTCTGAGAAAGTTGAATTTTCAGTGAATAGTAAAAATACAGTTTTAGGGTTTCGGTATGTTTAATGATCTCATAACTGTGTCATGATGATGTAATCAGATATTTTAAGGGATGGCCGGCCAAAGGTGATGGATTATTGTATTGGGGGCCCCATGTGGCCTAACTCCATGGGAAGTACCATGGGAGGGCCCATGCTTTTGAGAAAACCACTTTTGAGGTGTCCTTTGGCCATTAATGCTTTGTCCCCTCATTTTCCCTATAAATACCAAGAAATCCTCTCATACATTCGACTCCCCACTCTCCCCCAACGATTTTCTAGTCTCATTACCTCCCAAGTAGTCCTCCCAAGGTGCCCCCAAGACCTCAAGGTCCCAACCTTTGAGTTTTAAGAGTTGCATTTTAAGGTAAGGGATCCGACCTCTCTCTTTCATTTCAAGTAATCTCTTTTATGTCATTCCTTTTATGCTCTATGTTATTATGTTGGAGGATTTTTTTATACTCCTCTTACTGCCATTTTCATGTTCATATAATGAGAGATCTCCTCTTACTCTCATTATTTCGTTTTATGAAGTTTTAAGTGGCGCTGTTAGGCTGCGGAAATTTTTGTAACAGATTCTTTCTCCCTTCTCATTTTTCAAGATCTATTTTCATGTAAAGTATTTCAAGTTCCTTTTTGTTATGTTGGGGTATGATATCTAAATTTATCATACTGATCTTTTATGATCATATGATGAGAGACCCCATTTGATCTCTTCAATTCAGTATTTTGATGTTTTATGTGGCGCCGTTAGGCTGCCAAATTTTTAAGTGGTTCTTCACCCTTCTCGTTTTGAAGTTCTACTTTCATGTCAATTCTTTCAAGTTACTTTTTGTTATGTTGGGGTATGATCTCTATATCTATCATACTATACTCTTATGTTCATATGATGAGAGACCCCATTTGATCTCTTCAATTCAGTATTTTGAATTTTTAAGTGGCGCCGTTAGGCTGCCAAATTTTTAAGGGATTCTTTCACCCTTCTCATTTTTCAAGTTCAATTTTCATGTCAAGTCTTTCAAGTTCCTTTTTATTATGTTGGGGTATTATATCTATATCTATCATACTGATATCTTATGATAATATGATGAGGGACCCTATTTGATCTTGTCAAATCATTTTTTTATTAAAGTTAAGTGACGTCGTTAGGCTGCCGAATTTTCATAAGAGAAATCTTATTTTTGTCTCACTTCCATGTTTTTCATTTCATATGGTATATCATTCAAATTTTATTACCATGTTCTTATATCCTTCTTATTCTGTTCCCTTACTGTTTTATGGATCATTTATGATTGGGTGACCCATGTACCCTCTCTTTTCAATGTTTTCTAAAACCTTGGAACATAGCTGTTATGCTGTAGAATTTTCGTCTCAAAATTATTTTATGTTATAAAGTGAATACTCAAAGCTCTTATTTCTACAAGGGTATTCACATATATATCAAAATTTTCCATTTTAAATTCTGGGATTTACATACATGACACCCGCTTTCCCTTCTGTGGGTTTAAAGTGCCGTAAAGATCATGTCTTTAAAGCAGTTTTTAAAACGTTTTGATTATGAAATGAAACCCACTTATTTTATGCTATGTGGTTTATTTATGAAATTTTTGATGATGATATATGTGGCTCACATGATAATAAAGGAAAATTTAAGGGTGCGCCATGATAGCGCTCCAATGCATTGGGTAATGATGAAATCACTAGAGATTACAATTTTCACGATACCTTGGTGAATAACCTTGGTAATTTTCAAATGACACCTTGAGGATGGACCTTGGTGATATGTTCATGATTGTCTATGTCAAATTATTTAGCCACATCTTAAAGTTATGAAAAAATTTATTTTTATTATGATATGCCACACGATTGTTTTTATCATGCCTTAAAGTTCTTGTTCATGACATAGTTGATGTATCTCAAGTTCACATGTTAAATGTTTCCCTTGTTCCCCTTACTGGGCCTTCTGCTCACCCTTTCATTTGATGTATGTCCCCAGGTTATGAGATTCAGTAATGAACATAGGATGAACATGAGGAGAAGACTTTCAAGTGTTTAAGAAGAATGTTTTATTTTTTCATGTTTTAAGTTCCTGGTTTCCAAGACACTAAACCTTAAAGATCCTCAGTTTTGTATAATGTAATGAAATTTTATGTGATAAAAGGAGGGATGTTATAACGGTCTCACAGAAGGGGTATGTGATGGATGCAAGGAAAGAGAGATCTGTATGAATGGTGATTGGTGGATAATTCCTACATATGTCCCTATATATATAGGGAACCCCACTAAATACGGAGCATCATCTGGATGACCGAATGTCACCGAAATCATTGATTCATGAAAACTCCATAGACTCATGTCGGAATTTACATTTCCCAGAATAGAGTTTGTATCCCCAAAGATGTCACTACTAAGGAGGGAATTTTTTGAAACCCACCAAATGAGCATTATAAAATCCAAAAAGGTAAAAATAACTGAATGTGGGTATTATTTTCCTTGAAAAAAAATGAAGGAGAAGGTGTCCAAAACTCACTGATCTTGTGATCCTCCACAATACTTGTGATTGCGTGACCATCATTGGGTCCTGATAATGAACTAGGCCCTTGGACATGTCAAAATGGAAAAATATGTGTACTTCAGCTTGAATTTATGATTCATAAAGTCCTTATTAATTGTAAATATTCACATAATGGTGAAATTAACAATAGGGAGTCTCAGTAACTGAAAATTAGGTGATGCCCTTGAAGCGATACCAGACAAAGGCTTGCAAAGATGCATAGTGTCAGACCCCATTCTTTGACTCTAAACTGGATCCACACATGATACGACTCAAAAATAAGTAAAGAACTGGGGTCGTGAGGCATATAGATCCCCCACCCCAATAAGAAAAATTCAACACTACTACACGACCGTGATTCTCTGGAAAAGAGGGTTGGATTTTTTATGTCCTGGTGCATGAACACACCCAAGAAATAGAGTATATTTCTAGGTGTAGCTTATCTCAAAAACAAAAAATATTTCATCAGGTAATATGCCAGTGAAGAATTGGAGTTATCATTTTCCATGTATAAATCACTTTATGTGATCATTTATATATCAAGTGAAGGACTTCTAGAAATATATGCGACAGACTTATCCCACATCTTCCAAATCAAGAGACTCAAAATAAACCTACAGTAAATAAATCTACGACACTCATAATGTTAGGGATAAAATGAAGAGTAAATGTGATATAACTAAACAAAAACATGTTCACTAATCCTCATGCGCTTCACATTAGTCATTCAAAACATGTGAAAATATCAAGAAATGTCATCCATATCTCTTGATGCTCTTTCATCACGCTATTTGGATCAAATGAATTCATATGGGTATGTAATAGAAATCCACATATCCCCCCTAGGTGTCCCCCTTAGTCTCATGTATCCCTTTGGGATCTTACCTAATACTTTAAATGTCATTCAGATACATCGCCTGACTCATATAACGACACTCGATTATGTTATCCAAGTCTAATGGTTACAACTTTGACTGTAAAATAAACTCTCACGATACCCTCTAGGTGAGTAATTTGAGACTCGTGAAGCCATATTGAAATGTTTTCTAGGACATCCAACACACTCCAGGGATGTCAACCAAGATAAGGGACACCCTTTGAGATATGTCATACTGACTACCACGATACCATCCATGTGTGTTACCTAGCTCTTGCAATAATACAATGAAATTTAGGAAGGATCATGTGACACCCTTTGGGAATGTCAAATGGGTCATATGACATCATATAAAGAATAATTTCATGTCAGAAGGGCCTCATAGGGCTTGATAACATTGTCTGTCCTCAGTGCGTAAGCCCCAATCAATAGAGAAACCCAAATGTGTAAGCCCCAATAAACGAAACTACATTGATTTTTATTCCTGAAACATTCAGGATACATAGGATACCTATTCAAGGTTCTATCTCAATATTGATCATATTGGAAAACCCCAATGTGTAATCTCTGACAAAAGGAACTGTGATGACATTGATTCCTTCTACATTTTGGATACGTAGGCCACCACATCATGGTTTGAACTCTATATTGATCATCTAGGAAAACCCCTGTTTTTAGGCCCTGATAAAAGGGACTACAATGAAATTGATTCATTCCACATTAACGATACTTAGGCCACCTATTCAAGGTTTTAGATCCGTATTGATCATCCAAAAAAAATCCCAATATATAAGTCCCTTCTCTACAAGTAATGAAATTTATGAGATACCATCCCTTGTTTCTCACAAAAAGAATGGCTCAAGTGAGATTAAGGAGTTGAATTGGTCATGTCATCTACACCACAACACCCCATGTTACAATGGGAAATACAGTGTATAATCCCCAAACAATTGAACTATGTAAACTCTAATTTCTGTAAAAACTAGGATAAGTACGATTCCTTCATAATGTTAGATATCAAATATAAATCCACTTATATGTAAAACTTATTTCAACAACATTTAAACTATTGGGACCCAGTCATTCCCAGGGGATAATCACTCTACCACATCCATTAGCAGACTGAGAAATAAACTGAACTATGATGACTCTGATTCATGTAATAACACAGATACATTGGATTTCTTTTGAGTTTTGAGCTCTATAATAAATATTCTTAGGTAAATTCTAGCACATAAGTCTTGCATCATGAGCAATGAAAATGATCAATCCACCCCCTTATTTCTCACACCAAGTGTATCTAACATGGGCTTAGAAACCTCAAATAATCATGTCATATACACCATAAGACTGTATAATGAAAAAGTAATCCTAATTGTGTGAGACTTGGGAAATGATTTATGAAAACTCTGATTCTCACTATAACTAGGATATGTAGGAAGTCCCTCCTAGACTAGATCTTCAACCCCTTGTGTCCCAAATCACCCCTATAAGTCATCTCTACATGATGTTAAACTGAACTGGTTTGATGGACTATGTGGTTTTTTATTCCTTCTATAATAAGGATACGTAGGATGCCTCATAATTTCTCAATCCCCTCCTCAGAATATTAATCACCTTCTTCTATGGCAGTGCATTTTGAAGAACATATTTATAATTCTTCAATAGATAAAAAACCACCTATCATTGAAAAATGATGGAGAAACTTGGATATATATAGATGGATATAGTAAATAGACCATAGTCTCTTTAAAATGAAAGATAATTAACCAACAATCATTTTTTAGGGTATCCAGTCCCATATCAGATTTAGGAATAGACTCATGGAAAAACCATAAATCATTAAGAGAGTCCTAGAGTAGGAAATAGTTCCCTAAAAAATGGTGAGATGAGACCAATCTCACATCCCCTCGATCAATGAAAGTCTCCAAGAGTCATTGAGCTTTAAGACCTAAATGAAAACCTGCATTTGGAAATCAGGTCTCTACTATGCTCTGGATGAGGAAACCAATGAGAGTTTCTAGGGAAGACTAAAAAATGGAAAACCTACTGCAAGCGATTGAAAAAATTATTTAAAATCAACATCAATAAAACCGTTGTGATAAACCCATTCCATTTCTTTGAAAATTTGGAAGAAAATTGATGAAGAGGTGTAAGAGTACCAATAGATTCCACAAGGCCACATAAATAACCTACTCTAAGAAATCCTTTGAAATACAAGATGTTAAGGAAACAAATAAGGTTTCTAGATCCCACCCCCTTGATATATTAAGCAACTCTTTCACTAAATATTCTTGTCATTTAATAATTATTTGATTCTTATATGGAATTTTATAACTATGAAAAACCCCTTTATACAAAAAAACATGGAAAAGACATCAATCATAGGAAATTGAAATAATAGGTTTTGGATATATAACTTCTCCCATGAAAATATATTTTAAATAGTATTCTGATGTGGTCAAACCATATTGTATAGAAATTTATTCATGATCCATTGCATAAAAGATATAATTTATTATTGGGATTAGGTGTTGGATATGTTATCTTCTAGAGAATAGGTGACTAGAGATGTGAGTAGAAACATTTTACTAGAAGAGTGAATCAAATTTTTTTCAGATTTTACTTTCAACATTAATGTGATTCTCAACCATTTTTAAGACTTACTGGTGAATAGAGGTGAGAGATCATATGTTGACTCCCACAGATATAATTAAGGTGGAATGATACCCCTTCTTGTGAAAGGTTCAAAGAAGAAGTCTCACTAACATTGTATAGCACATTCATGTGGTAAATGCTAGTCTTGAGGGAGAATTTGCATCTCAAAAATCATGAAATACTCCTCCAATTTGATTATCCTCATGGTAGATAACTATTAGAAGGCTATAAAAATATCTCACAATATGAAATCACTTAGGAATAGGGAGTCAGTATTATATCATCTCACCAATTTCATAAATTTCTCTTGTAACTCCTTACTGATGAATTTCTTTTTTTACAGAGATGGGAATACGTCCAACATGTTCAAGGGTACAATGTGGTGATTATAGATGATTCATGGATGTTGAGACCAATTCATAACTCTAATTCACTAATCATCCTTATTGTGGTTCTGGGGGTAGTGGGTTACACCACATGGGATGTGGATTTGGAGGATTCATATCCCAAGGAACAGAGAATCTTTATCCACCATGGAAGGGGAATCTATTGAAAACATAAGGGGCAAGACTATTGAGTGGCTAAATATAGTTTTCACGATAGTTTTTTATATAAAACCAATAACGACAAATGATAATGAAAGGGTCCCAAATTTGGTATCATAAATTTCCCAAGGGATTACTATCCCAACCCTCCCATAGGGAGAAACCAAAGGATTGGATGTGGTTATAGTCTAGGTAATATCAGAATTTTTTATCAATATGGACTCATTTATCATTATCCTTGTGAGTTCAACACTGGTGGATGACCACATATTGGTCTCAGATTAGACCAAATACTCGACTGTCGAATATAATGCAATGAATACATTTGGAAAATAATGTTAGTGAACTTGAGATTTTTATATTTCTTCTACAACTATATTGACTTTAGTGTAGTTACATACATATCCCTCAATGTTGGTATCTTGAAAAGTAATAGGTCAAAGATAACACATGAAAATATTTCTCCAATGGGTGATATTTTTTATGTGATGACATATGTAAAATCGAAGAATTTCCCACAAGAATTATTATTAGAGAGACAATCCACTTTACCTTTTTATGGGACAGTAATAGTTATTAATGTTGATCCTCTAGTATATGGAATTAAGTACCTATCTTTATGGTCAACATATGTTTTCCTTAACTACCACTTGCATAGTGTATTCATTTATTTCAGTAATGATACGATAGGATTAAAAAAGACCAAGATTTCACTTTTCATAAATCTCAATCAACATAGATTATAGTGACATCAATTAGTATGGTTTTGGCTCATTCAAGGTATATCTAGATTGGGTTTTCAATGAGTGATCTGGTTCTTGATTATATGTTTATCCCCCCCATTTTCATTGATTTAGACTTGAAATATTTCTTATTTCAATTAAAAATGTAACAATGAGTGTGTAAAAGGATTCTAGTACTGATTTTTGGATCACAATAAGTGAAATTCATGGTCAAATAAAACTCCTCTAGTATGTTTTTTCAATAAGGGATTTGGCAAGAACTGTATATTCTATAATATGGTAAATTATATAATCACTTCCCTAGAGTTAACAAATTAACATTATTTAAATATTTATACTCTAGAATCCATGACCCAATTTTCTATAAACATTAATGTGGTAGTTAAAAAAGACTCACATATCATATCTGCGACCTCAAATAAGAAATATTTTACCATAGAAAGAAGTTCCCAAGTTGAATTTACTCTAAAAAACTTAACTAACCCCACCATGAATTTAATGGTGTTGAGCTATAACTAACTATTGTTGTAAAGCATACAAAATAGAAAACAAATATCATTGAAGAGGAAAATAATTATAGGATGTATTCCAATGAAAGTTAGAATGCATTAAAATCTTTCATTGAGGAATAATCTGTTATAATATTAATAATTTTACAATATGTGAATTAATTTGAGAAAGAAACAAATCAAATCTGAGAATAAATTGAACTTCCCTTGCTATAATAATTTCTCCCACATTTTAACCTATTTGTAGTGAGAGTGACTGTAGTTTATGGATGCTCCTCTATTGTTTTTTTTAAATGAATGAAAAACATATTCTCAATCACTCTTGATATTTTAATTATAATTTAACTCTGATCAATTCATATTACTATATGAAACTCTAGGTGGTAATTTCATGATGACATAAAACCCTTTGAATACTTAATGTGAATTAATTAATTAAACTGTGGTTCTTATACCCTTTATTTAAAAATACTTCCTTATCGGCATGGTTCATGGATAGGTATATGAAGAAATATCATCACCCTATAAAAGTTTTATTTCATTTAGATGATTCCCACATATGAATGGATCAAGGATGGGTATAGAGAAAAATACTATCTATATAAACTTTGTTTCGTCAATTTGTATTATGTCTGCATGTGTAAGTCTCACAAATGGATATAGGTAAAAATACCATCATCGCACACCAGGGTTGGTCCACTTTGATGTGGAATGATGACTCAATGTGATGAGAATAATGATGAAGATATTTGGGATGATAATTCCAATGTTAAAGGGGGTTTGAGTACCTTGAAATTACTTTTTGAATAAATTTTTTGAAATATTTTAACCAATTTTTCTAGATCAATAGAGTGCCCAAACATTTTTCCTAGGACAAGAAATACATTGACCATAGATTTACTTCTGATGGGACTATATGGTGGACCTTAAGATCCATTTTTTTATCACCATAAATATTTCCCAAGACATATATTTTTGAATAATAGTGTGAATGGACTCATATTTTTATTATATATTATTTTATATGTTTTCAAAAATGTTTTACCTAGTGTACCAGTGTAGACACCGAGGTGGGAGGGGTGGATCAGTGTTTGACTACTTTATATAAATTATAAAATTCATCCATGATTATTTTATACAATTTTGTATTCAAACTCTATTTATAGTTAGTGAAATTAGATACTTTTCATCTTCTACCATGAAACTATCTATGAGATGCAAGTAATGAAAATAAAAGGCACATGCTATTTTTACAAGGTTTGGTACAAAGAAACACTCTTTACCTGAAGTTGCAATTCACCTAAATCAATTATTCTATACTATAATAATTAAAAATTACAATGGGTTTGGTGATTCCATTTATATCTCCACATTTTGTTCATATAGTTTCACTGTGATATCTTTGCATACCTGGTGCATGAGATGTTCTATGGAGTCCCACCGTATAAATGAAATTTTCCTTTGACGTTATTCATAAAAACTATATCAGAAATAGAAAATAAGATCCTTATATATATATATAAATAATACTATTCAACTCATATTATAGTATCTAAATGAATTATGTTCTTTAGTAATTTTATGTTTAGTTTAGTCTATACTCAACTTCACTCTCAAGTCTTCAAAAAAACATTTTTGTTGGCTTCTCACACATTCTTACACAAACTCAACTTCAATATACAATATATATAAGATATTTTAATATTATTTAATTATTCTTCTTAGTTTCTACAACATGAATTTATTTCCCCTTTACTTTCATCTAGATATCTTGGATGCATGGTTTCAGCTACAACTCTGCGTTTCACAACATTGTAGCACTTGTGACTACATATTCAATTACTATTTTCCCTCCTCGATCTTATCAATTTCTAACATGCGTGAGTGGTTTCATTAAAATTATTATTTTATATTCAATATTCATTAGTTTAATAACTTAAAAAATATTCAATTCCAACCATATAAGATATATTATCAACTACTAACATTAATTTTCATGATTTCTCATGCACATCAGTTTTCAACTAAAATGAAATTCCATAAATTCCCCCTTTTAATTATTATATTTTTTAAACTTATCACAAAATATCTCTACAAGATTTTTAAAGTGAGAATAGTTTCTTCTAAATTTCCTTATATCAATTTTTTTTGGTAAAACCAAATATTATCTTCCGAAATGTGAGGTTTCATGGTTCATCATCTACATTTTCCTTAAAAATTTATTAATTAATTTTCATAATCAAAGAATATAATTAGTAGATATAATCCTTGTATATTTCCAAAAATATTCTTGGATAATGGAATCTTAAATAATCTTAGTGTTTAAAACTCAAAAGTATATATTTAGAATCATTATATTTATTTTCAGTATAATTAATGAATTTTGGAAAAACCTCATTTCATTTTTATTTAATCTTCACATTCCATGTGTAATTATTAGATTCAATAAATCTTCTTATTCTTGGACAACACCCCATTCATAGAGTTTATTATGTTAATTCCATGATCAAATAGCTCTTACATAATCCCATATAATTTCAAATTCATTATATTAATATTATGGAATCTAAATTTTTCATCTTGAATAATATTGAAATTTTTCTATGTGTTGATGTATTAATTTAGGGACCTCAAAGTCTTACATTAAAAATTACTTATCATGTAGATTTATATTCTACTATAGGTGCCTCATTTTAATTCATCATTTTTGTAAAAATTTCCCTAAGTTTAAAATCTTTACTCTCAACCAAATATTTAAACTAAGAACTATAAAGACTTGTTCTTAGTAGAAGTATCCTTATGATCATTCTTTAATCAATTTTTATGACACTTTAAAGCTTTAAAGTGTGTATTTATGTCATGTAATAAATATTTATGATCGAAAATGAATTTTTATAAACATAATTTAATAATTAAATAGAAATACTTACAATTACCTTACTATTTTATGCTTAGTGCCTAGATTATTTTGTTTGGTTCCAATGCCGTAAAATCATAGTAGTAAACACCTTGTGTTCAAAAATTAGAATTTTTTTGTGAACTAAAAATTGATTACATTTTCATACAGCTTCAAATGGAATTGGTCTTACTTTAGGGATTCTCCAAACTTCTTTAAATCACCTCAAAACTTCTTCTAATGATCGTTATAATTATAAAAATTATTTCACCCCCTTCAAATTAATTTATAAGGTGTTATAGAATATTGATACTAAAAAATCATATTTCCATGAAAAAAAATCATCTCAATTAGGGGTCTTATTCAGTAAATCTTGATACATCTCTATTAACTTCTTCCTTCATCCATTACTATTTAAACACTATCAAAATAATAAACAAAATTATTTGTACTCCTTAAAAGTATTCTTCAACTATATGTTCCAAGGAATCTATCCAACCAATAATTCAAAGAACCTTTTATGGTAGGAAATCCACATACATGGGTTAATTCTTAAATATTCATCTAATACCTCATCTTTTAATTATCACATTTTCAGACCAATTTGACAAAAAATATAATAAAAAACTACATTTGGTAACTTTAATCTCTCACTTTGTGTTTTTTTTTAATTCTAAAAAAGATCAAATATACATCAGTGGATGTGATATGTCTATCCCTTTGATTTTTCTCTACCTAATTGAAAATAAATGAAATGGGTAGGATAGTAACCCCATTTTAATATAGTGTCTTCATCCATCAACATGCACTCCATATTTGTTGTCTGATATCACTTGATATTAATACTACTTAAAATACCAATTTTGATTCCAATTTATACTAATTTAAATATATGGGGAGATATCCTTCAAATTATTCTCCCATTTTAGATACCATCACGGGGACATTATATATGAATCACTACTTGTAATTTTCATTTGTGTATAAGATTTTAAAAAAAGTTTAACAAAGTATGATGTCATGTGGAATCATATATTCCATAGTTGTGTGTCATTAATCAAAAAACTCAATGTCCACTTGGAAAAATACAGTGTAGAACAATTGATTGATTGATTTAGTAATCAAATTTTTCTATAATTAAAAAATTATGTGATACTAGTAGATTCTAATATCATTATTTCATAGAAAAGTGGATGATTCAATAGATTTTAATTAATGTTTTGTAATCATCTATTCATTATCACAAAACATATTGTAAAGTTAACATGAAAGTAAATTACTTCCCCTTTTTATGGTAAAACCCCCTGATAAATATAATAATTTGTTATTTTAGAATAGAGATTAGATTGAGTGTCATAGCTCAAACATCATCACATGCTAGGTCTTTTTAGATACAAAAATTTAAGAATATAAGAAATATCTAGAAACTTTCACTTATTTAGTTTTCCCCCATCAAGGGAATAATCTATATATTTCATAATATTTATAGCTACCATTTAAGAAACAAAAAATATGTATGATATAATGGTGGATCTAGGAAAAAATACTCTAAATGAGTATTAGAGTTGAGACATGTTCCTCACACTATAAAATCCTATGGTTATAAGTTTGAAATTTCTAAACTGTTTCTTGATTTCTTCACTCTTTACATTCTAGATTTTATTACATTGGGGCAGTGTGGTCTTCTTCAACTTTTTTTTCTTAACTAGAATAGTATTATTTACTTGAGAAACTAGTGTAGATTAATTCTTTTTATGTTTACCTAATCTTCTAGTCTACTCTAACTGATCATTCAAAATAACTAGAAATTATTTCTTTATTATTGGACCCTCTTTAATGGTGTAGTTTTATTATTTGTTTCAAAATGTTTTGAAATTTAAACCACCAGTACATTTCCTTTATAAATAACCTTCTTTTTTACCAAGTGGAACTACCATGCTCTTATTTTGAGAATGTCTAGGAATGCTTCACCTTCTACACACACATTCACCATCCTTTACCTTATCATTTTTCGGTAGTGATTCATACTCTCCACAAAGAGGTTAAATAACCATAAAAATTAAACTATATATTTCTTGAATTAGTTCCATTTTTTTCAAATTTCACATATACTTATTGAGTATTTTGTTCATTTGAAAATATTATATGGTGTGGACTCTCTTTGCACAACAGAAGCAATTATTTCCTTTAGGTTTAGCCTCATGGTTTCCATTATATTTTTCAATATTGGGTAAATTCTATTTTAATTTTATTTAATAGAATATAGAAAAACATTTCTTATTAATATGATTCTTTTTAGGTAACATTTGATAACTATTAGTGTTGTACAAACATTCACCAGATGTATGACCATCTATGCTGCACATTTCATTGATGTTTCTCACTGTTTCAAATGTATTCCATATAGACAGATTTTACTTCATTTGTTTTGTCTTCTTCACTAAAATAGGTTATCTCCTTTCATCAATATTTTTACCTGGTAATTTAGGATTCACGTGGTTTACAAATACTGATATAATATTCCAAAAAATAAAATGACTTATTCATAAAGTTCCTACATCTCCAACACCTTCTAATTTATCAATAGTTATTTAGGTTAGGTGTAGTATTACTATATCTATTTACATGGAGATTTTGGGCTATAACCCTTACCATATGTGTTCATTTTGGGTATCTATCTTTGTTAGGGAGTTTCCACATTTTCCTTGAAATAATTATTGTTATACCATTATTTTTTCTCTTCCACATATGTATATATTTTTTCCATTTTTCCAAAATTTGTTAAAATTCATGGATTTTTTACATCTCTATCGGATCTCAAGATTTATTTTCAACTATTGTGAGCCTTATTTGATATAGGAATCACCTCAAAATATTTATTGGAAACACATTTCTTATACATAGGTTGGGAAATTCTATATTTTACTTATTCCAAATATTTCGATTGAACTTTTACCTCCAAAAAAATCAGGTTGAGTTTTTTCTTTTCATCTCCCTTTGACCTCAACCTAACTTCTCAATCACACATCAACTTCTAAATTTGATCCTCATATATTTTCCTTATCTATAACAAATAACAATCCAACTCATTTACCCTTTTCTATTTACCTCCAAGCTTGGTAGTCTTGGCATCCATGGAGACTTTGTGGATCTTCATCAAATCATAAACTACATCATTACAAAAAATTCGTAAAATCTTCATTACCACTTTCATATCATTGAAATTATTCATTAACTGTAGATATTATTTTATTGAAAAGTAGTTTGTATTATTCTTTGTCTTTTACTTTCTTTGTGAGAGTGTAATAAGAGCTCATATTTCTTTCCAATACATCTTCAACTATATCAACCTATTATTATAGTCGCGACATTTTGTTCTAAAGTCCCATGATAAATATGAATATATATATCACTACATTAATTGGTACATTCATTAAATTTCCCTCAACCTCATGGTAGAGGATTTCACTCATTTTAATGTAATTATTACCACACCTTGAGCTACATTCACTGGTGGAATAAAAATAAACATATTTATAAATAATATCCTTACCATTAAAAAAATTATTAGTTGATTATGTTTCCTATTTCTTGTTTTTGATCTTTATTTTCTTTAACTCTCTATTCTTTCTATTTTGTAGTGTCTTAGCCAAAAAATAAAATTTGAAACTGAAAAGGATGGAGAATGGTTCTTCTATCTATGGATCTTCATTAAACATATGAAATCTACACTTCATATATATATATATAACATATAGACAAAATAAGAGAAAATTTTTTAGATCTTATCAGGGGGATCCATGTACCTCTGATTTAATTGAAATAATCGAAAATACCCAACCAGAGGGAACATACATTTTGATACCACATTTTAATCCCACTAGACTGATGTAGAAACCAGATATTGACTGAATCAGTTACTGAATAATTTTTCACACTTTTAATTTATTCATGGATTATTTTACCCCATTTTTAATTCAACCACTATTTCTAGTTTGTGTGTCAATATATTTTTCTTGCTCTACCCAAAACCTACCTACCACATGCATGCATGTAAACAAAATCATGTGGTTTTTTATATGGTTTGATATATTGACATACTCCTTTACTTGATTGGTTGTTTTCCTTTATCAATGATTCACCATAAGAATCAACCACAGAAAATAATGAGTTTGGTTATTCCTGATACTACAACTATCTATGTATCATAGGAATTTATTTTTACTATGTCCCACATTAATTCCATCTATAGCTTCACATTGAATTCATAGAGACTAAATTTGACCTCCTTCAATATTCTGAGTTTCACATGTTCTATAGAGTCCCAAAATATAAATGCAAGTTTTCCGTTAGAGTTATTCTTAAAAATTAGAGTAGCACCTCAACATAGGATGATTATGTATCTATAAATTTGATCTACTTAAACTCAGAGTGAAGTCATTAAATGTCTTTAATTCTTCAACTCGGTCTTTACTCAACTCAACTATTAGATCTTCTACAAAGCTTAATTTTTGGTTTCCCACACATATTCCCTCAAACTCGTCTTTGATGTAATATATATATATAAATAAAAAAGTGTATTAACCTATCCATATTATTCAATACAATATTAGGTGGGTTCCACTTTCTCTATTCACCTACAATTCATGCATGCAATATTTGGGGTCCATCTCAAGGATTATTAACACACAAGTAGTAGCATCTAATTGTTCTTTATCTATTTCATCTTCCTTGATCTAATTAATTTAACTAATACAAGAGTCGATGTATTAAATGTATTTATTAATTTTAAATATCTACAAATATAATTCCTCAAAAATTAAATTCCACTTAAAAGGTTATATTATCAAATTCACAATGTTGTCATCACAATTTTTCTAAACATCAGTTTTCAAATCAAATAAAATTCCTTAGATACCCTAAATTACATCATATCATTCTTGAAACTCAACTTAAATGAAATCCGTGAGATATTTACAGTAGGAATGTATTCTACATAATCTAATTCTTTCATATTCTTCATTTCTCCACTAAATAATTTATTCAAACAAAACATTACATCCGAATCTGCCTCTCTTTATCAAAATCATCCCCCACAATATCCAATTTTCAAATATTTTGGGTACATAAAAATATAAAAAAAACATATATAGTGTGAAATTCCTATTTATTTTCTAGATTATTGAATCTAATATCTTAAGTCTTAGGATAATTCCCATACTTTAACCTCATATCGATGCACTTGTGTGCCTAAGCCATTTTATTACTTTTATGCTAATTGAAAATGGTTGTTTGAAAAAATTTCAATGATTTTACAACATAAACATATTTAGATAAGAATAATTTAGTTTAAAAGAAAGGGATTTGGAGATGTTTCATAACTAGGTGGTTTAGATAGAAATTGGAGGCATGTGGACTCTTTTTCCATGGTACACGCTACTATTAAGTCACCTAAGCCGAGAACCCAAACCCCGTAGGATAGAAGGAACATGGATTATCAAGACAGAGCCTCACACATGGTCTCCGCATGGTTTTTCAAACCATGTTGGATATCTATAAAACCGTGTGGGTCAAGAAATTTTAAAGGTAGAGGCTTGTTTCATGGTTTATGCATGGTTAGCAATGTTGTGCAAAACATCTAAGTTCACCCTGAACCACCTCATTTGTGGACAGAACTATAAACATAGTTTTCACATGGTTTACATAACCATTCACTACAACCATGTGAGAGTCACTAGGACCCACCTACTTTCTATCTACCCCTCCAACCCATCATTTGACCCATAATTTGGACCCATAACCACCACATGATAGTGGGGGAGGACTAATTAATGGTGGGAAACTCTTTCGAATTGGGGGAATCAACTAGAGGATACATCTTGGCTGAATTAGAGCTTGAAACTGATTATAGGCATTTTTGAGGATCTGTTGTGTGGTCGCTTGGTGGTTTTTTCTTCTTCCTTCATGGTTGTAATGAACATGTTAGGTATCAAAAGCTTGTTTTTCATCATTTAATTAGTGAGTGTCTAATTACCATCATGTGTTGGGGCTGTGGAAAATGTTGGATTACCAATGATTAATTCTCTTATTGTGTTTGTTTTGTTTCACTTTCTTCTCATTAATTACCCCATAACGTCGTTATTTTCTATACTAGAGGTTTCATATCAGAATAAGGATAGACATTCTAAGGATTCCTTAGGGGAATTGTAATGAGTCATCCCATGACCATTGGGAATGTTAGTCTCCTCCAAGTGATTATTTTCATATAATTAATAAAACTCAATTATCAGACCAAGAAGTTGATTTTTATTACCCGGTCAGAACTCACAAGACCAAAGGGATTCTAAAAATCCTAAACCGAAAGAGATGCATTATTATGAACGAAACACCATGATTGGGAAATAATTTTTTTATGACCACATAAAAATCCATATCCCCTACGCACTCTTTTCTCATCAATCATTAAAAACCAGTTATCCACATTTTTTGTCTTTAAGGTAAATCATTAAATAATTTTAAGGATAAATTACTCAATAATTAGTGTACCCATTTCTAACCCCAAACATAAACTCTAAAATTTAGTAACCATAAATTAATTCATTGCAAATCTAAAAAATAGGACACATTAACTCTCCTTGTGGATTGATCCCATACTTACGCTACACTAGTAGTAAGAGTGGGGAATTAAATTTGGGCCACTGAAAGTAACATTTCAGCTAGAACGACACCAAATTATGGTGTTGTTCCAAATGAGATAAGTTAAAAGTGGTTTTTAAATTGATTTTTTACCAATTAACTATAAATAGAAATCAAAAAATTATAAAAATTTTTGTTCTTAATCCCATTTCTGTTTTGGATTTTTTTTGGTTTTTCCCTTTTACTCATGGTGTGTTGTTCGGCATTGGGCAGTTTAACAAGTGTATGAGTGTCAAGATCCCTCATTCAAAGATCCTCAAGTCATCCAAAATACATCATCTTGACCCAAGAAATTAAATGAACATTATCTAGGAGATATCGAAATCTTATGTGAAAGAACAACCAAAATTCCCTCATGGGGAATTTGGAAGAAGATGAACCAGCTATTTTCCAAGGAGTTCGACAACAATTTATGATTGATGGAAACCATAACCAATAGCTTACTAATGAGGTAGAGTAGAACCAGCATACCTATCCAATTTTATATAGTATGTTACATGGAAATAGCAGCCACAACAGGTTTAATTTGTGTCAGGATATGGGCCATAGTAGCTACAGAAATACATTACCCAAGAACCACATTCCTACTTACCTCCAAATCAAAAGCAGTATATTCTGTAGGAGTGGAAGTTTCTACCCCAACTCCCTCAAGAACAAAGGTCTCCAATCTATAACCTTATGGAGTATAGGTTTCCATAAATTAATGGAGGTGAAATAGGTATTTTCAGACCACCAGTGAAAGTCCCTCAATTTGAGATTAAGTCAGAAATCATACAACTTATCGATGATACGGTGCAGTTTAGGGGTTTACTAGGTGAAGACCCCATTTCTCATCTCTATAATTTTCTTAAGATATGTGACATGTTACATTATCACGGAGTGTCTGAGGATTCCATTAGCCTCTATATATTTCCATTATCATTAAGGGATAAATAAATGAAATGGATTAAGGGATTGAATTAGCATTTCATCCACACTTGGGAGGAATTGTCCCATGCATTTTTGTCCAAGTATTTTCATCCATCCTAGATGGAGACATTGCAAAATGATACTCACAACTTCCACAAGCATGAGTCAGAGTCACTATATGAATCATCGGAGTGGTTCAAGGAAATGTTGAGGAAATTCCCTCAACACGGAGTTATGTTATGGATTCAAGTCCAAACACTTTATGGGGGTCTTACTATGAACACAGAATTAGTGGTGGACACGACTACTGGAGGAATGGTTATGAGGAAATCTCCTAATGAGATTTTTTATCAATTAGAAGATATGTCAGCGGATATATTTCAATGAAATTTTGAGTAGAAAACATTGAATAGTGGAAGGCATAATATTGATTCCACTATGATACTTTATACACAAATCAATGAAGTGTCAAAGAAAATTTATGATTTAAATATAAAAACCACATCATAAGTACAAGCGTTTAATCATCCAACATGCAGTGAATGTGGTGACAACCATTTCATGGGAGAAAGTATGGGGTCGTGTTTTGGTCCCTAAATAAGTGATTTAAACTATATTTATTATAACCATGGGACAAAAATACAACCTCAGTACCAAAACCCATCTTGGAAAGATAATACAGACACAAGCTAGGGATATCCACAAAAAAATCCTCATCTTCATCCCCAAGGAACAACCTGCTATGGTAAGTAGTAGTGGAATCAAAATACGTACCTAATTAAATAATAGGTAAAACAGTATCAGTAGGGATCTTACCAGTAGTAATGGTATCAAAACCCTTTTTCAAGGAATCTATTGAGGCAACCACAACTTTAACAAGTTGTACAAAAACAACCTCAATAGGAGACACCCTCATGGCTAAAAGAAATGATGTCTAAATTCATTACAATATATAAGATGATATTTTAAAATCAAGAGGAATCCATTATTATCCTTGAGAAAGATATTTGATATCTTTCAAATCAAATCACTTCCAGGAAACCCAATATGCTACCGGGTAAGATCGAGAAAAACCCAAAAGAGGAGGCTAATGCTGCCATATTAAGGAGTGGGAAAGAACTTACTCAACAAGTGACTACAATGAAATGAGAAACTAATAATAATGATAAATACACACCCTATTTGGATAGAGAAAATGAAGTCGAGCAGCCTTCTTCATCACAAGATTTGTAATGAGAGAAGGAGGCTACACATGAAAAGTGAAAAGATGTGGTAAAACCCCATGAACCCACCTTACCATTCTCAAAATGCATGAAGTAGAGGAAATTAGACCAGTAATTTTAAAGATTCATTAATGTGTTTAGGAAACTTCACATCAGCATTACCTTTGCATAAGCATTGACTCAAATGCCAACATATACTATGTTCATGAATGAAAAACTCTCAAACAAAAGGAAGATGGAGGATTTTGGGACAATTCCTCTCACTAATGAATGCCCAATAGTGGTTCAACACTCTCTTCCTCAAAAACATCAAGATCCTAGAATTTTTACTATCCCTTGCACAACTGGATCTTGTATGTTTGGAAAAGATCTTTGTGAATTATGGGCTAGTGTCAAACTAATTCCATTTGATGTTTTTTAAGAATCTAAGACTGAAAGATTTAAAACCAACCCATGTGGAATTGTAACTAGCTGATCAATCCATTAAATATCCTAAGGGTATACTTGAGGATGTTATACTCAAACTAGAAATGTTTATTATATCAGATGATATTATCATACTCGATATGGAGGAAGATTAAAAATCACCAATGATTTTGGGAGGACCCTTTTTGGCTATGAGAAAAGTGTTTATAGAAGTTCAACTAGGAAAATTGATTATTCTACTAGGGGATGAAAATGTATCTTAAAATGTCCTCAAAGATGTAATGAAATCATTCATGGATAATGAGGGATATTATTCCTTTTTTATAGTTGTAGATTATTGTCTCCACATAGAATGCGATATGGGATGTTGCTCCAATTCAGTTTAACAGGTTTCAACAGATATCTTGGATCAACATAACCAAAATAGTTCAAGTTTATTTCAGTCATAAGAGGTAATTATTGGTATACAGTGGTGGTTACAAATATTATAGAGTGGGCGGAGGTAGAACCAATTGTTCCCTCAGTTCATAAATCACCACATTTTGAATTAAAACATCTCCCATCGTCTTTAAAATATGTATACATGGGGGACAAGCATACACTACTGATAATTCTCAATGCATTGCTCATGAAATATCCAGATGATGCACTTTTATAAGTTCTAAGAAGAAGGAAACATGTTATTGGTTGGATGGTTGATGATCATAAGCGAATCAATCGAATCATTTTCACAAACAATGTGCTACCTGAGGAAGGATCCAAGACCTCTAGACAACCACAATGATGGTAAAATCCTACAATAAATGATGGTGTTAAGAATGAAGTGATCAAGATTTTGAATATCAGTATTGTATACCCAATTTCTGAAAGTCCATAGGTGAGTCCCTTGAATGTAGTGCCGAGGCGGGGGACCACTATGGTTTTGAATGAAAAGAATGAGCTTATCCTGAAAAGAATAGTTATGGGATGGAGGGGTTTTGAGGATTACGGAATTGTCAACAATGCGACACGAAAAGGTCACTTTCTGATTCCGATCGTGGATCTAATTTTGTAGCACTTGGTGGGAAATGAGTTCTATTTCTTTTTAGGTGGTTCCTCAAGGAATATACATATTTAAATTTCCCTAGAAGATCATAAGAAAATTAACTTCATGTTCCCTTATGGAACATTTTTATATCATTTTATGTCTTTTGGAAGATGAATTTCTTCATCCACATTCCAACCGTGTATGTTGGATATATTCTATGACATGGTGGAGAAAATTCTAGAAGTTTTGATGGATTATTTCTTAGTCTATTGAAAGTCATTCAACAAATGTTTAAAAAATTTAGAATTAGTATTGGAGTGGTTCCAACACACAAATCATATCTTGAATTTGGAAAAATGACAATTCATGGTGTAAAATAGAATTTTCTTAGGCCAAAAAATCTCCACAAAAGGAATTGAAGTATATCTAAACGGAACTATCATGGGTGCTGTAAAATGAAGTGTTATTTTTGGGTCCTTAGGTGTAGAAGAGTGGCTGAACAAGGTCATCTCTCAAAGGAGGATGTAAATTTGAAAACTTTTTAAAGGTATTTTAAAAATATCATAAAAGGGAATACTAACACTACTAGAAAGGATTGGGGGATTGTTTACCATTCATAAAACTATAATAATTTTTATGTAAGTTGATTTTATAATTTTTTTTTTTTGAAATGATGTTTGATTAAAAGGGCAAAACAAGAAGACGTTTTTTAGAAAATATTTTAAAAGGCGTAATCGATCTAAATATACCTCTTCACTCAATTATTTATCAATACAATTTGAATCAATATCCACTAAATTAGTCTCCCTTAATTTTTTAACCCCTAAACCCTACGATAATTAACCTAACCACCATGATGAAATTAATTAAACCTTATGGGAGCTTTGAAATATGCAATCACGACACCCTACTTTGATTAATTTTCTAAATCTAGCTTATGGTCAGTGGTAAATTAAAGACCATATCTATTCTAGAAGTTGAGGATGAATTTATCTTTGGGTTAACATTTGAACTCTATAAATTTATCCTTCATGGTCTTTTTTTTACCAATTAAGTTTGCGCTCTTATAATTTACACAAATTCTCAACCTCACTTATTTTTTGTGTTAATTGGTCAATTGCTAACTTAGTTTCTTATAATTGAAAAACTCAATTAATAGATCATATTATTTTAATTAAAGTATCTCATTAATTCAAAATAAATTAATGAAGAAGGTTAGAGGTAGGTCTATTACTAAAAATAACTGTGCTTCCATTGGTGGTGTAGTCATCAAAGAAACGTTTTGCATGTGGAAAGGTTTTGAAAAGGTATAACCCAATATCATTTCTACTCTTAAATTTCAGAGCAAATAGAAATAATAATGAAGAATATAAATGATCAAAACACAAGAAAACATAATAAAATGAAGAATAACTAAGGATTTTATTACACAAATAGAAGTATTACTACTCGAAGAAGAAGAAGAAGGCTTCATCGAATATATCTTTTCTTTAAGAGATACCCTTATTGAAATGGTTGGATAATTGTATTGGATCCACTTATCCTCTTCCATACAAATTATAATGTACATACCAACCCCTCCAAATAAGAAAAACACTAATTTATAAATTTTAAGGTAGGCTAGGTTTAATGTAGCTTCAAGTGTGAACGGGGAATCTCAGCCAAATATTTTAATCCAACTTTCACCAACCATTATTCCTCCAAAACGTGTGAAAAAGATCTCCTTCCAAAAAAATGATTTATGAAAAAATTATTCCTCGATCTCCTCTCAAAATGTGGGTTCAATCCATTCACTGATGAAGATGTTATGGCCTAAATACATAACCAATGTCCAATCTAGAAAGTCTTTACCAAATTTGGTTTCATGGCCCATTTTCACCTACCAAATGAATTATTTAACTTATATTTCATGAATAAAAGTTGTATAAATGTATGTTAGGAACACATTTAATAAAAATAACTTCAAAATATTCAAATAAAATTATTTATGATCTAAATACTATAATTAATTTTTAAAGTAAAAAATTGGAATTTTCATCAAATTTCCAAATGAATGATTTAATCCCAAATATTCCACAAATGAAAATATTTAACACAATGTGAGGAAACTATATTAATTATTATAAATAAAAAATTCGATAATATTGTGTTTTATCAAATACCCCACAATTACCCTTTTGAACTCATGGGAAAAACCTCATATCATGTATTCTGAAAAATTTAGACAAGTAAACATTAATATCAAACCAAAGCAAATTATAAAACACATATCCTTGAGATAAAATAATTCAAAAATGAAAAAAAGAAATAATGGCCCATAAAAACCCATTATTTAATGTTCTCCATTTATATCATTCAATATATTTCAACTTTATTTAACCTCCCACACACAAAACACTTACCTGACTTGAATTATCTCTTATCACACCAATGTGAATTTTTACAAAATGTCATTCTCATCCGAACTCATACAAGTGTAACCATATGCTTGATAAATTCCTACATAAAAAGATGATGTGATCCAAGACATATTTTTATCATGAGGACTTTTCAGGGTTATTCAGTGGATTTTGGTTGTAGGATTTATATTTAAAACATTCTGAGGCTAAATGAGGGGGGCTTGGCTCTTTTTGAAGAAAGATTATATTAATCCAATTTTCACCAAAATATGTTCTCCTCCTCAATCCCCTTAGCATAAATTCATGTTCATCATCATGTAGAATAATGTAATGTGCACACCATTCAACATTTAAATAGAAAAAATGTTAATCTTATCAAACATGATTTTCTTGAAAGCTTCAGAAAGCTACAAATTTATTCTTCAATTAGAAGCTCCAGAAAGGCACAACTTCACATATCATGAATGATCCAGAAAAGGGACAACTTCCAACATAATGATTTTTTTTAGTAGAAAACACATCTCTTCAGAATTATATTTTCCACCCAAAGTATCAAAATATGTGGTAGCACAACACAAGACAACTTCCCCCACAGTTAAGTTCAACTAGATTATGAAATTTCACATCAAGAGTTGGTTGGATAGGAAATATTGGATTGAAATGTGGCTATCCTAATAAGTTGTTCATGGATTATAAGGTCTACAAGGACTTAATGTTCATGGTATGCCAATATAAAAAAGATTTTTATGAAATAAGGGCTTTAATACCAAGAAATTTCTCAATCATTAAAGGAACAAGTACTTCAAACCATCATGTTTTGATAGGAATAAATCAAATTCTGGTTAAATCCAGCATGGTTTGGTTCTCTGAATAAGTGAGGTAAATGTAATGAATATTAAAATAATGCTTATAAATCCTCACAAGAATGTGATTTAAAATAAAAAGATAGTGACATGTGGCATAGGATTAAAAATTGAGAGTACTTTTCATGAAATTACTAAATATTCGAACTTGAAACAAAGTCATTTTCAGTATTCATTTAAGCTTAGTTTCATGGGATAAATTGTTTCATTTATTGAAATGGATTTCAAAATGGCGAGGAGAATAATTTCATCTAAAAATTTCAAAAAACAGAAAAAATTTAATCAATAAACACAGGAAATTGGAAAAACACAATATGTTTTTTGAAAACCATTGAAAAATCGGAAAACATTTGAAATTACTAAACTAAAAGGTTCCCTCCCACACACTTAAAATAATGCATTGTCCTCAATGTGAACCCATGAGATGATATGTTCACATGAAATTAATAATTTTAAATAGTAAAAATAATATAATAGTGAAAGGGTTAGGAATAGATTGATATGATCAAGTGATGATGGGGTCATGCAGTGTGATAAAATACACTACATTAGTAGAAATTCCCTCAATGTATTTCTTCAAATATTTCCCATTGACTATTAATCATCTTCCATTTTCCTCTTCTATTATTTCCACTACACCATAAGGAAACAAAATAGATACAATTTAAGGACCAAACCATATGTAATGCAACTTAACAGGCATTAGCTTCAGTCGTGAACTATAGAGTAGAACTTTCTCTCCAACATGAAATTACCTTTGTTGGATCATTCTGTCCTGAGCTGCTTTTGATCTTTCCTTATAGAGCCTTAATTTCCCATATGATGACAATCAAATCTTTTCAAGATCCTGAATTTGTAGCTATCTTTGGATTCTATCTTGGGCCAAATTCATGTTTCATTTCTTTATAGCCCAATAATCCCAATGCTCAACTTCCACAGGGAGATGACATGCTTTCCCAAAAAAAAATCCAAAAATGGGTACAAACCAATATGGGCCATGTATGTTGTCCCATAAGCTCAAATGCATCATCCAAGAGCATTCTCTAATCCTTCATATTTTTCAGCACGTTTTTCTCCAGAAAAAATTTTAACTGAGTATTTGAAACCTTAACCTAGACATTTGTTTGGGGTGGTATGGTGTTGAGGTTTTGTGTGTCACCCCATTCTTATGAAGGAGGATATCCAAATTTTTATTGCAAAATTTTGTCCCTTGGTCACTGATTATGGCCTTTGATACTCCAAACATGCAAAAAAACTATGCTTTGACTAAGTCCACAACAACATGAGAATAATAATTCCTAGTGGCCTTAGCCTCCACCCATTTGTTCACATAATCAGTGACAACCAAAATATACAAGAAACCAAATGATCTAGGAAAAGGACCATTACAATCAATTCCACATACATCAAAACTCTCACAGAATAATATGGGTTGTTGGGACCTCTCGTGTCTCCTAGAAATATTACATGTGTGTTGGCAATGTGATAACAACTTGAAAAACACTTGATCATTATGGAATAAACTAGGACAATACAATATAGAGTCCATAACATTCCTAGATATCTATTGGGGTCCAAAGTGTCCACCATTGGCATGTGTATGATATAATTGCAGAATAGACACAATCTCGGGATCAGAAACACACCTCTTAAAACATGATCACTACACATGAACTAGATGTATGTATCATCCCACACATAATACCAAGACTCATTTTTTAATTTTTTGGACTCTATGTTTCTTTAAATTTCTAGGTATTGCGGATGCAATAAGGTAGTTCACCAAATCAGCATACCAAGGATACATACCTGAGATGGAATAAAGATGATCATTTGGAAAAGTATCCCAAATTGGTACTTGGGCCAATGTGTCAGCTTCTAGTGTGTGATTAATCCTCCTCATGTTGTATAACACCAGGTTTTATGACCCTTATTATCCTTTATTTTAATATCTAATTCTTGAAGAAGGATCAATCATCGGATACGTCTGGGCTTTACATTTGGATTCTTCAAAAGGTACCTCAATGCTACATGTTCAGAAAAAAACTACTTTAGAGCCCAATAAATATGAATAGAATTTATCTACATAAATTATGACAGCAAGAAACTCCTTTTCCATGGACGTGTAGTTTGATTGGGCTGAATCCAATGTCCTCAATGCATAGGAAATCAAATTTTAACATCCCTCCACCCTCTATGATAATATAGCTCCAACTAAAAAGTTATATGCATAGAACATATGATTAAAAGGAATTTCCCATTGTGGGGGCTGTATTATCAGTGGAGTGGTTAGAAACTTCTTCAGCTCATCAAATTCTACCCTTTATGAATCATCAAACACAAAATCAGAATCCTTCGGATGTAATCACGACAATGTAAGAGAAATCTTACTAAGATCTTTGATTAAACACCGATAAGATCCTAAATTCCCTAGGAAAGATATAATATCATGCACACATAAAGGATAAGGTATGGATGAAATAATTCCTATCTTAAATCAATCAACCTCTCTCCATTGTTTTGAAACTACATGCCTTAAGACAAGCCTTGTTCTACCACGAAATGAAACTTTTCAAAGTTTAAGGACAAATTCTTCTCAATACAAAGATTCAACATTGTTCCTAAACTAGATATAAAATAATCAAATGAATACCCATACACTATAAAATCATCCATAAATACCTCTATTCAGGTCTCAATAAATTAAGAAAAAATACTCACCATGCATCTCTGGAAAGTACCTAGGGCATTGCAGTGTCCAAATGGAATCCTTCAGTTGGAAAATCTGCCAAATGGACAAGTGAATATTGTATTCTACTGATCCTCTAGAGATATAGGAACCTGAAAATATCTAGAAAATCTATCCAGGAAACAATAATGTGTCTTCCCAGCTAGTCTCCCAGGCATTTGACCAATAAATGGGAGGGGGAAATGGTCCTTTTGAGTAGACTGATTTAGTTTATTAAATTCAAAACAAACACACCAACTGTTTTTCACCCTCATTGGAACTAACTCATCTCTATCATTTTTAATAACAGTAACACCACTTTTTGTTGGCACAAACTAAATAGCACATTCCCACTAGGAATTAGAAATGGGATAAATTATACCTTCATCGAGCAATTTCACAACTTCTTTTTAAAAACATCCAGAAGGGTTGGATTGAGACTATTTTGTGGCTTCCTCACTAGGTTATCCCCATCCACCAAAAGAATCATATTCATGCAAATGGAATGGATAATACCTAATATGTGTGCCAAGGTCCACCCAATTGCCTTAATTTTCTCCCTCAAAATATTTATAAGTTTTTCTTCATGTTCAAAAGGGAGATTGTTAGAAATGATAATAGGTAATATATTACCACACAAAAAGTATGATTATTTGAGATTAGGTTGAAATTGATTGAGTTCCAATAAAGGGGGGTCTATATGGATGGATGTAGTGAAGGAACTAAAATATTTTCACAAAGAGAATCCGTATCAGAATATAAATCATCAAAATTGGAGAATAAAGCATCAAACCCCTCAATATACTCAACATACATGTCATAATCAGATTGAACATGATCGAAGTTAGGATATGAATCCATTTAAAAATCAAACAAAAGAGAGTATTGTTCATTATAAATATGTGTGTAATTACTCTTACACATCAACTTAGAACCAATACTCATAATCTCCTTAAGAATAGGACAATCAAATTTCATTGGGTTTTTTATTTGGTTGTTCAAAATTGGAGATAACAAAAGCAGAATGGTCCTCAAAGGGGTACTTCATGTAGTCCATAACATTAAATATAACATCATCATCTCCAAAATCCATGGAAAGTGTACCCTCAAGGAAATTTATTATTTTTTTTGCAGTTTTGAGGAAGCTACTACTTAAGATAATGGGACCATGTGAACTTAACAGATCATACTCTATTTTAAGCACATGGAAATCTGCTAGAAGGATCTTGTCTCTTACCTAGACAAGTAGATACTCAAGGAAACCCACTGGAGATACGGTATCTTTATTCTCCAACTGTACCACTTCTCTTTTCAGCTTCAACTCACCAATCTATAAAGAAGAAAATACAGAATGAGGCATTACATTAATGGAAGATCCAAAATCAAAAAGAGCATCAGAAAAGTGTAACTCCCCAATAGTTCATGGTTTAGTTAATGTAACATGATCCTTGTACTTTTTTGGCATTAATATAGTTGGTGTAATGAGTGCTGAAACATTCTTTCCAAGATTTATCCTCTCATTTACCTTAACCCTCTTTGATTGGTACAATGTTCTTTTAAAAATTTGGGATACCTTGGGATTTTCTTAATGGCTTCATGTAAAGGGATATTGATCTCCACGCACTTGAACATATCCAAAAAATCTTTTTTAGTTCCACTTTAGCCATTGCTTTGGTTTGAAAAACTCTATTTGGAAAAGGAAGGGGTTTATGAGGAATATCATCAATCTTTTTCGTACCTTTATCTTTCTCCTTGGGTTTCTCAACAGCTTGTGTGGAATGTGGTTTTTTTGGATTTGAGGTGAATTCTGGTGGAATGATAAGTGAAAATATATCAGTTTTTTGATTACCACATATCAATGTGGTGGCACTGACATTCCCCTTGAGATTTGTAGTATGTGGGGAAGGAATATTTCTGGAGTTTTTACTTACTAGTTCATGGAGGGTTGTGACAATCTGGATCATTTGAGTATTCAACTCCATCAAATCCAAAACATGACTCTTAATCTCATTATATTGATTAAGAAAAAAATTCTTCAAAAGGTCATCGGTGTTAGAATCTACCTTGGTTGAGGGATTCCCTTGTTTTTGGATTGATTATGCTTGGACTTAAAATCTCCTCTAGGGTTGTTGGAAACCCTACTGGTATGGCAGATGATAATGGAAGTTTAGTTGAAAGGGGGGCCATTGATGTCATCTAGAGCCAAAACTCATGTATTTTTGATCTTTACATCCTTGGTTGTATGTTGGCTAAAATGGATCATAATTCTTCTGGGTATGTGGTTGTTGCTGCTGATGATACGGTCTCCAAGGAAATACGACATCCCCATCCTCTGTCTCTTTAAATTGGGGGAAACAACCAGTTGGGTGGTATTTTTCAGTGAAAATGCCACAAAGCCTCAATTGAGTGGGTTGGGATGTCATTTGAGCCAAAGTAATCTATCTCACCACAATGGTCAATTATTACAACTTGGTATCAATTTAATGACTTTCAAGAGAAGAAGGACTTACTTGATGTACTCCCTAACATGCAGTGTACCTCGATTGAGAAATTACTGGGAGTTTTGGGGCATTTTTTTGATCAATGCACGTGAAACAGCTGGCGTCTTGTCCACCAATACTCCTCCAGCCACAAAATCCACCATGCTTCACTCCATAGGTGTGAGTCCTTCATAGAAGTATTGTATGATGAGTTTCTCAATGATTTTGTGATGTAGATATCTTGCAAAAAACTTTTTTAATCGCTCCAAATACTCATACATTGACTCCCCTTGTGATTTCTTGATCCCTGATATCTCCTTACGAATGGAAGTGGTCCTTGATGCTGGAAATTTTTTTACAAGAAAATACATTTCAAATCATTTCGACAAGTTACAACATCAGGTTGTAAATAATATATCCATTCTTTCATAGATCCATCAAGTGAAAAGGAGAATGCTCTTAGTTTGATTTGACCATCAAACACATTTCTTGGTTTAAAGGTTCAGAAACCCATATTAAATTCATTAAGGTGTTTGTTTGGATCCTCAATAGATAATCTGTAAAATTTTGGAAGATGGTGAATTAATCCAGATTTCAGTTCAAATTCTGATTTGAGATTTGGGACTACAATACATTTTGGTTGAAAGTTAATATCAAGTGAAACCAATTCTTGAATTGTTATATTAAGTTCATTTCCATTATTTTAAGCAATTGTCTCTTGTTTTAGGATCAATGTATAAGTTTTTCCAATTTCTTTGTACCTAGAGTGGATAAAGTATCCAACTAGTTGAATTTTGAAACTTCGTATAAAGTGAGAATGTATTATTTGATCCCTAAGGCAATGCCCAATATCAGGGTCAAAATCTAAGAGATATTCAAGATTATTTCATGCCGTAAATCAATGAAATATAAATATAAATGAAGAAAATTAGACAATAAAGAAATAATATAAGTTATAATTGGTTTGATTAAAATAAAATAAGAGAGTAAGAAAAAAAATACTTGAGAAAGGGGAAGGAAGAAAGAAAGTTAAAAAGAAGATAATTAAATGAAAAATAAAATAAATACCTCTAATTGGTTGAATAAATTACTTTAATCCCTAGAAACGACAACAATTTGAAAGGCATTGTCATGAGGTCTCTCAAATGAAGTGTGGTTTTTGGGTACTTAGGTGTAGAAGAGTGGCTGACCTAGGTTGTCTCCCAAAGGAGAAGTAAATTTGACAACTAATTAAAGGTATTTTAAAAATAACAGAAAGTGGAATACGAACACTACATGAATTTATGGGGGGTTTACCATTCATAAAACTAGAATAAGTTTACTGGAAGAATATTGTATAATTTTTTTGTTTTTATTTTTGAAATGATGTTCGATTGAAAAGCCAAAACAAGAAGATGTTTTTTAGAAAGTATTTTAAAGGCATAATCAATCAAATATAAAAACTCAATTGATATATCATATTAAGTGAATTAAAGTATCTCATTGGTTCAAAAGAAATTAATGAATAAGTTTAGAGGTAGATCAATTACTAAATATAACTATGTTCCCATAGGAGTTGTAGTCATCGTAGTAACGTTATGCATGTGCAAAGGTTTAGAAAGTGTATAACCAAATCTTGTTTCTAATCATGTATTTCGGCCCAAAGAGGAAAAATAATGAGGAAGATAAATGAAAAAACATAGAAAAATATAAGAAATTAATGAATATCTAAAGAGTTTATTACACAAATAGATGTATTGCAACACGGAGAAGAAGAAGAAGAAGGCTTCGTCGAAGGGATCCTTGCTTCAAGAGCTAACCTAGTTTAAATGGTTCGATAATTGGAGTGGATCTAATTATACTCTTTCCTCTACATCATAATTCACATCCAAAGCCCTCCAAATGTGAAAAACGCTAATTTATAGAGTGGATTGGAGGCTAGGATTAATGTAGTTTGAAGTGTGAATGGGGAATCTCGACCAAATATTTGAATCCAAATTGCACCGCCCATTTGACCTCCAAAAAACATAGACCAACTCCCCATCCAGATGAATTATTTGTTCAAAAGTATTCCTAAATCACCTTTCAAAATTTGGGCCTCATCAAAGCATGGATAAAAATGTTTTGGCCAAAATATAGAACTAATGTCCAATCTAGTGATTCCAGCCCAACGTTGACTTCATAGCCAATTTGCACAAACCAAATGAATGATCTAAAATAGATGTACTGAATAAAATATGTAGAAACTTATGTCATGAACACATTTAAAAAAAATATTAAGTTCAACTAATTCAATTAAAATTATTTATGTTCTAAATACTAAAGTGAATATTTGAAGGGTAAAACTGGAATTTTCATCAAATTATCAAATGAATGATTTAATCCCAAATATTGTATAAATGAACATAGTTAACACAATGTTAGGAAATTATATCATTTATTATAAGTAAAATATTCTATAAAATTTTGTTTTATCAAGATCCTGCAAAGATCCAAGTGATATCAAAACATCACATTCCATCTTTTTTTCGATCAATAGAGAGCTTTCTTGGACATGAAAGATTTCATAGATGGTTTGTTCATGATTTTTCAAAGAAATCCCACCCTCTTAATAAAAAATTTTCAAAGGATGTCATATTTTAATTTGATGAAACATTTATATAATACTTTCAGCTCTTTAAGCAGAGATCCGTTAAATCTCCCATCAAGATTACCCCAAACTGGGATGAGCCATTTGAGATTATGTTTGATGCATGTGATTATGTTGTGGGAATAGTCCTTAGAAAAAATTTGGGTCACATATTCCAACCTATCTAATATACAAAATTATCTTTAAATGAAGCCTAAAATAACTACACTACCACTGAAAAATAGATTCTAGAAGTTGTTTTTTCATTCGATCGATTCTGATCATATATGGGGCTATCAAAAGTCAATGTTTATATAGACCACGCCGCACTAAAATATTTGTTGAAGAAAAAGGATGTGAAGCCACATCTCATTCATTGGGTGATTCTTCTCTAGGAGTTTAAAATATATATTCATGTCAATAAAGGGAGTGAGAACATAGTTGTTTATAATCTCACCCATTTAGAATTAAATCATTTGGAAAAAGAAAATGATGGTGATATCAAAGAATATTTTCTAGATGAACACATTTTATCAGTTAAAGCTACACCTTTCCCATGGTTTTCCAATATACCATATTATTTGGTTATGAGCTTGTTCCACCCAGATCTTATGTTTTAGAAATGAAAGCTCTTTTGGTCTGGCATAATGAAATATTTTTGGGAAGAACCACTGCTCTTCCGGTCATGTGGAGATGGGGTAATTCACCGCTGCATCTCCAAAGACAAAGTTATTGGAGTTATTGAGTATCTTCACTCCTAACTAGCTAGGGGTCACCGTGGGATGGACCATATAGTAAGAAATTTTATGCAATCTGTATATTTCTATCCCACCGTGCATAATGATCCCTACACTTTGTGGAACTCTACGATAAATTCCAACACATTGGTACCATTGGGCACCTAGCTGAAATGCCTCAACACCCCAACCTAGAGGTTGAATTATTCGATGTATGGGGTATTGACTTCATGGAACTATTTAACCCATCATGTGGGAGTACATACATTCTGGTATGTGTGGACTATGTATCTAAATGGGTTGAAGCTATTGCGACAGTGAAAAAGACGATGAAGGTAGTTGATTCATTTTTTAAGAAGAACGTTTTCAGTATATTTGGGGTTACATTGGTTATTATTAGTGATAGGGGAAAATCATTGATAATGTTTTAATGAGGAATGTTATTGTGAATTATGGTGAGAAGTAAAACCCTGGGAAAATTTACTATCCTAAATATAGGGGTCAAGTGGAGGTCTCCAATCATGAAATTAAATAAATTCTAGAAACTACTATTGGGTCCATAAGAAAATATTGGTCCAAGATGCTCGATGAAGCCTTATGGTCATATAGAACCGCTTTCAAGACACTTTTGAGTATGTCCCCATTTTGGTTGATTTATGGAAAAACTTGTCCCCTACCTATGATTCTTGAGCATAATTCTTATTGGGATGTGAAATCCTTGAATTGTAATTTGAATACTATGAATAAGAAATGTAAATTCCAACTGTCTGAGCTTGATGACATCCAGAAAGAGGCATATGAAAATTCCAAGATTTACAAAGAAAAGAAAAAGTAGGTTCATGACCGTATGATTTCTTGGAAATCATTCCAGCTCAGTAATTATGTTTTTTTAACTGATGGTTTAGATTGTTTCTATGCATGTCTAAGTCCTAGTGGTTAGGAACTTTTAATGTGGTGAATGAATTGCACCATGGTGTAGTTGAAATTTCACGAGAAGAAAGAAAATCATTTAAGGTGAATGGGAAATATCTAAAACCCAATCATCAAATACTGGACATGGTGGGCACTATTTCAAAAATTTAATTTGGCTAACAAGAGGCCCAGGTATATCGAGCTTGAGAAATTAGTCATATAACGGATCAGGAGGTAACATGAAATTTTGAAAATTTCATCGAAATACTTTTGTGGTTTGTGGGCATAGGGGTACATGTTAGTGTGTTTTTACGTTTTATGTGTTTTATTCATAAGATTAATTAAATGTAATTGATATATTATTTAATTTTTATTATTTTTAACTTAAATATCCTTTATAAGTCTCAAATAATCTTTCAAAATAATGGGGAAAAATGTTTTCATTTTTAAAGGGGTGAATTTCATTCAAATAATAGAGATTTTCTAAAAACTTTTTTGAAAACAACAACACAAAAAGTTTGTGCATGATTTGTTAAACTGTGCGCAATAACTGTACTGAATGTTTATCCCTTACAGTGGCCATACAGAAATTTTAACTAACCCTGTGCTGAAATAATGCATAACATTTTAAAACATGAATTTTTTATAACCTAATTTCCCCCTCATTCAAACTACTACCGTTCATTTCCCCTTCTTTCTTTTTCGAGTTCTATTCCCTTCCCTTCCCTCTCCTTCTGCTTTAACACTTGATTCTCCCTTCTTCCTCTGGATCATCGGCCATGTATAACTCTTCTCTCTATCCCTTCCTCTTATTCTTCTTCCTCCCTTCTTATTCCCTTTCTATCTTGGGTGTGGGTATCTCGATTTTCTCCACCCCTTGTTTGATTATGTTTTTCCATTAACTTTTTATTTGACTCCTAATTCCCCAATTCATTTATCAAATCCATCCTCACACACATGAACCACCAAGGTTTTCTCAAAAATTCCCAAATATTATACCTTAAGTTTTATAGATTTGTTCTTTTATATATGACATTTCAGTTTTTTTATATTGGTTATTCAATTATCTTTATATTTTTCCTTTAAGAAATACTATTTATTTGTTCGTACTCCATTGCAAGTAGGTTTCCCCATCCTTCCATCATGTCTACCTCCAAATGCACTCATGCCTCTAGATTCACCAATCCCTCTTGGCCCTCATTTGAAGTTTATTAAGAAAGAAGAGAATAATTGTTACCAGGTTTTTGTCACTCATAAAATTAATACCCCTCATTTATTCTCACTAGAATATATTGTGGTATTGGGTATTTCTGAGGAGCTTAAGAGATTAATTACCCAAGGGAATCTCTCCCACATGTTTGTTGTGTGTTTTCCAACCATTAAGAAACTTGTTTTGAAGTTCATGGCCACCATCTAGTGTCATGACAGATATGCTAAGGATGAGTATGGATATTTTAGTAAATAAGAAGGATATGTTACATCCTACATCATGAACCGTCATTTCAGATTTTGACTCAGTGAACTTTGCACCATCATTGTGATTTATGATCAAGCCCATGTTCATATAGTTTCAAACACTGAGGCACCCTTAGAGTGGGATCCAGCATCTGCACAAGCCTTTTGGGATATCGTTTCGTTGTACAGAGACCCATATATTCCCCAGACTACCATGGTAACCCGACTTACTAAACCCATTCATCTAATTTTACACATATTCCATACCATGTACTTCACTGGCTGCTCTAATAGAGGAGGAAATGGAAGACTTCATTATATGTTTCTCCTTCAATCCATTGTTGTCGGTGCAGAGATAATCATGGCCTAAATCTTCACTCAATACCTCCATCCTATGTTCTTAAAACCTCAGGGTGATATCTTTGGAGGGACTTGCATCACTCTCCTTATGAACACCTAGACATCGATTATGATGATACCACTTTCACATAGTTGCCACTAGCCCCTACCTTTCATATTACACTTGTAAATCGTATGTATATAACAAACTATTATGGTACCCACTGCCATTTTCACAACCAGAACATAAAATCACCAACTGACCCCCCAGCACGAGGCTATCAAAGATGAGGCCCCTCTCATTAAACCTACTACCTCCCACCACTCCTCTCCCCATACTATGGACTATCACCTAACCGCCCCTCCCACCTATATGTCCCCACCACAGTTTCCTCCACATCCCTCATAGCCACACCTTTATGGCACCCACTATGGAAATTCAGACCTTTTCTGGAAGTGGAATCAGGACTCCTATGTGATGTTTGATTGGAATTTGAAGGCTACTATGTGCCAGGTAGCAAGCCTCAACATAGACGACCTTACTGAGCCTAATCTATACCACATCGTGCCCAATTATCCTACTTCATATGATATGTATGGAGATACCTCATTTCATACTGATCTGTAATGGGGATCCTCTACAATAGATGTTCCTATAGAAGAACCTCTGGCAGAAGGGATGGCCACTCATCCAGCTTAGGAAGATCCATCATGTGATGATGCCACACATTCTCAATTTCATGATTCCTATGATCCCTCCACAGGGTGGCACTAGTTGTCCTTTGTTTTCTTTTACATTTCCAATATTGGATTTTGTGGTTTTACTATTTCACATACCATATCTGTGTCACTTGTTGTGTTTCACTACCATGTTGTGATTGTGTGCTTCTATTTAGTTCCACCTACTACTAATAATGTTCTACTACTTCAGTCTATTTTTTTCTATTTCATAAGTTGGTATGTGGATCATTATCTACAGCTGAAAACCACTTTTCTGGTTGGTGTTCTCTCATACACTAATAATTTCCCTCTCTTCATCATTTTTCTAGGGATGTTCTTTGGTTCTCATTTCCACTTTACTTATTCATTTCATTCTCCCTCCCCTTTATTGTCTATTAATTTCCCACCCCTCTCAACCTTACTGACTTCTCGGAGGACCATGCAGTGTTTTATGTGTGGGGGAGGGAATCCACATATGGAACCACATTTTGTCATTTCCTTTACATTACCTACTATGACAAGTATTTTTTGGAAGCTATTTAAAGGGTTGTTATAGTTTACACACATATATATAAACTAAGTAAAAAAGTAATTTTGGAGAACTATTTTTAAAATTCCTCATTTTTTCGGATTGTTATACTCATTTTTCGTATGAATATTCATTGAAAACTCAAGGATAAACCTTTGGATATTCATTTATAAAACATTTTTCTAGAAATAAACTTTGTAATGGATTATTTTAATCGAAGGAACCCTTTAAAATTGAAATCAATTTATGCATAAAGGGAGGTGAAGTATAGAAAATGTTGTTGTTATACATGGGGATATTATGCGGTCTTAATCACATGAACTATTAACTATCTACTTTATTTCATCATTACCATACATGAATAATTTCGCCCAATCTTAATGCTATAATATCATCAAAATGAAAATAATCCGAGATATGCAAAGGCATGCCTGAAATCATTGATGGCCTTTTATCATTTTTCAAAAGTTGCAAGTTAATGAGGTCGGATGACCTATAAAACTGATAGACCTCCATTTGGAGATGACATAATCTATTCATAAATAACCTGAGTTTTTGATGATATGTAAATGGAGGATGGAAGTTTCTTTGAATGAAGAAGGAAAATTTTAGTTTTTAAACAATAATGTTCTATGAATGAATTATTAGATGTTTTGAATTTGGGTTTCTTCGTAGGATAACCTCAAAGATAGGTGATTCATGAAGAATGAATTTATAAATTTTAACTATAATTCATTCAAAATAAATATTCATCTATTTGATCTAAATTATTACCCTTCTACCTGTTTCTTTAATAACTCTTTGGAAATTATTTTCTAGGAATTTATTTGAGGACAAGAAATCAATCATGTGTGGTGGAGTTTTATGCACTCATGTGCCTCAAACATTTTCATTATTTTATGCTTATTAAAACTGGTTTTTTGGACAAATTTCTATTATTTAATAACCTAAACATGTTTTTATAGGTATAATCAATCACCAAAGGAAGGTAGTTGGAGAGTTTTCATAATAAGGTGATTCTAATTGAAATTAGAGCCATGTGGACCCTTTTTCTATGGTTCATGCTACTGCTAAGTCACCCAAGATAAGTACCCCAACCCAAAGTCCAGATGAAACATTGAGTATCAAGACATAGCCTCTCATATAGTTTCCACTTGGTTTTCTGAATAGTGCAAGATCTTTATGAAACCATTCAGGGTATAAAATTTTGAAGGAAGAGGCTTTTCACACAATTTCCACACGATTAGCTAAACTGTGAGGACCATCATATCTCATCATGTTCCGACTCCTTTGTGGATAGAACTATATGAACAGTTTGGAATGGGTTACCAAACTATGTGCTAAAACTATGAGAGAGTCAGTAGCCCCCAAACTACTTTATATCTACCCATCTTGCCCATCCTTTAACCCAGGATATAGACCCCTAACCACCCTTTGGTAGTGGGTGATTTTCAATTAATGGAGGGATACTCTCTAGAAGCAGGGTAGTCATCTGGATGACACATATTGGCTGAAGGAAATTTTGAAACCAATCCTAGGAATTTTTTGAGGATCTCTTGTGTGGTTTCTTGGTGTCTTTTTTTTCTTCCTTATTATATGTAATGGAAATTTCATGTTTCAAAATATTTTATTTCACCATTTACTCAATGAGTGGATAATTCCCTTTATGTGTTGGGGATATGGAAAATGTAGGATTGTCAATGATTAATTATCTTATGGTTTTTGTGCTGTTTTGTTTTCTTCACATTAATTCCCCCATAACCCCATTCTTTTTATGGATGGAAATGTCATATCAGACCAGGGATTCAAATTCAAGGGATTCCCAAGAGAATTGCAATGAGTAATCCTATGACCATTCGGAATGTTAGGATCCTCCCAGATATTATTTTCATTGAATTAACAAAACTCAATTATCATACCAAGAAGTTTATTTTTGCTACTTATTAGAAACTCACTAGACCAAAGGAATTTCAACAATCCTGAACCCAATGAGACGATTTATTATGAAAAACATAACATGATTGTGAAATCAATTATTGATGACTACATAAACATCCACAACCTTGAAAAACTCTTTTCCCCTTGATAGTTAAATCCTAGTTTATCACGACCCATCCAATATGGGATCTTATCATGACTACCCCAAGCCCGCCTCCCATTGTCCAGGGGCTGCTGCCTTACACCGAGTAGGTATATCCCAAAAATATAAGGCATTTTACTAAGAACCTGTACACATAAAAACATCTTCAATCCAAATATACATAAACTTAAAAACACTAAGTAAATGATGATTGCATACACTAAGATACCAACCATAGAGTACGAAAGGAATTTAATGGGAAATAAAGTAAAACTGGGCAAGAATACAAGCCCACAAAAAAGGAAATGTATGTATGGAAATGTCCTAAAGATCATATTCAGAAAACCCTACCTAAATGCTATGTACAAAAACAATTGTCTGATGCCGTCAAAGCGAACCTCAACTGTTTTTTCCCTCTCTAAGAACCACCTGGTCCTAGTCCACCAAGGACTTCATCAAAGCATCGATGGTCTACACAAGACACAAAACATGTGGGAAAAACCTATGTATGGGTTAGTAAAACAATATTCAGTATGAATCTATGAAAAAAAATGTAAAATATCACAGATAAAACATAACTAAGAAGAGACAGTCTACTCAACATAGATATATTCCTACAACAAATATAACAAGAACATCCAGGTATACTCGTAAAGGATTCCAAGCCTCAATGTCTCATCCAATGCTAGCTAAACGATTCCACTCACCACATACTCGTTCTCGTAGATCTAAATACTAAAGCTATATTATAGGAATAATGTAAAATAGATCTACCAAAAGTACCCAAGAGAACACTAGGGTATTGATAAGTTATGTATTGTCCCTGAGACATCCAGTCTCACTAAGAAAAGGAGGGTCTATAACACATTGAGTATCAGCAGCATAAAGAGTGACAGTAATACACAGTTTGTCAATAATTCATGAATACCCCAAGTTATGTAGTCACCATGTCATATCCAATCATCAACCGTAGAAAACTTCCATAATCATTCTTGTCTGGTGTAGTTACATAAAATGGGAGGAATCTGATCATGATACACATATAGGGGGTCCTCTACACCGAGGGATCACTAGGGGGACTCCTCACCCTACTTCAAAAATCATCCAAGATAAAGGATATGTTCCCATGTAAATATTTGTTACACCTTGTCCAAAAAACATATCTAAGGTACCACAAAGATAATTGATGATAAACTAGGCCTCTCACTGTGATACATGCTCCATCCCACTGAGTCAACTATCGAAGTTGGGGTGAGACAACTCACTTTAGAATAAGGGTCATCCACTAGGATGGGAAAGGGATCTTTCATCGAACCATCATATTAAAATTCCAAGGGTACGCTCTCAACCTCTTCTGATCCAACTAAAAACCCGCAAAACCATCTCAAAGTACCACCCTATAGAAAGGGTCCCAATGTCGTAGATGGCTCATCAAATGGACACACAACTTGAATGTTGTGATTTTTTTCTGAGAAGGTCCAACCAAGGTCCTATCCAGGTCTGATCCGACCATCCGGTCCTGATCCAACCCAGCTCGGCTCACTGTGATCGACTCGTAGGACTGTTCCGTTACACCCACAGGGTTTTTTGAGTATCCCAACCCCTTTGTCTTGGCCCGCACGTGGTCCACTAGACCACGTTCATATACCAAGTCAAACATGGCACCACCACAGTCAATTCGGCCGATCACCACGTCCCACCACTTATGTAGTTTTTCACCACCACGTGTTCCTTGTAGACCACCAAACACATATACAGTGGTCTTTAATGAATCCCCCATCCGAACTGCAACCCCCTAGTCTCCCCCGCTACCATGGGATCCCTCTAACGTGGTCCCACATGGACTGCATCTGGCTGCTACCACCAGTAGTTCATTCTACTAGCTCCATGTGGCACAACCCCCCACCAGGCCGTTGCATCCTCCACCATTGGCCAACACACCAATGACCAATTTTCACCACACCCACCCCTTGGACCGACCCCTCCAGCAGTGTACTACCCTCACCAATGACCACCCCGTCGACAACCTACCTTACATTGCATCCCTATGCTACCACCTCACCAAAACCATGCCACTATTCCGCTGTTCCTTCGTTATGTTGTTGTAGGGTCAAACATTCGATCTCAAATCGTTGGGCCTTGGGTAAGGGTGCAACGATTGATCATTTATATATGGGATTCAAGGGTGAAGAATTCATGAAGAATATAATAGATTGAGTAGATAGAGAAGAAACAAAGAACACCCAAGGAATATACATTGGCCTTCTTACTTTAATCCTCAATCCATTCATGTTAGAATGGTTAACAAAAAATCAATGTAAATAATCACAAAGATTCATCTCCTTTTTTAAACCTGGCATCAATTTATCCATCCCGCAAGAATGATCGATCCGTAGGCCAATATGTTTGTTGATTGGTCTGTTTTTGTCATGGAATTCATGAACAGGGTATGAAAATCAAATAACAAATTCACTACTTGGGGTTTTGATCGGACGTTGATGAAGGTCCAAGACGTGTTGTCATCACTTGTCGATTCATCAATGCTTGATCTGAGTTCCAACCTCTGATATTTCATCATCAGTGAGAGAGAATTCTTCTACCTACCTTAGGAAACTCCAGGGTCATGGTGATAGCCCTGGATTTCTGACAAGAATGACTGAAAATGGAAACTGTGCAGCATCATCACGTATCATTAAATAAAATATTTTTATTAATTATTTTAATGATGTTCCCATCCGAAAACTATCATTCACATCTAGCTCATTCTGACCACTTTTAGGCCTCACTTAAGGAAAACGTAAACAATTTTAGGCCTCTACCACTTGTCAGAATATGACTTCAGATGGCTCTGTGTAGTCTTAATATCCTCCCAAATGACCTTCCCCTTTTCTGTAGTTTCCTACAATAACTCCAAGAAAATGAGGGATGACTCTCCTGGGTCTATCCAGCAATGTGGTGACATACAAGGTCAATGTATAAGGCCTCTAATGATTCCATACCAATGTTGGAGTGTTATATATTTTTGTACGTGAACTCCACTAGAGGTAGGTTATCCTACCAACTACATTCAAAGTATAGGATGCAAGCATGTAGCATGTACTCAAGAACATGGATGTTCCAATATATCTGGACTTATGTATGGGGATGAAATGTTGTCATCAAGGACAGCTGAGTCCCAAATGCCTCCTATAATCCCTTCCATAATCAGGATGTGAACTTCGGATCAGGATATGAAAGAATCATCGATTTAACTTGATGAATCCAAACTATCTTCTTCACATAAAGTCATCCCAAGCACTCTACTAAAATATTCTCTTGGATTGGTAGGAAATGGGACAACACAGTGAGTCAGTCAATGATCAACCAGATGGTATCATGGAATCTAGATGTACGTGGTAAACCTGTCACAATTTCCATTTCCATTCTGACACATCAAGGGGTTGATTTAAACTCACTGGAACCTGATGCTTAGCCTTCACTTCCTAGCAAGTGAGGAATCATGAAATGAACTCTTCCACAACCTTCTTCATCCATATTCAACAGAACTGATGTTAGAGGTCCTGGTACATCTTCTCTGCACCTAGATACACTGTGAAAGGGGATGTGTTGAAATCCATCAAAAACCTATTTCAACAATTCCACTGGTACAAATGTGCATCCTATGAAAATAAAAATACCCTCCCAACATATTAAAAATCAATCAAGGAAATTTCCTATAGAAAACTGAGAACATCTGGTTATGTAGTCAGTATCTCTAACTTGTGCCTCCTTAAATCACTGTAAGAGTAGTGGGGTGACAACCATTGACTAGAGATAAGCTACTCCAAGTCCATCCACAAAGGGAATCTACAAAGAGGCTTACTTCTTGGATGCCTCATTCAGAAACTATGAACTAAATCTCCGGCTAAGATAATCTTCTACCATGTTCCACTTCCTAGGAGTATAGACAACCTCCAAGTCATATTATTGAAGAAACTCTAGTCTATGACTCTATCTCATGTTTTGATCCTTCTTATAGAAGGTATACTATAGAATGTTGTGGTCAAAGTAGATGATAAATTTCTCTCCCATTAGGAAGTGTCATAACATATTAAATAGGAAGACTACTGTTGATAACACAAGACCATAGGTCACATAGTTCTTCTCGTGTCATTTAAACTGGCATGAACCAAAGACAACCACTACTTTACTCTACATCAGGACACAACCAATCTCTATTCCTGATGCATCACAAAATACTAAATACTCGACACCCACATCTAAAAACCTAAACAAGGGAGAAGTTGTTAAAATCTACCTGGACCGTTGATGGATCCATTGTAACTCTAATCTCTGATATGATATATCTGAGAGAATCAAATACCACCTTGTGATGCCTACGGTGAAAAAATATGTCTCATGAATCCAATCATTTATAAGTCCTCCAACAATTCTCTCAACTCATGAATCTATACTGGTGCTATCTGATATGTTTGTGTAGATATCTATGTCGTCCCTGGGGGTAGATCAATACAGAAGCCTAAATCTTAGCAGGGTGGTAAACCTGAATCATCTTCATAAAATACATCCATATACTCATCCATAATTATAAGAAACTGAGGACTCAAAACATCAACTACACTAAGGTTTAGGATATAGAACTGACTAGTAATCGGTTACACCATACTATGCATGAGTCCATCCTATGATTCTAGGAATTCCCTTTTTCCAATAAAAAGGTAAATCTAGTTCTATTATTGTGGATGAAAAGAACGATTTTTCTAAAATAACCAATCTGATTATGAACTGTGGATACTAGTCCATTCTAATAATTATATCGTAAGGCCTAGAGGCTACTACCAAGATATCCCAACTGAAACTGTTACCTTTAAAGTCAGGTCACATTGTTGGAACTAGTGTGTGATCATTAAGTCTCCTATAGTAGATGTATCTAAGAATATGGGTCAATTCAACATTTTAACCAAAATTTCTATGTATCATACAATAAAAGTGACAGGAAAGGGAATCACTCTCACATGTGTCTATCTAAATAAACTAAAGTAGAAAGATATAGATCATACATTAAAATATTCCCAGAGTACTAGGGTCATAAGCCTCAAAATATTTTAACAATATCATCCCCTATTCTCCAGCTCTCTGAGTCTGGTATAGATGACCATAGGGTGGTGGGTGTAACAAGCCAAAATGTTGGCCACCTTCTACTGATTCCCAATCTCCTCTACAATATCTGCCACCCGACAGATCTGTCTACTCCGACCGCTGCCTCTTTCTTAGTGGTTCATCAACCACCTCTCTAACTTTAGCGTGAACAATGGGACAATAACATTAATGTTTTCCCCTAGTATTACAAGAATATATAATACTATCCCTTAGGAAATGATTGTGACCATAGAAATTCTAATAGAACCTCATGTCCCATGGCTTACATCGTACACATGCTATTGGTAGGTCTTTCTGACCCTACATCCCCAGTGATCACTAACATGAAATCCTATGACACATTCTTGAACCTTGTGTATCATCATCAATCACCAAAAGATATATACACATCTTAGTCTAGCAAGATGCATCCACTTGAACCACTAGAGATGGGTCTATGAACTGTTCATCGGGAGAAAGTTCCACTTATGTCTATTCTGAATGAAAAATGATTTTTGACTAGATCCCCTTTGGGATGAATTGTCAAAAATCAGTTCAAAATTATTATCCAACTATGTAAATCTCACTGGTTGGTGTCGTGAATATATCTTATAAGAAAACTAGAGGTGTACGAGTTAAATGTTTTTACATGGTGAGCTAACTCAAGAAGGAAATTGAAAACACAACCCATTCTTATATGATACATGTACTGTTAACTTCCGTACAACCAATTTTTTCATGTATCAAGTCGAAAATCAGGTGTATAGAGTCTTGGTGTATAGATACATTAGCCTCCACACCAATACTAGAGTCCCTGAACTGAAATATGAACTTGAATCACATAACACTGTTTCCCCAAAACAATCTCCCAGACTCTTGGTTCTAGTGTGGAGCTGACCTCATTTGATTCCTCTCTGTCATGACCAATCCCAAAGGGGCCCATGTTGTGACTATCTGAAGAACACCTCCAATAGGACAAGGGATAGCGACTAACACCGAGTAAGAATATCCCACAAATGCGAGGAATTTCCCTAAGTACCTGCACACACACACAAATATTCAAGACCAAAATAATTAAATGTAAAAAAACTAAGTAACCAGTGAATCTATGCAATAAGATTCCAATCACAAAGTAAGATAGGAAATTAATGTATAGTAAAGTACAACTGGGACAGAATAAAAGCCTACCAAGAAGAAAGATTCTATATCACAACGTCCTGATGCCTGTCAGGAGAAAACCCTACCTAAAGGGTAGGTATAAAAATAACTGTCTAAACCCATAGGAACACACCTCAACTATTTGGTCTCTCTCTAAGAACCACCTAGTCCTGGTCTACCTATGACTCTGTAAAAGCGTCGATGGTCTACACAAGACATGGCATGTGCGGGAAAAACACGTTAATGGGTGTGTAAATCAATACTCAAAAGGATACCAAAAAACAAAAAGGAAAAGACCATATAGGAAACATAACTAATAAGATACAGTCAGCTCAATGTAGATATATGTCTAAAAATCATATAATAAGAACATATAGGTTTAATCATAAAGGATTCCAAGACTCAAGGTATCATCCACTACTATCTACATGGTTATACTCATAGCACGCTCATTCATGGAGTTCTCACTCTTTAATATATATGATAGTAATAACAGAGAATAGGTCCACCAAATGTACCCAAGAGAACACTAGGGTATCGATACGCTATGTAGTTTCTATAATTCATCTAGTCTCTCTAATACATGGAGTGTGGGTAACACATGGAGTGTCAGTAACATAATGAAATTCAATAAGACATGAAGTCCTGGTAACACATGGTGTGTTAATAAGTCATGAAACCCCCAAGTCACATAGTCACCAAGTCACAACCAAACATATACCACTAAAAAAATGCCTGAAGAACACTCATTAGTTCTAGTGATATAGAAGGAAATAATATGATCTTGATTCATTGAATGGGGGTCCTCCACATGCAGGGCTCACTGGGGGGGACTCCTCATCCTACTAGAAACATCATCCAAGATAGGGGATTGGTTCATGTTCAAATATTAGACATACCTTGTCAAAAAACCTTATATAAGGTACCACATTGTGAAGTGAGGACTGACTGGGGCCCTTGGATCGATACATGCTCCAAACTGTTGAGTCAACTATCAAAGCCGAGTTGAGATATCCTACTTTAGAATAAAATTTATCCTCTATGGAAGAAATGGGATCCTGCATTGAACCCCCTTAAGAAAAGACCATGGGTATGCTCAAAATATCTATTTATCCAAATAAAAACCCACCATGCCATCTCAAAAGGACTTCCGTATCCCAAGGGTCCCAAATCCATATAAGGCTTGTCAAATGGACACATGGGATGACCGACTGACCTGACCCGATTTGACCGACCCGACCCGTCAGACCCAACCAGACTCGGTTCAACCGACACAACCAGACTCAGCTCTCTAAGCTCAGCCTGTTGGGTGAAGAATACTGGGTTGCTGGGCCTATCCCACTGGGAAATCAGAGAAGTTCGACCCATCTACCCCGACACACATGCACGAGCTAGTTTTGCAGCACCACATGGGGTCTGATGGACCATGTTCCTTTCCTTGGACAATTTTGTGCCACTATGGTCAATGCAGTCGGTCATCGCGTCCCAGCTCCCCTATAGCTTCTCACCGCTATGGGTTCTACATGGAAAAACAGCCACGTACACGGAGACCCTTAGAACCTCCCCCATCAATAATGAGGCTACCTACCAAGACCCCCTAGTCGCCGCCCATGGACCCCACCAGTGAGGGTTCGTTACAATATGATCCCTACTATAGTGCATCCTACTGTCACTTTCTGCAGCCCCACCGGCGACCCATCCTCCCAGCTTCACATGGCCATGTCCACTACTAGGCCACTACTGCCTCAATCTCTCTCTGCCCTGCCATTGGCCTGTTGCTTCCTTATTCTTCCCTTGGATTGACCCCACCAGATACATCCTACCCTTGTTACTAGAAGCCTTCCTTATATCACTGCCTTATACCGCTCCATGCCATTGCCTTGGATGATCCATGCCACGCCTCTACTGTACCTTTGTTATGACTTCATGGTGTCAATCCTTCGAACTCTGATCATTTCACCTTTGGTCGGGTCACAACGATCGATCATTCGCGTAAGCGGTTCAAGGGATAGAAACGAATGAAAAACACAATAGATTTAGGGGAGATAGATGGCATAAAGATCACCCGAAGAATAGATCATGGACTTTTTCATGTCGGACCTTTATTCATTCATGTTAGAAGGTTTAACAAATAATATAGAACATATAATCACAAAGATACATCCCTCTTTTTAAACCCCACAACAATTTATCCATCCCACAATAATGATCAATCCACATGCCAATATGTTGCTTGATAGATCTGCTTTTTTCATGGAATTCACAAATGAGGAAAAGTAATCAAATCATAAATTTCATACATGTGGTTTGGATTGGTCGTTAATGAAGAGAGATGATGAGTTTTCATTGTTCATTAATTCATCGATGATTGATCCTAGTTACGACATCTTATTTATCATTGCTAGTGAGACATCCTTCTTCTGTATGACATAGGGAAACTAAAGGGTTATGGTAATAGCCCTATATTTCAGAAAAAGATTATTAAAAATGGGAACCATTGGTGCATCATCTTGTAACATTGAATAAAATATTTTTATTAAATATTTCAATGACATTCATATCAAAAAACTATCTTTAATATCAAGCCTGTGCCAACCACTATCAGGATTCACCTACAAAAAAACCCCCTTATGAACTCAATAGTGGCCTCATATTTCTAATCTGAGTTACCGTGTATGAATTATTTTGATTTTAAAAATAATATAATTTTAGTTAGTTATTTTATTTATGGTTATGCCATTTTCAGGTTTTTTGACAGAAGACATGCACCGACTAAAGTTATATCATTCCAAAGGTAAAAAAAATTCTCTGGTCTCAAAAATTTCATTATATTTTTGATCTGGGAAACCATTTAAATTTTATTCCACTTTTTAGAAAAGTCGTGTTCTTGTTCTATTGAAACATAAAATTTTTCAGGGAATCGTTCAGGCTACACCAATCCTCAGAATCGCTTTCTGTCTCAGTGACTATTCTCATAATTTTCCCAAATAATTTATAATAATAAATTAAATAAAATTAATGTCATTGTATTCTCCCTACGTTAGGGATTTATGTCCCCGAATTCTAAAACAATGGGCTAATCATCAAATTTAGGGTACTCAGCATGAATCTGATCCTTCCGCTCCCATGTACTTCTCTATAGATTCTCATACTGCAACTGAATGTGTACCAAAGGAATGAACCGCCCACAAAGGATACCCTTCTTTCAATCCATGATCTCCACCAGGTTCTCAGTAAAAGTTTCACCAGTCAATTATATTTGATGTATCATGCATGTACCTACTCAGCTACGACACGTTGAAGAAAACTTTCACCCGGTGTAACATTGGGGGTTGAGCTAGGTTTTGTTAAAACACTCCAACACTACTCAGAATCTGAAAAGGGATGATGTATCTCAGATGAAACTATCTACCCAGACTAAATCTCCACTATCCCCATCGAGGAGAGACCCGAAAGACACATGTTGTCCCTACTAAAATTCCAAAGGCCTCTATTTACTATCAGTATAAGACTTTTGACGGCTCTGTGCAGTCTTCATCTGCTCCTGGATGACCAGCACCTTCTCTATAATTGCATGCACTAACTCCGGCCCCATGAGTGCTGACTCTCCTAGGTCTGTCCAACAAAGAGGCGACCTATATGGTTGCCCGTACAATGACTCAAATGGTGAAATAACGATGGTGGAGTGGTAGATTTTTTGTACATGAACTCCACCAGAGGTAGGTGATCCTCCCAACTATGATGAAAGTGTAGAATTAAATCATCTAGTATGTTCTCAAGAACATGGATGTTCCACTCTCTCTGGCCATTTTTATGGGATATAAATGTTGTACTCAAGAAAAGGTGAGTCCCAAATGAATCCTATAATCCCTTCCACAACTGGGTTGTAAAATGAGGATCACAATCTGAAAAAATAGTTTATTGAACTCCACGAACCCAAATTATCTCCTACATGTGGAGGCATCACAATCTCTATACTTAACTCTTCTCCTGGATAGTTAGGAAGTGGGATGACTTGGTGAGTTGGTCAACGATAACCTAGATGGTATGATCCCCCTAGATGTATGTCGTAAACCTATATTAAATTCCATTCTTATCCCATACCATTTCCATTTCAGCACCTAAATGGGTTGATTCTATGTCACCGGAACATGATTCTCGACCTTCACTTGTTGACAAGTGAGGCATTGAGAAAAAAACTCTAACACTACCTTATTTATCCCCAGCCACCAGAACAGATGTTATAGGTCTAGGTACATCTTCACCACACCATGATGTACTACCAAAGGGGGTGTGTGGAACACCCTCAAAACCTCTTACCACGATTTCAATTGTACAAATGTGTATCCTCAGAAAAGAACAATTTTTCCCCACCTATCAAAAGTCCATACGGGGCATGCACTTTGTACAACAGAGTACGTAGGTTTGTAATGTCAGTATCCCTAATGTTTTAATCCTTGAATCACCATAATAGTGGATGGGTGACAACCAGTGACTATAGATAAGCTTCTCCAAGTCCATTCCCAAAGGACATCTGCAACGAGGCCAACTGCTCAGATGCCTCATTCAGTAACAATGAACTAGATCCTCTACTGAGAGAATATGCTGCCACATTCTCCTTTCCTGGAGTATAGTCAATCTCAAATTCATATTAATGGAGGAATTCTAGACATTTACTATGTCTCAAGTTCCAATCATTCTGAGAGAGGGTATACTTGTGACTCTTGTGGTCAAAGTAGATGACAAAACTCTCACCCATTAGGTAGTGTCATCACATCTTCAATGCAAAGAAAACTGAAGATAACTCAAGACCATGATTCAAGTAGTTATTCTCATGTGACTTCAACTAGAATGAACCATTGGAAACAACTTCCTTCCTCTACATCAAAAAAAAACTAATCCCTGTTCCTAATGCATCAAAGAACAATATGTACTCAACACCCTCCTCTAGAAACCTCAAGAGGGGAGAGCTCCTCAAAATCTACCTAAAACATCAATGGATCCATTGCAACTCCAGTATTTAAGGTAATATGTCCGATAAAAATAAATATTGCCTAAGGTTTCCTAGGGTGAAGCAATAGGTCTCACGAAGCCCTTCATTTTAAATTCCTCCAACTACAATCTCAGATCATGAAGCTATGCAGGAGCCATCTAATATGTTGGTGTAGATGTCAGTGTCGTACTTTGGGGTAGATCAATGCAGAAGTATAACTCTCAACAGGGGAGGTAAACCATGAAAATCATCATGGAAGACATCCTTATACTCCTCCACCATTACAGGAATGTAATGACTCAAAACATCCACCACACTAAGGGTCAGTCTAGTGAACTAAAGAGTAATCGACTGCACCCTCTGATGCGTGAGTCCATCCTAAGCTGCAAGAAATTACCTTTTTTCCAATAAAACGAGAAATATGGTTCTATTATCCTGAAAAAAAACATCCCTGGACTAAAAAAATAAATAAAATCATGAAGTATGGCTATTATTTCATACCGAGAATGAGATCGTAAGGCCTCAACGCTACTACTAAGAGATCCCAACCAAAACTCTCACCTTTAAGAGTCAGGCACCACTATTAGAACTAGTGTTTGATCATCAAGTCTTCTCTAGTAGGGTTCTATAAGAATAATGGTTAAGTCAAAGGATTAAATGGAATCTCTATGGGTCAAAAAAGAAAAGTGACAAGAAACTAAATCACTTGCATAAGTGTCTATCTACAGTAGCTAAAGTAGAAAGGCGTAGATCGTAACATGAACCATTCCCGAAGTCCTGAGGTCATAAGCCTCGATAGACATTAACTGTATCCTCCCCTATCCACCGACTCCCTTATTATAGTATGGACCACCTGCGGGTGGTGGGGGAAACATGTCAAAACATTGGCCACCTCCTACTTCTTCCCCATCTCCTCTGTTATGCTCGTCGCCCAACATATCTTTCTTCTCCTATCACAGCCTTTTCTATGCCGGTTCATAAAATTTCTCTCTCACTGTATTGGGAATAGTTGGACAATCTCATGAAAGATGTTCCCTCTCACAGGATTCATAGAAAAGACTATCCCTCTAAGAAATAATGTTCCCTTAGAACATCTAACAAAACCTCCTACCCCATAGATTACATCTCACACCTATTAATAATTGGTCCTTCTGACCCTCCATCCTAGGAAATCACGGCCTTGGAATCCTATAATATGTGATTGAACCCTATGTATCATCATCCGTCACCAAAAGAGCCATCCACAATTTAGTTTGGAGATCCGCATCCACCCAAACCCCTGGATGTGGGTCTACGAACTGATCAACAAGAGAAAGTGCCACCTGGTGACCATCCTAAAGAAAAACTATTCTGTGACAAGCTCCCCATAGGGAACCCTTTCCAAAAATCAGGTAGAACTCCCGATCCTACTATGGAATCCTTTCTAGATGGCGTCATGAATAGATCCTATTAGAAAACAAGATGTATAACTGTTAAAGTAGTATACCTAGTGAGCCGACTCAAGAAGAGAATTGAAAATATATCCCTTTCCTATATGATTCATGTACCGTTAGATTCTGTACAACCATTGTTTCATGTATCGAGTAAAAAAGAAGTTGTCTGGAATTCAGGTGTATGGATACGTTGGCTATCGTAGCATCATTGGAGTCCAAAGCTGGAAATCTGAACTCGAAACACTTAAAATGGTGACCCAAAACCAATCTCATAGAATCTCATTACTAATGTAGAACTGACTTCCATTGATACCACTCTTTCATGACCCATCCCAGAGGGCCCCATGTCGTGACTACCCCAAGACCACCTCCAATAGGATAAGGGTTGGAGACTATCACTGAGTAGGCATATCCCACAAATTGGAGGCATTTTCATAAGTACTTGCACACACACACACAAGTCCAAGACAAAAATACTAAAATGTAGAAACACTAAGTAAACAATTAACGAATACACAAAGATACCAACCAGAGAGTTTGATAGGAATGTAATGTGTGGTAAAGTAAAATTGGTCCACAATACAGGCTCACCAAAAAGAAATATTCTATATTACAGGGTCCTGAAGCTCATCTGAAAAAAACCCTACCTGAAGGGTATGTACAGAAACAACTGTATGAAGCTACAGGAGCTGACTTCAACTGTTCAATATTTCTCTAAGCACCACCTAGTCCTAGTTCACCTATGACTCTATCAAAGTGTTGATGGTCTGCACAATATAGGACACATGGGGGTAAATCCATGTAGGGTTGAGTAAAAACATACTCAGTAGGACACCCTGAAACACAAAGTAAAATACTATAGAGGAAACATCACTAAGAAGATACAGTCAGCTCAACATAGGTATATTTCTATAACACATATAACATAAACATCCTGGTATTCTCATAAGGCATTCCATGACACAGGGTCTCATCCATTACCAACTACATGGTTTTACTCGTTGCATGCTTGTTCCTATACATGTCACTCCCCATGCTATATGATAGTAAGAATGTAGAACAAGTCTACCAAAAGTACCCAAGAGAACACTAGGGTCTCGATAAATTACTTAGTTTTCCTGATACATCTAGTATTTCTAAGACACAAAGTTTCTGTAACACATGGAGTGTTGGTAACACAAGGTGTGTCGATAAGTAACACATCCCCCAAGTCAAGTAGTCACCAAGTCATAGCTAAATATCAACCACTGAAAACTGTTCAAAACATGCTCCTCATCTCTAGTCACATAGAATAGAATGTATCTGATCTTGATACATAGATATTGGGTCCTCCATAACCAGGTCCCACTGGGGGTACTCCTCTCCCTACAAGAAACATCATCCTAGATAGGGGATAGATTACTATGTAAATATTGGTCAATAATTGTCCACAAACACTTCATAAGGTACCAAAAAGATAAGTGAGGGCATACTGGGAATCTTGGTGAAATACATGCTCTGACCCACTGAGTCAACTATCATAGTTGGGTGAAGACAACTCACTTCATAATACATGTCATCATCTACGGCGGGAACAAGATCATGCACTGAACCCTCATAGAAAAAGACCAAGGGTACACTCTAAACCTATTCTGATCCAAATAAAAACCACTAATCCATCTCAATAAGACTTCCCTATCGCAATGGTCCTGATGCCATGGACGGTTCGTCAAATGAATACATAGTTTGAAAGTTATGAGATTTTTTATGAGAAGGTCTGACCTGGGTCTTATCTGACCCGCCGAACCTGACCCACTTCGACCGACCCAACCTAGCTCGGATCACTGGGAATAGCCCGCAGGGCTGCTAGGTTCTTCCCACTAGGCAGTTGGAGCAGCCCGACCCCTTTTCCCCGACCCCCACATGCGGGCCGGTTTGACCGCACCGCACGTTGTTCGATGAACTATGTGCCTCTGCTTGGTCAAAATGGTGCCACTACAATCAATGAGTCTGATCATCACGTCCCATCTCCCTAACATCTTATCACCATAATGGTTTCCATGCTGACCACTGATTGAGTATGTGACAACCCTCATTGTGTCCCCCGTCAGCGTCACGACATCCTACTGTGGCACTGTAGTCACCGCCTGTGGCCCCCACCATCAAGGGTTCCCTCTGACGTCGTCCCTCCTAAACTACGTCTTGCTGTCATCACCGAACACCTTACCGCTGGCTGGTCCACTGCTTCCTCAGCCATCCCCCCCCCCCCCCGACGGCCAGTTGCCACCTCTTGCTCCCCTTAAACCATCCACGTCGGACGCACCCTAAATTTGTCGTCTTCCACCCCATTGGTGGCCTACCTTACACCATTGTCCTATGTTGCCGTAAGATATTGCCTCGCCTGAACCACAAATCACTTACATTGTGCCTTCTCTATATTGTTGCGAGGGGTCAAACCTTTGATCTCTGAACGTTGTGCCTTTGGTCAGGGTGTAATGATCAACGATTCACATAAGGGATTCAAGGGTGAAGAACATGTAAAGAATACAATAGATTGAAGGGAGAGAGAAGGGAAAAATAATTCTCGAATAATGGATCTTTCCCATATTTGTGTCATCCTTGATCATTTTATGTTATAAGATTTAACAAATAATGAATAATAGATAATCACAAAAATCTATCTCCCTTTTTAAACCCCGCAAAATGTAATCCATCCCCCAACAACGATCGATCCACAAGCCAATATATTTGATTGTTGGTCCACATTGTAATGCCCGAGACTTTTATGAGAAATATTTTGTTTTTTTTAAATCATCAAAGGAATCTTTCACTACACACAACACTAGCTTGGCTTGCATTACACGCAACCACGGCCTTCCTCGATATCTTGCATCGTACGCAATACCGAGTTTCACTAAACAACGATATGCTATTAAAATATTATTAAAACTAGCCGTTATGAATAGTAATAACCACTTTTTGAAATTGTATAAATTTTATTTTTCAAAATGGACTTCATTTTAAGATTCGGAATATCGAAATTAGCCTAGGGTGAAATTTTGGTATTTTTTTGAAAACTTTCAATTTTTGATGAATAGTGAAACCACTAAGTGGTAGTTAAAAAAACTGAATTTTTCATAAAACTTAATTTTACCGCTTCTGTGAGTGTAATTTTGAAAATCCAAGAGACACGGTTGATGTCAGTAAGTAAAATGTGGTTCAATGAGATGAAAATGATTTTTTGGTGAATAGTAACTTTTTACTTTTATTTACCACTGTTAAAAGTAAATAGGGTAATTAAGGGTAAAAATGATATAATTATTACCCTAACACATGTCCTAATTCTATTGGATAAGTGTAATTCGACCCAAAACAACCTTAGGAATAAAATATGACCATTTAGGCCCACTTGGATTAGATTAGGACATTTATTATCAATTTACTTAAAGAAGGGTTAAAATAGTTAAAATCAAAATTTAATAAGTATATCATTTTTAATATTGGGTTATACATAAGATAAATTCCACTATAAATATTCATTAGAAATATAAAAAGAGTTCCTACATAATGGTATTATATTTTTAATTTTTATACATTAAATAATTCAATTTATTTATGACATAATGATGATGTAGTAATTATCTTATTAATGAAATATTGACATAATTGATGTTATAAATACCCAAATAAATGTAATTTGAGACTTTTCATGAATTAAACTAATTTTATAGGTTAATATGACATGTTAGTATTGATTTAATTAATTTATTTCTAACTAATAATTCTATTATGATTTTCCCAAAAATCAATTACTAAATAGTGTCAAAATTGACATAAAATAGTTTTTAAAACAAATATTATATTATTAATTGTTATTATATTCCTAAAAATCTAAGGTTCCCCCAAATGACTTAGATAAGGTTATATATATTAATAATTAACAACTTGGGGTTCTTGTTTCTTGATATAGTAAATTTATTAACCTTATATTGCAAGAAAACAAGAAGACACGGTAAAAGTTAAATTATCTAACTTAAAGTTAAATCTAAATGATAAGGTTAAAATTGATACCTAAACTTGTCTTAATTCTATTTTATGAGAGGATTGCGACCCCTACCCACCTTATCTTAGAAATATATCAATTTGGAGTTATTAAAAACCGAATTTTACTTTATAATAAAATAATATTTTTAGTTATTCCAAAGGTGCCCCTCTCCTCCCTTATAAAAAGGCACCTCCTCCCTCTCTTCCTCACACCACATTGAGCCTTCAATCTCGGCCAACCCTTGACAATTAATCCTCCCCACTTCTCTAGAGACATCTTAGAAGTCCTGGTCTTCTTCAAAAAACCAAGTTTAGTTCCCTAAAAGGAAGTTCAAAGAAGTGCTTCAAAGAAGAGGTAATGTCTGTTACCGATTCTTTCATCTTTATTTCTTCTTCCACTTCTTCTTATTTAGTTGTTTCATTATGAAGTAATAACATCAGTATCACTAATATAAGGATATGTTATTATAAGTATGAAACAACCCTATTTCACCATCTATCCATCCTACGGAAAATAAAATCACCGCGCCTGCGTACGTACGGAATACCGTCTCCACGCCGTGGTGTAATATATTTTCCACCACCAACTTACTTGGATGGGTAGAAGGGTGAAAGTAATGAATATATATGATTATTGTAAACTGTTATTGATTCTAAAATAGTATACATACACTCCAATACAATTCCACGATCATGGGAACAATATCAGCGCCCGTGCGTACGTATGGAATATCGTCTCCACGATGTGATGTGATTCGTTCTACATGATCTTCATTGCATAATAATTATATAAATGAATTGAATGAATGAATATGATATATATTACACTAATACCATTTTGTACTGAGGTATCTATAACCTAAAGAGAAGAATAAGAATTTATTCGACAAACACGCATAAGAACAAAAAGTAATAAACACCCGAATAACAAGTAGTAATGAAATATTACTAATAAGAAGCTAAGAATATGACCATATATGATTTCATAACAATAAGTATGATTCATTAATAAGTAAATAACATTATTTAAATCATTACAGATGAGGCTCGGACACTTATGAAAAAATTGGACCAAAGGTAAGGGAAAATATCACAATCTCATTTTTATCCGAGACTGTTTATACCTTGGTATTTACTGGGGTGTATTTTATCATCCACTTCCATGTTCCCTCAATATGTAATATTTTTTTTCATCCACCTACAATTTTTTAAACCCAATTTTACCCTTCGGTGAGTTTTTATTAAAGGATATGAAAGGAATCTTTTGTCATTTTTCGAACGAGGTACTTTTTGACTTTTCCGACAAAAGTACGAGAAGAATGTTTTCTTTTAACTTATACGGAATGAAGGGATTTTTAAAACATTATTTACAAGAATCTTCCCTTACAATTTTTCAAGTTTATTTTTAATCAACTTATTTTAGTTTAGAATTGTATGACATGTTAAGAAAGGAAAAGTGTTTTTGAAGTAGAAAGGATATTTTCCTCAAGAATGGAGTTCAAGTGTTTTATCAAAATTATTTTCCATCTAAGATAATAAAGGGTTCTGTTTCAATTACTATTATTACATTGATTTTATTATGTTGTGATGGAATTATTTTTATGAATTCTTTTATCTTATATGAATTGTTTTATGATGTCATGTTGTTTAAGAATCCCATTTTTATTACATGAGTTTTGCAATGATGTATGCTTTTTGATTTTGTGGAACACATAAGAATGGTATCATTATGAGATGGGTGGGACCTATATCTCCCTCCAATTCATTGGGTAAATATTTTATATCTCATGAGATAGACATTGCTGGAACGGTAGGTTATACCGGTTCAGTGAAACAGGACTGAAACGAGGAGTGAACTCGGTTCAAAAATGGACTTTGTCCACTAAGATAGTCTTGGAAATGAGTCTTAAAAAATAAGAAATGATTCTCTATGATTATGTGTGTATGACACAAAGTTTCATGTTTTAAGTTATGATTATTGGGATTTCATTTCACTACTATGAGTTATCCCATGTTATGAAATTATGCTCTCTTTTGCAGGTTAAGATTTCCAAGATGTTAGGTTCTTATGAATATGATGTGATTGATATTTCTTTTGATTACCCTTACTAAGCATTTTAGCTCACCCTTTTGTATGTTTTAGTTCCTCAGGTCAGGAAGAATCTTATTAAGTAAGATATGCCAAAGGGGACTATAGATAAGATGAAATAAATGGGAGACAGTGTAGACGCTTTATGAACCAGTTGTTTATGTTTCCTAGTTTCTAAAGACATTATACCTATATGGTCCATTCATGGTTTTGTTATATGTTGTAATAATTATGATTCAATTTTTAAGTATTAACAATGTATGTAATGTATGGGTCATTATACACATTATCATGGAATTTATGAATGGGGAAAAGAAATCATATCCAAAATTCCTAACGTGTGTTTTGGATCAATTTTTGATGAAGGGAGATGTCGTGTTGTCATCATTCGTCAATCCGTCGTTGCTTGATCTGAGTTCCGACCTTCGATCCATCATCACTAGTGAGAGAGAATCCTTCTACATTCCTTAAAAAAACTCCAGGGTTATGGAGATAACCCTGTATTTCTGAAAAGGATTATTAAAAAGAGAAATTTTGGTTGCACCGTCACATGACTTTAAATAAAATATTTTTAATAAATATTTTAATGACATTCACTTCCAAAAAATTTTTTTCACATATAACCTGCACCGGCCATTGTTAGGCCTCACCATAGGGAAACACCCCCTTAAAAACTCAACAGGTTTCTCATATTTCCAATCCATGTTATCGTTTATGAGTTATTATAATTTGAAAAATAAAATAATTTTATTTAATTATTTTATTTATAGGTACACAATTTTTTGGTTTTTCCACAGAAGACCCGTGCCAACTAAAGGTAAGTAATGACTTGGGTAAATCACTTTTTTTGAGCTCAACTGTGGCATCATATTTCTGATCTGGGAAATGATTTAAAAGTTATTCCAATTTTTTAGAAAATTTGCATGGCATGCTATTGAAACATAACATTTTTCAGTGAAACGTACTAAGAACATTGATCCTCATAATTGAACACTATCTCAGTGCCTAGTCTCATAATTTTCCCAAATAATTTCTACAGATAAATCTGTGAAAATAAAACTCATTAAATAGTTTTCCACATTTTTCTGTCTTTAAGGTAAATAATTAAATTATTTGAAGGATCAATTACTCAATAATTGGATTAGCCCTTTCAAATCCCAAACAGCAACTCTCAAATTCAAAAACCATCACTTAATTAATTAAAACTCTATGAAATAGAACACTTTAAATATCTATATGGATCAATCCCATACTTACTCTATACTATTAGTAAGAGTGGGAATTCATTTTGTGCTGCTGAAAGTAACACATCACCAATAAAAACACCACATATTTTAATTGAAACTAGATTTTCCTCATATCAAACTAATTTCAGATTCAATAAATTAAAGAATGAGGTTTTATATTTCATTATATTAGTTATTATTAAAAAAATTAACTCATTTTAAATATCAAATAATCTATTTTTTGAAGCCTATCAATTTATGAAGTGCAATGTGTTGCATTTGTTGTCAATGAGGCATGAAGTTGTCAATGAGGCATAAAGTTGTCTTGGAATGAATGGATGTCAAGGAGTCAAGATGTGAATTTCAAAGGATGTGATAGTGATGGTGATGAAGGAGAATGGCCATGATACTAAGAGGCATGTCACTTGGGAGATTCACTAAGTGGCATAGGAGATGTGGTTGAAACATTCTCTAGTAAAATCTGACGATTGTTGAGCTGCTCTTAAAGTTCCAAGAACTTGTATCAACTGGATACAATGTCACAACATTGATTGAAGACCATGCATTGTCTTCACAATGCATGAGGAGTTGAAAGAAGATCCATCCACAACTTCTAAGTGGGTGAAGTGGTTTAATGAAGTCCATGCACTAACACTTAGTGCATGTGAATCTGAAGAAGTCCCAATTTGATCTCTGATTAGATCAACGAAGACATTGAAGATTATATGTGATTAAGGAGCTCGGTTGAAGATGAAGAACCTTCGGGAATTCCCTCCTAAGTGAAGAATAAATGTTTAAGAGGAATGTTTGAATTCTCAAGAAGAATGGAGAAGAGGAAAGGGAGAAGTGGCATTTGGCAATTGGCATATTTTATATGGAGGAGAAACTTGTTTTTATACAATGTCTAGGTTCTGTCCTTTGCCAAAAAATATGCCAACCTCAAGGGCCAGCCTTAAGGGTTCAACCCAAGGCACATGTGGGAACCAGGTCACCACGCCCAAGGGGATCCCATGGGGCCAGCCCAAGAGAGGCCGGGGGCCGTGTATAAGCCCCCGAGGGCACGCGGTGGTGAAACCCGCGCAACTGGAGAGCATAGTGGGCGCTAGGAGCGCGCCCGCAGGAGCAGAGTGGGCGCAGAGCGCGCCCGCAGGGAGAACACGGTGCGGGGCGGCACCGTGGAGGGAGAGGTTCAATTGCGGTGAAGCGGGCAGCGCTTGTTTGTTAAACCGTGAGAAAATCCCGCGGCGTTTCGATGTGGGATGGCGAAATTTCACCCGGGAGCGATCCTGGCCGCACGATCGATCGCGCGCCAGATCCGAGCCGCTCATCGCATCCCGTACGCGATGATCTGATCGCGGCCGTCCGAAGATCTGATCCGACGGCTAAGAGACCGTCCTCTTCCTCGAGCTCAGCCGAAGCATTCCCGCGAGCTCCGCTCGAACCAGAGGCAACCTGAAGGTAGTTTTCGAGTTCCCGGCCACCTCTGAAGGATCTAAGACCTCCATTGTGCTCGTCTGGCCACAATGAATACATCCATGCCTTAAAATTGCCTTGCATGCAAGAAATGAGGAATTTCGGTCGAGGACGAGGCAAGCAAAGCTGCCGAAGGCCGTGGGGTGTTTATGCGTGCATGTTATGGATCAGAAGAAGGCCGTGCATGCGTTCTAAGTCGCATGCACGTAGAGGAAATTAAAGAAGAAGATTCCTCGTGAAACAGAGGAAAGAAAATAAAGATTTGGAAAGTTTTTAAAGATCCGAAGATCTCGGGATTTTGAGATTTATCACGCGGATTGAACCGCCTCTCCTCTGCCTATAAAAAGAGAACCCGAAGCACGGTAATGCTTGCTGAAGTTCTTGTTGAAGATTTGTGTCCCTCGAAGCCTCTGCCTCGCGAAGTTGAAGCCCCGCGCAAGTAAACTTGCGTGGCTGAGTTCCTTGCGCGCAACATCTTTGCGCGACAAGAAGAAGAAGGAGGAGGAGTCCCCTGTGCGCATTATTTGCGCGACAGGAAGAGCTCTCCCTGCCCGCATACTTGCGCGGCAGGAGAAGCTTGTGCGCCCAAGGTGTCTTTGCACCCTTGTGGCTTGCGCGCCTCGTAGGTGTTGCATACTGCACACCCGAGTGCTTGTGCACCCAAGTGCTTGCGCGGCTCTTACCTTGTGCACTCAAGCCTTGTGTGGCTGTTGAAGACAAGTGGAGGCCGAGACTTGTGCTTGTGTGCCAAGTGAAGGAGGAAGACGGCCGAGGATACCTTGGGTGTGTGCAAAGAAGAATAAAAGAGTAAACCTTGTGTGCCAAGAGAAGTGGAAGGCCGTAGCCACATTTCCCCTTGTGTGTGTGCTAAGTGCAAAGAAGGGCAGTAGGTGTTCGGGTGTGTGTGCAAGAAGGGAAGAGAAGGCCGAGCCTTAGTGCCTTGTGTGCCAAGTGAAGTGGAATACCACACATTATGTGTGAAGTGAAAAAGGCCGAGAGGAAGTGTGTGCAAGTGGAAGAGGCCGTAGCCTTGTGTGTGCACACTATTGAAGAACAACTAAAAGAACACTAAAGTGTGTGTGTGCAACAAGAATAGGAAGGTCACTACAAGTGTATGCTAAGTGAAGAATTTGTGTGTGCAAACTAAAGAAGTGGCCGAACCTAGGTGTGCACTAAAAGTGAACACACTTAGAAGAAGTTGATAGGAGGACATCCACACTAAAGTAGAACACACTCTAAGTGTGTAAACAAATTGGATAAAGTGTGTGAAGTTAGGAGAAGGTGTGTGCTATAATTGATTACACCCTCTGTGGGTCTACTGCACCAAGAAGAGGACAGGAAAAGTGCATGCATGCATGCATGCACGTGCACACGTGAACAAAGATAAATCAGGCTGTGTGCATCTGAGGAGTCCAGGAACAAAAGTTCTTGAAGATTTGAAGACCCATGCTATCAGTGCATGAAGATGAAGAGTTGCCATGCATTCAGTGCATGAAGTTGTTTTGATGTGAGACTGGACCGGACTGGAGTTATAGATATCAGTTGTCTGAGTATTCAGTAGTTGAAGAGAGAAGCCAGGTCATCCTGAAGAAGGAGATAAAGCCTGAGCTAGACGAGAAGACCTGATCATCACAAGTGATCAGAGGTACAGAGCAAGGCCAGCAGTCTTTATCCCAGACTGCTGAAGATACTTGAAGAAGCTTAAAGAGACGAAGAGCTACTCGTGTGACTCGAGGAGCCAGGAGAAGACCCTGTGGGACTCATGGAGAAGAAGTCTTCAGTGGGATTCTGGAGCAGGCCAGTGGGACTCTGGTAACACTGTGGGACGCAGTATAAAGACCCTCCTGTGGGACTCAGGAGAGATACAGTGGGACTCTGTATCGACCATTGTAATTTTAACAGGTTATAATGGAGAATCCATGCTGGGAGAGCATGGCAAGGATGTAGGCCTTTGGTGCCGAACCTTGTAAATCCTTGTGTCCTGTGCCTTTTCATTACTTCATTATCCGGGAAAGGTTGAGAGATACAAGAAGAGTGGATCGAGGCTTTAACCAGCCATAGAGGTTTAATTGATTAAGAATCAATTAGTAAAAAGTTTTAAAGGATCATTGATTCACCCCCTCCCCCTCTCAGTGATTCACACTGATCTGGGCACTTCAATTGGTATCAGAGGGAGGTTACCTCTAAAAGATCCAAGGGAGTCTTTATGAAGTGCAGATTTGAGGAAATGAGTGACCAGCCTCAAATGGAGATATCTGCCAAGACTCAGAAAAATAGAAAGAAGAAACAGTCCAAGAAGATGAAGAAAGCCTGTCCTAGCTGTGATGAAGTTGAAACAATGAATGATCTTCAGAGTGCACTCAAATATCTTCAGAAGATAGTTCCCATGGAAGTGGCAAAGTGTATAGCTACAGGCATCCATGATCTTCATGAAGAAAAATCACAGTTAGAAGAAGAAGCCAATGCTATGGAAGATCAGCTGGCTAAAAGGGTTGGCATAACCAACACTCTCAGAAAGCTAGTAAATGCCAAAGATGAAACAGTATCTCTTTGCAATGAAAGATATGAAGACACTTGTGAAGAATTGCAAAGAAGCCTTTCTGAGAAAGAATTCTTTATGATATTAGTCAAAGATGTTTTCCATGCACTGGAAAAGAGGCACAAAGTGTCAATGGTTGTCAGAGATGCTCAACTAGAAGACAAAGTCAAAAGGGTGAAGGAGCTTGACAACTCATTGCTTGAAATGAAGCAAGTGCATGAAGACCAGATGAAACAGCTGGAAGAGAAATGGGAAGGAAGGCTAAGAATAGTTGAGGATGAGAAGAACTCCCTCAACATGAAGTGTTTAGAACTGGAGGTGATATTGAAAAATCTGCAATCACCTAAAGCTGAATCCTCCCAGTCAGCTGATAGAAGAAATGTTGCTACACAAGTATGCTTTGAGAAGGATGATTCTAAAATAAAGACATCCTCTAGTGAAAGTGCAACAACTTCTAAAAGGAAGGTACCATCCATCCCATCTTGTACTAATGCTTCTAATAGTGTTTCCACAAAAAGTGCAGGATGGAAAAATAATTCCAAACAAGTATGGATGAAGAAAATGAAGAAGCAGAGCTCTCCTGAAGCAGCACAACAGGTCAAGAAAAGTACCCTACAATCAGAAGGACTGAAGAGGTCAAGATTCGTGGGACAATGCTGGTGTTGTAACAAGTATGGGCATTGTGCAAAGGATTGTTGGTACAATCCACTAAATGCCAAAGCACAGAGGAAGCCCATGCCAAGGGGGAGCAAGCCAGAAGAAAAGAAGCAGCATCCACAGGTCCAGAGACATCTGTTTACTGCTAACAGATTTGGATTACTTGACAACATCTGGGATGTTTGCAAAAGTGGTCAAAAAGATACATGTCAATCTCCGAATGTATCCGAAGCTGGAATGAAGAGAAGATCACTGAACCTGGCTAAAAAGGAATCCTTGGGAAGCAAGCAGAAGAAAGTGGAAGATGCTCCCAAGAAGAGTTTGAAAAAGGAAGAGAAGTCCTTGGATTCTAAAACCAAGAAGGGTGAGTCATCCAGAAGGACCACCAAGAAGAAGTGCTTCTACTGTGGAAGGAATGGTCATACCATGGATCTTTGTAAAGAAGCCATGAAATTCAATAGAAGCCAACTGGACTTAAACAGACAATCAATCCAGAAGAAGCAGAAGGGATTGGTTGAAAACAAGTTGCCTAAGAGAGGTAGCTTGACAGTATCAAAAGAACCATGTGGAATATCCAGAACTGAGGCCACACTTCCAAGTGACTTACTAGTCATATGGCCAAATCAGTTGCAACTTGCCAAAGATCTACAAAGAGCTGAAGATGAAGTACTGGCAATTGCTAAAGCAAAAGAGAAGAAGAAGATTTCACATGAAGATGTTTTGAGATCCACACCAGCACAAACATCATTGAAGATCAAATGTGCAAGTGTGAAGAATGGTGATAATGGGACATCTCGGTTGAGAGAATCTTCTCAACCTTGTTGTTCACATTGATGAACCAAGGAGGTTCCATCTTATTCCCTTGTACTATTGGTATTTACATGTGCTGACAATGCAGGGAATTGAAGATGATGATCATTCTCAGCTGGAGGATGGTTTGGATTGAATGGAGTGCACCCCTTGAGGGGGAGCCAATCTGAAGAAGATGGCATTCTTAGATTAATACCATCTTGAGAAAAGTGAAGGTATTCCAATCATACTTTCATCCCTTGTTTCTTAATTGAGTTTATCTTGACAATTAAGGGGGAGTATGAATTGAAGACAAATGGAAGAAAGGGGGTGCTTTATCTTTGCACTGAACTTTCTAATGAGTTTTGTGAAGTATGTGCAGGATTCAGCAATTCATTGAATATCTGAAAAAATTCAACCCCTAAGCATGATCTCACATGTGTAGAGAGTTATGGACAGCATTGAGTACCTTGGTTACATCACTCTTGTTTTCTACACCGGGTTAGCCCAAGTAGACTTAGAGTTGATCTACTAAAGGTTCTTTGCTAAAGAAGAACATGTGACATCATCCCTCTCTCAGTGTTTTTCAAGAGAATACTATTTATAAGGGAGGAAGAGATTTTTGAAAGTGAACCACACCACACCTTTGAATTTGATTGCCAATAAGGGGGAGAAAATATTGGCACACATATTGACCCATTCATATGTGCTGAAGGAGTGTATTGACAACAAATACAAAGGGGGAGATTGAAGTGCAATGTGTTGCATTTGTTTTCAATGAGGCATGGAGTTGTCAATGAGGCATAAAGTTGTCTTGGAATGAATGGATGTCAAGGAGTCAAGATGTGAATGTCAAAGGATGTGATAGTGATGGTGATGAAGGAGAATGGCCATGATACTAAGAGGCATGTCACTTGGGAGATTCACTAAGTGGCATAGGAGATGTGGTTGAAACATTCTCTAGTAAAATCTGACGATTGTTGAGCTGCTCTTAAAGTTCCAAGAACTTGTATCAACTGGATACAATGTCACAACATTGATTGAAGACCATGCATTGTCTTCACAATGCATGAGGAGTTGAAAGAAGATCCATCCACAACTTCTAAGTGGGTGAAGTGGTTTAATGAAGTCCATGCACTAACACTTAGTGCATGCGAATCTGAAGAAGTCCCAATTTGATCTCTGATTAGATCAACGAAGACATTGAAGATTATATGTGATTAAGGAGCTCGGTTGAAGATGAAGAACCTTCGGGAATTCCCTCCTAAGTGAAGAATAAATGTTTAAGAGGAATGTTTGAATTCTCAAGAAGAATGGAGAAGAGGAAAGGGAGAAGTGGCATTTGGCAATTGGCATATTTTATATGGAGGAGAAACTTGTTTTTATACAAAGTCTATGTTCTGTCCTTTGCCAAAAAATATGCCAACCTCAAGGGCCAGCCTTAAGGGTTCAACCCAAGGCACATGTGGGAACCAGGTCACCACGCCCAAGGGGATCCCATGGGGCCAGCCCAAGAGAGGCCGGGGGCCGTGTATAAGCCCCCGAGGGCACGCGGTGGTGAAACCCGCGCACCCGGAGAGCATAGTGGGCGCTAGGAGCGCGCCCACAGGAGCAGAGTGGGCGCAGAGCGCGCCCGCAGGGAGAACATGGTGCAGGGCGGCACCGTGGAGGGAGAGGTTCAATTGCGGTGAAGCGGGCAGCGCTTGTTTGTTAAACCGTGAGAAAATCCCGCGGCGTTTCGATGTGGGATGGCGAAATTTCACCCGGGAGCGATCCTGGCCGCACGATCGATCGGGCGCCAGATCCGAGCCGCTCATCGCATCCCGTACGCGATGATCTGATCGCGGCCGTCCGAAGATCTGATCCGACGGCTAAGAGACCGTCCTCTTCCTCGAGCTCAGCCGAAGCATTCCCGCGAGCTCCGCTCGAACCAGAGGCAACCTGAAGGCAGTTTTCGAGTTCCCGGCCACCTCTGAATGATCTAAGACCTCCATTGTGCTCGTCTGGCCACACTGAATACATCCATGCCTTAAAATTGCCTTGCATGCAAGAAATGAGGAATTTCGGTCGAGGCCGAGGCAAGCAAAGCTGCCGAAGGCCGTGGGGTGTTTATGCGTGCATGTTATGGATCAGAAGAAGGCCGTGCATGCGTTCTAAGTCGCATGCACGTAGAGGAAATTAAAGAAGAAGATTCCTCGTGAAACAGAGGAAAGAAAATAAAGATTTGGAAAGTTTTTAAAGATCCGAAGATCTCGGGATTTTGAGATTTATCACGCGGATTGAACCGCCTCTCCTCTGCCTATAAAAAGAGAACCCGAAGCACGGTAATGCTTGCTGAAGTTCTTGTTGAAGATTTGTGTCCCGCGAAGCCTCTGCCTTGAGAAGTTGAAGCCCCGCGCAAGTAAACTTGCGTGGCTGAGTTCCTTGCGCGCAACATCTTTGCGCGACAAGAAGAAGGAGGAGGAGGAGTCCCCTGTGCGCATTATTTGCGCGACAGGAAGAGCTCTCCCTGCCCGCATACTTGCGCGGCAGGAGAAGCTTGCGCGCCCAAGGTGTCTTTGCACCCTTGTGGCTTGCGCGCCTCGTAGGTGTTGCATACTGCACACCCGAGTGCTTGTGCACCCAAGTGCTTGTGCGGCTCTTACCTTGTGCACTCAAGCCTTGTGTGGCTGTTGAAGACAAGTGGAGGCCGAGACTTGTGCTTGTGTGCCAAGTGAAGGAGGAAGACGGCCGAGGATACCTTGGGTGTGTGCAAAGAAGAATAAAAGAGTAAAACTTGTGTGCCAAGAGAAGTGGAAGGCCGTAGCCACATTTCCCCTTGTGTGTGTGCTAAGTGCAAAGAAGGGCAGTAGGTGTTCGGGTGTGTGTGCAAGAAGGGAAGAGAAGGCCGAGCCTTAGTGCCTTGTGTGCCAAGTGAAGTGGAATACCACACATTATGTGTGAAGTGAAAAAGGCCGAGAGGAAGTGTGTGCAAGTGGAAGAGGTCGTAGCCTTGTGTGTGCACACTATTGAAGAACAACTAAAAGAACACTAAAGTGTGTGTGTGCAACAAGAAGAGGAAGGTCACTACAAGTGTATGCTAAGTGAAGAATTTGTGTGTGCAAACTAAAGAAGTGGCCGAACCTAGGTGTGCACTAAAAGTGAACAGACTTAGAAGAAGTTGATAGGAGGACATCCACACTAAAGTAGAACACACTCTAAGTGTGTAAACAAATTGGATAAAGTGTGTGAAGTTAGGAGAAGGTGTGTGCTATAATTGATTACACCCTCTGTGGGTCTACTGCACCAAGAAGAGGACAGGAAAAGTGCATGCATGCATGCATGCACGTGCACACGTGAACAAAGATAAATCAGGCTGTGTGCATCTGAGGAGTCCAGGAACAAAAGTTCTTGAAGATTTGAAGACCCATGCTATCAGTGCATGAAGATGAAGAGTTGCCATGCATTCAGTGCATGAAGTTGTTTTGATGTGAGACTGGACCGGACTGGAGTTATAGATATCAGTTGTCTGAGTATTCAGTAGTTGAAGAGAGAAGCCCGGTCATCCTGAAGAAGGAGATAAAGCCTGAGCTAGACGAGAAGACCCGATCATCACAAGTGATCCGAGGTACAGAGCAAGGCCAGCAGTCTTTATCCCAGACTGCTGAAGATACTTGAAGAAGCTTAAAGAGACGAAGAGCTACTCGTGTGACTCGAGGAGCCAGGAGAAGACCCTGTGGGACTCAGGGAGAAGAAGTCTTCAGTGGGATTCTGGAGCAGGCCAGTGGGACTCTGGTAACACTGTGGGACGCAGTATAAAGACCCTCCTGTGGGACTCAGGAGAGATACAGTGGGACTCTGTATCGACCATTGTAATTTTAACAGGTTATAATGGAGAATCCATGCTGGGAGAGCATGGCAAGGATGTAGGCCTTTGGTGCCGAACCTTGTAAATCCTTGTGTCCTGTGCCTTTTCATTACTGCATTATCCGGGAAAGGTTGAGAGATACAAGAAGAGTGGATCGAGGCTTTAACCAGCCATAGAGGTTTAATTGATTAAGAATCAATTAGTAAAAATTTTTAAAGGATCACTGATTCACCCCCTCCCCCTCTCAGTGATTCACACTGATCTGGGCACTTCAATTTATCTTACTCAAAAAAGTCTTGGATCCATGTTTCTCAAAACATCATGATGTTCTAAACTCTAAAGCCAAGATCTAACATCCTTAAATTTATTTTCCATCAAATTAAGTAATTCTAGAAAATCCTCTTTTCATTCTAATTTGGTCTTCTCTTTACATATATGATAAATATATTATTTCAGTATTCTTATTTTTGGTTCACTATCTATTTATGGTGTTGATGATGTTTATTCCATGATTGACCAACTCTAATATCATCCCAAATATTTTATTCTTCATCAGATTTAAAATATATAATATTTATTTATCATCTATTTGAACATTGCTATTTTACTAAGTATTAATGTCTTATTTCAGGAAATTCAAAGACATATATTCAAAAATTATTAGGAAGAATCATTATATTCTACATTTTTTACTTCATTTTCATCGAGCAGCAACCTAAAAATTTCACTAAGTGATGAAGCTTTACTCTAAACCAATCCTTTATGTTGGGAAATTTGAAGACCGATGCTCGGTGTAAGAAGCATTATGATCATTCCCTTATAAATTTTTTGAAGACTTTAAATCCATACGGTGGAAAGTTAAGTCATTTGATAATGATATATAATCAAAAAAGACTTATGATAAGTAGAGTTATATAATGAAACAAAAAATATTTTGATTTCTTCAAAGGTTTACACTCTTTTCCCAAACTCTTGTACTCGACAACAAAAACTTTATAATCATTGTAGGAAAATAATTGTGATTAGGAAATAGCCATTTGTCATAAACCTTAAAATTCATAATTTGTATATAGCTTCGAATGGACTCAATATTTCCCCAAGGATTCTCCAAACATCTTTAAATAATATCATAACTTATTCCAATGATAGTTAGAATTATTTGAACAATTCCTAACTCCTTTAAATTCACATATGATGTGTTGTAGCATATTGAATACTCCAATATGTGTATTTTATTGAATAAATATTCCAACTCATTTGTTCATCTTCTTCAATCAATCTGGATCCATATATATTCACTTTACCTTTCATCCATGAGTTTAGTAACCCTATTTACACAAAAAAAAAATAATTATACACCTCAAATAGGTTCAACAACATTAATTTATAAAGAATATTAATAACAAGCTATCACAAAGACCTTTTATTTTCAATTTATTCATCATTGTAGAAAATCCATTTACATGGGTGAATTTTTATCAACCATGCTATCATATTTTAATTATCATATTGATATCCCTATATGAAAAAAAGATAATGAAACACAACCTTCGATAACTACAATATCTCCCATTTTGTTTAATGTAAATTTTGATCAGAAATAATATACTTTATTTGTCAATGCGATATATCTCCAACTAATAGACATGAAATGAAAATGGTAGGATAGTCTTTCCCTTTTTATCATAGTAGGGTCATTTTTCCAAATCCTATCCCCCTTTATTTTTTTGACATCACATGAGATTAATACGACATGAAATACGAATTGAGATTGAAACTAATACCAATTTAAAAAAAATTAGAGGCTCTTATTCAAATTCTTATCTCTTTAAAGATACTAATGATAGAAAATTTTCTGATAATAACTTCATATTAGATTCATATGATAGTATGAATTATAGAAGAAGATAACATATTATAATTTCATGTGATATCACATATTCCTTATCACTATATCATCAATCAACCAACTCAATGTCATTGTGGGAAAACTAGTTGTGGAAAACAATAATGATTAATTTAGATAATAGAGATTTCCAAAAATAATCCATATGTCATAGAAATAGATTGTCAGTGCATCATTTATCAAAATAGGATCCAACTTAATATATTTTAATGAATTTTCTTGAAGTCTACACTCATCCTAAAAAAAATAGATAATAAATTTCAAGTGAAATTAAATTAACTCCCCCATTTGATATACCAACACTCCTCATCAATCATTATAATAGGTACAAATAATAAAATAAAAATAAGAGTGATTTCCATACAATAAACATAATTATTTAATTATTGGTAATATCTAGAATAAAAAATATAAAAATATAATAAATATCTTGGAGCCTTCACTTCTTTAGTTTCTCCCCCTCAAGATAATACTCTCAAACTTTAATCACCGTTCCTGCCTTCAATAAAATTCTAAAAATAAATTAGTAGAGAGATTCGATCTATAAATAGTTACTCATCATGAGTATTAGGGATGATAAAATTTTCTCACATAGAAAATTTCATTATTTATATGTCTAAATTTGAAAAACCCTTTAATGCTTACTTCACACATTACTTTCTAGATTTTTTCACTATTGGGATGCATGAAATTTGTTACCTTTTGTTTCTAAAAAAAACTAGAATTATTTAATTGAAAATATTGATCATTTTTTATTTTATTATGACTCTAATTTTCTAGCCTCTTCTAGTAGATCAGGCTATATAACTAGGAATTCATTTTTGACATACTTCCCCTTTTTAATCTTAATAAAAATTCATTATTTCAAAATATTTTGAAATTGAATATTCTATTTTTCTCTTTTATCAGTTCGAACTCATTTTTATGAGGTCAGAATGTCACACACTAGTTGGGGGTGTGTCTAGGAAGTATTCACCTTCAACACAATCCTTCATCAGAAATTTACGTACCCTATTTCGAGAGCTTATCATACTCTTCACAAGGAGCATCAACAAGAATACTAATTCGACCATCTCTTTCTTGAATATCATTAATGTTTTATTTATATTACTCCTATCATTATTGAGACTTGTAGATATTTTATAATGTTATATGTTGTGGCATCTCTTACCATGATATATGCATTTATTTCGTCTTGTTCGATCCTCATAGTCTCATTTTTTCATTAAATTCATTGATGAATTCTATTTCACATATTTCTAACCAATGGAGGAAAATAATTATTTCTTAACATGATTATCTTCATGCCACTCTTGATATGAATTAGGGTTATTCCAAAATTTTCAATAAGATTGATATTTTTTTTATATTTTATATGAATTTCTTATTGACTGAAACATAGTCCTTGTAGATAAATTCTTATTTATCGGTGTAATGTTCTTCACTACAACAGGTTGTATACCTTCATCATTATTTATCGCCTTGATTTAGGACTTATATAATTTCCACATACTAACATATTATTTCAGTTATAGAATTCCCTAGGCCATAATTTTAAAAATCCGAAACACCTTTCAATTAAATGTGATTTTATCATGTTTGGTGTAGTATGTCTAGGTCTATTTTCTCCGTGATTTATGGGGGGGGCTCTAATATTTTGGGCTTTATTTGTGGAACTATTTTTATTATACATGATCTCATTTTTCCTTGACATTTTTTTGACTATATTTTCATTTTCACTATTCCAAATATGTTAATTTTTTTACTTTATCCTATATTTTCAAAATTCTATATTTAGTGGACATCGCTTTATCTACAATATGGGTTACCTTTTTCAAAGAAACAAAGGTAGATGCTTCACAAAATGATACATAGATTAGTTTAACACCATTATGATATTTATTTGATCTAATAATCTCTTTATATGTTGGAGTGGAAACACTCATATTCCTCTAAGACTTGGAAGTTCTATATTTTTTTTCATAAAGACTTCTTAATTGAATTTTTATCTCCAAACTGTTCAGGTTGATATTTTTCATTCCATCATCTAATAACCTAAACCTGTATTCTCAATCACTCTTGACCTTTATAATTTTATAATCATTTATTTTTCATTTATGTGCATAATATTTATCCATTTATTTCACCCTTTTTGATTTAACATCAAACTAGGTTGTCATGACTTCCATGAAGACATTGTGAATATTTTCCAAAGAATGGAGTAATTCCTTCACCACATTATGAAAAAAAATATTTCTCACATTCATATATTTTTAATTATTCATTAATTTAATAATTTATTTCATTTAATATTATGAAATATTTTTCCTCAGATTTTACTAGCTTAATGAGTGTGTTTTAGGAGCTCATCTCCTTTTCCAATGAAACTTTCACTACATCTACAACTTATTCAAGATATGAATTATGATTATAAATTTACTTGATGAATCTATATATATATATATATCACTAATTAAATTTTGAAATTCATTATATAAAAAATAACCTCAAGGTATAGTTCTTAACCTATTTTAAACAAATCAACACCACATCTGGAGTTACATTAACTAGTGGAATGTCGATCAATAAATTCTACATCCATATCCTGACTATACTAATTATTTTTAGTTGATGATATTTCCACATTCTTCATTATTATATATTTTTCTCCATGGGATCTATTTTCTTTTTTTCTAGAAGTGTCTTTGTCGAAAAATCTTACTTATCTTTACCAGGGATAAATAATGGTTCATCTATTTAAGAAACCTCTTTAAGAATCTCAAATATACAAAAACACAACCAAATATATATATATATATATAATATAATACCTTGGATAAAATATTTTTGACCATATAAGTGGGAAATTATTGATTATAATTCAGCTAAATAATTCAAATGATCCATTCAAAGGTAAATTAGTCTTGGATAAAAATTTTTGTGAATAGTGGGCTATTAAAGACACTTTAGAGGGGGGATCAGGAGATGAAAGTTTTCAGTAATTCCAAATTCTTCATTGATAATTTTACCACATTTGGAATTATACCATTGATATTGATTAGTGAAATTTGTTATTATTTGTTTTTTGACAATAAATTTTGTACCTCATGAATACGAGTAAATAATGAAAAAGGAAAATGGTTTTTTTAAATGTTTTTTTTACAAATACCCACTCATTTCCTTGATTGTTTATTTTCACAAATCATGGATCCTCCACTATAATATATAAAATAATACTATTGGATTTATGTTTCCCACACCTCGAACTTTATTAATATAATAGGACTTCCTTTTTACCAATTCCCATAGGACTTACTTGTATATCTTCACACATTTATTCATAGAGACTCTATATGATCTCCTTATATACCCTCAGTCACAGAGGTTCTATAGAGTCTCACTTCATATATTCAAGTTTTCGTTTGAAGTTATTCTTAAAAGGTAAGTTAGATTCTCATAATAGAATGCTTCATAACCTATAAAACTAATCCCCTTCAACTCATTTTAATGTCTTAAAATTCCATGAAGTATCTAATAATAACTCTTACAGGTTGGTATCATCAAAGATTCTACATGATCCTACTTACATGCTTCTTATTTACTAAAATATTTTATTTAAAATAGATATCAAAATTCATAATAGTTTTGGATTTATCTTCTTCTTTTCTACAACATATAGTGTGTTCTACTTTTTATTTTTCTTCTAGATATCATGGATACATTGTTTTTAAATTTAACTCTTAGTTTCTCAATACACTAATTGTACTAAATGCCTCTTATTTTTCCCTTTAATCCTCCTGAGTATCTTCAACTTAGAATGTGCTTTAGGGGATACATTAATTATATTCATCCATTTTAAATAACCTTAAATGGAATATATTGATTTTTTTCAATTCTAGATAAAAAGTTGTATTATCAAATACTCATTTTCCCCTAATTTGTTATACATTTATTTTTTCATATTAAATTAAAATCCATAAATTCCATCATTTACTTCTACACATTCTTGAAATTAATCCCAAAATATCTACACAAGATATCAATATTTGTAATGGTATCTTATTAATCCCCATATTTGTCATTTTTATGTCTAATAAGAATATAATATCCAGATAAAAAAATACAGATGTCTCAAAAACTTATACTCAAAATATTCTACAAAAATCCACTTTTCAAATCATCTAGATATATAAAAATATACCATGAAAATATCTACGGTGTAAAACTCATCCAAATATTTTATATTCATGAATGGAGGAATGATCATATCAACCATCCTAATTTTAAATATTCATGAATGGAAGACAAATCATATCTCAATTCCATTGAAAATTCCCATACTACTATCTCAAATACTCATGAACTATTAAATTTCCTTGAATAAACCTGATATAGGCTTTGATAAATAGAATCTTTAGGTTCAATGGTTTCTCATATACATTATTTTTATAAATCCAATTCATACATTTTTAGTATAAAATAATATATATAGTGGAACCTATTATTATTCATTTCTAAAAATAGGCTTGGATCATAGAATCTAAATGTATAATGATGTTCTTACATAAAACTAAAATCATTGACATCATCATATTTATGTCCCTAAAAAATAACGATTTCTAGAAACTTCACATTTCATTCAACATTGAAATATTCGTTACATAAATAGAGATAAAATTTTCTCAATATTATTTTTCATGGATCACAAACAATTCATGGTTTTATGATATTTATTCCATGATGAAATAACTTCTTTATCATCCAAAATAAATTCGTCCTTATTAGATTAAAAATCATGAATTTTAGTTTTTCATCCATTAGTTTAACAACATTTTTCTAAGTGTTGTGATATTAAGATATGGACATCAAAAGAATTAAATTTTGAAATCCTTAAGATGAATACTTATATTATATTCTAGCTAATTAATATTAATTGTATGTACCCTGAATCTAGTATCCAATATTGAGTTTTTATCTTATTTTACTACTCCTGGATACAACTTATTACATCCCCAAGGACCAACATGTTTAATTGTATTAAAAGACTATATATATAATTAAAATTCAAAATAAATTTGAAAACATAAAATAAAACATAGAAAATCATTTTAGAAAACCATAATTATATTTATCATATCTCTATATATCAATCACATAAAAAATCTATAAGCTTAGAGAAAATAAACATGAGAAAGTCGTGTGCTCTAATGATTAGTAAGGGAATGAGTTCAATAGAATCTATCATGAATATATAAAGCATAATCAATATGAAAATTTAGATAACTAAAAAAATTAATTTAATTAATAACTTTAACATAAATAATAATATATTAGTGATAAATGATGATAAAATAATTTGATATAAATACTCACATGATATTGAAACTTATCCAAGGATATTCAAACCAATCAAATAACCACATAGACATTAATAAATAATCTCATATTTAGGGAATTAATAATATCATATAACATAAAAATACCATAAAGGCCTTAATATATGATATATAATATAAATACAAATACCTCATCTAATTACCTAAGCTAGGTTTTCACATAAGACCTATTGATGCAACGAGGGGCTATACCACCCCCCTCCCAACAATTTATTAGTCTAATATATGCCTCATATAAAAGGGGATAAACATAATAAACATAAAATTTCATGTTGAAAATATATAATATGAACTGTTTATAATTAACCCTATGTAGTAAACATAATCAACATAAACATTCATATTGGATAACAATAATACAAAATTTACTACTTTCCCCAATCAATTAAAATAATAATAAACCATATAGAGTATTATAAAGATTGGTATCAAAATATTACATCTCACTAAAACTAAACATAATCCATCTAGATAAATAAAAATAATGGTATCATTAAAACATATTCCCATTGGATAAATAGTTAAAATAAGGGGGTTTTTCATTATTGTGATGAAATACTATAAAAATACCATTGAAAATATTCTTGAGGAAAATATCATTTTCATTACTAAAATCACCTTTGAAAAATATAAAATTTCAATAATATTAGAAAAAAACGTTTTTAATTAATAATAAACTTATGAAATCATAATGGAAGACTCAAAATAATTAGTTGTTATAATGTCGGGAAGTAATATTCATTTTGAGTAAACAAAAAATAGATTCCATTAACATTTTCTAAAAGAGTCAAAAATTATCTCCTTTAGAGAAAGACTAGAAGATTATTTTGAAAAGATTTTTAATAAATATAAATATGTGTAAACATTACTTTAAAAATTATATGATAATTTTAAATCTATTTCCCAAACATTTTTAGAAAACATGGACATTGAAGAGAAAGGATTTCCGACTGAATAGAGGAATAAAGTCAACTTTTCTTAAAAACCATTTCTCAATAATTGTTAGTACCAAAGATAGAAAAATAGTACAATTACATGAAAAATTTATGAATAAATATAAAAGAAGAAAAGATATTATGATTAATATATAAATATAAAATAATTCACCCAAGGGAGGCTTAACCATAAACAATCCTCAATAATGATGAGATTGGGAAATAAACCCTTATCACATTTGTAACATTTGAATCATTAGAACCGTGACAGATATAACATAAAATGAGACTTTAAATAGAATTAATATATATATATATATATATATATTAATTGTATAACAAGTAAAAGGGGTAGTATATACACCATTCAAAATGTCTAAGTGATGAATATGGCATATGTTTCATGAAAGTGAAAGTGAGATGAAAATCCTTTACCTCATATATGATTTCCTTCATACACGTATGTAACTATTCAGTAATAAATGTATTTCTATTATAATTTTTTTTGGGGAAAAAATATTATTTTTAATAAAATATATAATTTACCTAATGTATTTTATGACCCCTTTATTAAAATGTCTTTGTTAAAATAACTGTTTGGGTTGATAATTGATTTATTTTTCAGGTATATTTTAGCTTGGAAATTTATGTAATTTTTCATTGATAATAGTTCTATAATATAATGAATTATTACCATGATATAAATATCATATATAATATATTTTGAAGTATTTATTATATTCCATAAAATTTTGAGATGGGAAAATGAGTAACACCATTCAGGGAGATGTTTGGTCATACGCACGCATGAATGTTTTTTATATTTTTTGAATAGATGGAAGGTAAATAAGTTAAATAATATTTAAACATTAGATAAAATTATTATATAAAATATTTCATGTATATTTATTAAATAAATATTATTTTCCATCCATTTGAAGATTTAATGAAAAAAATCACATCGTTGTGTGGAGGCAGCAGTCCAAACGCACGCACTAGCGACATTACTTTTTTTCAATGGATTAGATGGAAAGAATTTATTTGTGATATTGTAATTGTAAAAGTTTATTAATTTCATAAAATAATATAAATATGTTAAATTCATCATTATATCAATCCATAAGAGTTTGTTATGGGAAACAAATTGCCTCATTTTGCGAGGCTGTAGTCCTCTATAAACATGACTTACGATTTCATTACCCATTTTATAGAGTAGGAGATTGTTATATGTTATGAAACTAAAAAATAACATCTCTTTATATATTAGATAATATTTTATTATTTTATCATATTTTTAGAATATTTTATGTATTAATAAGAATATTTAAAACAAAAATGCATGGTTAAGAACATTACCTCGCCTTCTAACAAGATATTTAGTTTAACACTTAATGTATATCTAGATTGGATTTATGATAAAACCAAGGAATATTGGTTGTGGGGAGGGATTTAAAGAATATATTAGTGTATTTATTTTTTGTTTCAAAAGTCTTTGGAGTTTTAATATGATTGGAAAGTGGGAAGCCTTTTATAAGTGGGGCAAAGAGCATGCTTGGAAGGTTTGAAAAAGAAAAGTGATACCCACATTTCTAAAATGAAACAAGTATCCAAAATGGATCATTGTAGAGAAATGGATGTTATAATTTAGGAATAAATCCATAAAATAGTAATTATATAAATTTATATGTCATTTTAACCCTTATATATTTAGTATAACACTAAGGTAAACATGTTTTAACCCTAACTGATGTAATTATATTGTTATATTTTTACTATTCATTGGAAAAAAGAAATAATTTTAATATATTAAATATTTTTAATTAATTTTATTCCAAATATTTAATAAATTTATTTAATTCAATTTATATAAGTGGCATAATATAATTTAAAATTAATCAGCTGTCGCGATGAAAAAGCGGGCTTCCAATAAGAATTTTATATAAGTATAGAGAGTTGTAATAAAAAAATTCAATATGAATTTTATTAAAATGTAATAAATTTATTTATTATAATATAATTTAACTAATTTTACATTTAAAATAATAGTAATTCAAAATGAAACTATTAAATGTTTTAATCGAAAAGGATGTTTTAAATAAAAACAAGTATTTTTCACTATTCATTGAAAAATTAATATTTTTATAAAATTATCCAAAATATAGGCTAAGATAAATCTGAAATTATAATTTAAAAGATGAAATTAATTTTTTAAAATATTTTTTTTATAAATGTGATAAAATATTTTTTAATTTATGTGTGCAATGAATGATGTAACCACCTTTTAGAAAAATACAGTTTTTCAGAAAACATTTCTTTTTCATTAAAATGATATTTATTTTAATTTAATTAAATATAAAAACAATGAATTTATTTTATACATGTGTAAACAAAATTAATTTTCAAAATTTAGTTTTTCTTATTCATACCCAAAAATTTAACAGTTATATTAAAATGGTGCACGACTCATTTTGACTCTGGGTTAGGTGTATCACAATCTATCAAAAGGATTAAATTCAAGTAAATATATTTCATGGATTATTTATACTTAGTGTTGTGTTCCACATATTCTATTGAACAAGATGTTTTTATTCTAAAATTTTAGGATGTCACATTCTCTCAAACATCAATAAATTTTATCCACCCAATTTGAACTTGATATCAGTAATCAAAGGTTCATCATTTGAAAATAACTTTCATGAAATCCAACATGATAAGAAGGGTTAATATATATTCCTCTAGGTAAGATATAAATGGAAGTATGAAGGTCATATATAATTACACATAAGTAGGTTTCCAAGTAGGAAAACATTATTGGTATGTGGAAGTATGAACATGAAAGAGAATAAATAATAGTTATATACAGCGATAGAGAACATTGATCATAAGAAAGTAAATGATAAATGTAATATTAATGAACAAAAAACCATAAATATATGATGGGTTTAAATATCATTGATTCCTCATATATAAAGGTATTATGATAACATTATTATTGCAGGATCCTTTTCCTGGAGTCTAGGGATTATTTTACTATCATAATAGATAACACCATAAGTTATACATATTATTTCAACCTTTGAATATTCTTTGATAAATATCCACTTCATTTATTAATCTTAGAAATGAATATCCATTATGAATTTTTTATGCATGAAGTACTAAAATTAGATTTAAAAAGATCATGATATCCATAAATGAGTGACCTGCACTTTTGTATATCTCTAAATATTTACCAAAGTCAAAATGGTCAGAACTAGTTATCCAATATAATACATTAATCTCTAAACAGAAACAATAATACCCAAAGGTCATATTAATTCATTGTATAAGAATTTATCAATCAAATATTTTAATTGTAAACAGTGAAATATTAATCAGGACATCACATAGGCAAGTGATAGGTGTTTCATCCTTGTCGACCATTAGTTAAAAGATTAATCACATGTGGCTTGCTGGATTCAGTGGGTTGTCACCAATCATGTGGATTGTAATTTTAATAAAACCAAATTTTTATTATTATAATAATGTTCCAAAATATATTATTATTATCCTCAAGAATAACATTGTTGATCAAATGAATTTGTAACCACAAGTTTTTTCAATATGACATTTTTTTTGAAATTAAATAATCATAATTTACTGTTATTACCTTAAAATCAAGGATTATATTGACTCTAATGGTTAAAATTCATGTAATATTATGTCAAAAATATGTAAATGCATTATTCCTTAAATAACATTTTGAATAAAACGTATACTAAATAAATGGGTTGTATTTCCAAAAATGTCTCCAAAAAATATCCTTAATCATGATAATCTGTCATCACATAAAGCCTAAACAGTTGGGTATAATTCATTGAACTTATGAGCAAACATAAATTTACATACCTGTGATGGTAACCATAAATCTTAAGTTAATGTCACATAAATACATATATTCTTCCAAAATTAAAAAAATCCTTAGAAGTTTTATGATTATTATAAAAATAATACCACCGATCAAAATACTTCTCTAACATCATTCTTGAATTCATATTTAAAATCACTTTAATAACTTCACATCATATAAATGAAAAGATTAATCTTCGCCTTGATCCCATAGAATATTCTGATGCATATTCCCATGATGATTGGGAAATTTCCTTCCTAGTTCCTTATCTCATTACAGTTGAATCATTGATCATCAGAGGTATCTTTCTCACCCTTTCATTAATGTGCCTGATATCCTTTCTCTCTATAATTGAAGTAAACTCCCATTCCCTTTAAGAATGTACTAGGATGTTTCTTTCCAAAATTATCACATGTGGTAAAATCCTTATTTCCCTTCTTCCCCTTATTTTTTTTATCTATCATCCACTTCTTCTCTTACATCCCTTCTAATACATAATAATTGGAGAATTATTTCTCAATATTGATATCTTGTGATACTATGTACTCGTATTATGTGACGGTTTGGGACACTATTTCCCTTTAAAGTATTTTCTTCCGCCCATAAAATAAAAGTTCAATATTACTCTATGGATTATATACATACTCTATAACATCACTTTCCAACCATGTTATGTTTGATTTATACTTATTAATATTATATGCCTCCTTTTTTCTTATACTCTTGGATTTTCTATCCATATCAACTCATTTCTTGTGAGTAATTTTTTTTCCAAGAAGATTAAGTTAAAATCCTTCTATTACACATTTTTTATTTCTTTATAGTGATTAGTGTTTTGAATGAAAGAAATTCATTGATCCAAAATACTAAAATATGATAAACTATCATGATAACCCTATCCATTTCATTACTCCCTAGAGAAAGATATATCTTTAATGAGGGACTTTTCTAATGCAAAGATTAAGATGGATTTTAAATCCCATTGAATGGTGGAGGTTTCTAAAACATGATTCATTCTAACATTGTTTCCCCGTGTGGTGAATAATTTGGCTTCCTCATAAAGGAAATGTTATTGCGTATAATCTAGATCATCACACACAATATAGTTATAATTGGATCATTTCAGGCAACAACTATAGGTCCGAAATCATTATATTTATAAGGAAGGAGTTCCCTACACAGAGTATACACATTGATATAGTTCTCATTCCTTCTATTATGATCCATTTATAAACAATGTTATATTTTAGATTGGGTCATATCATTATAAAACATAATATATAATACCAAAGGTAGTGAAATATTTAACAGAAATTGAAAAAATTATTCATATATAATCTTATAATCAGAAATATGGTTGATTAGGAATGTTTTAAACTCATAAAAATATTTTAAAATCCTTCAAAATTGGTTTTAAATAAAATTTCAATTATCACAAGAATACCCCCTGAGAGTGGGAAATATGGTGCGCGATAAGTCTTGTTGTTCTGCTTTAGGTGATGACTGAGTCAAATCCCAATGAAGCTATTTTAGTGTTTTTACTCCTAGGTAAACCACATCAACTTATTGTATCCCAGACATGATGTATTTTTATGAAAACCACATAATCTATTCTTCAAAAAATATTTAGAATGTTCTTCTATACTTATATCTTATAAGTTTTTCATAGGGTAGTGTTATCTAATCTATGTTTTCCTAAATATTGTTCCCACAATTTCTAATAAACTCACTCTAATACCAACTATAATGTCTCTAAACCAAGTATCCTAGAGTTAATGGTTTATTTGTTACATTGGTTCTGGATACAAGTGATCACATCCCAAAATACTGATTAGTTTTTTAGTATTTGAATAATATATAAATAGTTGAAATTCACATTACATTTGAAAAATTAATTTACAACATAGAAATACCTTTCAGTAAAAATTTATTTATGTTAGTATATCTATATATATAAATATAAAATAACTTGCATTCATCCTATAGAAAGTAAACATACGAAAGGGGTCAACTATAATTCTCAGTTAGGGTATGTGTACAACAGAATCTATAATGAAAATATAAGGAATAATAAAAATGAAATATATAATAACTAAAACAAAATCAACATAAATCAATAACTTTAACATGAAGAGTATTATTTTAGGAATAAATGATGGTCGAATACCTCCATATAAATAATCACCTGATCTTGATTCTTATCCCTGAAAGTTCTAAAAAATTAAATAGTCACATAGAAATCAATAACTAATCTTATAATGAGGAAATTCATTATACGAGATAACATAAAAATTCCATGGAGGCTTGATTCCAAGAAATCTTACATAGATGGGAAATTCATTTTCCAAATACCTATTCTAGTTTTTATCATTTGGAATAATGATTCATTAAGGGGATATAGTAGACCCCACCTATCACTTAATAAATCAAATTCCTTCCTCATATTAAAGGGGAGAAACATAATCAACATTAACAATCATATTGAAAAACTAGAATATGAAATTTTGATGGCTTCCCTGATCAATAGACACAATCAATAGAAACATTCATATTTTAAAACAATCATATAAATGTTAATACTTTCCCTAATCAATAAGTCAAATCATAAACCATCAAAATTACTATGTAGAATGGTATCAAAATAGTACATCAGAGTAAAACTTATCATAAACCATATAGAGAAATAATAACGATGGTATCATTATAATACATTCCCAATGGTTCATAATGTAAAATGAGTGTTGTTTTCATTCATGAATAAAAATACAATAAAAATATGATAAAAATTATTGATAAAGAAAATATCATTCACATTGGAAATCAATTTTAAAAAGTAATTTTTTTTAATATTAACAAAATAAATTTTCACTTAAAAATATTTAATAGTATAATAGATTCTTTATAATAATTAGTTTCCATGATGGTGGTAAATTTCATTCACTCTAAGTATATTAAAAAAATGGTTTCATTCACATTTTTGGTAAAAACTAAAAAAGTAAATGATTCAAAATATGACAGGGATATCGATTTTACCAAAATATTTTAAAAATGAAAATATGGATAAATACGAATTTGAAGACTCTAACTATAATAGTAAAAAAACAAAACATTTTTTCAAAAATATGGACAAGGAAGAGAATGTATTTTTGATCGAATGTAGATATAAATCCATCTTTTCATAAAAACATTTTCATGATCATTTTATGTACAAAAGAGGGGAACGTTTTATAAATGATTATAAATTAAACTAATAACCATATTAGAAGAAAATAAAATTTTTTCAAGACATAAATATTAAAAAGTTACCCTAAAGGGGGGTTAAACATAAACTATCCTCCATAATGATGAGATTCTAAAATAAACCCTTTCCACATTAGTAACTTTTAAATCATCAGACCTAAGAAATAGATAAATTAAAATTAAACTTTAAATACCATGAATATAAATATATTCATGATATGAAATATAAAATTTTAATTATACACACTATACAAATAGATTATGTTTTGATTATGGAATATGTCTCATGGAAGTACAAGTGAGATGAAAAACCATTACTACAGGTCTGATTTCCTTTATACATGTCCATAACTATAATTTAATAAATATATATTTATTATAAATCATTAATAGAACAACATTTATATATTTCAATACATATATTATTTACCTATTGTATTTCACAACACATTTTTTATGTAATCTTGGTTAAGATCTTTGTTTCTTCTGATAATTACTTCATTTTTCATGTATGTTTTGGTTTGGTAATGTTAGTAATTTCTCATTTATTATGGTTTCATAACATCAATAATCTTAGCTATTATATAAATATTATATTTAATGATTTTATAAGTATTTATATTATTCCCTTAAATTAGGGGATAGGAAAATGAGTTACACTATTCGTGGAGATGGCAGGTCATACTTGTGGATGAATTATATTTCTATTCTTCCAAAAAAGGAACATAAGAAAGGTAAATAATATTACACCTCTGTAGAATTATTATAATATCAAATATTTCATTTATATTAATTAAATATATCCTCATTATCAATCATGTAAAAATAAAATTAAAATCATTTCACATCGTTTTGTGGAGGCAGATGTCCACACCTATGTTCGAGCGACTTCATTATTTTCCAATGGATTGGAAGGTAAAAAGTTATATGTGTTATTATAATTAAATAATTCTATTAATTTAATAAATAATATATATATATATATATATATATTAAATATATCATTATATATATCCATGATAGGTGATGATGAAAAATTATTTACATCAGTTCATGGGGTGGAATTTCTCTGTACACATGACCGTTGGGTTTGTTTTTTTACATTAGATGGAAGATGATATGGTCATAGGTTATTAAATTTACATATTACCTTATCTTTATATAATATAAACTGGAATTATTATTTTATAATAGTTTGTTAAGATTTTAAGGAGTTAAAATATGAAGTAAAATGAAAAGTCATGGTTATGAACTTTACCTATTATTCATACAATAACTTTTTGTTTATACCTTAAGCCTTCATAGATGAAGTTTATGATGAACAGTGGTCTCTTGGATGTGTTGAGGTATCGTATTATTATATTTTGGATGTTCTTTTCCAATAAAAAAGTATTTTGGAGTTTGAATAGGAGAGAATAGGGGGAATAATTTTATAATAAGTGGAGTGGACACACATGGAATGTTTCAAAATAAATAGTGATACCCATGTTTTTGACATACCAGAAGGTTAAAATTAGATCCTTATGAAAGAATAGATGATATAAAGTCAAAATACACCCAAAATATAGTAATTAGAAAAGGTTATTGGGAGTTTTAGCTATTATACTTTTAGTTTAACCCTTGGTAAACTAGTATTAACACTAAATTAAATCTGTAGTGGTGATGGAAAAGAGGTTTTCCAAAGAAAAATTATCATAAAAATATAATTATTTAATATAAATATTTAAAATGATATTGATTACAATAAAATTTTTATTTGTTATAATATAATTAAACTAATGTTACATTAAAAAAAATAAAATCAAAATCGATCTTTTAAATGATTTAAATGATAATGAAGATTTCGATAAACATTTGTACTTTTCACAATTCATAGAGAAGTTAATAATTTTAAAAAAAATTTATCAAAAATAAATATAAGATAATTTTGACACACTGATTTCAAAAATTAAGTTAATTTTGTTAAATAAGTATTCAAAGGTTGAAAAAATTAATTTTAAAATACATTCACAAATCGTGACGAAACACCCTTTTAGAAAAAAACCATTTTTTTAGAAAACATTACTTATTATTTCAATTTATTATTATTATATTTTTAATTAATAGATAAACATTGAACATATTTTATACATTTTAAGACCATATAATTTTTCTAAATTTTTTATTCATATTCATACTCGCCAATTTTATCACTAAGTTATTTTTTTATAAAAATAATTCTAAATAAAAAGAGAAGGGGGAAAGGCAAAGTACCAGACTCAAGGTGGTCCGAAGAAGTGGAGACTGAGAGCATCCCAAATATCCACTTTCATTCCACCCGAGGGGAAGGAGCCAAGGGAATGAAAAACCAAGAGAGGAAAGGACTGGGAAGCACTATAGGCCAAAATTTCCACCAACCAATTTCCCTCACGCCATTTATAGAAAATATCAATGTCATTGGGGAGGAGAGCACTACACTTACAAAAAATGTACGTGATTTGACAAGGAGGATTGGTTTCGCCATTAAGAGTACCCAAAATGATTTTATAATCAGTCTCCACCATATTGGGGGTAATATTCCTAGAGCTGTATATTTTCTATACCATCAAGAATGGACCTTGCTTGAGGCAATAAAGAATCGCCATTCCCATCATGTGCACTAAATTCCATGAACACTAATCCAGTCCTGTTGTGAACCAATCCACCCCCCTTATGATTCCATGTCTGCAAGCACCATCAGTATTACGTTTAAAGACATGATGGGGGGGGGGGTTCATCGAAGCTAGGATGCAGTCCGCATGGGGCCAGGGAAACAAGTCGAATACCTGCCAATAGAATATCGACACAAGGAGGGGGGCTCATCCCAGTTTCCATGAAGAATTTCCAGCTCCGACACGAGGAACCCAGTTTTAATTACCAAGCTAGGGGAAGAAGGCCAAGAATTATGTTGCCTTGCATAATTATGAGCCTTCCATTCCATCCAATTTAACTACTTGGATATAATCGTATACCGTTCATTACAACTCGGGGTTATGTTTATCAAAAGAAGTCGAAGATATAAAATTTAAAGAAATGTATTCCATGGATAATTTAATCTTCACGTTTCCTGTCTCCTACACTATAAAACACAATATTAAGAATTTAAAATAGCACAGTGTTTTATTCATCCTATATATTTCTTAAAAATTTACTATGTTTCGAATCATTTCACTAATCAAAATATCTGACATAATAATGGTAAAGGTATCCAATCAGTGGAATAAGCCTTATGATAATTAATTTTTCAATTTTTAGTAGAATTCAAAGCTATAATGTGGGAATTAAATTATTATAATACACATACAGTTATTAAAGACATAGGATCATTTGAGTTATCTGATGAAACAAAACGTCTTATTATTTATTAAAATATTTACACTCAACTCCTTAGATTTTAAATTTGGAAGAAAATTCTTATGATCACATTAGATAAGGAATTATGATCATAACACAATAATTTTTCTTCAACTAAAAAATTCAAATGTCTATAGATAGCTTTAAATAGACTTATTCTTTCTCTTTTCCATATCCAAAATTTTACAAATCATCCCATAAAATAGTACAATGATATTAATAACTACTAGAATAAATGAAAACTCCATAAAATTTATTTTGAGGAGTTGCAGTATATATAATTTTCATTTGAGTATTTCAATGAATATATTAGTTAGCTTAGTTATAAATCATCTTTAACTAATCGTAATCCATAACTATTCACTTCATCCTTTATCATTAAATATATAATCACTTTCTTTACATCAACCACAATTTTATGTGCTCCTCATATGTGTTCTCTAACATTAGGTTCCACATAATCTATCTACCCAACTATTTGAAGGACATTTTCATTTGGATTTATTCCCCATTGTAGAAAATCCTCTGACACGAGTGGATTACTACTTATTTTGTGAAGATATAATAACTATATTATCATATTTAAATAACTATTTGAAGATAAATACCACCAAAAACTACCTTAGTGAACTTCAAAAACAATATGTTTTCTTCCTTTTCTTTTTAAATGGTCAATTTTTCCTGGATCATGAATTATTCATAGTCAATGAGTGGAGACTCACCATTTTCTTTATATTCCCTTTATGTATTTTTATCCTGAAGAGTATTGTGACTCTTTCCATATGAATTTTATTATCATTCAAGTCATAACAATACGACAATCCTTTTAGGTCAAAAATATTTAACCATGATAAAAGTGAGGGAGTGTATGGAAATGTTATTAGTGAAAAATTGATGTGAATGGGTGATTAAATATAATTAATTCAAATATCCTCTATGGATAGTTCATGAAGTTTACGATCATGGTGTTTGTACAATATTGTGTTGATAATTTAGGTTGAGAAAATTTGACCAAATACTGTACGAGTTTAAGATCACATAAATTTGATCAAATGAAATTAAGGGGTCCCATCTGGTAACATAGTTGAGATATACTTGATTTAAATTATAAACTCCTTGTTCTAATGATATAGAAAAAATAAGAATATGATTATACATTGTACAATAATGATCCTTAAAATAATGTTTTTTTAGTTTATGGATACACATCTTTTTATAATATAATGAGATTGTTTTCACTTTAAGCCATGAAAAACAAACCCAATGAAAGTGAACAACACTGTCAATGATTATGAAATTTGACAATATTAGATTCTTATTGATCTTGATTATTTGATATTTAGAGGAATATAAGTTCATGAGTATTGTTGTGTAAAATTAAACAGAGAGCACAACCACTTATCAGTACTTGGGCTAAAATCTACTTATATTTTTGTTTGGAAATCATTAACCAAATGAGTGATGTTTTCTACATAATAGGGAAAAGAAAAAAAACAAACACTATTATAAGTTTAAATTTGTAATAAACTACCACAGAAAGGGGCAATTCAATTTATGATCATGATTCTTGAACCATTGTGTTGTATGGTTCAAGTTCATGTGACTAGGACCGATCTATAGTTTATGGGTGAGATGTTAAATATATTCTTTGAATATGAGAACCTTGAGAATGTGTATGACATTAAGTATTATAACTCCACTTGAATAGTTGGGTTGTGGGTTTTTCAAATCATTACACAACATATTTGAATTGAGGATAATGATATGGGACACATAATTCATGGGTGATTTCTTCCCACCATTGAATGATGATTTATACTACAATGGTTTATGGGCATACAGAGATTAGTGGACCTTCCCATTATGACATAGATTCATCTGGTTGACTAATAATATTGTTGAATCATATGTAGAACCAGTTTTAGGGAGTGTATTGATAGTAAAATTTAAGTATCCTTTGTAGTTAAATAGTTTCATTATCGATAAGAATGAAGATGGGTGGTGATTCAAACGTTTGGTAAATAAAGTAGGTTCTTTTGAATGAGGGTATTCAAAGAGGATTTTGAAATTGAGAAATTTATGAAATTATTTAATAGAGCACACAATCATGGTAAATATATATTTATTTTCATTTATTTTACTTTTTCTAAAATGATTGGGTCCAACTGGGATGTCCTATCTTTGGTTAGGACCATATTTTGGGCCCCACAAGCTTTATGATTTTTCTTTTTTTTTCTAATATTTCCTTTATCTCTAAAAAACGTGTCATAGAAAGATGAGACTTGAATTTCTATCACCCATATATTCTTGATAAATTTCATGTCTCTATCACTTGTATTTTATGGTCTTATTTTCTAGAACAAAGAGGGATAGATTTTAAGGGTATACAGTTTTGATAAAATGAAAAAGTATGGGACTACCTATTTAGAAATGGAGAGGTATGACCCAATATGAATGGAGAGCCAAATTATTGTATTTATTATCTCAAGTGGAAGTCGACATAGTTAATATCTTGTCTCTTTTACTAAAGTATTGAACGTAACAACTCAAATATTTCCCAAAGGCTAAGAATGTATTAATTCCTTTTAAATAGTTAGAAGTGACTTTGAAACTCACAACTCAAGGTTCATGGATCAGAAGAAGTGATATAAAAAACATATACAACATATTTAGAACAACTATATTCATATGATGGAATATATTATGATAATTTAGGGGATTATTATGATTATATAACCTTCCCCTTAGGACACAGATTCCTCTAGTTTCCTAGCCATATTGTGGTTATATATGCTGATCCACATTGGGGGCATGTATTCATAGTTAAATAGAAGTTTCTATTGGATTATAATTTTTTCATTACATATATCCAGGAAAATATTATATAAACCTTATATACTCATATAAAAAAGTCTGATTTGTGAAAAAGTGTAATGCACATATTTTAAAAAAGATAAAACAATGTTTGATAGCGTATGTGGTGCACAACACCGAACCCAAATAAATAATGATTATTTAAATACAATAATTATAAAATATCAATTAAATTTGTGGTTATGAATAGAATTAATTAATTTGTGAAATATATTAATATTTACATCAAGGTCAATATATATTTATTCACAAATCCTTAATAAATAATCCCTCATTTTTTAGTGATGTTATTTTATTCATTAAAAATAGATTTTCTTCAAAAAGGATTTCAAATTTTTAGTGAAAAAATTATAAAAAAGTTCAAGAATACTTAGAAAATGTATTTTATAAAATGTAAATCATTTTTTATATTATCATATTGAAAATCAATTAGGGTAAAATTTTGGGATACATCGCAAAATGTTTTTTTTTTCAAAAAATAGTTCAAAAAACCAATTTGTTTAGACATGTATTTTATTTTGATAAATTAGGTAATTTAAAAGTACCATTATTATGTTATTTCAATTTAAAATAATCATTTTTTATTTATTATTAATAAAATTAATTACAATTAAATACTTTATTATAGAATAAGTTTATTTATATGCTTGAAAATCTATTTTTTCTAAAAACTGTTTTAAAATGAATATTTTTTATCCATTTAAATTATTTAAAAATAGAACACAATATGTAATGATTTAAATTAAATTTATAGAATATATATATATATAATTATTAATTAATATTAATATAATGGATATTACGTTTTATAGATTTAACGTAAAATCTTATTTTCTTTGAAAAATAAATTTTTCAAAAAACTAGATTTACATCACGCTTGCGAGTTTTATTTTAAATTTAGTTATTTTAACTCTATGAATTGATTTTGATTGAATGGATTTCAAATTTAAAATAATAATAATTATTATCAGATAATAATTTCAACTTAACTTTTGGACAACAAGACTACTAACTATTATAAATATGTATTACCTCAGTAAATGTAAAATAGGTTAATTATGTGGAAAGGGATAATAAAAATAATTTTTCAAGGAAAAAAATAGTAACCCTAGGTGTATGAATATTTATATTTTTCTCAATTGAATAATTAATATATTTATTAAATATTTTTTTATTTTAGAAATGATTGGGTAATGGATTTGATAAATATAAATTTTTAACACGAAAAAACTCAAACTGTAATTTTAGGTAATATGAAATTAAAATTAAATCATTAATTTTGATGAATTAATGAATTTTAAAAACAAATGATATTTCACTAAACATATACTATTAAGTAATTTTGATTAATTATAAATGATAATATAATTTTTATGATGTCTAATATAATTGTTATTAGGGTTCAATACATGTTTTGAATATTTTTTTACCGCTGAATTATGAGAGATAGTGGCTCCGAGAAAGACTCACCAACAGTCTAATAGAAAACCCTATCTCACTGATGATCGATGATGACTATATTCTAGAGTGATGGATCTGGATCCAAATAGAGGCTTTTGATCCTTCTTGGGAGAAATCCTTTGAGTGACCAGTACCTATTATACAGGATGATAAAGCACTCCCTGAAGTCATTCGAGCTTAGAACTAACCAATAAAAGGGATATCCTTTGTGGAAGCTCTGAAGGGCTCAGATCTTCAAAGACCTTCCTTTAAAATGACCCCAATGTTTAAAAAACTAAATCATAGAGTCTTTGTGGTCAATGGTTATTCTGAAGCACTTCATCAGAGGGAGAAAACGTGTAATTACTCTATCCTTGGTCAAATCTCATATCATGAAGGTGACAAACCATGGAAAATGGAAGTGCTCAAACTAAGGATCACCCATTATTGGCATTCAACCAAATAGAAATTATTCCAATTGGAAATGGGTAATTTCATATAATCATATAATCTCAAGAGGAATTAGACAGTGTCTGGAAATATGGTTGCATCTAGTTGAAAACTAGTGTTACTTTTTTGTCTACTTGGGACTTTACCTAAAATCCATTTACACATAGAAACTCTATAGACCATATTTGGGTTCATGTTCATGGCCTTAAATGGTTTTCATGAAACTAGAAAATATTGAATGATCTCACCTCCTACATTGGAGTCCCTCTAAAAATTGATTAAAGAACCTTGAATCGTGACTTGGGTCTATATGAAAGATTCATGGTTGAAGTGAATCTGGAAACAAAATGACATCATGTTATTGCCTTCAATGAAAAATATTATAGGAATGTGGTAAATATCGATTATGAGCATCGAGCACCATTTTGTGATTACTGTAAGATCATTGGAAACACTATTATGAATTATAGAGTTTTAAAGTAGCCAGTAAAACCTCATACTGATAAGGAATGGACTAAAGTTAAGAGAAACAATGTGGACTAAAATCTATCCTGAAGAAACCTAAACCATACCTGAAATGGCAGGAATATGGATAAAAAAATCTGGTGATCCATTTTCCTCAAAGGATCCCCTAGGAAATCATGGACTGACATAGATGAAGAGGAATTTAATGACAGTGAAGAACCTTATTTTTCTGAGTAAATAGCTTCTATAGTTTTGGACACTTTCCAAAAGATTGTGAAGGCATACCAAGATGTGGACCAGCCTAGTAAGGAATCAATTCTAGGAGATATCATGAACACTCAGGGACAAATTGGGGACCGTTAGACTACTGTAACTCTTGGAGGCAGACTAGAAGAACTTTTTACCTCCACATATTTTACATTCTAATCCACTGCCTCCATTGATTTGAATGTTTCTGTAATAATTAAAGTCATCACTTTTGAACAAATTTATATTCTTGTCATGGATATTATAATGCAACCTCAACAGGAATAAAAATAATGAAGATCAAAAGTCATTCAAGGATGATTAAGTTAATTACATGAATGATGAGAAATGAATAACTATGGACAACACTTCTCAATCCAATGAGACTAATTCTACAGCATAGTTAACTAAGAAAAAGTTCTATTTGACCACTCATTTAATTTCTTTAACTACCACTGAAGGCAACTTAAAGGCTTCAAATGACTCTGTGAAACCACCAGTCAGTGACCCTTAATTCAAAGATGAAGAGGAAGTCATTATCATTTATCCTGGGGTTGATACGAACACATATTTAGAAGGAGATATTTTTTATAAAGATAGAATAGACAATGCTCTTATAGAGGAGATCTAGGGGTACATAAAGTCATCTAATAACAACATTCATATGCCCTCGACTGCATCTGGGCAGAGCACTATGGATACTAATGATGTCCCCTTACCTGTAGTGGCTAGCACAAGATATAGGTTAGAAGCCCCAAACTAGGGTCACAAAAAATCATCATTAGGCATTGTTTTTACTAAAACTAGAACAACACCTACAAGGGATATTTAGGGTCACAAAAGAAGCTATTCTAAGCCGGTGAAAACTTTATTTGGACTTAATTTTTAAGTCCTACTGATGTTTTAGTGGTTGGATCGTCTATTTAGAGTGTAGATGAAAAAGGCCCCCATAAAGATAATCTGAGGCACACATTACTTAACCAGACTTTGATTAATGTTGACAACAAAACCTTGAAATTCAAAGGAGATATCCCCAATCATCAATTTATTGGTGAAGAAATAAATTATCATATAGAATAAAAGTTAGGTAAGAAATATAATAGTGTTTCTACTAACATTCCCATGATCAAATAGGATATGGACTCACCAATGAGAAAGGAGAAATCTATCAACCCTTACAGGAGATCCCCAAGGAAGAAGAACCCTATAGGTAAAAAAGATAGGGTGACCATCACTAAACGTTGGTCCAAATGAATATTCTCTATTGGAACTATTTGGGTGTTGCTAAATCTGACACCACCACAAATTTTAGAAATACATTAATTCATGCATAAACCAAATATTTGTTCTATCTCTAAGACTAAAATTAAATTTTATTCCATTTTTACTGGCATAGATAAACTTAGTTACATATTTATGTGTGATAAATAAAATAATTGTTCTATGGATTCTCTCTGGATCTTTATTCACACTTCTTTAAAAAATGTGCATATATTTAATATTGACACTCGATCATTCACCAGTGTTATGACTTTACAGAACTTGAATATATTTTTGACCTTTATTTATGCTAATAATATGTTCTAGGATAGGGGATATCTAGGAAAAAACCTATCTCTTTTGAATATGAATATCCAAGCTCCTTAGATCTTCTATAGAGACTTCAATGCTATTCATAGACCTAGTAAAAAAATATGTCCTTCTCACTCTATCATTTCATATAAGGAATTTAAATCTTTTCTTGAGGATAAACATATCTTGGATATACATTTAGTGGGATCCAAATATACTTGGTATAAAAGAAAAAATAACAAGGTTATGGATAGTAAACCTGATAATAATTTTATAAACATCCATTCTGTATATAATTGAGATACTATTTTTAGCATCACCCTGCATCATCTAAACTCATATCACCACCCTATTATATTTAGTATCAATTCAAGAGTTTCTATGCCTATCCTTCCCATTGTATTTAACAATGCATAGACCTTTGTTATACATTGCAACAAGATTTTCAAAGACATGTTGAATTCTATGAGTTATAACAATGTTCCTTTTCCCTATATTATTAAATAAATCTTTTTAAAGAAAAACTAATGTCTTGGTTCAAATAATGTTCAACAAAACCAATAATGAAATTTCTTCTCTGGAAAACAATCTCAATCAAATTCAAAATGAATCTATGAATAATTTCTTTCCTAATGATCCCAACAAAAAATTGATCTTTTCACTATGTTAAACTCTCTTCTCACATTAAATGGTAATATGAAAAGATATACTATTAAAATTATCTAGCTTAGAGATGGTGAATAAAACACTAAATTCTACAACTCTCTAGAAAGATCTCAAAAAGCTTGTAGACATCCCTTCCATAAATACAGGGATACCATCATTAGTAATTGGGAAGGTTTGGCTAACCATATTGTCTCCTACTTTAACAATATCTTGAATGGTTTTGATCTTAATAAAGACATAAATACAGATATAATTCCTATCACAATGGGTGATAATAAAAACACTCTCTTGAATAGTGTTCCTATTGATCATGTGATCAAAGTACCTGTGTTTAGATTAAATAATGACAGTTACGCTTGACCTGATGGTTTGACAAATGTATTTTTTAAACACTATTATGATATAATCTAATATGATGTTTGTAAACCGATTGAATCGTTTTTGTCTAATGGATACATTCCTTATGGAATTAATGCTCAATTACTCTCACTTGTTCCCAAAGTGAAGAATACTTAGGAAAATCATCTATTAAGACCCATTTCTCACATTAAAAATATCTATAAAATCATCTCCAATTTTTTATCCAATATGATTTATCCTATTTCTAATAAAATTTTCTCTCAGAACTAGTTTTCCTTCTTTATAAGAAGAAACATCCAGGACTTCATCTTTCTTACATTGAGAGTACCAACTTGTTAAAAAATTCTAATAGTGGAGGAAACATTTCCATTAAACTTGACATTAGAAAATATTTCAACACCATGTACTAGAGATTTATATTAATGGTCATCACAATGTTTGGTTTTAGTGATACCTTTATTAACAAAATTAAAACTATTTTCAGTTCTTCCCACATTTCAGTTTTTCATAATAGTTATCTAAAGGTTTATTTCAATTGTACAAAAGGTGTAAGATAGGGGGACCCTCTATCTGCCATTATTTTTTTTATTCCTATTGACTACCTCTGTATACTTGTCACTAAGTTGGTCAACCAAGGTAAAACTAATCCCATTATTTCTTCTAGAAGCCCGATTGTTCCATCTCGTCTATTTTATACAGATGAAATTATTTTCTTCCCTAGAGTGGATAAATAGAACATCCACAATCACAAAGATGCCCTCTTTCAATATAAAGAGGCATTAGGGTAATCCATAAACTGGATCAAATCCTCCATTTTCTTGAGAAAAATATTTCCAATACCCAGGAAATCTTGTATTATAAATGACCTTGGTATAAAAGAAGGATCTCTTCCATTAATGTACCATGTAGTTACCATATTTAGGGGAAGGACTAAAAGCACTTACATCTCAAATATAATTGACCAGATTAATAATCAAATGTCCTCATGGAATGGAAGATCCTTATCCATGGAAATATGTACTTTTTTTCTCACCCATACCATTGTTTCTAAAATGGTTTTCTCAATGATGGTATATAAATGTCATAGCTAATTAATTAAAAATCATAACAGTAGAGTAAAAAACATTTTGTAGAGTAAAATTACACTTTAGACGAAAGTGTGTCACTATAACATGGAATAATTGTTGTAAGGAACTTTATAGTGGTGGCCTCGGTATTAAAAACCTTTGCCTCTTTAATGAATCCCTTCAAGATAAGATCATGTGGAACCATGTTAATAATTACTCCCCAACCTTGAATTTTCTTATAGGAATATTTTATAACAGTATATGAAAAGTTATGTACTTCCACATGAACTCTTTTATATTTTCTTCTATCAAGAACTTGTTTTCTAAAATCATGCCTCACTCTATATGGATTGTTAATAAATAATCTTCTTTGAAATTTTTGTTGGATAACTGGAATGGGTTCTCTCTATCATCTATGACGATTCCCATGCACTTACCTATGGATATTAATATCTCCATAAATTACTACCTTAAATCTTTGAATATATATTTACTCAATGAGATCAACACCATTATTATCAATTACCCTTTTGTCAATGCTGATGATTTTTAGTTTGGGAAACGGCTTATAATGGTGTTTTAAACTCCAAACTCTACTACAATCATAATTTTGGTAATGTTATCCAAGATTTTTCCTGGATCAGAAACTTTAAAAAACCATAGGTTATATCCTCCAGGTTCACCTTAGTCTAGTGAATACCCACAATAGAGTCCCTAATGATTATTTCCTGCAGTAATTTAGTATTCAACTCTCTTCTAAATGTTGTATGTGCAATCAATATAGAGAAGATGTTGATCACCTATTCATATACTGTTATACTGCTCTTACATTATAGAAATACCTATTTGACATTTTTTATCTCATATTGCCAGTTTTAGACTCTATTAGGTACCAAATTCAAAGATTCATAGCAATGGATGCCTCTCCTAAATTTGAACTACGTTTTGTTGATGTTGTTGTAAAACTAATACATGTCATATGGTGTGAGAGGAATTCTGTCATTCACAATAATAATACTTTCAATATTTTCTTAGATCAATTTAATATCTTGATTTCTATCAATGAAGCTGGAATGATGCAAATAGGTACATGCCACAACTATATCAAGGATCTTATTGTTCTTCATCATATAATAATCAAGGTAAGATTTATCTAGATGAAAGGAATCTTAGAAGACTTTCGGAAACCCCCTATCCCTAGAAGAATAAAAATAAATCTTTATGGTAACTCAAAAGGAATCCTTGGCCCTACAGGCTATGTATTAGTTTTTGGAACATGTGGTTTTGTCTCCGCATTAGAAGCAGAAATGTACAACATCTTTATCACCGTCAGCCACATCAAATGAAAAGGAAGGAACAAAATATTGATTGAAAGTGACTCCACTACCATCATTCATGCTCTTCAACATGGGGTGGTTCACATGGAGTTCCCCTCATGGAAAAATGTATGGCATGAATCCAACATCTAATAGAGCTCGATCATATTATCACCCAGGCTTACCACAAGGCAAACCAGGTGGAAAAGGATCTTTCCAACAATGGAGTTAACAATGATATTGCATGGATGGTTGACATTATAGTAGATATCATCCCACTTAATCAAAATTAATGCAATAAATTTCCGTATTTAAGACTATTATAATCTTGTTTTCCATCTTTATATATTCTTGTGCATTGGTCTTTTGACCAAGTCCACATGGTTTAAAAAAGTTATAAGGGTTCAAAAGCTTTTATTGTCAAAAAACCATAATTTTTTAATAAATATCAATTTTTGTCTTAAAATGAAAATTTAACATCTTTATTGAATTTTTTTTGATAAACTAAAAATTATTTTTTGTATCAAAACATTGAAATGATCAAATAGAGATTTTCTCATATTTTTCTGAGACAACCAAATTTGTAGGTAAAAATTAAATACAATATAAATTTATGATTAGTGTTATGAAATCATAGTGACCCAAAATTGATGTAAAAATTTATATGAATGTTATCCATGAAAAAATATATTTTTACACTTAAATAATGTTATTTTTAGGTTTTTTCGTTAATTTTATAAAGAAATTATGAATCCTGTAAAACCTATATTATATTTTTGGGTTTTAAAATCAATTCATCAAAAATATGACTCACTTAAAAATCATCATGGGTAATATTTTAATGATTTATGACCTTATAAATATAAAATAATAAATTAAATTTTATTTATAAAAACCATTGGCATAAAATATGGGATGTTTCTTTTGATTTTTATTACTTTATTTTATTAAGTCCACAACTAAGGTTTGAGAACTAATAAATAACCGCCCTCTCTTTTACTATATAAACCCACCCAAGATCCCATTAGTCTTCACTAAAAAACATTTGAGAGCATAATTAATCTTCCATACCCTCTCTAGAGTTCTCCCAAGGTTCCCCAAATATCTCAGGAGGCTCCTCCCATGCTTTTGGAATCACACTCTAAAGGTAAGGGATCACCCTCTATTAATTTTTTTGAACACCTATTTTATGTCATGCCTCTTAATTTACATATTCTCTCATTTGGGTATGTTTCTTCCAAATAACTATTACTATAAATTTTATTTTCAAATTAATAGAACAATTTTACTCTCATTAAAATATTTCATGAAACTTTAAGTATTGTTGTTTTGTTGCTGAAATTTCAGTATGATTTTCCAAGCCAAACATTTTTATTGTGAATAACATACTAAATTATATGAAATGTTATTCACCTAGACATAACTATACTCATTTTATTGGGAATATACATTTATTTAATACACACTCCATGTGAATGGGATTAAATGTGATGAAATATGATCTTATATTTAATGAACTATGTCGCACACTTAAGCATGCACAATATATGAAAGCGATGAGTGAACCAAAAATTATACAGAACTCCAACGCATTGGGAAATGTTTGGACCTAATATACATCATGAAAGATATTATATAGTGAACCTAATCAATCATAGGACTTTTTAAACCATTTTATACTGTAATGGCAGTTATTCTTGATATATGTTTATGATTTTAGGTTTAACATTGATTCCAAATTACTATGTTGTGTCTATTTCACCATACAATATCATGCCTTATTTTTCTGGTTTATGATCCTATCCCCCTTAATATCCTATTTAAATTCTTATTTTATATCATTTAATACTATATTCATGTTATTCGTCTTTTATATTCCCTTACTGGACTTTATTGATGTAATTCCCTGACCCCAGTTACCCAGAGTCAGTGCATTATTTTAATACATTGGCATGATTAAAAGGAATCAAGTCGCGAAGGACCGATCTGTTTATCAATCTGGGAAAATAGATTACATACATTAATATTACATTATAATTTTAATCATAAAACACATTGTAAATAGTTCTTTGAGAATGCCATTATTCCCTTTAGCATAACCCTGCATATTAATCATAATACACTTCTTGGAATCCTGGGAAAAATAAAACATATAAAGGGGTGAGCTCAAATGCTCAGTAAGGGTAAGAAATACAGCAAAAACTTTCATAAATAAATATAAACATTTAAGGCAATGTATAACTAAAACAAAATCCTTTTAAACTTGAACTTCAGCATAATATGGAAAATATAAAATGAAATAATTCCATTTACTTATTCACATAGATATTATAATAGTGGAATAATCACATGCAATATCAATAACCACTTTCATAATGATGGAATGCATAATGACATACTATCATAACCACATAGTCAAGGCCTCATGCCAAGACTACAAATAAGATTTTGTCAAGGCCTCGTGCCAAGACAATAGTTTTTCTAATGAGACCTACCGATACATAGAGGAGCTATAGCGGGCTCCACCCGTCACTTACTATGTCCAATGCATTCATCATATGAACAAGTTTAAACATAACATAAACATTCATATTAAAACTAACATACGAAATGTAAATACTTTCTCTATAAACCATGAATGGTATAAAAATAATACACCACAGTCAAACATATCACAAAACCTTTAATACAATATGAATGTTTTGTATCATAATAAATCAACTTAAAATAAGCTTAAAATCCATCAAAGGATGTTGAAATAGTTAAAATCAAAACTATTTGAGAGAAATATCTCTTTTTTGAAATCATTTAAAAGTCACACATTTATTAAAGAAGTAATTTAAAAGAAATTTTTGAATCAAAGTGTCCCATACCAATTTCAAACTTTTGAAAATAAATATAATTTCCAAACATTCATGTCCATATAAATAAAACCTTAAAATCATTTTGAAAACATGGCCATTAATTAAAAGATTTTTAAAGTTAAATCATTAAAACATTCAAAATTATAATCTTGATAAAGTGTACCTTTCACAAATTCTTAAAAAATTTATTTTGAAATAATTTAAAAGTCACATAATTATAAAATAAAACATTTAAATTCAAAATATTTTTATAAGACTGTAAGGGAAGCTTCAACGAGTTTATAACGGTAGAAAATAGTCGCACACTATGTATAAGATAAAAAAACATTTTTACCTTAAATTTGTTGAAAAGGTCAAAAATTACCTTGTTTGGAAAATGACAGAAAGAGTCCTTTCAGAACACAAAAGGGTATAAATGACTTTACCCCATTGGCTAGTAAATATTAAAAAAATTTGAAATATATTTTTATGAAACATGGATGTGGACGATGAAGAGGTCCCAGTAGATAATTACATATAAAAAACCTTGGATAATGAAGTTATTGTGAAATAAACCCTTACCTTGTAATTTTCCGTGGTTGAGGGTAGGTTAACCTTCGGTATAATGGTTAAATAATTTTTACTAAATTATAAAAGAATCATATACATTAATAAGATATCATATATGATCTTTTAACATTGATTTGTTATTAATATGTTAGTATTATCATTGTTTTGGGTGTTAACGGATTCATTTTTATTTATATTTTTTTATTATTTGAGACATATTTTTTATGGATGGGATGTATATTATTCATATCCAGAATGATATCATGTCTCTAAAAATTATTTATAATCATCAAATAAAATTTAGTCTTTAATGGATATGATGGGGAATAATCTCATCGTGTTCGTGGAGACGGTAATCCGTACGTATACACGAGCGACAATATCATTATTTTGATATTAAAATATCATATAATTGGATGCTATATCATATATATAGAATCATTATCAAGTTATAATGATTATTTACATGAATTAAACATCATTATTATACCCATCCATATAATAATGCATTGACTAACAGTTACACCATGACGTGGATACGGTAGGCCATACGTACACACGTATGGTGACATGTCATTCAAAGGGTGGATAGAATAATGAATATGGTGGTAACATATTTATAATAACATAACAGTATATAATAGATACTGGGGTGATTATTTTATAATGGAAATAACAAATAAAGAAGAATTTGAAGAATAAATAAAATTGATAGAGGGTGGTGAAAACATTATCTCTTCTTCGGGTTCTTCCTTTTGATCTGGTCAAAAGGGATCCTTAGGTTGAATTTATGACTAAAGGAAGGATTCTAGGATTAAGGAAGGATAGTTGAGAGGGTATTTGGGCAGTGTTTTTCAGAACCAAAAGGCTTTGAAGGTGTGAAGAGTTGGTTAGTAGTGGTTCCCTTTTATAAGGGGGAGGAGGGGCTCTTTAGTAAAAACATAATGTATTAATTTATAATAAATTAATATTCAGTTTATAATGGCTCTGAAGTGAATTATTAAAATTATAAGGTGGATATGGGTTGAAAAAATTTCATCCAATAGATTTTAGACAGGTTTGGGTCACTATATTAACCTTATCATTTATATTTAACTCTTAGTTAAATTGTTTGACATTTACCATGTCACTTTGTATTTTTATATCATATGGGTAAAAAGCAGACTATATACTTCCAAGCGTCCCCAAGTGTTCCATTAATGATAAACCTATCATGATATAAGTCCTTTGGCCAATCCCTATATTTTTAGGAATAGAATATCAATTAATAATATAATATTTGTTTTCAAAACTCATTATGTCAATTTTGACACTATTTAAAAATTGATTTTTTTAAGTCTTAAATACTTTATTAATTCGAAAAAAATTAATTTAATAAATAATTAAATGTTATTTTAACCAATAAAATTTGTGTATGGCATCAAAACTTTCAAATTATATTTATTGTAATATTTATAATACCAATTATTTGATTCTTTCATTAATAAGGAGAATACTGCATCATTATTGTGTCATAAATAAATTTATTTATTAAATGTCAAAAAGTTATAAATAAAATACCATTATGTAGGAAATCGTTTTATATTTCTAATGAATATTTATAGTTGAAAATATAACATATATAACCCTATGTAAAAATTGTTTTTCTAAAAGATATATGCTTATGTCATTTTTGTATTTACTTTAACTTAATTAATAAAAAGTGTCGTTATCACTTACCAGTGGATCCATGGGGTCCCAAAATCGACCCAAAGATACCCATGGTCGGAAATGTATCAACCAATATGGTTAGGACACATTTTAGGGTAATTTATTATTATTATAATATTATTTTTACCCTTATTTACTGGATTAACGCTTTAACATGTTAAATAAAATATTTATCGAAGTAATTATTCAAAATGTATAAAAATAAAATTTACCCACTTAAACAATTTGGACCTCCTGATACTAAATATGGAATATATTTTTATAAATTCTAAACACAGAAGTGGTAGAAATTAATTTAAAATTAATTCCCGCTGTCAAAACAAAAAGCGTGTTTTTAAGAAATAATAACTATCAAAAGATTAACACTTGTTTTTGTCCAATTTAAATGTGAAATTATGTCCAATGACCAAAATTGTATTAAGTGGTAGAAATATATTCTAAATATAATTTAAAACCACTCATATTAATAATTTATCACTATTAATTATTTTGATTAAAAAAGTTGTTTTTAATAAAAATTTAGAAATTTTCACTTTTCATCAAAATATAAAAGTTATCCAAAAAGTACCAAAAATTAACCTTAAGCTAATTTTGATATTCTGAATCCAAAACTGAATACCATTTTGAAAGATAAAATGTATAAAATTTCCAAAAGTTGGTATTACTATTCATAATGGCTAGTTTGATTGGATGTGGTGTGTGTTAGAACTCGAAGTTGCGTACAACACACGCTACGGTATTATTCAAAGACAGGTGTACCATGGAAGATTGGGGTATTAAAATTGATCACACCTTTCTTATTCACTTCCCTTGGTTATCCCATGCAGTTTTAGAGGGATGATTCTTTCTAAGATCATTTTAGAGAAATTTTCAATAATATTGTTTTATCCCATGTTCAAGATGATATGTTATGTACTTAATTATGAAATACAATATACATCCCTATAATATGTGATGTATTATGTGTTTACATATGTAATAAATAATGAATTAATTTGTAATAAGGACATGGGTTTTCACAATTGGTATTAGAAGAATGATTAGTTATCTTAGGAATTCGGATAAGAAAACTATAAAAAAATCCATATGGAAGAGACTATACATAAAAATACATCACTATATTTTGGTAAATTATATAGTAAGTCATTTCCATGCAAATAAATATCTCTCTTTATACTATAATTAGATGTGGATCTAGCACATATGTATAGAGGTGTAAAAAAAACTATATTGAGCTAGAGTAAATAGGGAATCGCCGCATAACAACAGGCCTTGTTGCACACATAGTTTGACACTCCTAGGGGTTATGCTTCAGTAAATTCTCAAGATCATTATTTACAATTATTAAGGTAACAAGAATTTTAATAGGTTTATATGTTAAGAAATATATCATGGATAACTTATATTAAAGCCTTGAGATTCATATGATAAGGAAATACGTGTCATTTATAGGTTATCCTTATAATGTTATAATATTTTTGTGTATTTGTTTATTAGTTTAAAATTAATCATCCCTAATTTTACCTCTCTTCTAGTTAATAGATAAAAATAGGAAGAACCATGTTAACAAAAAATGTGATGGGAAATTTAATGACTACCCAAATAAGATGTCTAACATGAAAAGAGATCATGTAATACAAATTGTTGTTATATGAAATAAGCTATCAAAAATAAACATATTCAACTGGAATATAGTTAAATTTATAAAGATATAAACGGTGTGTAAAATTAATTAGTAAGGAAGTTCATATGATAAAGGTGATAAAGGAAACAAGATTAATTTTATTATGTATCAAGAATATAGATAAAGAATCTAAAGGAAATTCCATAAAGAAACTCAATGGTGTTCTATGTGTGAAAAAACAGGGCATAAATTATATAGTTTCTATACAAAAATTAATAGTGTGGTGGAAAGGAAAAAATTATATCCTACAGTAGCATTTTTTGTTTAATTCCTTGTGTGTGAACAATGTGGAAATTATCCAAGTAAATTCCCTAATCCAAGGGTTAAATCCTCGTCTAAGGACATATGCTATAGAAATCATTAAAGTATAACGATTAAAGTGTTTATGTAATGGTATTTGAATGTTATTATGATGATGTATCATAGCAATGATATTATGGATATATGAATATTGAAATATATAAGGATTTATCCATAAAAGTTTTTCTTTAAGGATTTGAAACATATATTGAATATTACCGATAATATATACAATTGATTTAGTGATAATGTGATATTTTATAAGACACATGATTATGGTATTGATATACCTAAATATGTGTCTAATTTCTAGATAAACCAAAATATTTGTGGGTATGATAGGTCTAATTATGATATTTAAAATCATTTATTCCACTTTTAATGATTTATGTGATGGAATTTTAGAACAATTAAAAATATTATGGGAAAACATATTATAGGATCAATTTTTTTTAAAATTTTTGTGATCAATGATATTACATGAGTTGTTTTATTTGGGTACAGGTATATCTAACCATTATGTTTAATATGAAGGATTATTTGAAAAAACAATATCTTATGTTTTTTGATGTTTAAGCTAAAGGGTATGAGACAAGCATTGAGGTAAAAACTTATCAAATTTTGATGATATTTGATTTATTAGATATACATGAGTATTTATTTAAGGAATTATCTATGATAAATGATTTTGATTGTTTGTTGAATTTTGGAGATTAATGTATTCTGGTTTACTAATTTTCAGTGTTTTCGTACATTACACAAATCATTTTGGATTTAGTAAATTGATGGGGAAAATCTTGTTATTATATTATGGATTATGTGATCCATTAGAATGTTATTCTAGTCATCTTAGAATAAAAACTCATCTTGATTTTTCATCATTTGGAAAAGAAGACAAGATTATAGTTAAAATTTATTAAAATATTGAATTATACTTATCAAGAATTTATATTTCATTATTTTATTATTCTTCATGATAAAGTAATTCTATAACTCTAGTAAATGAATCATGAAAAAAATGTTACCGTATTATGATTATTTATAATTAATTGATGGTCTTATAACCCTTTATAGATATATATTTTATTAACATTAAATTTATCATAAAAATGTCCTCTATAATTATCTATTTGTTCATGGGTGTCAGTTTTTCCTATACTATTCTTCTGTTTTCAAATCAAACTAATCTTCTCCTACATGGAAAACTACTTATGTGATGATCTTCATACTTCCCTTTCTCACTTTTCATGTGGATGTTTTATTAAAACTTTTTAGAGTGTGGATTTTTAATAACGATATTTTCATGTATCAAAATGTTTCTTACCTATATAAAGTTCAAATTTTTAGGATTCAATTTATTAACGGTGTAGTAATGAAATTCCCTAGGTTTTTAAAAGAGAAAATTATGTTTGAATGTGTATGTGATACAAAATAGTGAACCTGAGCAAACAATGATTATTTAAATAAAAAGTTCATGAACTATCTGTTAAATTTTATAGTATGGAAAAGATTAAATACATTATAAAATATATAAATATATACGTCCAACTCAAAAAAAATATTGTAAACATAAATTTTTAGTAAATAATTAATCATTGTTTAGTGATTTCATATTATTCTTCAAAAATAAGTTTTCATCAAAAATAATTTTTATTTATCTTTGTGAACAGAATTAATTTAAAGAACATGTAAATAATTTATTTGATAAAATGAACTTGATTTTTGATATTATCATATCAAAATTAAATTAGTCACAATGTTTAGGACTCTACAAGAAATGTTGATCTTTTGGTGAATAATAAAAACCACATTTTTTATGCTAACATTTATTTTGATAAATTAATTTATTTAAAACTCCCATTATTCTTACTTTTAAAAGTATAATAATTATTATTTAGTTATATTTATTCAAAATAATTACATTTAAATATTGGATTTTGAAATATGTCTTTTTAGGACTGAAACAACATTTTTCTAAAAACAATTTGTAAATGCATAATATTTCTCCATTTTAATTAATTAATAATAATCTCTATTGGTGAATGATTAAAATTAAATTTACATATTATATATATCATTATTAATTTAACTTCATATAATTAAGATTACTACTTCTTGATCTAATGAAAAATCATCTTTTATTTGGAAAATAATTTTTTCATAAAAAATGCTTTCCATCGCGCTAGTGCGTTTAATTTTAAATTAAATTCTCCTCCTCTTTGAATTTATATAGATAAAATGGATTCTATATTTAGAATAAAAATAATTAATATTATCTAATAAGGTAAATGTAATTTTTTGACAATATGGATAGTAACCTTAGTAGTTTTTTATTAGTGGAGTAAAAATAAAATAGGGTAATTATGGGTAAATAAATAATAATAATAATAACTAAACAAGGAAAAAAAGTGTAACAAAACAATATAAATATTTATATTTAATTTTCAATGATATATTATTAATTTTTTCCTTTTTTAATTTATTAATTATTAATTAATTGGTTTGATAGGAATTAATTTTTAATACAGCAAAACTCAAATAGCTTCTTTGTGAAATACACAATTTAAATTAATATAATCCTTTAGATGAATTAATTAATTTTAAAAATATATTATATAATAAAAAAATAGTACTATTATGTAATTTGTATCATTTATAAATGATAATATAATTTTAAAGTCAAATGTAATTGTCATAAGGGTTCGAAAACTATTATTGTAAAAAAACCAGTATTTTTAAGTAAATGTCAAATTTTTAAGTGGAAATTCAAATATTTATAGGATTATTTTGGAAAAAATATATATTAGTTTTTTGAATCGTCATATTGAAATTATCCAATGGGGAATGTTTCATAATTTTTTGAGACAGTAAAATTTTCAAATAAAAACCAAATACAGTTCAAATATATGGTGTGCATTATGACATTATAATGACCCAAAATTGATGTAATAAATGTTATGAATGGTATCCATGACCATATATATGCTTATAATTTTTAATAACGTTATTATAGGGATATTGTATTAATTTCATAAACCCTTTATCATTCTCCAAATCCTTTATTATATTTTATGTTTTTAAAATCAATTCTTTATAAACGTGAGTCACTTACACTTCACCAAGGTTAATATTTTAATGATTTAAGAATATTTTCATTATAAAATAATTTAAATCACTATTATTTATTATAATATATGGTAATAAACCCTGGTATAGTTTTTTTTGATTACATAATTATTTAGAGTCCAAAACCTATGTTTGGGAAATAATATGTTATTCCCCTATCTTTTCCTATAAAACCCCACACAAGATCCCTTACCACTTCACTCAAAACCATTGAAAATTTTAATTACTATAACATAACCTCTCAATAGTCATCATATGGTATCCCTAATCTCTCAAGTAGCTGATTCGATTTTTTTGGATCACTCTAACAAGGTAAGGTATCTCCCATTAATCTTTTTATTCAAGCACCTTTTTTATATTGTGCCTCTTAATTTCCATTTTTCTTATTTAATTATGTTTCTATAGATAACTATTAATTATTATTTTATTTAAATTTGATTATAGAACCATTTTTAGCTCATTATTACCTCCCATTAACCTTTATGTGAACCTGTTATACTACAAAAATTGGCCTTTGATTTTCCATACCAAAAGTAATGGAAATCCCTCTTTTCTTTTCAATTCAACAACCTTATTTTTATTTATCATTTTTATTCTCAACTAGTTATTTTTTCATGCCATTATTAACATCCCATTTATATAAATATTATATTATTCAAATGATATATCATTTACCCACTCTTTTTTGGCCTTTACCTAAGCTGTTACCATGTAGACATTTCGTAATAGATTTCCCTCAATTCATTTCCATTCATGAATCTTATTTGTAATTACTCTTTTTAATCTCAGTTGGTTATGATTTCATGACCTTATTAATATCCCCAAACATTAAAATTTTGTTTTTTTCAATGAGATAAAATTTATTCCCTCTCATTGTAGAATTTACCTAATTTTTTACTATGCTGAAATTTAGTATGGGGTCATTTCATTATCAAATTTATTTATGGATAATTATCATTTTACTCCTTTTATTTCAAATTCATAATGTCTAGACAATTTTTCCTATTCCATCTTAATTTAAAATTGATATTCATATGATGAGGGAACACATTATATATCATTAAAATGTTTTTTTATTCTTTACGTATTGGCATTGTGCTACTAAAACTTCACTATGATTTTTCCAATCCAAAACATTATATTAGGAATACAATCCCTATTTTCACTCAATGGTATTAAGATTTACATATATTTAATACATTAATTTTGAACTTCCATGTATGTATTCTATCCTCCTTGATCCTGTAACACCCCAAGATTCCACGGTACGCTTCTCTTTGAATAATAGAGTAGCGTGTGTTGTACGCAACTTCGAGTTCTAAAAAACACCACAACCAATCAAACTAGCTATTATGAATAGTAATACCCACTTTTCTGGAATATCAAAATTATCTTAGGGTGATATTTTGGTACTTTTCTGATAACTTTCATATTTTGATGAATAGTGAAAATTACTAAATTTTAATTAAGAACAACTTTTTTAATCGAAATAACTAATAGTGATAAATTAGGAATTTGAGTGGTTTTAAAATATATTTAGAATATATTTTTACAATTTAATCCAATTTTGGTTATTGTACATAATTTAATATTCAAACCGGACATAAACAAGTGTCAATCTTTTGGTAGTTATTATTTCTTAAAAACACGCTTTTTGTTTTGACAGTAGGAATTAATTTTAAATTACTTTTTTCCACTCCTGTGTTTTGAATTTGGAATCAGGATATCTATATTTTGTAAATAAGTAACTTTTATTTTTTGACATTTTGAATAATTACTTCAGTAATTATTTTATATACCATGGTTAAATGGAAATCCGGTCAATAATGGTAAAAATAATATTATAATAACAATAAATTACCATAAAACGTGTCCTAACACTATTGGTGGATAGATGTCTGACCATGGGAATCTTTGGGTCAATTTTGGGACCCCATGGAGCCACTTGTTGGTGATAGGGACACTTTATATTAATTAAGTTAAAGTAAATATAAAAATGACATAAGAATATTTCTTTTAGAAAAACAATTTTTACATAGGGTTATATATGTTATATTTTCTACTATAACAATTAATTAGAAGTCTAAAAATATTTCCTACATAATGGTATTATATTTATAATTTTTAGACATTTAATAACTAAATTTATTTACCACACAATAATGATGCAGTATTTTCCTTATTAATGAAAGAATCAAATAATTGATATTATAAATATCAAAATAAATGTAATTTTAAACTTTTTATGAATTCTACTAATTTTATAAGTTCATATGACATATTGGGACTGTTTATATAAATTTTGTTCGAAGTAATAATGCACGGACTCTAGGTAACTGGGGTCGGGCGTTACAGTTGGTATCAGAGGATGTTTAACAGTAGCCTTAGAAGCTAGATTTAGATAAACTTTGATTAGAGAACATAACCCTAAGATAGACTTTTAGGATTAGTAGTGATGAACTTCCTAGAATTTTGATAATGTAGAGATTTTGTGAGTTTTCTGAGCAATACATCCCTGTCTGGAAATGAGCAGGTAGAGGCGGCTCTAGCACAGATATACCTAGGGGTAAAATCCAAAAACACAACATTGAGCTAGACTCGAATGGGAACTGGTGCATGAAAATGGGCCTTGATACACTATTCGTTACAACACTCCCAGGGGATATGCTTAGGATAATTATCATTTTCTTTTCAAACCATTATGAAGGATTTATGAGTATATAATTCCTCAAAGAAGACATTTTTATGATTATGGATTATATCCCCCAAAATATTTTATTTATGTTAAGTGTTTTACAAGTTTGGGATTAGGTATTACTATTTAGAAACTAATCTAGTGTATGCCATCGTTTAGAAATGGTTCCCTGTAGAAGGAATGAGAACTCCAACAATACACATGATTCAAAGAGTTAGAAAGATCATATCTTTCATGGTATTAAGCCAGAATTTAGAAGGGAAATAGTCTCCCACGTGTTATCATCATATGAAGATATAGTATCATGTATTGATAAGATAAGTAAATAATTCTCGGAGTCTTATGGATTTGAAGGGAAGCCAGAGAAGGAAATGATGGTAGAGAGAAGGAAATATAAAGGGAATAAGGTAAAGAAGGATTTTCCCATATGTGATTACTGTGGAAAGAATCACCTTGGAAAATTCATGATGGGAATGGGAGTATGTTATAAGTGTGGAGAAAAATGACACCAAGTACGTGACTTCAAGGGTAAGAAAAAGGTTTCAAATGTATAGTACTTCATCTACAAGGAGTTTGGACACTACACGAACCATTTTCCCAGTCATCAGACTATGTCGAAAATGATGCTATTGGATAATAATAAAGTTATGATACTACCATATATGAAGAGAACTGACTAGTGTTACTATGTTGTTATTTTAGAATAATTTCATTGAAGTGTTGTATCAATAATGTACTGGAAATAAATATGGATTGTACTATAGTAATATTTCATTGAGGATTTGAGATTTTATGGTACTAAGAAAAGTGACTCTACAGCGAGTTAAAATTTTTGGAAATTAAATGGTTGAAGGAAAGATAAACCTTAATATGGTCCTAATATTGAGGTACTGATTTTGGAATAAGATATGGTTGATTTGTTTAAATTATATTGGATATTATTGACTGCCTTGAATCTGATTAAGGATTTGTATATTCTATTATTTTTGGGGTTTACAACATTTTTGGATCGATGAAGTATATCCATTATTTTATGTAGAATATGGGAGCATGAATGTAATCAATAAGGTTTTATGGTAATTCAGGATGTTTTAGTGTTTTAAAAGAATACACGATGAAGGTATTAACATGCTATTACGGGGTAAAAAGGATCTAAATTATGTTTATATTTTATATAAATTTTGGACTGAGAGTTTACAGAAGTATTTTGGATAATTCTAAAGGTTGTAAGGGATAAAGTCTGAAAGATTATTTTTGGATTTTTATAAAAGGACAACACGTAGACCGTGTGATGACCCGTCGCATCGGACAAAGCTTCGGGAATCAAACCCACAACCATATTGCAATTGGGATTTATCACCTACCACTGGAATACAGGAAGTTCCTGGATGGTATAATGTAGTTTTTTTAAAGGTTCTGATATGTGAATTATAAATTCATTATATTTGGAACCCAGTTCAATTAGGATAAATATAGTATTTTTGAGTTGTATTATGTTTTGGCGTGAAAGATGAGTTTGTGATAGAAATTTTTTAATGGAAAAAACTATAATTATAATGTAGGTATATCTCCTTTTGATCTTAGAAAATCTCATAAATAAATTACTCAACATTAAGAAAAGGAACATAGAACAAAAATGTTGTCCTAGATGGTACCTTAGATCATCATAAATTTATGGCATTGGGATTGTTGGCCTTTTCATATCCATGTTCTCTACCACTCTCCATCAGATATTGATTGCTATATTTCTCTTCCAAATCCATATTTTCCTACATGTAACCCTAGTATTTGTTGTTTTCGGCAACCTTCATACTTACCACTCTTTATTTTAAATAGAGGCCTCATTAATCCATTTTTCGATGTGGGATTTCAACTAAGATATTTTGAAATGTCAACCCCACATTTCCAATACCGACCATAAATTTCAAGGATGAATTTTACTAAAGGAGGGTAGAATGTAACACCCCAAGCTTCCACGGTACACTTCTCTTTGAATAATTGAGTAGAATGTGTTGTACGACACTTCGAGTTCTAACACACACCACAACAAATCAAACTAGGTGTTATGAATAGTAATACCCACTTTTTGAACTTTTATATATTTAATCTTTCAAAATGGACGTCATTTTTGGATTCGTAATATTGAAATTATCTTAGGGTGAATTTTTGGTACTTTTCTGATAACTTTTATATTTTGATGAATAGTGAAAATTACTAAATTTTAATCAAAAAGAACTTTTTTAATCGAAATAATTAATAGCGATAAATTAAGAATTTGAGTGTTTTTAAATTATATTTAGAATATATTTTTACCATTTAATCCAATGTTGTTCCTTAGACATAATTTCACATTTAAACCGGACATATACAAGTGTCAATCTTTTGATAATTATTATTTCTTAAAAACACTCTTTTTATTTTGACAGCGGGAATTAATTTTAAATTAATTTCTGTAACTTCTATGTTTTGAATTTGGAAAAAGGTATACCATATTTAGAATCAGGATGTGAAAATTGTGTAAATAGGTAACTTTTATTTTTAGATTTTTTGAATAATTACTTTGGTAAATATTTTATTTACCATGGTTAAATGGCAAATCCGGTAAATAAGGTTAAAAAATAATATTATAATAATAATAAATTACCATAAAATTTTTCCTACCATTATTTTTGGATACATATCTGACTATGGGCATCTTTGGGTCAATTTTGGGACCCCATGGAGCCACTTGTTGGTGATAGGGACACTTTATGTTAATTAAGATAAAGTAAATACAAAAATGACATAAGCATATATCTTTTAGCAAAACAATTTTTACATAGGGATATATATGTTATATTTTCAACTATAAATATTAATTAGAAAGATAAAAAGATTTCCTACATAATGGTATTATATTTATAATCTTTAGAAATTTAATAATTAAATTTATTTATGACACAATAATGATGTAGTATTTTCCTTATTAATGAAAGAATCATATAATTGATATTATAAATATCAAAATAAATGTAATTTGAAACATTTTATGAATTCCACTAATTTTCTAGGTTTCTATGACATATTAATACTGGTTATATGAATTGTTTTCGAAGTAATAATGCACCGACTCTAGCTAACTGGGGTCGGGGCATTAAAATCATGTAATTAAATGCGGGGAAATATAATCCTTTGTTTAATGAACAATGTAGAAAACATATGCATATACATGATATGAAAGTGGTGGCTTGGACTAAATTTATATACAGATCCAATGCATTAGGTAATTTTTTAGTCTCATGAGACATCATTAAAGGGATTGGGGAGTTAACATAATCCATCATGGTACTCTTTGCACCATTTTATGATTTCTTGGTAGTTATCCTTGACCTATAATTTTGATTTCATGTTTAAATTTGTTTCCACATTCCCATGTTACCTTCATGTTCCCATATTATATCATGAGAAATTATTCATGTTTATTATCCTCACTACTCTTTTGTACAATTTAAATACAAATTTTTTAAAATTTAATACTTTCTTCATGTTATGCTTCTTTTATATTCCCTTACTGAGCTTTCTAGATCATACCTTTTTAAAGTACATCCCCAGGTTATCCCATGCTGTTTTAGAGGACTGATGATTTCTAAGATCTTGTAAAGTATTTTTCATTAATGATGTTGTATCCAATGTTAAAGATTATATTCTATGTACATAATTACCAATGTCACTAGATTTCTCCATATTTTTAGTTTTATTATGTATATCCATATGTTATATCTCATTATTTAATGTTTCATAAAGACATGGGCTATCATAAAAAGGATGTTTATGAAGGGTGAAAGAGAGATTTTATTCTTGATCTTGTCATTACTAGGATATTATTATTCCCTTGAAAGTATTTGATATGGATAAAGACTCATGGATGGTTCTTGATTATATTATTATAATGTCACTATATATCCTAAAGAAATAGTAATCCATTTACATGTATTTATTATACTATAGGGTAAGCTATAAACAATGGTATAATATTGAGAAAGATTAATTTTATTCTGATTATTTTTTGGGGAAAAACCTATGTTGAGTACTCTTCCATGAATATGTCTCTAATGCAGGGAAATAAGGTCATGTATAGTAGGATTCTATATTCATTTTAAATTCATTCATGATGAATCATATGTCATGAAGTTAAATTTTCCACTATAATAACTCATTTTGTATATTTTTTAAGGTTACAAGACGATGACATTTTATTTAGGGGATTTCTACATAGGTCCGGATCATGTGCATCATTAGATTTCTTCATCTTAATGATGTATTAGAAAATCAAACCCTTTATTAATGAAGAAAATTTTCACACACCAAGATAGAGTGAAGGATTGACTAGAATCCATTATTTGGGCCAGAATAGTAAATCTAAGAATCATTATGTATCTTGGGTTAACGGGAATAAATCTATACATAGTTATTTTAAACCACCTATACATTGTTTTTTTTAAATTAAGGGGGTACTATCCTAATCATACATTTTAGGGAAGAATAAATTTTTGAGGACCCTGTGTGTATTTAGTTCATGCAATGGTTAGAGGAATTAATATCAAGACACATATATTTATATAATGGAATATTCTACATAAATTAGACTCATGCATAGGGGAAGAAAATTAGTATTCACCTTACTTTTAATCCATCATGAAAACTCAATGTTGATGTAAAATATAAGAAATCTAGGTGAAATATGGAATTTTATTTTTTGAAATTCATGATTGGGCCTAAGATAAAAGATCTAAGCATCACTGAATTTCTTATGTGAGAAATAATCAATCCAATCATTATTTTGATAATATTATCACCTATATCAATGAAAATACAAGGTATGGAACTTAACATGAATCAAGTAAGCATTCCAACATGTGGAAAGAGTATGGGAAATATTTGAGCTCATGTGTGGGTTCGGCTTGACAAACATCACCACATATCTTCCAATAATACGAATAAATATACACTTCATTTTCTAGATATCCCTATAGTATATATACGAATCATATATATGAGAATAGATTTATATTTCATCTTACTTACAGATTCATTGGGGAATATCCACTAAGAATAGGAAGTCCCGAACATAGAGGTGAACATATGTCATTTTATTTAAAAAAATCCATAGTTGGGATAAGTATATACATTCCATATTAATAGGAATCAAGTTAAAAATAATTCTATTGGAGGTGATTCCTTATATATTTTTGATTCTTATAAAGGGGAGAGGGAATTTAAGATCCCAACACTTGAAATTTTGTACAATAGAAATCCCAAAACAAATAGATCAATTATTTAGTGGAATTTTCCATGTGGAGTAGAAAAATATTAGTTATTTTGGTTAATAAATGATGTAAAATATCATCACCTATCTTTAAATTTAGTGCATCCCGATCATGAGAATTATATAAATTGAACAAGACTTCTAAGATCACAGAATCCATGTTGGGCATGAGAAACAAGAGCAGACTATAAGATTACTTATCCCATTCAAGATCAATAGTTAGGGAAATTTCTAACGTAAAACACAAAATTGTATATTTTTTTATTGGGGCATTTCCATAAAATTTGATAATATGTGAACAAAATGTATGTGTCATGAAATTTTATATCATGCTATAAAGATAATGTCATAAAGTTTTATATCATGTTCCTGGAATAGTGATGCTATGTAGTTTAGGATCTTACATCCCAATCCCAATCCATATTGTTTGAATTCATAAAAAATAGACGTGTCCATGTAGTTTAACATTATACTATAATGATATTATCAAGTAGAGTTATATCATTTGATTAGGTTGATGACTCTGTAGTTTAACACCATATGGTGAGAATATCACCATGTAGTTTGATGTTATGTGATTAGGGTGTTGACTACGTAGTATAACATCATATAGTGAGTATGTTATCAAATAGTGTTGTGTCATTTGATTATAAGTTTTACTATATATTTTATCACCATACGATGGTAATGGTATCAAGTAGTTTAATATAATGTGATTAGGATGAATCTATGTGATTTAACATCATACAAAGATAATGATATTATGCATTTTTACATCATGTGATTAGGATAATAACCATGTGGTTTATAATCATATGGTGTGGATTTATGTGAATTGAAATGTAATTATTTAATATATTTCTCGAGGTATATCTAATTAGTGGCTAGCATGATGCTTTCATTGTAGGTTCTGAGCACAAAAGAAGAACCATTACTTCTTGTCAAACATAGCTTTTAAGTATAATTTCTGATAGCCATTAATATTCATGACATATAATTTCATTAACAATGTATTTAGATTGTACATTACTTAACTAGATAAACATAGAAACAATAAGAATAAAGATATTGACATATAATTTATATTTAATTTAGGAGTAGATATAGAATTACCATAACTTGTAATTCCCTCTTTGTTGATGAGATAGTTGAATAGATCTCATCATTCCATAATTGTGATATATGATATAAGTTTATAATTCATATATGTGATATTCACATGAAACATTGTATTAAATGTCACCATATAATCAGAAGGTGTCGCCACGACCAATCCAGACTACTGGCATTGCTCGGGGTTGATCGCAACAGAATTATTCTTCAAGGATCAAGAATAGTGGGATTTCTCCTGATGGATTGAGAGATGACTCTGGAGATAACCATAGATATATTTATATATATCTAGGTCTTGATATAGATCCCTAATCTCTTTATTGTACACAATAATTGTGATTATGGAATGATATATGATGAAAGATTTATTATAGTTTGTTTTCAGTTGAAAACATACAAACAAGCCCTTTCCCAGCCTAATAATTCATAGTTAACCCCATTTATAATAAAAATATTATTATTATTATTATTCACTTTATTCTAAAACACTTTAAAAATATATAAATATCATCTATAAAATTCTAATAGGACCATTAAACTCAGTCAAATTATCCACCTTGGTATTTACCAAATCTTGAGTAATGAAAGTTTATTTCGTAATTAAATATGACTATATTGTTCATTGATAAACACAATAAATAATATATTCATTAAATCTTGAAAATAAATATTTATTATGATTATTTAACTCACATATTCTTTGGAATAACTTGTGATTATAACTTCTCAATACAAAAAAACACAAATAAATATTATTTCTTTTAACTTGTTAAATTTAGTACTCGGTTTTAACTAATAATGTAGATACACTTACTATGAGACCCTCTAGGACTATTTCATAGTTCCATTAGGCATTACCAATGTCGACGCTCCTTTCCGTCATGGAATTTAATGAATGGAAAAGTGGAATACCTTAAGTAAAACGAAATTCATCCATTGAAGAAACATCAAAAATTGAAAAAGGCATGAACAAGGATTCTTTTAAGCATGGGTCACACATGTTTCACTATGGTCACACAAGTATACTTGCGCGCCATATATTGGTCATGTAGGTGACTTGCACGCCCTATGTTATTTTCACCCAAGGACTTTAGTGGCCTATAAATACCCATGTTGGGCCCCCCATTTCGAGGAGGAAAAAAACCCAAAACTCAAATTCAAGCTCTGGTCGCCCAAGTCTCTTCTTCAAGTCTTCTGAACACTTCTAAGGTAATTCTTTACTTAGAATGGAAGTTATAAAGTTGAAGAATAAGGCCTATGTGTTTTAATTCATCAACACTTGTGCGCATAAGTGTCTATACCTTAAGGGAAGTGATGATACTTGCCCGCCGCCTTTACCTTTCATGGGAACATGCGCACCACATATCTGAAAGTCACTAGGAATGATACTAAGGGCTTCAATCCAAAGTCTCCTAAGTATCAATTCACAATTTCGTCACTGTGCAAGTGAAATCATGTCGTGCAAGTATACTTTTGCGACCAGGACTTGCGCTAAAGACCAATACATGCGCTCCACCTTCCAATTCAGGCCCTTTCTTCAAATTTACCACTCCCCTTTAATAAATAGCCTTCAAAACCCTATTCAAAACCATTTATTACATGTTTACTTTGTTGGTTTCCTTATCTGGGAGGAATTCAATGGGCCTCCTTCTCAGGAGTAAGCCACAACCTAATTTTTCTTTTGATATGGGCCTCCTCCTCAGGAGTAAGTCATAATCATAAGTTAAAGTCCCCACTAATTTGGGCCTCCTTTTCAGGAGTAAGCCTCAAGTTAGAGTATAAATCTCTGTAAAGCACATACACATTTATAGACCATGTTCCTAGGATTATTTATTAAATAAGTCATAGTATTCATCTACTTGGGATTCATACATATGTAAGCCCCATATCATTCCTTGTGACCACATCTTTCGTGGCATAATTTTCAGGTTTACTCAAACCTCTTATTTCTCACACCGAGCATGACTCATGTGAGCTTAGAGTGTAAAAGTAACTATGAAACATCATCATGAGCCATTAATCATACGTAAGCCCCACATTGTTTCCATAAAACTACGTGGACTTTGATCTCTTCCTTAAAAGTATAGTACATAGGAATCCTTTTTAAGGTTCAAGCCCATCGCCCATTTATTCTAATCCGTCCTATATGAAATTAAACTATATCTTTATTCCTGAACTACATGTGTTTTGATTCCTTTTTAATAAGGATACGTAGGTAGCCCATCTTCAGGTATGATCCCAACTCTAAAATAATCCATATCCTTCTGAACGACAATAAACTTCAAGTTCCCCAATAATTTTCTTTAAAACCAGTATGGTCATTATAATGACCAATGGATTCCTATATAATGTATTGAAGGATACAATTGACTAAGAATCCCTAACACATACTGATGATTCTCTATCAATGGAGAACCTCAAATACATATAAAGGATTCTCTAAATCCCATACATACCAATCATTTATTTCCAAATATAATGTAAAAATCATTTCTATTCTTGGTTAATTAATAAGGATTCATGAACATAACTTAAATCTATAAGAGATTGCCAAAGTAGTCAATAATTCCCCTAAAAAAGTTTTGATAAGCCTATCCTCCGATCCTCTTGACCAATGAAAATTCTTAAGCCTCATCGGTCCACAACTAATGGGCACCTACCGTTGGAAAGTAGGTCCAAATGGATATAAAATCATTGGGTGTTTCCGATTATACAAATAAACCCATTAGAAACAGACTGGAATGTTTGAACCTTAAACAAACGAGGTCATCCCCATTTCTAAAAGAAACAAAAATGGTGAACCCGATCTGAATCGTTAACCAAGTTAAAATCATGTTTTACTTGTTTGTTAGGCCCTTATTAAGCTCAATATGAGGGCCAAAAAAGTTGTCAATAACATAAAACATCATCCAAAATATGTAGTCTAGTCATAATTATCTGGATTATGTCTGCTATATCAAATAGGCAATCTTTTTCAAGATCTCTCTGCAACACAAGAACGTCTTTTCTAAAGGTTACACCTATGAATGCCCCGACTTCTACTCCTGCAGGATCCTCGTCTGCTCTAAGGACGACGTCACCTACTCAGTGTCTGCAATGCTAGGTCTAGAATACATTGGTGAGGGAATACTATCAACACAGTACCATCCTGACTCTGGAGGCCGCTTGACAAGCCCTCCAAGTTAACAATTCACCCTGGTTGTCTGGACAGGACGACTAGTGATCAAGAAGCAGGTGGTTCCAACCACCATTTCGAACCGTTTTGGGTCGTTATCCCTGGAGCACAACAACTAGCCCCTCCCATACTATAGGGAGGTGAATCAAGAGGTCACTCAGGGCCTCACTTCAAGGAGAAAAGATCTCGTCCTAAGGACTCCCACCAACAATCACCGCCAGACTCGTGCGGTAGTGAGCCCTAAACAAGATGAGTGTGTCTCCTCCCAGAATTTAGCTCAGGTCCCCAAGACCCGAGCATGCAAGACGAATCACCAGAGGTGACGACTGGTCAATAGAGAGATGGTTCTTACCTATGTCCCCTCTAGAGAAGTCCATCAACCTCACTTGATGGAAAGCAACGAGCGGGCACACACACCCATCCGTTTTAATCCAGCTGTCCAGCAGACTTGTTTGCCAGTAACCCACCAATCCCATTAGGCAGTTCTGATGGAGTATTATAGGCAGGAACATACACTTGTTTATAATTCATCAGCCAGTAAGTAGGCTCATCTGACTGTATCCAATGGAGCACACCAATCAAATTTGGTGACCACCTGTAAACAGGAACATACACCTGTTTACAATCACCAAGTTTGTCAGCAATATCATCTGTCAGTAATGAATGAAACCCGTTAGCCACACTCAACCGAGAATACACAGCATGCACATACCCCTTCCAATGTTTATCAAACCTTCCAACAGTCTTATTTGGTAGTGCCTGGAGATGTCTGTCAGAAATCTCTGATGACAAATTTGGAGCAGACTCAACTCTCTGCCCCTATACATAAGTACTGTTAGAACCCATTGTCAGGAAATGGAGGATAATATTAGGCACATACACCTACTCCAATCCCGGAATGTATGTATATTCCAATTCCGGTAACTGAATTCACCAATCACATTCTATCAATTTTGAAAGAGCATAAGAAAATACCTGGTCATATCCTGGATTCTTGTCAGGATATTATAACTGATTCAACAGAATCATAGGGAAAGACACATAAATATATCCTTATTAGTGAAGTGACTTATTGGAATGTACCCTTGGAACAGATACACACCTCTGTTCCAGTCCAAGATGGTCATGGGGCATACTCCCCCATGTCATACGAACAATCATGTCGGGAACATACACCTAATTCAAATGAGGATTGTCAGCCTAACATGGCCTTTTCTCTTGAGTAGGCACATACACCTTCCCATAATAACCACTTCCGTCAACAAGTGGTTTCCAAAGCAAGTAATAAGGCATCTAAGAAAAATACCCATCCATCACAGTTGAAAAATCAAGAACCAATCTGAAATAAGGCCTTTCTCAATGCTGGAGTTCTTGATTCACTCAGGTAATTATTTGTTGCAACTCAAGATTTTACTCTCTCTCCCAATAGTGTGAACAATAATTCCGAAAGTCTCCATCATACACTTCCTCATAAAGGCTTTCTTCATGATAATTCGGTTGATCTCGAAGTTTCTTCTTCAAATGAGAGCTGTGGTAACCCTCGGCGTAGCCAAAAGGCCATGGGGAAATCGGTTTCATATCCTGCTATAACCCACCATGGTGGTCCTTCCCATGATGATGAATTTTGCTGTGAAAGTCTTCTCTATAGTAGTGAATCGCATTGCCTGGAAAATTCTCCAATGGGCCATGTAGTGACGAGGAATCCCTCTTATATTAAGGCACCAGAAAATGCGAATCCAATCATATATGATGCCTTACCACTAGCATGTGTAATACTTTCTCAATCAGAAGATAACCTGGGCTGTAGGTTATTCTCCAAACCACCCTGGGTCATTCATCTTCTAAATTGACAAATAAACTCTCTACCAATGTTGTTGAATCTTGTGAAGCAACAAAGAATCACCAACTTTGGTCTAATCAGATAGAAGAATCTTCAACGAATGACAAAACGTAAATACTGAATATGAGAAAAAAACCGGCGAAAGGTGAAGTACCAGTCATGTTTTGTCCTTTGGCTGACTCCCAGTATGATATTCCAGAGATGTTGATGGAAGATTGTATTCACGATATTCATCTCAACATGTGGAAAACTCTTTTTCAGTTAAAAGAGAAAATATTATCTTATGATGAATATCAAAATCTTGTCAAGATAATAGAAGGGTTTCAACGCCAAATCAACTTGGCATCTCTCTCAGTTTCCAGACATCCAAAGGTTGAGAAGCAGCAGAGAACCCTTCAACGTTCATGTCTTGGCACATTAAAAAGTTTGTTCCAATTAATTTCCAATGGCACATCTGGTATTCATATTAGGGGATGGGGTGTTCATGGTGCATTCCATTTCACTATGATCTCCCATCAACAAAGCCCGAAAAAAGTGGTCTCATGAAATGTTATTTCCCATGGCCAGCCACATCAAACTGGTTTTGTGTGTAACCAAATGCTTGCTCAAGAACAAGCCTCAACTAGTTCTTCCCAAAGTCATGAATATAAAGAAAAAGTTGTCGAATTACTTTTTCATCAAGAAAATGAGAATATCAAACATGCTTCTCGTTTAGAACATGCACATCGTCAGGTGACAGAAGTGTTAGAAATAAACCAATGGTCATCTGAGCCAGGTGATCTGAGTGGATGTCGGTTGATGCATCCGGCCAATTTATGGACTAAAGTATGAAAAATCAAAAGAGAATTTAAGAAAGTCTGAGATGTAGCAGTTCAAGACCCACCTCATCTTTCTAGACTAGGGAATATTTTTTCTCGACCCTCGGAATCAACAAGTAGTATTCGAGGTGTTGAGTAGGAACAACAGGAACAGACCCAGTCCACCGGACTGGGGACCTTTTCAAATCGTCAATCTCTTCCTCATTGAATGTCAGTTTTCTCTCGATTAGGGAAGAAGCCAAAAGAGGAATGCAGAGCCAAATTATCAAGAGATTACCTCCTAATTATGGTTCATCAAGAAGTTCCTGAGGGATCAATGAAATCAAAGGAAATGTCTCATCAAGGACGTGGAAGAAGACAGTTTCATAGAAATGTCGATAGGAAGGATGCAATGCATTATGCATTAATAAATGTCATCGATGTCTTTGTCTCTGATCCTCCAAAACATAAGGCTCACTCAGAGGAATCAGATGAAGAAGTTACTATTCAAGAGGTTGTACCACATAGACATGTGAAGGTGCGCATACCGAAAATCAAAGCCTTACCCAGAATTTGGGTATTCCTTCAACTAATCAACTCCCCCCTCTTCTAAAGTCTTCCAATAAATGGAAAGGAAAAATTCAGGTTACATTCCACCCTACCTTTGGAGAAGGCCAATCACTCTCATTAGAAGAAATATTATCACATCAAGAAGAAGAAATGAAGGAGTTAAGGAGGTTAAATGCAGAATTACTTCAAGGTAGTCTTCCTCCTAAGCATGCTGGAGTCATTCAGTCAAGGAAATTTGTTGCAGCTACAGAGATGGATCGAGAATATCCTCCTTTACCAGTATACCCTCACAGGACTAATCCTATGGGTCATGTGCAACAACAATCAGTGGTGCTACCATCCATTACAGTTGCACCTTCTCAAGTCTAAGCTCAACCAGATGTTTCTCAAAAGTTAATATCTATTATTGAGTCATTAATAGCACGGTTAGAATCTATATAAGGAAAGAATGTACAGGTTAAACTAGAAAATAGGGCTTACCTTGAATGGATAGATACAATCCCTCCCCAATCAAATTTTGGTAGCCCTTTATTACCTATTTTTATTGGATCTGGTGATCCAGAACAACATTTGACGCACTACGCATCTTATTGCGACCCTATGATGGGATCTCCGAAACAAAAAGAAGCATTGAAACTCAGATGCTTCATACAGACCTTGAAAGGACCTGCTTTTTTCTAGTATACAAGTTTTCCATCTTGGTTAATTACTAGATGGGAAGATCTCCGTGAAATGTTCCTTCAACAGTTTAGCTCAAATTTACCAAAGATGATAGTATTTGATCTTAATAATTTTAAGAAAAGGGAGAATGAAAGAGTTTATTATTTCATTACTTGGTAGAAAGTATTAACATATTCCTTAAGATTATCACTCCCTCAAGAAGAGTTGTTGTCGATTTGTGTGGAAAATTTGCATGATGAATTACGCACACCATTGATTCCTGTGAAATACACAGGAGGGTTTCAAGACCTTACTTCAATCACTCAGCAGATTGAAGATTCTTTTATATAGAATAAGGCTAAAACTCTTGTAATTCCATCATTTCTTGGAAGGAGAATATTGAAAGTAGAGACTGCTATAGTTACACTTAAATAAGAACCTGTACCTTCTTCCACTTCAAAACCATCATCATATCAAAAGGCTCCACCTCCTGAGCAACAACAAAATTGGCCACCTCGTCAAAATGATCAAAGCGATCAATGGTGGAAACAGTTTGATGACTTGAAGAACAAATTTTACTCTTTCTGGTATGAACAAGTTCCTAGTTATTTCATCTTGGCTCTAGAGAACAATCGGGTTTCGTTTCCAAGTCCCAAAAGGCCAAACAAGGAAGGATATAAAGACCTTACCAACTATTTCCCATTTCATAAAATATTGGGGCATCCCATCTAGGAGTGTTTTGTATTCAAATACCTCCTGAAAAAGATGGTGCACTCTGGAAAGGTAAAATTTAACGGCTCTTCTGGCCAAATAGCATGTGTTACTGCTACTGATCCAGAGAAAGAAGGCGAATGGCATGAAGTTAAAAGTAAAAATGTGCAGAAATATGATGATTGGATGTTCAGGAGAACGATCAACTAAACTCATGCCATTTTACGAACACAATTGAAGCAACCAATTGTGTCTTCTTCTATGAATTCCATAGTAAAATCCTCGAAGGAGAAGCATAATTCGATGAAAGATGAGAAGTCAGAAGAATATGAGATCGTGTCAAAGCCTAATTTTTCTTTGACTCTGGAAGATTTTATGCCATATACTTCAAAGGCACGGGCACCACCCCACCAAACGGCATAGCCTGAACTGGTTAATCGGGAAAAATCTTCATCAGATGAAGAAATGAACTTTGCTTATGTTAACATGATTAATTTAATAGATCCTTATGCCAATGACAGTTTTGATTTTGATGAGCCTGAGTTCCCTGTATCAAATAGAGGAATTAGAGGGAGTTCTAGAGGTCTAGGATTCAGGGGAAGACGTGGATATTTCAGAAGCCACTATTCCAATTCTACTCCTGCAAGAACTGTATATGTAGCAGAAACTCGTGGCAGAGCCCTTCAGAAAGCTCAACAAGAAAATGAATGTTCTTCCACACATGGCAGATTCAGTCCTGGCACAGTTATTTTAGAAGATCGGTTGGAGGTTACACCTTCTTCCTCTCAGCAAGTAAATAGACCTAGTCAGTCTAATCTACCGATGCCAGGAGTATTTCCATCTCCTACCCTGACACAAGATTCATCTACTTCCAAAGCATAAACTTCTAAGGAACCTATGAAACCACATGTTCTTGTTGGGAAATGCAGACCTTTGGACCAAAAGTATGATATCTTGAAACATTTTTCCCATGTACCGGCCAAGTTATCAATTCTTGATTCCTTGAATCTATCAAAATATCTTCAGGAGGTACTCACTGAGGCTTTGTCAAGTCCTTAGGAATTTCAAACTGAAATTGCGGCAGCTGAAGTATACCATAAAGAGAATGATCCTACAGAATTCCATGCAGTGATATCTTTTACAAATAAATATGAAGATGATGTTGAACATGGACATATTAGACCTTTGTATCTATCTGGAAAAGTCAATCATATAGATATCCAACGAGCTTTCATTGATAATGGCTCAGAAGTCAATCTCTTTTTTATTCATACACATTGTCAATTAGGCCTCACCGAATCTTATTTATCTCCTTTTACTTTGATGTTTCAAGGATATGATAAAAATTAACAAGAACATCTAGGCGACATTACACTCAGAACTCAGTTTGGAGACCTTGTATCCAATTCTGATTTCATGGTTGTTCGTCATGACACAACCATTAACATTTTGCATGGAAGACCTTGGCTACATCAACATGTGGTTGTCCCTTCATCTTACCATCAATGTCTCAAATATTATTTCAATGATCAAATTGCGACATTGTATGGGGATAAATCCCCATTCAAAAGATGTGAATCTAAAAATATTGAGGTGGAGTTCTATCACATGAAGGGAAAGAAGATATCCATGACAAAGGAGGTTACCAAAATTAATGCTCCATATGGTTTGGAAAATATTCCAGTAAATCCATTCATACATGTGAGTACAGATTATGTGTTGCCTATCAGTCAAATTGACAAGATAGACCCAAATCCAAATACTATTATGGGAACTTCCATAATGTCAATTACGACAACCAAGCTAGACAACATGTGAGAATGTGGTAATTCACCAAGCAATAATGAAAGCTCAAATAGAGATGTCTTCATTTCATCCGCTAAAATCCAGCAATTCTATACTTCATCAACTAGGATAGAAGAAGTTATAGCAATGTCAGAGGTGAATAGTGATGTCGATTTCCAATCCATCATCTCCTCTTTATTACCTATGGAAGACCCTTCATCTCCAATAGGGTCAGGAATGGCAGCTTTTTCATCAGGATGCTAAAACATTAACTTCTCTCTTGACTATGGGAATTTTGCTTTGTCATCCACTATGCAAGTAGAAGCTGAATAAGTAACACATATTGAGGAAGAAGAGGAAGATATTAGGGATGATCCTCCAGCATTTGAAGACGGTATATCTATCACTATGGATGAAATCAAATAAATAAATCTGGGTAAAAAAGAAGATCCAGGCCCCACTTTAATTAGTGTGACCATGACTGCTGAAGAGCAAGAACTGTATACTTCATTTCTAAAGAATAATCGAGATGTATTTGCTTGGAATTATACATAAATGTTGGGTCTTGATCCCAATGTTTCCACTCATCACTTGGGTTTTCCAGAAGAACATCAAGGATTCAAGAAAGCAGCAAGAAGAACACACCCAACTTATGATTCCAAAATTTAAGCTAAGGTAGATAAGTTTATCAAGGCTAACTTTGTTAGATAAGTTCTGTATCCCAAATGGTTGTCTAATATTGTCCCTGTGAAAAAGAAGAATGGAAAAATTATAGTTTTTATTGACTTTAGAGATCTTAATCGGCATTGTCCCAAGGATGAATTTCCTATACTGATCACAGAACTCTTGGTTGATGCAACAACTAGCTATAAATCTCTTTCATTCATGAATGGTTACTCTGGGTACAATCAAATACGAATGGCCCCTGAAGATGAAGAGTCTACAGCCTTTAGTGCTCCTCAAGGTGTGTTTCGCTATCGGGTAATACCCTTTGGCCTGAAGAATGTAGGTGAAACATATTAACGTGCTATGCATCATATCTTTAAGCCATTTTTAGGGAAATTCGTTGAATGTTATGTGGATGATTTGGTGGTTAAATCCAGACATTTTCCAGGTGACTTGGCCGATCTGGAAATCATATTCCACAAACATCGAAAATATAATTTGAAGATGAACCCCTTGAAATGTGTTTCGGGGTAACCTCAGGAAAATTTCTCAGCTTTGTTGTACACCATCATGGTATCGAAGTTGATCCTGAGAAGAAAAATGCAATCATTGGTATGTCACCTCCTCAAAATTTGAAGGAGTTAAGAGGACTTCCAGGACACTTGGACTATATTCAGGGTTTCATCACCAATCTGACAGGAAAATGTTTACCCTTCACCAGATTAATGAAGAAGGGAGTCACTTAACAGTGGAATGAAGATTGCTAAGAGGCATTTTATATCATCAAGAAATATCTCTTGAGTCCACTGGTATTAATGCCTCCTATTGAAGGAAGACCACTTATTCTCTATGTGACAGCTTTAGAGCGATCACTAGGTGCCTTCTTCACCAAAAATAATGATGCGGGGAATAAAAACAGCCTTTATTACCTCATTCGTACTATTCTTGAGGTAGAAACTCGATATTTGAGTATTGAAAAGTGTTTCCTAGAAGTAATCATTATAGTTCAGAAATTGAGACACTACCTGCAACATCATGAGGTCTAATTTGTATCTCGCAATAACCCACTCAAAATTATCCTTAGTTGTCCAATGCTTACTGGACATCTGGCTAGGTGGGTAGTTATTTTGCAGTAGTTTGATATCCAGTACATATCTAAAAAAGGAAATAAAGGGCCATGCTCTGGCTGATTTCCTTACTGAACACTGTCTGTAGAAGATACATCTTTAAATATTGAACTTCCTGATGAACATCCTGATGAGGAAGTCATATCTATTCAATATAATCCTCAAACATAAGAAATGTACTTTGATGGTGCTTCCAGAAGTCCAATAGGGAAGAAAATGGAAGATCCTAAATTAAACAAAGTTGTGTTAGGAATTGTGCTTATTTCCCCAGAAAAGGCAGTGCTACCCTATTCCTTATTATTATTGGGAGGCGGTACAAACAATGAAGCAGAGTATCAAGCTATCATAGAAGGCTTGGAATTAGTGCTTCAAAAACAGGTGAATCACTTAAAGGTTAAAGATGATTCTGACTTGGTAATCAAACAAGTCAATGGGGATTATGCCATCAGAAAAAAAGAATTAATCCATTTTTGTGAATACATCATGGAATTAATGGCACAATTTCCTTCGAAACCAACCTTTTCTTATGTCCCACAATTAGAAAATGCCCAAGCTGATGCACTGGCTAATATAGCCACAGCTTTGGCAGATCCAAACCGGGATGAGACAATCTTCAGTAATTCCCACCGTTGTGTATTTTAACCTTTTATTTTAGTTATAACAGATAAAATCAATGAAATCAGTCCCATATCTGAAACATATGGTCATACTATATGATGGATTAAACCTATCAGGGAATATCTTCAAAATGGAACTCTCGCACCTGATAGAGCCGGGAAAGAACCAGTCTGGCGACGTGTGGCCAATTTCACTCTTTATGATAGCCCAGATCATGGAAAAATTCTCTACAAGTGAGGATTTGATGGAATTATCTTCATATGTATTGATGGTGAAGATACAATGGCTTTCATGAAAGAAGTACATGTTGAGTCAATAAGGATTTCCTTATGGCTTTTCCATTCATTCTTGTTTTGAAAATCACAAACTCATTATCTTTAAGCAAATATGTTTTAACCCATATTTTACTTCTATAAGGAAATTTACTTCTTTCTTGTTTTCATTGCTCATATCAAAATTTTTCTTAATTATAAAAATTGGATTCATATCTATATTCTCGGAATTGTATAATACTTAGATATGAAGAATTCTGTTTTCAGATCTGAATTCTCATTCCTAATTCTGTAATGAAATCTCATTATGAATTCTGATGATGAATTCCTATTACGAATTCTAATGCAGAATACTCATTACGAATTCTGATAATGAATTCTCATTACGAATTCTGATGATGAATTATCATTAATAATTCTGATGATGAATTCTCATTATGAATTATGTGATGAATTGTCATTATTAATTCTGTGAGGAATTCTCATCACAAATTACATCATGAATTCTCATTATGAATTCTGTGATGAGTTCTCATTACGAATTCTATGATGAATTCTCATTATGAATTCTGATGAAAAATTCCCATTACGAATTCTAATGAAAAATAATCATTATGAATTCTAATGACGAATTCTCATTATGAATTCTGATGAAGAATTCTCATTATGAATTATGTGATGAATTCTCGTTACGAATTCTGTGATGAATTCTCATTACGAATTCTGTGATGAATTCTTATTACGAATTCTTTGACGAATTCTCATTACGAATTTCAGTGAAGAATTCTCATTATGAATTCTGGTTGTGAATTCTAATTATGAATTATGGATATAAACTTTTATGAAATTTGACTCTGAATTCTTCTGATAAACAGAATCCAAATATCCTTGTAATATAGACTCCAAATATAATTTTTGGTTAGACTCCAAACTTTTTACTTAAACTTCAATTTGTTAAGTTTGTTATAAAACGATGTCGTGCTTTCAGTTACACATGTTTTGTTATAAAACAATGTCGGCCATTCTGTTTTAAACTAACCTTTGGTTAACTGACACATGTACAGGTCCCTCCAAATTTTATGGAAAATATGACCATTCGAGGAGGGAGGCGACCATTTCTACCGAGCCTATAAATAGGTGCTCATTTGAAAGAGCACAATAAGAAGTTGATCACTCTAGAGACCACATGTTGTCAAGGTGATTTCTAGAGAGAGAAGCATTTCATTCCTTGTGCGTACTGAACTACTCGTTCAGATTTCTTTGTGAGACTCCAAATGTTGGTGATTACATTTGAGGGCTTCCGAGGATCAGAAGACAGAGGTACAGACTACCTTTAAGTTCGAGGGATTCCTTGTTGAGAAAGACAGAGGTTCCAACTACCTTCAAGTTGAGGGCTTGCAGGGATAACAAGACAGAGATTCCAATCTTCCTATCGAGGGCTTACCCGAGTATAGGTAAGACAGACTTTCTTGAAAGTATAAATCAAGGGACCTTTTTCCAAGGTTTTTTGATACCCTTCTCTATGGGTTAAAATAATTATATCTTGTTACTTGTTTTTGTAACAAGTTTATCTTTTCTGATGCATTTTGTATGTTTAAGAAAGTATAAACATCTTATACTTCCTTAAACTTGTGTTCTCTGATTCAGTTAGATTCTATACGCCTTAAGGTAGAATCTCATATTGTAAACTTTTGTTAAGTTTCATTTTCTGGAACCATATTTCTGGAACCGGTTTTTCGGAATCACTTTCCAGATTTATGAAAGTGTATAGAACTAGAAGTTTGTAATTTCATTCTTCTTCCCAATATTTCAATTGGTGTTAGAGGTGTTGTGAATTTTCTTAGTTTAACTTTGTTAAATTTATATCTTTCCTTGTTTAAGGAAATTTTTAAAGTGTACAATTCACCCCCTCTTGTATATTGAGCATCTACATCATTATTTCAATCCTACAATTTGTATCAGAGGAGGTATCTGAAATTATTATACTCACATATAAGTTTTTCTTGATCAGTTTTTCATTGTTCTATATTTTTCTTACTTAGGAATATTCTCCTCGAATCCAATCTTTTCTTATTGACAATTTTCTGTGTAGAATGATTTTTAAGATGGAAGGAATCAATGTTGGTTCCATCGACAACTTAAATCCTACAAGACCACCAATTTTTTATGGCAATGATTATGAGTATTGGAGAGATCTAATGAAGACATTCGTTATCAAAACTGGAGTAGAAATTTTTTTTATGATTACTGGAGGTTATCAAATTCCTGATAAGGAAGTTAGTACTTTCACAAACCAAGAGAATCATGATTATCAATTAAACTATAAGGTATGTAATACTCTACTATATTCAATGACTAGGAATATATATAGCCAAATTTCTTCTTGTGAGGTATCTAACTGTATATGGAGGAAACTCAAAGTTACACATTTTGGTACATCTAAAGTGATTAAAACTAGAAGATCCATGGTTAGAGCTGAGTATCATGGTTTTAACTTTCCTTATGGAGAACCCATTTGTAAGGTGCAAGAAAGATTTATGACTACCGTGAATAGATTACAATCTATGGGAGAGAAAGGTCTGGATAATGAAGCGCTTGTTGGAAAAATCATTGATATTATGCCCAATGAGTGGGAATCAAAGAGAATAGCTATTGATGAGAATAGGAATGTCAGTCAAATTTCCTTAGATGAGCTGTTTGGAACTCTTCTCCAACCTGAAACAACGATGAAGAGAGATGCTGACAACATCAAATAGAAAAATGGGAATGGTACTTTTGCTTTTATTACAACTTCAAATAACATAAAATCTAAGACTCTTGAGAGTGTAACTATATCCAATTCTAAGAAGGTTACTATCCAATCCAAATCTAGTGAGAGTGATGTATCAGAAAATGATTTAACTATTCTTTCTCAAAGAATGAACAAGATAGCTGGTCAAAGAAATTTTCAATCCAAGTATAATAAGAAGGAAAGGAATGATAAGAATGATTTAGAGGTCACATGATATGAATGAAAGAGAAGTGGACACATAAGACCTGATTTCCCTATTCTTAAAAAGAAAGAAAGAAAAGAGAGGCATTCTAAAAGGAACATGAATGAGTTTTACTAAGCTAAAGCTAAGAAAATTATGAATTCTAATACTACTTGGAGCGCTATATGTGGAGACTCTTTAGAAAGAGAATCTTTGGAATATGATTCATCAGCTCAGAAAAATATGGGATTCATTTCTAATACTTATTTTACACATACATGTCTTTTGGCCAAGGTACGCTCTGCCGAGGTTTCAACAAATTTATCTCTTGATAAGAATTACTTTTTCAAAAATAGTACTTCTAATGAAGATACATCATCCTCATAAAATGAAAACCTTAATATGAAGAAGTATCAAGATTTTCTATGTTAATTGAAGAAAAAAATTGTATAATTTCTATGAAATTAGACAAGGAAAATACTAGGAAAATAATTCTTAAAAAAGAGATTTCAGATCTTACTACAATTCTTAGAGATAAAGAAGAGATTTTAGAAAAACTTTCTAAAGACCTTGAGAAAAAAAATTCTGATATGGAAGAACTTTATAAATATCTTATGAATGCTATTTTAGTGTCGAAAATTTTTGAGGAAAAATCCATCTCTAAGAAAATGATTCCTGAGGATAAGAATTTAGTCATTAAACTGAAATCTGAAATTTTTTCTCTTAAGAAGCTTCTTGCAATATTTACCTCTGGTATGGAAAATTTAGACAAGATGTATTCTCAAATTAAACCTCAAGGAAACACTACTGGAGTAGGTTATACTCACCAAAAACCAGTTTTCAAAAACATCTATTTTGTTCCTTCTTGAGCCCCTTTTTCACTATGTGTCAAAGTGGTGGGCATTGGAAGAGAAATTTTTCCTTGAATAGAGTTCAATCTCTTGGGTTTCATAAATCATATTTTTCTAAACAAATGTGGATACCCAAAATAATGTTGTCTAACAATTCCAGATCCAAGCAAGTCTGGATTTTGAAAACCTAACTTGTTTCTTATTTTCAAGTAAATAGGGAAAGTACCAACAACAATACATGGTAAATTGATAGTGTATGTTCCCGACATATGATTGGTAAGAAAAACTATTTTTAAAATATTATCAAGACAAAAGGAGGAAAAGTAACATTCAGAGACAACTCTCAGGGAGAAATTGTTGGTATAGGTAATATTGTTCTTCTTGGTAAAACTTTGATTTAAAATATATTTTTTTTGTTAAGGTTCTTAAGCACAACCTCATTAGCATAAGTCAATTATGTGATGAAGGATACCTTGTGAATTTTATGATTGATAAGTGCTTACTACACAATTCCAAGGAAGATTATATTCACTCTTCTCATAGGCAAGAGAATGTTTACACTTTTAACATACAAGACCTTAGGAGCCAACACATACCTTGCCTAAGTGCAATGGAAGATCATTCTTGGTTATGGAATAGAATATTATGTCATTGTAACCTTAGAAACTTATGTAATCTCCCTAAGAAGAAACTAGTTACGGATATACTGGATCTTAGATTTGATTATTCTAAAATTTTTGATCCTTGTCAATATGGAAAGAAAAATAAAACTAGTTTTAAATCAACCGGTGAAGTCTCAACAACTGATGTGTTACAGTTGGTGCACATGGATCTTTTTGGTCCAACATAAACTGGAAGCATTAGAGTCAAATACTATGTGTTTGTTCCAGTTGATTATTACACTAGATTTACGTGGGTCTATTTTCTAGAAAATAAATCTGAATCTTTTTCTTATTTCAAAAGTTTTATAGCCCAAGTTAAACATGAGAAAAAAATTGCACTGAAAACAATTCATAGTGATCATGGAGGAGAATTTCAAAATTTTGATTTGGAAACATTTTGTAATTGAAAAGGTATTACTCACATCTTTTCAGCACCTAGAACTCCTCAACAAAATGATGTAGTTGAAAGAATAAATATAATTATTCAAGAGATAACTAGAACCATGTCGAGTGAATATTCTAAAGCTAGACATTTCTGGGATGAAGCTTTAATTATTGCTTGTTATAGTATAAATCGAGTTTTGATTAGACCTTTTATTAATAAAACTTCTTATGAGTTATGGAATGGTAGAAAACCTAGACTTTCCTACTTCATGGTATTTGTTTTCAAGTAATACGATGAAGTAGGTAAAGATAATCTATACAAATTCGCACCAAAATATGAAGAAGGAATTTTCTTAGGCTACTCCACAACTTCTAAGGCTTATAGAGATTTCAATAAAAACACTTGTACTGTTGATTAAACAGTACATGTAAAATTTGATGAGTCTGACCCTTTTATTTTTAAACCTTCCCAACCTACATCCTCGGATGTGTTTTCAAAAATTGATTATCAACCTTTGATAGAAGATACTTCTGATAAAGAAAATGTTCACAGAAATATTTCTGAAACATTTATCCCAGAAGACTTTCTACCCTATGTTGATGAACAGGTTCTACAAAATCCATGTCAGGTGTTTCTTAAGAATCATCCCAGTGATAGTATCATTGGTGATGTAAATAAACCTATAAGGACTAGTAGTTCCTTGAGGAATGAAGTATAACATCTATCATTTCTTTCCCAATTTGAACCAAAAAGCATTGATGAAGCTTTAGATGATGATAATTGGATCAAAGCCATGCAAGATAATCTAAATGAATTTGAAAGGAATAAAGTCTGGACCATGGTTGAAAGACCTAAGGAAACTTATTTTATTAGAGTAAAGTGGGTCTTTAGAAATAAGTGTGATGAAAATGGAGCCATTGTTAGAAATAAAGCTAGATTAGTTGCTAAAGGCTATAATCAACAAAAGGGAATTGACAATGAAGAAACATATGCTCCAGTAGCTAGACATTAATCTGTTTGTATCTTACTTGCCTTTGCAGCATTCTCCAATTTTAAACATTTTCAAATGGATGTGAAATGTGGTTTTCCTAATGGTTACGTCCAAGAGGAAGTTTTTGTTGAACAAACTTCTATCTTTTAAGACACAAAACATCCGGATCATGTTTTTAGACTTACCAATGCTTTGTATGGACTTAAACATGCCCCTCGAGCCTCGTATGATAGACTAACATTATTTTTGATTCAAAATAACTATGATAAGGGAAATGAAGATCCAACCCTTTTATAAAGAAAGATAAGAAAAATGTTTTCATTGTTTAAATATATGTTGATGAAATTATATTTGGTTCAACTCATCAATCATTAACTGGTTCCTTTGCAAATCTAATGAAATACGAATTTGAAATGAGTATGATGGGTGAGTTAACATTTTTTACTTGGTTTTCATATTTCTCAAAAACCAGAAAGAACCTATATATCTCAACATAATTATATTATAGATATTCTTAAAAATTATGGATATGACAACACTAAAAGTATGAGTATTCCCATTGGTACCTCAACACACACTTGATATTGATGAAGTTGGGAAACCAGTGGATCAATCATCTTTTAGAGGTATGATAGGAAGCCTAATATACTTGACAGCTAGTTGTCCAGACTTAATGTTTTCAGTATGCTTATGTGCCAGATATCAATCCAATCCTAAGGAATCTCATTTAAGGTTAGTGAAAAGATTTTTTCGCAACTTAAAGGGAACCATGGATCTAGGATTATTTTATACTTATGGAAATAATTTTATCTTTAAGAGTTTATCAGATGCTGACTTTGGTGGGTGTATAATGGATAGAAAAAGTACATCTGGAACATGTCATTTCTTAAGAGATTCATTAGTTTCTTGGTCATGCATGAAGCAACACCCAATATCACATTCCACTGCTTAAGCGGAATATGTAGAAACTGGAAGTTGTTGTGCTCAAGTGTTGTGGATGCAATGCACACTCACATATTATGGCTTGAGTTTTACTAAGACTCAAATTTTGTTTAACAACACAAGTGCCATTGACCTTAGTAAAATCCTTTCACATCACTCCCGTGCAAAGCACATAGATATTAGGCATCACTTTCTTCGGTATCACACACAAAAAGGAGATATCATTCTTCAGTTTATCGGAATGCAATATCAATTTTCTGATATTTTAACAAAATCTTTACCTTCTGATAGATTTGAATACTTTAAACAGATGTTAGTAATGATAACCGTAAAGTAATCTTTCTTCATTAACTTCCTGTTGAAATAATTTCTTTCTAGTAATAAACTCTTTTTTATAGGGGGAGTAAATTTGTTTGTTAGATTTTCAAAAATATTTCGTAGTGATCTTTTCAAATTTTTTCATAGTGATCTTTTCAAATATTTTTCATAGTGAGCTTTTCAAATAAAATTCATAGCGAGCTTTTGAAAATATTTTGTTATGAAATTTTCATACTGGAACTTTCATAATGAAATTTCTGTACTAGAACTTTTGTAATGAAATTGTTGTACTGAAACTTTCGTAATGAAATTATCATACTAAAACTTTCGTAATGAAATTTTTGTACTAAAACTTTCATAATGAAATTTTTGTATTTGAATTTCTATAATGAAATTTTCATACTGAGATATTTTTCATAATGAAAATTTTCGTACTCATGTTTTTTTTACTATGTTTTTCATAGTAAGATTTTCATAGTCAAATTTTCATCAAGACAAAAATTCACCTATTACGAACAACATTTCTAGCCAATCCGAAAGGTATGATTTCTTTACATAAGTATTTGTAATCATATTTTTCTTTTTGGTATTTTCTTATGTGTTTTTAAATTTTCTGGATTCTAGTTTTATTAAATCAGAATGTTTTTCTTAAAACCTCAAAATATTGGAGTCAAGGTTTCCTTGCGGATTGTTTCTCAACCTTCAGATCAAATCTCAATGTTTCTCAACCATTCGATCAACCATGGAAGTTGAACGGTTTCCCAAATGCTTATATAAAGGGGACCCTCGAGGGTTGTCCCACATAAGATATCATGCTTTTGCGTCTCGAAGCTCTGTCCTTCTTACTTAAGGCTGCTCCGATCTTTCCCAAGTCCGTTCCGATTTCTTCAGAAGCGTTCAGTTCCGGATGTCTGTAGAAGAAACTTCTCAAGATATGTCAACTGTGAATACCATTTCTAAGTGGTTAGTTTTCAAGGAGAGGATGGTGCATCCGACTTTCTACAAGTATGATTCTCTTATATCTATGAACATCAAACTCAATGGCTGAGAAGATGTATGCTTATCAAAGCCAGTGAATCAGGATCTGGTTTTTATATATTTTCTTGTAGAATTCTTTGAGTCTGTTTCCTTCTATGAAGAATATGGCAGAAACAAATTTTCTTTCAAGTCTTATGGGAAGACTTACAAATTATCTTACACCAATTCTGCAAGCATGGTGGGTTTATCATATGAAGGTGAAGCTGGGTTTTCCTCACATAATCTTCCGAATGAGCAAGGAAGTTTCAATAAAGTCAAGGATAAGGAATGCCTTGGACATAAAGATGTCAAAATTGCTATGATTTCTCATCTCTCTTTGAATGATCAGATTCTACATATGTGAGTACAAGTCTTTTTCGTACCGAGAAGGCGTGATAAGGATAATCTCAAGAAGAGTGATTTATACATCCTAGATTTCCTGGTAAATCTAAGGAAGTTAAATTTGATGAGGCATGTTTTGATTACAGTTAAGAATATTAAAGAAGGGAATCTAAAAGATCAGATTATAATCTATCTGGCCTTTCTTTCCAAGATTATTATCAGGCGTCTTGATTATTTTAAAGTTTCTTTCACTTCCAAGCAAAATAATTTCAAGGTAATGCTTGTTAGTGATGATACGTTGAAGAGAATGAAGATGGCCTTTTCTGTTGAATCTGGAGAATTCTATCATTTACCAGAGGAAGAGGCTGAGGTAGCTTAGAAAGATCAACAAACTCTGGAACCATCAAAGAAAGCTAGAAAGAAAAGGAAATTGAAGGAAGTGGATGTTTTTGAGAAAACCCCTATGTCCAAGGAAACTCAATCCGCACCCCCTAAACCGATGAAACATAAGGATTTTCCAGATGAGGTAGTTTCCATGTGGAGGCAAGATAAAGAAAAAATAGAAGGGGAGCCTCAATTCAGATTGGACCCTGCTGAGGCTAAATCCTTGAAAGAGAAAGCTACTGATGAATTAGAAAAGAAAGCCAAAGAGAAGAAGTTGAAAAAGAAGATTTCCAAGGAAGAGATAGTTCAATTTCTTCTGAAGGACACTGAAGTAGAATATGAAAATTAACCCATTATGAAATCCTTTTTGGTTGAAGGTTTTCCTGAAACTCCAGGTGAAAAGACTTTGGAAAATTCTATAAAGAAGAAAGCTAAGAAGGAATTGATGCTGGGAGTTCAGCAAGTTGTCGAAGAAATTCAGCAAGCAGAGAGCTATACTGGCTTTGGTGGTGTTATAAAACAAGTTGAAGACTATCATGAGAAGGATAGTGCTTTTGAGAAATTTTCACTCCAAACATCTCAAGACGGATCCTCAAAAATTGCTACACCAAGAGCTGATGAGAAAGGTGAAGAGGAAGTGAACAAGCCATCTGAGGAAGAAAGTCGCAATAATGACTTTATATAGCCTGAGTATGTTGAAGGTGAAGCAAAGAAGGAGAAAGTCGATGAAGACGATATTGTTCAACTTTCAGAAAGTGGGCAAGAATCCCCTGAGGAACAGACCGTTCCGAAAGTTAATAAAGGTAATAAAGTGGTTGTTGACACTCCAACGAAAGATATTATATGAAGTAAAGAAGCTGTTGGATCATCCAAAAAGAAGTTGATACAGTCAGAGGCAGAACCATCTCCAACCAGAATATCAGATTCAGAGTCATCAGTCTTTGAACATGACTTTGTTGAATAGTCCATAAAGAAGCTGGTGTACATCATTCCGATTTTTCCAGTAATAGAATCCACATTCTAGATGATTCAGCATAGCATAAATCAATATTCGGACTCTCAATCCATGGTGATGGATAAGTGTGCTAAGCTTGAGGATGATCATAAAACATTTCTTATAAATTATGATGATCATAGATTTTCTTGCTAGAAGATAAAAAAGTTGTCTAAGAAAGTTATTCAAGAGATGGTGGACCTTGATCAATTCCAAGTAGATGTTAAAGATGCTCTTGATACTAAAGACTCTAAAATCAAGTATTTTAAAAATTATTTTGAGAAGAAGTTAACTCTTCAGTAGGATGTTTGGATGCAGGATGTCAAAGATCTGAATGGGAAGCTCAGTTCTCTTGTCCAGTACTATAGGGAAGAAAAGGATCTTCAGACTCAGTTGGAAGGAAAGGTAGTAAAGAAAGATGAAGCTCTTAAAGATCAAGTAGTGGCTATGGAGGCTCAAGATGCAAGAATCATTGCTTTAGAAAAGAAAGTGGAGGAGGACCAAAAAAATAAGAATAAGCTGAAGACAATTGTCAAAATGCTTATGCCCATGGAAAAAGAAACAAAATAGACCACTCTGATATTTTGTTGTACTATTTTCCTTGCAATAGTTCTTTCCAATAGTAATGAAATTTTGGTTACTTGTCTTTTGGTTAGTTGCATGAACTAATATTTCAGGTACTTTATTATCTTTTCGATTCCCTCAATTCTTTTTCAAAATCACAAAGGGGGAGAAGGAAAAAGAATTCCTCAAAAAGGGGAGAAAGAAGAATCTATAAGGGAGAAGAAAATTTTCTAAGTAAAAAAAGAACTATCCCTAATTAAGGGGGAGCTTATCTAAGGGGTATCTTTTCATTACGAAGTTTTTCATTCATATGATAATGAAAATCCCATTCTGGAAATCCAGAATACAATCCTTAAAGTTCCAAAGCCTAAGGGGGAGTTAGTTGTATTCACTATCATCCATAAACAAAGCTAGAAAAGTGTTAATTTCAAAGTCTAAAAATTAATTCTAAGCTCTTAAATTATTTTTCATAAAGATGTTTATGATTTCCAAAAAGGGGGATATTTTTGAATCAATAAGGTTTTCCTTATGACTGTTCTATTCCTTCTTGTTTTGAAAATCACAAACACCTTATTTTAAGCAAATATGTTTTTACCTCTGTTTTACTTCTATAAGGAAATTTACTTATTTATTGTTTTCATTATTCATATCAACATTTTTCTTAAGTATAAAAATTAGATTCATATCTATATTATCAGAATCGTATAATACTTAGATATGAAGAATTCTGTTTCAGGATATGAATTCTCATTCTGAAATATGTAACGAATTCTCATTACGAATTCTGATGATGAATTCCTATTACGATTTCTAATGCAGAATACCCATTACGAATTCTGATGATGATTTCTCATTACGAATTCTGATGATGAATTCTCATTATGAATTCTGATGATGAATTCTCATTATGAATTATGTGATGAATTATCATTATGAATTCTGTGAGGAATTCTCATTATGAATTCTATAATGAATTCTCATTACGCATTCTGTGATGAATTCTCATGACGAATTCTGTGATGAATTCTCATTACAAATTCTGATGATGAATTCCCATTACAAATTCTGATATAGAATACTTATTATGAATTCTAATGAAAAATTCTCTTTATGAATTCTAATGAGGAATTATCATTACGAATTATGTGATGAATTCTTATTACAAATTCTTTGATGAATTCTCATTACGAATTCTATGATGAATTCTCATTACGAATTCTCTGGAGAATTCTCATTACGAATTTTAGTGTATAATTCTCATTATGAATTCTGGTTGTGAATTCTGAATATGAATTATAGATATGAAATTTTATGAAATTTGACTCTAAATTCTTTTGATAAACATAATCTGAATATCCTTCGAATATAGACTCCGAATATAATTTTTGTATAGACTCAGATCTTTCTACTTACACTCCGATTTGTTAAGTTTGTTATAAAATGATGTCATGCTTTCAGTTACACATGTTTTGTTATAAAACGATGTCGTCCATTCTGTTTTAAAGAAACTGTTGGTAAAGTGACACATGTACAGGTCCCTCCGAAATTTAAGGAAAATATGACCATTGGAGGAGGGAGCTGATCGTTGCTACCGAGCCTATAAATAGGATCTCATTTGAAAAATCTCAATAAAAAGTTGATCACTCTAGAGACCACACGCTGTCAAGGTGATTTCTAGAGAGAGAATATTTTCATGCCTTGTGCATACTGAACTGCTTGTTCGGATTTCTTTGTGTAACTCCGAATTTTGGTGATTATATTTGATGGATTTCTGGGATAAGAAGATAGAGGTTCCGACTACCTTGAAGTTCGAGGGCTTCCTTGTTGATGAAGACAGAGGTTCCAACTACCTTGAAGTCGATGTCTTGCAGGGATAGCATGACAGAGACTCTGAACATCGTATCGAGGTCTTTCCTGGGTGTGGGTAAGACAGACTTTCTTGAAAGTATAAATCAAGGGACCTTTATCCATGGTTTTTGGATACCCTTCTCTTTAGGTTAAAAGATTTATATCTTGTAACTTGTTTTTGTTAAAAGTTAATCTTTTCCGCTTGTATTTTTTATGATTAAGAAAGTATAAACAACTTATACTCCCTTACACTTGTGTACTATTATTCAGTTAGATTCTATACGCTTAAAGGTATAATCTCATATTGTAAAATTTGGTTATGTTTCATTTTCCGGACCCATATTTCTGGAACCGGTTTTTCAGAATCACTTTCCCGATTTAAGCAATTGTATAGAACTAGAAGTTTGTAACATCATCCATTGTCCAAATATTTCAATTGGTATTAGAGGTGTTGTGAATTTTCTTAGTTTAACTTTTTTAAACATAGATCTTTCCTTGTTTAATGAAATTTTCAAATTTTACAATTAACCCCCCCTCTTGTATATTGAGCATCTATATCATTATTTCAATCCTATAGTACATGCAGGAGTCTGTGGTGCCCACCAGTTTGGACATAGACTATCTGATCAAATTTATAGGTTGGGATAATTCTGGCCTTTAATGATACAAGATTGTGTTGATTTCACTAAGTATTGTCATTCTTTCCAAGTATGTGCCAACTTCATTCACCAACCCCTAAAGTTTCTTCATACAACTAAATACTCCTGTACATTTTCCACATGGGGAATGGATGTAGTAAGACCTTACCCTTTGGCTACAACTAAGTAGTTTAAGAATATTCTTACTGCTACTGACTTCTTTTTCAAATGGGCAGAGGTAATACCTCTCAAAGAAGTTAGTTCTAAATGCATTATAAGCTTCGTCAAGTCTAACATCATTACTAGATTTGGTGTCCCTCATACCATATTGATGAACAATGGCACCAACTTCTGTTCATCTGAGGTAAGAAAATTGTATCAGGAATACAACATCAAATCCAACCATTCATCACAATATCATGCAGCGGCCAACAGCCAGATAGAGGCCTTCAATAAGACTCTTTCAAACATACAGCAAATGATGGTGTATAAAGATAAGAAATCATGTCCTGATAAACGTTTTCATTCATTATGGTCTTATCATACCACCACCCGCACTGCTACGCGGTAAACTCCATATTCATTGGTATATAGAACAGAAGCAGTCTTTCCCATTGAGGTCCAATTACCTTCTCTTAGAGTATCCATTTGTGATCAGTTATCCACAGATGAAAAATCTCAGAAGAGATTTGATGAATTGGAACAATTAGATGAGAAAACATTGTGTACCCTGCATAACATGGAAGTCTATCAGAATCAAATAGCATGGGCTTTCCATAAAAAAGTTCATCTTCATTCATTCATTCAAGTAGAATTGTTATTGGTCCTCAGAACTCCAATGATACCTGGAAATAATCCTCCAATGCTTGAGCTAAAGTGGGAATGACATTATTAAATACCTAAGCTGTACTCCAATGGATCTTATTCTTCAATCTCAATGGATGGAGAACTCATTACAACTCCAACCAATGCCAGATTCTTCAAGATGTATTTTGTGTAACACAAATACATCCATTTAGTCCTTCAAGACATTAAACAACATGATTATTATTAGTCTTGAAAGACTTTAAACTGCATGATCCCTTAGTCCTTACTACAAGACTTTAAACTGCACAGTCCCTTCTATCATCCCCCATGATGTTAAACTGTGTAAAAAAGTCCCTTAATACGTACCACATGATGTTGAACTGTGAATTGACCTTGCTACATGAAATTAAACGGTACAAAATCCTTGTCCTACATGACATTAAACTGTAAAAGTATCTAATTCATCCTACATGATGTTAAACTGAACATTGTAAGGTTTTTTGCTACCTCTTGTTTCTCACACCGAGCACGACTCACATGAGTTTAGAGTATGCTTCAACCCTAACACCTTCTCTGGGATGCTAACCACGCGTAAGTCCCAACACCATCTTTGGGTTGTCCTCAAATACAACTCAAACACCAATTCATCTCTAATTGAACTATACAGACTTTGATACTTGCCTTCTAGGATGGGTATGTAGGAAACCACTTGTGGTTCAAGCCCAAAACGAACATCTTCACATTGATTTACCATTGTCCTATCTATATGACACTAAACTATACAGTACCCCATTGTCCCTCTCCTGAGAGGGAATCATTATTGACATTTATATCTAATTATGTCATATTCCAAGGACCACGTACATACATTGAAATTCCCGAACCTTTATTTTTGGGTCCAACCATCAATGAATTAAAGTACCCTTTCACCCTTCACATGTACGAACCAAATCGGTACAGAGGGTATTTCAAGAACTACGTCTGTCTTGAGTCCCATACGTATGGGATACATATGAATGTTCAAGAATCCCTAGAACCCAGCCCCATGTCTTTGGGCCGAACCCCAAACTCCACTTTCATTCACTTAGTTGAAAAGTACCCCTTGCGAGCACATTACTGTTATATGAAAACCTTAGTCTTTATTCACATCAGGTTTTAAACACATGACGTGTCTCCCTTATTATGGTCCGAGTTCTATGACCTTAAACAAAGATCTCCTATGCTCTTGTCCTACATGACGTTAAACTGTATTTCAAGAACTACGTATGGCTTGATTCTCATCTAAATGAGATACGTAGTGATGTCCAGCATCTCAATTCAGGACCCAGCCATAACATGATTATGGTCAACATTGGTATATGTACCACCTTCATGCATTGGACAATACACATTTTAATGTGTCATACTCCTAACCTTAAATATTTTTAGATTTATATAACCCTTTTCTTGACTTCTAGACACAAAATGTATTATTCTCAGGAATTATTTTGCTTGACTATGCAGTACGTGCCCTTAGGCATCCTTGCATAAACAAGTCTACATAACAGACCTGTCAGCCAAAAGATGTTATTATTTGACTATGCAGCCAACTCCCTTAGGTGGCCCTGCATATTTAAAATCCCCTAACGGGTTTGCTAAATAGTATTAACTTCATTCTTGGGGAGAAAAACCGTCTTTTTTCCCTAGTGGTCTCAATAATGATGTGTAGGGATCTGCAAAAATAGTTATCCTTAACATATTTGTCTCATACTCCTTTTCATGATCTGAAAGTATTCAAGTCTATGGTTTATATTTCCCTTCCCTGCATTTGGATCAGACCATCATAAGAATGGCATTCATCCAATTATTTGATAATCTTGATTGGGAATATCCTCTCCATATTCATGTACCTCTCTCCATACAGCAGACTCTATGCATTGGAAAATTTGAATCTCCATAAACGTTCACTAGCTTTTAGCCTTAGAAAAGTAAAATTTCTGAGAATTTTTTTGCCTGACTATGCAGTACGCGCCCATAGGATACCTGGCACAAAAAATTCTACATAATGGACCTGTCAGCCAAAAGATACTATTATTTGACTATGCATCCGATGAATTTAAATGGCCCTGCATAATTCAACCCCCTAACGGGTTTGTTAACTAGTGGTAATTTCATTCCTAGGAAACACTTTCTCTAATTAATTTTATCCCTTTTCCCATGTCATTCCTTAGATTCAAAATTTCTTGAGTCACAGTTTACAATTTTCCCCTCTATACTTGAATGTTGTAATATGTTTTTATACAAATTATCAACGAATTGATTCAATATTTAATCCATTCTTTCAAAGCTATTCGACCTTAAACATTAGCCTTTTTATGTCCGACATGAATGACATTAAACTTCCAATAATAGAAAACAAGTACAAATGATTGAAGACGAAAGTGTTTTTCATTGTTGCACAAGAGATAGAATGACATCCACAGACTAGAGTCTTATCTCTTTTTCAAGGAATTACAAGAGTCTTTCAACATAACTATTCATTAGCTTCACTGCACCCTCAGATTCATCACCATCCACCTAGAATTCATTCATTAAACTAGATACAATAAGAGATGCAATGATCCCAAATCTTCTTGTAATAATTGTAAAATAATGTTCTTGAGTTTGGTTTCGAAAATTTTCTGCTGATCAAACAATGACTCTATTTTTGTCCAATAGAATTGGAAGATGGATACATGGATTTGAGAATGAAGCATTGGAAGTAAAGTGCCATTCAGAGAAAGTAAAATTTTCAAATATTGTTCTCATGTCATGATATCCTTCTCTCTACCAACTGGTAGCAAAAAACATATTAGCCCATGGGTTTTCCATTTTCATATCTGCAAAAAAATGGTATGGAGGAAAAATTTGAAAGTTCACACCATTTTTGTTGCTCTTAATGCACAACATAACCAAAATAAAGGAGTAGTAGTGTGGAAGCATCTCGGGAATATGATTCTTCGGCTCTGGGGTGTTGACTTCTTTCAGATGACCATGCCCATACAGAGGCAGATAGATACTCTGTGGGAAGTGGACCTGATATTTCGTCAAGTATTTAGCCAAATCTGGGGGAGGGTTGTGGAAAATATTATAGTAATCATAGTCAACAACATTCATCATACCATAAATCCTCTTTCTATCCAGTTCATCAGCTGTTCTGATTCTTTAGGGAGCCATTTAATCTGAACAAACATCAGATAATTAACTTTTAAGTAAGTTGAGTTTTCATAAAATTTATGATTGAATTTTAAAAAAATGGCTAAGGCATTATGTCATGCAATTCCCATGTTGGCGCACAAGTATAATCATGTCCCACATGATTGGGCACGCAGGTATCATCGCGCAAGTCCAAATACCTCTGCAGAAGTTCGACACAAAGAAGCACCGGCTGAGTAGAAAACCAAGACACCTGTGCGGTGAGAGCTACTTGCATGCCGAGAGGTCAGAAGAGCTCGATCCATGTGCTTTGTGTGAAGTGATGATGCATATTTATAGGCAAGGCCGTACCCCTGCACGTTGAAACCTGCACGCCTTTCACCTGCACGCTTCTACCTCCGCGCTCAAACCTGTGCGCCCAAAATTCCATGGTTTTCTCCTTTACCTCAGAGTCAAATCCTCTCTCCTTTTTCAGATCCAACTCTGAGGGGTGAATTTTGTTGACTCTCCTTTCCGTCACTGAGTTTAACGAAGGGAAAAGGGGAATACCTTAAGTAGAAAGAAATTGATCCTTCGAAGAAACATCAAAAATTGTCAAATGCATGAACAATTATTCCTTTAAGCATGGGTCGCGCAAGTTTCACCATGGTCGCGCAAGTATAATTGTGCACCACATATTGGTCGCATAGGTGACTTGCATTCCCTATGTTATTTTCGCTGAATGTATTCAGCGGACTATAAATACCCCTGGTGGGCCCCCAATTGTGAGGAAGAAAAAAAATCAAAAACTCAGATTCAAGCTATGGTCACCCAATTCACTTCTTCAAGTATTCCAAACACTTATAATGTAATTATTTACTTAGAATAGAAGTTCTAAAGAAGAATAATAAGGCCTAAGTGTTGGAAATCATCACTTGCATGCCTAAGTGTCTAGCCCTTAAGGGAAGTGATGATAATTCTGTGCCGCCTTTCCCTTTCATGGGAATTAGTGAACCACCTATATGATAGCCTCTAGGAATGATACTAAGGGCTTCAATCCAAAGTCACCCAAGTATCACATAACAGGTTCTTCGTCGCACAAGTGAACTCATGTCGCGCATGTATACTTGCATGACCAGGAGTTTCCCTCCAGACCAATACTTGCGCGCCACCTTCCAATTCACTTCCTTTATTCAAATGTACCTCTCATATTTAAGAAATATCCTTCAAAACCCTCTTTAAAGAAATTTATGGCATGATTCCTTTGTTGGTTTCCTTACCTCAGAGAAATTCAATGGGCCTCCTTCTCAGGAGTAAGCACCAAACATATTTTTCTTTTGATCTGCGCCTCCTCCTTAGGAGTAAGTCCCAACCATAAGTTAAAGTCCCTCTAATTTGGGCCTACTTTTCAGGAGTAAGCTCCAAGTTAGAGTATAAATTTCCTTAAAGCACATACACCTCTATGGATCTGTTCCTAGGCTTATTTCCTGAAATAAGTCATATTATTCATCTACTTGGGAATTCATACATATGTAATCCCCATATCATTCCTCATGACCACATCTTTCCTGGAATAATCGTCAGGTTTACTGATACCTCTTGTTTCTCCAACCGATCATGACTCATGTGAGCATAGAGTGTAAAGGTAACTATGACACATCATCATGAGCCATTAATCATACGTAAGCCCCACATTTTTTCAATCGAACTACGTGGACTTTGATCTCTACTTTTAAAGTAGAGTACGTAGGAAGCCGTTCTAAGTTTCAATCCCATCACCCATTTATTCTCATCTGTCCCATATGATGTTAAACTATATCTTTATTCCCGAAATATGTGGGTTCTGATTCCTTTTTTAATAAGGATATGTAGGTAGCCCATCTACAGGTACGATCCCAACTCTAAAATTATCCATGTCCTTCTGAATGACAATAAACTTCAAGTGCCCCACTAAGTGGCTTTAAAACCAATATGGTCATCATAATGACCAAGAGATTCCTATATAATGTATTGAAGGATACCATTGACTAAGAATCCCTAACACATACGGATGATTCTCTATTAATGGAGAACATTAAATACATTTAAATGATTCTCTAAATTCCATACATACCAATCATTGATTTCCAAATCTAATGGAAAACTCATTTCCATGCTTGGTGAATTAATAAGGATTCATCAACATAACATAAATATATAAGAGAGTCCTAGGGTAGGAAATAGTTCCCCTAAAAAAGGTGTGATGAGCTTGACCTCCCATCCTCTCAACCAATGCAAATAATTAAGCCTCCTCAGCCCACAAATAATGAGAACCTACCTTTGGAAAGTAGGTCCAAATGGAAATAGAATCATTGGGTGTTTCTGATTCAATGAATAAACCCGTTAGAAACCAACTGGAATGTTTGAACCTTAAAAAAATGTGGTCATCCCCATTTTCGGAAGAAACAACCACATATAGTCCAAGGTTTGTGTTTATAAACATCCCAACTAACACATAGAGAAATAATTTAATTTTTTAGTAACATTAAACCTCCTATAAATTCTTACCATGTAATATAATATCTTTATCGTGATATCTCAAATCAAGTAGGATGCATACTGATGTCATCAACCTATGTTCTCAATATCCCATTGTTGGTATTTTCATAAATTAACTCTCCCACTGAACACCATGGAACTATATTTAACCAAGAAGATTCATTCCCAAAAAATGGACAAAGATATCAACTTCCATTAAGGGACAAAATAGATAAATGCTTTCTCATGTTATCTATTAATTAAATGTCACTCATGATGCAACCAACAAAACCTACCTCACATTGATAATATTTCATCACAATTTTCATCAGTAAATAAAATTTAATGTGTTATAATATCCATTAATGACACTATTAAAGTCCAAGTATTTGTACACATGCACATAAATATAAACATCCAATGAAACATGAAAATTAGGAATTTCTATTAGTAGTTGTTTTCTCACAATCTCTAAAACTAGAAATTACCAAGGGAATACACCATTATAGAGTGCCTAAAAGTCCTATCAGTATACACCAATGATAGCATGTATCATTGGTGTCCCGTGAAATGATATCATCTAGCCAAAGAACATATATTCATGAATATTATCATAGAACCATCTGATTCTCATCATAGTGAGGAAAAACAATGAACATTTAGTGTGATATATTTTATTAGGTCATTATCATATACAGATTTAATGTAGAGGAACAATCCTGATGTGATACTAAAAAATCATTAATAAAGAAAATATTATTTAAGTTCTATGAATGTCAGTTCTAGGGAACCATTTCCAACAAACTCGCACTTTCTATTGAGATAGCTTCCATCATCTTTCAGTCCACTAGCTCTCAAATGATACTAATGACTCTAATGAGATAGAGAATTTGTCATATTTTCATCCACATTTTCCTTCATTGATACTCAACTCACCACAACATCTCTTAATGGATAAACTTCCCTCAAATGTCTAAACTTATAAAGTATGTGCTTCATCATTCGATGTGACCATGTATTTAGGAAAGATCTAAACGTATAGTGTTATCAAATAAAACTATGATATTTAATCAAATATTAGTAACCACATCAAAACATTTTATAAAGATGAAAATCCAATCTACATCCTTGGTTACATCAGAAGCCTCAATCTACTCAAGCTCTACTATAAAATCACCTCCAACTAGCTAACTAGAACTCTCTCAGCTCATAACTCATTCATGAAGAAAAAAGACATGTCTAGATTGCAACTTCATATCATTATGATCTATTTTAGATCTAGTGTCTATATAACCCTTGATGAATATATCATTATCTTTTCCAAGCACTATAAATATATCCTTATCTCTTCACAAATACATAAGGATATCCATAGTATCATTACAATATTATTCACCTTGATTTTATTAATATATACCTACCATTCTAATAAAATATGTGACATCAAACCTTGTACATAACATGGAATACATAATAGAACATATCACAGAAGCATATGGGATCTTAAACATTCTCTCACTTAATCTTTAATATAAGGAGGTAATTTATTGGAAATAAGTATAAAATGTTAACATAGAACCAAGCACATCTTGGATCATTCCTTACTTAACCCCCTTAGTATCTAGTCAATTTATATTCATTTACTTAGTCCAACCATCCTCTTAGATCAATCACATATGATCTTGATTCCTAGAATAAAGGCTGCTTCACCCAATTCTTTCATGTAGAAATTTTTTGTCAACAATGTATTATCCTTTTGTAAGGCTAGTATCTCTTCTATAGTTAGTAATATTTCATCAAAATATAATTCTATGAAAACAAACATAATCCCAAAAAACTGATTGAAATCACATGGATAAAATTTTTTCTTAATGAAAAAAAATTCTTTTATGGAGTTATTGAACATTATTTTCCATGACCCAGGATATTTATTTAATTCATAAATGGATCTCTATAATTTTTATTTATTTTTGGAATTTCCTTGGGTCTCAAACCGTTCTTGTTATATAATATTCACAACCTCTTAAATGTTCCCACTAAGGAATCCATATTTGAAATACATCTTCAAAATATTATAGTCATGGTATTCTCCTATAGAAATAAATATTTTGAAGGATTTAAACATGTAAACTAAAGAAAAGGTTTCATCATTGTTAATTACATGACACTATCTAAACCATTTAACCAATAGACATGATTTATTGGTATTTACTTTACCATTCGTTTAATTTTTTCTCTTGAATACTCATTTACACCCAAAAGTATTTACGTCAATTGGTGTATTGATAAAAACCCAAACATGGGTTTGATACATGGAATCTATAACAAAATTCATTTATTTATCACATCTTATTGATTTTTATCTCTCTATTTCCTCATTATAAGATATTAGATCACTATTTTCAACCAATAATGAGTCACTACCATTGGTTACTAGAAAAATATATCTCTATGGTTCTCTTACATCTATAGGGCTCATATATAGTACTTTTTTATGGAAAAAATTATTCCCTGGAATCTTTGGAATCTCTTCTCATACCAACTCTTATTTATCATGAGCATCGACTTCATTGAATTAAATCTTACTCATATTGTCCCCCTTATTGATACTCTCCCTTTCAAGAAAGATTTTTTTCCTTGTGATAGTACCTTTCCTGTCTAAACGATTGTAAATATAGTATCCCCTTGTTTCCATAGGATAACATATAATAATACACTTCATGCCTCAATGTACTAGTCTTTCATTTGATCTAAACATATCTAGTGTCTTAGAACCACATGCATGAAAATAGGAAAAAATAGGTTTCATTCCACTATATAACATGAAGGGAAAACCATTTTCACTTTATGTGGATCTTGGTTTAGTATCTAGGATTATATTTGTAATTTATATCCTTAAAAATAATTATAGAATGATTTTCTGACACATTATCAACCTTAATATTCTCAACAAGGTACAATTACTCCTTTTCACTAACAGTAATCCACTTTGATAAATAAAATAGAGTGGGTTGAGATAAAATCCAATACTCTTATTGAAATTAGTAAAGTATTGGATAAGAAACACAAAACCATAATCCAATTTATGTTTCCTTATATAATTAACATGTTTATTCTCAACCCCATCATTGAACTCGTTGAACCTCTCAAAGAATTCCGACTTATAACTCATCAAGTAGGCATGACAAATCCTAATTATGTTTTCAGTAAAATTCATAATGTATGAGAATCTAACTATAGCTTCAACTCAAAAAGTTAGAACACATCAATATGTACCAATTCTAGGAGCCTTGTGTCCCTTTCACCCTAACCAAATAATGTTAGTTTGGTCATATTTCCTTGTAAATAAGAATGACATCTTTAAAGTTTTTTAAACTCAAAATAGACTAAATAACCATATTTATAGGGCTCTAACAAAGGCTTGTTGTTTATGTTCCAAATACAGTGATTCCCCAACTAGTTGTTAAATGATTCATGTATATTTTATTTTTTATCAGTTGGTAATATTTAGAATTTATAATTCAATACCTAAAGACCATTATTTTACTATTCTATACCATAACATATGTAATATTTATAAAATTAGAAAATTTTATTTCATATTATGAAAATAAATCCATCTAGGTCTAACAAATAAATAAAAAACATGTTTTTGGTAGCACTAGGAACATTAAAAATATCTAAATCAAAAAATAAATCCTAATGGAAATTTGATATGGTAGCCTCTAATGGAAACAATATCATACCTTGTTCCACTAGTAGCACGTAGATCCACCTCACCTATGGAAACCATCCTAAATCTGCTGGGTTCCTATATTTTGATTCAAATGTGATAACCACATAAAGTATTTAATACCCCACATGGATATATTGAATGGTTTAATTAATTAGTAAACACACTTAAATATTCCCCTTTCTTCTTTGACGAGTTGTAGTCCTTCTTTCAATGGCCCTACTTTCCACATGAAAAACACTCTGAACCATGTTGATTTACTTGACACTTGATCTTCTTCTTTTTGAAAGTACATTTCACTAGATCGTTACAATTAGAATGAGTTTCTAATACCAGTGCCCTATTAATCCTCTATATATTCACTATAAATAAATACTATTTTTGAACCCTTGGTATTTATCGTGTTGGAGGATAAGATTAAGAAGTAACAATAGTTTCCTCTCACTATTTATTATATTATAATTTGTAATAAAACTAAAAAAAATTAGGTAGTGAGGACAGAATGAGATTCATGTATAAATTATTAGGTGTATTAAACTGAAATATGTCTAAATATTATACATTGATAATCATATTGACTACATTTTCCCCATCTAAAATTTAATCTACTATATTAATCATGCACCATGCATTGGAGATAACATATCTCTCACATATATACTTCTCATGATTGAGAACTCCAAAGTGATAAATGATAGTATATGAATCCATATCCTCATACTTCTATAAAAAATGAATGGACATGGAGTATAACATAAAACATTTGATATACATTACCTCATCCACATGCTTCACATTTAGAGACACTTCTTCTTCACTTGAATCTTTGACAAGAGACTCAGAAAGTGGGGTTTCTAGTATATATAATTCCCATTCATTGTTTAGTATAATTCTTAAGAACCTATACCATTACTAAAAATTTATATAAGTGAATTGGTTATCCTTATATAGTATTGATCATAGTGATATTTTGAAAGTCATTTGATTTTTCATTATATAAATTAAGATTAGACATTTAGTACTTTATTACAAAAATATGTTATTAAATGTTAATTTAATTAAATTCAATTAATATCCAACTATTTTGTTGAAACATAATAGCCCTAATTGGTACTTTTCAAATATATGGTTTCTTATATATTCTAGTGGAATGAATCCATATTCCCTTTTGTATAAGCTATACTTGGGTCTGATATGTTTTTTGAAGGGTTTTAGATAGTAAAAACTTTATAACTACATTTACTCATAGTTCCTTGATCTGTTGAGTGTAATACAAAATATTTAAATCTTATAAATATTTCCCTAACCATTTCCTCTTAGTTACACAAATCTCTACTTTTTAAGTCAACCTTTAATGTGAACCATGTTAAGTCAATATGAAACATCAATCTAAACGTTCCACAATAATTGAAGGCATCCCAACTCGGGTTGGTCAGGAACCTTGAAATATGAGATCAATTATAGCTTAATTAGTGTAAGGATATTCGAACATAATATTTCAGTTTAGGGGTTTTTATACTTATGAAAAAATCATATTTTTATCATAAGACATTCCCTGTCACCATTAAGTGGATTTTACTTTAAAGTGATTAACCATGTCTAATAAAATTAATGCATAATATGGTTAAATTTTATTTCATATTTCATGCTTGTTAATTAATTTATTAATTAATCACATAACATCCAAAAAAATAAATAAATAACCCTGAAACTAACTGAGAAAAATATAAGTAGAATGATAATGAGATTATATAGTGATTCGTTTATCTAGTGGTTGATAAAATAGCCCTCTAACATAGAGGGAAAACACCTTTAACCATAACTATGTTTATTTTGTAGTATTTCAATATATATCCTTACTAACACCTTAATTCGTTTAACCTCATCTCTAAGACTTGGACCAACTCCCCCTACTTGGGAAATCAATCATAATATTAGATTTTACTTACACATAGTTGAGGAGATATAATTGATTGGATAAGAGGGGTTACTTAAATAAAATTGGGTTTATGTGGGACCTTATATAAGAAATATGTGTGGATGAATCATTTGCCACAAATTTTAATATAATATTAATAAATTAAAATATATCATTCACATTCACATGATTGGTCTATTATTATGAGCATCCACACAACATGAAATGAACATAAACTTGTAATCCATTTGTCAATTACATTGATCAAATTTTTAATAAGATAAAACATCATGAATTAATCCAATTAATTCAATTTATCTTAAATTCATCCAAATATCCTTAACTTACCATCATCCATAATTTTAAATAAAATTAATTTCATTAAATAATAATTTAGTAAAAAATAGTGTTTAGAGGCAACAGTATATACTCATACATAATTTAACATAGAAATTAATTCAATATATATTTATTAATCCTATCAGATTTCATGTACTATAAAATAAAATAAACACAAAAACATGTTAATCTATTTGATTATATACTTAATTATTCTTCACATGAAAATTGGATAACATTGTGTAAAGTAGACTATATTATGTGTACACAGTTACCCAACATTTATTGTCTTCTACCTTTATGTCCAACACATGCCTATGGTTAGGTGTGTTTCCTACTATGGATGAGTTCATGTAACTTGGTGCGTTGTCCATCTTACACTATGCATGGCCTCAAAAATTCATGGTCTTTTAGTCCCTATGTCTTGTATATGATAAAGAGCATGATGGGATCCCTAGTTTCTTAGTCACAAGAAAACATGGACTATAGTTCTTGTAGATTTTTTAAATGATGGGTAGTTATTCAAACTATGTGTTACCTTTCTTAAACTACATGATAATATAAATTTATTGGGTCTTAGATCTGATTTCATCACATTAATATTATTTTATTGATTGATACGTATGTGATACATAGGTACATGGTGTGTAGTTAGGTGGTACATGCTGTGCAGTATTATGTTATCTGTATAGAACCATTGGTACCTCAAAATGGAGTTTCTGGTTGTTTCTTCATTTTAATGTTAACCATTTTCATGTTAGGATAGTGAGAAAGAATAAAGGGAAGAGGTTATTATGTTAGAATATTAATAACAATTTTATATGAAGTAAAATAAATCAATAATTCGTTTAAACAATTAATGAATATTAAATAATAATAAATTAAAATTGTGACCCTTATGATAGAACTTACAGCTTTTGGGCATAGCATAAGCTCCATTATACCAGGTAAAACTTAGACTTTTGGTATTAATATATGAAATCCAATACATTATGTGATATATAACATCATTACCAATAGATTTAGAATATAGATTACGTGACTAGATAAATATTAGAACTAGAAGGAGAATTATATTCACATATAATTTATAATTAATTTATGAACAAATATTGAATTACTGTGATTGGTAATTCCCTATTTGTTGATGATCTAGTTGACTAGATATTATAGTACACTGATTATAAAATAAGAACCATGTGAAGAATCCCTATATAGGTGATCCACACATGAACAAAAATCTTTGAATATCACTATAGAATAATGTAATTCTAACACGAATGATATTGATCACTTGTTTTGTTCATGGTTGATTATAGTAGAATTATTATTGAAGGGTGAAGAATTCTTAGAGTTCTCTCAATGGATTGAGATATGAGGTAAGATAACTCTATATCTCTTAATCTATCTCTATGGATTGGGAGAGCTCATTTTTCTATATTTTGTGTACAAAAATAATCACTATGGAAGGTAATATAATTAGGTAATTATTATGGAAGATTTAGGATTGGAAACGGGCACACAAACCCTTTCCCAATTATATGATTATTAGTTTTCCCCATGTCTAATAATAATTATATAAATATTATTATTATTTACTCTAAGTTGTTAACTTCAATACTTTAATTTATTTGAGATCCTGTATAGAATTAGTATGTGACCCTATTTTCTTCTTTCTTAGTGGCATTAGGTATATCAAACTAAATTTCAAGGATAGCTTCTGGAAACATGATAAGGAATTGATAGAAAAATAATTTAATATTACAATGAAATTCAACCTCTATTAAAAATATACAATTTAATATAATTCATTTATCACAATATCAAAAATAAATTAGGTTTCATATCTATTCAATCACCCTATGCTCTCAATGTGTCATTATTTATATTTTTATAAATTAAATCACCCATTTAAAATCATGGAGATAGATATATAAAGGATTCACTATTCATATCAAAGGGTTTAAAATATAAACCTCTTTTAAGGGACATAAGAGATAAATAATTTCTCACATCTTCTATTAATGAAATATCACATTTCACGCACCCAATATAAACTCCCTCATTGTGTTGATATGTTATCACACTTATTATCAATACATCAAAGTATTAAATTCATGATATACATTAATGATAATATTAATGTCTAGTGATCAGCACGCACGTTTGATGATAGGAATATCCAATGAAACTTGAAAATGAGGATTTCCTATTAACGGTTTGATTCTCATAACCTACTACATAGGAAATTACCATGGGTGTACACCATGAGTGAGTTCCTAGAAGTACTATGAGTCTCCACCCATCACAACTTGAATCATTTATATCCCATTATATGATATCATCTAGAAATAGAATATATATTCAACAAAACTATCATGGAACATCTATATTCTCATCATAAAGGTGAACTACTATGACCATTCATTGGGACATATAATCTTAGGAAATTTTCACATTAAAGTTTCATAAAGAGGACCAATCTTGATGTTATAAACAAACATCATTAATAATAAAATAATAAAATAAATTACTATGAAAGTATTTCAACTAATCCAATATTTTCCATCCATTTTATGAAACAATAATCTTTATTGGAGTAAATCATTTGTATGAAATATGGTCATTTACACTTTGGTTTGAGCTTTAGAGGCTTATTTCCAGATATCATTAGAGTTCTATTAACTAATAGAAACTATCCTTGGAGGATTGAACATATTTTATATTTCTTATTGAAATATTATGCATTTTTATGGATTTATATGTTGTTTAGGGTCCACAATATTTTCTCATTGAGATACTCAAACTCATCTAATCACTTTTGAGATTGATCATATTCAAATTATTAGATGTATATGGTGATGTTAAGAGTGGAAAACAAGAACCAGATGGGCATGATTTAGTCTGTAACATATACAACTGAATATGGGGTCACATGCACATCTGTATTAGTTGTGTTTTGATAACCCCACAAAGCATGTATGATTTTTTCAGGCCATGACTTTTTATATCTACATACCATATATAGATGTATATTAGATAGTTTCTTACTGAAATCTTTCATCTATTCATTTCAACTGAATGGTAGCAGGATGAGTTGTTGGACTAAATCTCAAATTTCTAATATAGTCATTTCAAATTAGAATAGCAGAAACTGATTCCACTATTCTTCAATATTTTTTGTGGGCCAACATATACAATAATGATTTATGTATTTAAAAGGTTGATGAAAACAATTTCCCATACTTCTTTGTGGGATATAGCCTATGTTCACTTGGAGAAGAATTAAGTAGTAGTAAGGATGTAATTGATCTATATGGATATTAAGGGGGGATATAGAACCACAAAATATTTTCCTCAGATGGTTAATGATCAAGAATATTTAGTAGTTTGTAGAAACAATGGGGTTTAATGGATTAAATTTGATTTTAACTAGAACTAATGGTGCTTTTGGGAGAAATCCAGGGTATATTGTGTTTTAAAGGAAAAAATATCCAATATTCCTTATATAGTAGAAGAAATTTGTTGAACATTAATGATTAGTGTAGGCACCTATGTATATTTCTAGTATAATAGTGTGGGTAACTCCTCCATTAATGAATCAGAGGAAAAATACATTAAAGACTCATTTAGAGATGAATTTATAGGAATTTGATTCATCATATAGGGTTTCTTGGATCAAATAACATGGAATAAAGGAATACAAAAATCTATAAGTTATTCCTCAAGGAAATGGTTTTATTTAGTTAAAGAACATATTTATAAATAGTAGATTGTTATGGATAATAAAATATAATGGAGGGATAATTTCACACATTGTAAATAGGTTAATAGAAATCCGATTTCAGATTCTAATGTTCTAGAGGTTAAGAAAGAATGGCGCCTTTGGTCCCAAAATTGGTATCTTCATGTGATTAGTTGAACCTAAAACATAAACGTGGAAAAGAGAAGGAGTAATAAGAACTAGTATAACTGACTACAGAACATGGATCGATCAAATACTAGCTATAAATGTTGGTAGTGAGACTTCAACCAAAATGGATCTATCAATTGACTCCCAAGTAGATATGGATGATAATTTTATTCCCATCAGGGTCTTAAAATAAGATGATGGAAGAACATATGAAAGAGAGATACAAGTATACATGAATGAGAAAAAGGAACATTTGGTCAATATTAATGATTAAATTTTTACACAAGGTATTAATAAAGGTATTTTTAGTGACAAAGATCTCATCTAAACCTCAGAAAAAATGGTTGATAACTTTGAAGATCTTATGAAATAATATCTAGATAATAAGAGAATTTTCATTAAATAAAATTTTCATAATGTACATTTAATTAATACATTACTTTTTTTCATAAAATGATCTTATGATACCTTATAAAGATTTATGATCTTTTTCCATTTTGGTCATTTTTTTGGGTTGAAACATTACCATTAGAACTTTCTATATTGAAAATAAAAATGGTAAATTATAAGGAAGGTTCATCATAAGGAACGAAGTTTAATAATCCTTAAAATATCTTCTCTATATTTGTTTGGTATGACCAAATAACTATGATTTGGAGGTAGTCTTATTTGGGGGACATCCATCCAATAGTTGTATCAGTTATAAAGGACATATGATCACTTTGATTAGGGGGTATTGATTTATTTTATCTCTTTTATGTAACTTCTAATAAATAGCGAGACCACAATGTGTTGTGTGATACTAATTATTATCTCATCTTGGTCTAGATCATATAGGGTCATGGTAGAATTTTACCGTGTATTTAATCAAGTAATATATGATTATAAGACATGAGTTGATTTCATATTAGAGATAAATTCAACCATCATCCCCTATATATAATCCGATAGGTGAATTAGTTCATCATTCTCAATGGAATACTCAAATTTTTTCTTCTTGATCACCAATTATAACTACGCTTGAAAGTTTTCCACATTACTGGTATTTTCATTTCCAATTCTTATCCTAAAATGAGATCTTGACATTCCACTTCATTATTGGTGAAAATTTCAAATGGTGAGAGAGAATAGTGTAAAACGTTTTTTCTAGAGTGAAGAGGAAACCTCATAAGATGACTCTGTTGAGATTTTATTTTTCCATCGTTCCCCTTTATAAACATTGGGAATAATTATCAAAATAAGTCTCCCATATATTAGGAGTGTCATTAATGGACAATACCTTCTCATTAGGTTGTTCTGTTTCCACCAGTGTTCCTTTGGATATAGGATGTATTGTGTGTAAGTTTAATAACACTTTAATTTTAATTTCCATTTCTGATATGAACTAGATAACAAAATACTAATGGATTACCACACACTATAACATATTTTCAATAATCATTGGGTTAATGGGGAAGTATTTCATTGCGTCAATAAAAGAGACCTTGAAAACATCATGATAATGTAGGTAATATCTAAATTTGTGAACCGTAAAGATTAATTCAATTTGGTTCTTTTCAAAGTATCAAGTATTGGTGTCTATAAAATTTTAACTAAAACAGTAGATATATTTATATTTCTCCACATTATTATTCTATATGATAAATCATGTAAGTGACTACTATAAGGAAAGCACATATAGAATGAGTATCTTACCTTCTACTAGTGAAGTCTCTACTAGTGGGATTAAGAGTTATTTCTTGATATTTACAAAATATTCCTACTAAAACTAATTGCATTGATTTGTGATTATCTTATTCATCTTCTTCGTGAAGGATTTTTCATACAATATTTTATATTAAGCATCTGATTTACGTTACTCATCCTTGAATCCCTCTCAACTCATTGATATTTAAAGGATGTTACATTTATTCTATTTCCATGGTATTCAATAAATAAACCCTAATTTCATGATTCCATAACACATACCCAATGAAATTTTCTAATGTGAACCTAAAAGGAATTTCAAAGGGATCATATTTAGGTTGTACCATTGTAGTTTGTTTAATATCGTCTTAATTTCAGAAATATGATTAAAGATTTTTTGATATTTTACTATTAAATCAGCTATGTATCATTCCATGATCATCCCCAGAAATTACTTGGATATATTTTTCATTGTTCATTAATATTTGGAACCATAATTCATCCAAACTAAAGGCTGTTACTCGACAAAAATACATGCCATGAGTTTCCTTGAAATATTCACCCTTATGATCATGTGGAGATATATGGATTTTTTTATCAACGTAATATTCATCCATAATTAAAATGGTCTAGAATCTATTAGTTACATCAATAAAAATCTCTATGAATCATGTTGGGAAATAATATTTTTGTAAATAACAATTGAGATACTTAAATTAAATAAAAGAATTGATATTCCTATTATTATTTTTGATGAGGAGAACAATGGAAATCCATTTATGGTATTGAACCTGTTGAAGAATCTTTTACTTGATGGGTTGTAAAATTTGGATTCCACCATATCAGTATGAGTCAAAATAAATTATCCCAAATTCCTACTTAAAACTATAGTGATATTTAGTCATTTACAAATGTTTTTTTCCATATTAGGATCAAGTATAGGCAATTATATGTTATTTAATGGGAATAAATCATGGTGTTCTTTTAAAAAATATAAATTTGTTACTTATTATTTGGGATACGTGGTTTCACTGATTAAAATAGGTCCTATGATATACTCTATACCCAAATTAATTTTTTTGACTTCATCATTGGTTATAGAGTGTACTTCCTAACATACTGGAGGTTTAACACTAAGATATTCTTTCACTTCTCCCACTATCTCAATTTTTGTGGATGTGAGAGATGAATGGACACTTTTTAGGATATAATAAAATTAAATTAATTTTTTATCTTGAATTATTTACAATGAGGTGTTCCGAGAATCCAAGGGTGATAATGTATGTGAATCATTATTTGAGGCATTCTAGATACACTCTCTTTCATTTCCACAATCATCAGGGTAAAAAGATATACTAACATCTTGAGATTACTGAGATGACATAGGGTAATTTTCAATTTATACTAATAATGAATCAACTTTTTCAATCTAGATGGTGGTTAAGATAACTCCATATATATTAGGCATAATGATGAATCATTAACATTTGAGACATTTTCATTATGACATAAACCACATTATTTTTGTACACAATGAGATCTGATTAATGCGACCGATATCATTTAGACGTACGCAAATATTCCCATTCATAAGGCATTTCTTATTACCCTGGGACTTATTTAAACTTGGTCAAAGAGTCTTGGTTACATTGAATTGGGCTAGAAATTAGTCATTACATCCTTCTCATAACAACACTGAATAATGGGATAAATCTACATGAATGATGTAGTATTCTCCAATTTTAGTAGAGGGTTTTTTGTTCTAGTGGATATTTAACTTATCATTTATATGATAAAGAGGATTTAAAATGATTCATCATCGTATATGGAGTTTTTATGACCTGATAAATTCACAAATCGGAATGAACTACCTTTATTCAATTGATTGGAAATGTGTAATCATCATTGTGTTTATGGAACGGATAGCAAAGAGATTTTTCCAAATTATTGGGTGATGTAGTTTGGATTACATCAGCTATTACTGGATAGTTTCCCCCCATATGATAGAATACAACATCTACATATTTAGATTCCTAAAAATCAAAAGGGTAACCATGATGCAAATTTAGATTTCCATTAATATAGTACTTGATATATTGGTTGAATGATGAATATACTATCAAAAGAAACTCTAGTGATGGTCTAACTAACATAGTTTGGGATGTTATGTCTTGAAATAAAATAGGAAACTTAAAATTAGAGATAAGATCTTCAAATTGGGAATTTATAATTATTTGTACCAAAGTATTTTTCTGAATCTTTCCACACACTTGGATAATAAAGGTTAAGGGAGAAAAATCAGGTGAATTGTAACCCAATCATCATAGTTTTTTTTTTGATGAGAATGAGATCGAATATAAAACTTTTATAAATGAGGGATTAATGAATTTCATTTCCTTATAGTTTTCCAATGATATAAAAGGGATTGATATGTGCCTATATGATAATCTCCAAGTCATTCTTTGTGATGGAGATGATCACAAGGAATTTAGTGAGGGTAGACTCTATGTGATATAATTCAATGGAAATGAACATGGATTTTAATTTTCAGGTATTATGAGCATTTGAACAAGTTATCATGAAGATATTTTAATAAAAAAATGAAATGCGAATTTAAATATTGGATGGAATGATGATTTTTTTTCAATATATCATAATTTTGAATCAGAGGCCTATACTTCCTTACATGATTCAACTCATTATTATGCAGAATGGTAGCTGGAGTTTTTTATATAGGTGGTTTCCTTCCCTGATCAAAATTTCAGGGAATCTATTTCATTTATGGTTTGAGTAATGAAATATTTCACACTTTTTTATATTTACCAGTATGATATTTATTTCTTAATGTATATCCTAATATAATTGAGAATAAATGATCACTACACGATTAAATAGATTATTGATGTTCATATTTAGCCTATTGGAGTGCATTTCTCTATATTTCTACAGCATGCATGGATTAACTGATGATATAGCCTAAGTATCGAGATTCATGATGAACTAATATTCCTCTAACCCATCAGCCTCATCAACCTCTCCCCCTAATGTATTTGTGGAGAGATTATGATCATATGTGTTTTACTTATTAGATAAAGTATTTTACAAGTGAATTTCATTGATTTATCTGCAATTTTATTCCTCATCTGAGGAGTTTTTTCTATGATGGGTTAGTTCCCATTGGGATGTATTGTGGGTAGTTCCCAACATCGTAGTTTTATAGGTGTTGATTCTTGATGAATTTAGACCATATTAAGTGTTGACACGAGTTCCTCTAAACATTTATTTATATAATTACTCCAATGTCATAGATTCATAGAATAAAATACAAGAGAGTATTATGGTATCAAAGGGGTCCTCTCAATAATCTTATAGGGAACTGGGACTACAACTACTTGATTGAGATACAATATGCTGATTGCGTGAGATCATTTTACTATATTTATTGTTATCAAATCATTAAACATTTATACTCTCTTTTTTGGTACTCCCTACCAGTCTCCATCCTCTTCTAGTGGTATGGTAGAAGTACAAGACACTTGTGCTAACTATTTTCTCAAATTTACGTTCCATGAATCATCCATTGTCTAGGTGATGTCTTTAAAGACAATTAACTTCTATATGGTGTTCACCAACATTCAATATACGGTAAAGTAATTAGGAAATTCATTGAGATTATCCACATTGGTTTTCCTATTCTATAGAAGATTCACTACACTATTATCCATATTTTTTATGAAGTTACCATGAAAATACTCTGTTTAAAATGAACTTTTTTACTTTTAATCATCATATGGTGGGAACCAGTACTATTTTCTACCTTCATAGTGTGAATGTTATTATTGTTGCTTTCATTTAAGAGGGTTAATTTGTAATATTTTGTGGGTTTGGTCACAAGATCTAGTATCAAATATATCTTAAATATAAAAATAAATATTACTTCATTACCAATCCTATTTTCTTGATCTGGAAAAATTAAAAAGGACATGGACTTGGTTATTTGAAAAAAAAACATCTAACCATTATGCCACTATGATGGACTCAAAAGAATTTAATATGGTATTTTAGTGGGATCAACGATATCTTTAACGTTTTGTTAAAATTATCAATATATAATTCAATTTGATTCTCTAATGGTGGTTTAATTTTTTAGGATTAGGTTTTAAATTTACATCTATAAATGAATTTGGAGTGTATCTCATTATCATGATAATTACAATTTTAAAGGTGACGGATAATTTTATTTCATAGTGATGAGTGTAATTCCTTATAAATTGACAAAAAATGTCTTTCTAATCAGTGATGGACCGAGCCGGTATATTGTTTTACTAAAAAATTGGGTCCCTTCCAGTTTTTTTTATAAAAATTCTATGATTTTTTTCCTCATACTATATGATTTCTCCCATCATGAGGCCACAAAAAGATATAAAATGTACAATATTCAACTCTGCATCACCACTAAAAATAAAAACTGGGAATTTTGGGTTCTTAAAGTTGACCATGGGAGGAGTTGATTTCACCTACCCATGATATAGTTTCCTCTCCATTTTCATTAGTTCATGATGTAATTCAGAATCCATGATTTTATATTTCATAGATTTAATGGAGTCAATAATATTTTCCCTATTTAATTCAATATTTAGTTGATTTAACTTTTTTAACCTTGATACATCATTAGAAAATCATTCATCAGTGGTAGTTGTATTACCTTATATGGATGATTAGTGGGATGTATGAACACCATTTTACTTTTATTCATCCATGTCTAGATAATGTAGTGGTAACTAATCATTTAAGTGAACACATAAATTTTAACATTTTCTCTGGTGTTGAGTACGCACACCTTCTTTAAGAGTTTTAGTGTGGACCATGTTGCAGAAAAAAATTCCTAATATTTTTCTTCTATATAATAATCATATTTTAAGTCATATGTAGGGTTAATACTGATTACATTCACTATTTCACAGTGTGTTTCTAGAATCATATACTCATCATAAGGTTTAAGGGAGTAATATCCTTCTGAATACTTATAGAGAAAAATGTAAAAATCATCCCCCAAATTTCCCTTTTTATAATAAAGTATTTACCTCACTTGCATAGTAAATGTGAAAATATAGAATAACCTATCATAAATAAACATAAATAATAATTCAAGGTGAATAAATAAAAAAAAATTCCATTAAAAAATAATATTGAGCATAATATGGCCTGAATAAAATATGGTCAAATAATATCATATAAATAATCACATGAGAATTAAACATAACCCTTGATATTATACTAGTAGAATAATCACATGGATTATCAATAAATAATATCACGATGACAGAATTCATGATGTGTGACATCATGAAAATACCATTAAGGATTCAGCCAAGACACCATACATAATCTGGTAAGACATCAGCCAATACCCAAACTAGTTTGTCTCATGAGACCTACTGATGCATCGAAGGGCTATAGTGGGACTCTATAATCAATTACTATGTCCAATTAATTCCTAATGTTAAAGGGTTGAAACATAATCACTATATACATTTCTATAGAATCTTGAATATGAAATAAATTTACCCAAATAATAAAAAAATCATAAAATAACTTGTGTAATATGATGAATTGTACCAGAATATCACATACATAGTTAAACTGGTCATAAATAATTCAATAAAATATTTTAGATGGTATCAAAAGAGATCAACATTAATTAATTATATTATCTAACAAATGTTGTTGACATATATGAAAATACACTATTAAATCATTGAGAAATTCATGATAGAAATACAACATTACTTTCAAATAATTTACATAAAAAGATGTGATATTATAAAAGAAAATATTTTATTTTAAATTAACCATGTAAACTTTTAAATCATTCCTCAATAAATTAAGGTTTCATGAATTTGGATGAATCCACTCATTTCTTATTAGTTAAAAACATTCCTTTTAAATTTTAAAAAATAAACATTTAAAAGAGTAATTTAAAAAGAAAATGCGAGTATTAACCAAATGAATAGATTATGAGAATCAGATATAAATCCACAAAAAATATGTTTAAATACAATAAAAATTAATAAAAATTCATTCCCCATATTATCATATCATGAATGAATCATTGGAGTTGAAGTTTAACATAAAGAATGGAAATTTTGTTAAGAATTCCCTTATCGCATTGTAAATAATTGAACCATATTCCCCACAAAAATAAAGATCATAAAATGAAACATTGAGTTACATGAAGATAAATAGATTCATGATATTTTGTATTAAATTGTTGTATATACAATGCACACACGAAATAAGGGTTGGATAAGGAATATATCCTATACAAGTAAATGTGAGATGAGAAACCCATTAAATTTGTCAAAAAGCATTTGGTACTAATACTTAATGTCATGGATAATCAAATTAGATTCATTAATTACTTAATTCAAAACCTATTCAAAATATATTTGATTTATAATTTTATTATGTTTATTTATTTCCATTTCTATGAGTTTTAAGTATTAATTTTTTTATTATGGGAGTGTTCATTTCAAGGTGTTATGTTTAGTTCCCTTGAGTATAAATATGGGAATTATTTTAAAATGGGAATAACTTATCTAGATGTGAAATTATATATTATTAATGATCTTAAAAAAGCTTAAATTTTCTCATATATCATTTTTTTTATATGGTATGAGTATGATTTTGGAGTTGGTTCCCTGGAACCAACTTCTATGTACTTTATGATAATCATTATTCTTAGTTTTTTAATATTAATATACTTTTTATCACAACAAGACTGTTCTTATACATAACATAATATGTGATAATTTCTCAAGAGTAGTTGTCACCCTAAAAGGTCATAGGAGATTCCCTCTATGATGATAACACATAAGTTCTACTACACTATTCTTAAATATATGTTACATAACAAGATGATATCATTTAAGTGACACAAGTGATATAGGATATTAGGGGTGGAGATGAATATGACTTTGAGGAAACTTCTCACATTGTAATCCCTAGGTAATATAAATTAATATATTATGAGCATGAGACCCATCAGTGGGAAATCCAGATTTATATGTGTCATTGGATTTTCCAATCTTTGGATGTGTGTATTGGACCATAGACATTAATATTATTATTATCGAGTATTATGATTTGTATACATTTATGTAATGATGAAAATCATGACGACATATGTTTACAATGAGGTCGGATATTTTGCATGTGTCAAAATTAATATTAGATTAATGAATAATGCAAGAAATGATTTGTCCCTTCTATTATTTAAGGTAAGATGATATCTCAGGTCCTTTGATGGAAATGATATAGCCTTAATATATCCATGGGCATGGTGTTTTATAGGGAATTTCAATTTTCAGGTAGTTAAAGAAATAGATGTCTAGAACATATGACAATGGAAATAACATGAAACCTACTTGATTTGAGATATTGTGAGAAAAAAATTATATTACATAGTAAGCGTTTTTATGAGGAATCATACCCTTAAAGCATTAACTTCTTTCTCTATGGATTCATAGCATGTTTCTAGGCACTAAACATGGTCTTTAGGCTGTTTCACCTAATACCACTGAGAAAGAGGCCAAGAGGGTCAAATGCTAAGTGTATCCATAATCTCAGTTAAATAATATATTATTATTTATAATTTAATAAGTTGAATAAATATTATTCCCAAGAGTAGTTAAATAATTATTCATGCTACAAGATTGAATTTATTCTGTCACTAATTATCAAATAGAATATAATGTGAGCAGAATATTAAATAAATATTTATTAGCAATCTAGTGAATATAATATTTATTTATTTAATGGAGAATAATTCAGTGGTATTTATTTAATAAATAAATAGTCATTATTCAATTCCTGATAAATATTTCGGAGGACTATCAGAAAGAGTTTAATGGTCCAGTGAGAAATAATAAATATTTAATATAATTTTATTAAATAATATTTACTTTAATTAACAATATCATCACATATATAGAAATAATAATAATACTATTAATTTTTTTGAAATTGTGTTTAGTAGGGATTAAATAAATAATATGAAACTTGTGTAATTTTTTTTATTTTAACCCTATAAGTATATAAAACCAATTATCTTATTTTCACAGCATCCAATTCATTTTTATTGGTTGTGTACAACGGATTTGGATAATCCTCTCAAGGTCCAGAGAGATCCGTTCTCCATGAATGCTCTTAAAAATGGAGATCAATCTTTTTCCACCAGAACATGTAGAATGATTTAGAAGCAGTTCCCATATCAATCCCAAACAGATAACCCGAGCACCAGTATATGCCCTACTAGCACCTAGATATAAAATTAGTGATATCTATTGATTTGTGGAACATGTTTGGATCACCACTAGAGGGAATCATCACTTCATTTATATAACACAACATAGATCTGTTTCCAGATTTATAAATGAAGAATGAATTCCAACAATAGTGATTGTTTAATTAATTTAATTAATTTAATTAATCATAAATAAAATTTTATTATCCTCCCTATGGTTTGGTAGTGATTTAAATTGTCGATTCCTTGATTTAATTTTGTTGATCACCATGTTCAACATTGTATAAAATCTAGGATTAATCATCCATCATGGAAAAAAAAAGAAATGTTCGGTATAACCCATCGCATGCTTCCGCTATGCCCAGAACCTACAAGTGGTATTAGAATGGTCATAAAATTATTTATAATTATATAAATATTGTTTATTGATTTACACAATTTTAATTTAGTTTTCAATTATTGTTTAATCTTCCATTTAAACCAAATTGTGAGATCATAGTCTTCCTCATTCCTTTATCATTGATTTAATTGATGCAATTAGTTTTATAAATGAAATATAGATGAGGATATCATGTGGAGGTTCCAAGGATTCTAGACGGATGACATAGGATTAAATGTTGTATAATCAGAATTACATGTCATGTACTTATGATCAATTCATTAGGAATTTATTTGAAAATTAATTCAAATCATACGAAATTATTACATACATGAATTAAATAAATTACACCATATTTTGATATGGCTAGAGTGGCACATTTTCAAACTATAAAACACATTATGTATCCCACATACATAGTGTGTAGTCCTTTTGAGTCATATACGGGCCGTATATTACCATACAAGGCCTAACTGACTAGTGACCACGTAATCCGGACACCACACACTGTACATACCATTTTACATGTCATGTATTCCATTTTTCAAGGTAAGATTTACATATATAGTCCCTTGGTGTGTACCTCAGATAGACGGTGAGATATATACATGCCATGTAGCTCGGATGCACTTGTTGTGTAGTTATACCAAATCGCACATATTTAAAATTTATTTATTATATTGTGTGAACAATGGGACATGTACTTGGGTGTCGTCATAAAGATAAGACACACCTTGTAATAGGTTTTAACACACACACACATAGATAGATATATATATATATATATATATATGTTTAATTAATATCTACATAATGTTTATATGTACATGTCATCTATGAGTTGTATTACAAGATGTTACCCAACATGCCTTTAATAATAACATCTGACCATAAAATCATGTAATTCATGTAATCATTCGTGATGCACACAACATTAAAGTAGGTGATAATTTGTGTATGCCATTTGTCAAAAGATTAAACAGTTTATGAGTATAATACATGTTAGGTAGAATCAAACAAGTATTCACATGTTTCCTCCAAGGTACATTTATGTACACAGTTAATTTTATAAAAATTTATTTAATTTTTTAAAAATTATAATTAATGAGAATCTCAAGAAAATTAATGTAACAATTAAGATAAAATAATTGATTAATTAAAGAGAATAATTTAATCGAGTTTGATTTATCTTAATTAAGAATGATTAAAAAATGAATGTTAGTTTTATTAAATGTGTAATTTGTTGTGTGTATGTGGATGATCATGAGCATATACTGGACCTTTTTATGTGATTGGTTTCATTTAATCTTTTATAAAATTAAATTGTTGGCATGAATTCCTTCTCTCATATTATTATGTCAGTGCAGGTGTTCCCATGGTTCATTTATATAAATCCCTTTTTTTCTCACCAAAAAGTGAGTAAAAGCACATGTTAGGGATGGATCTCCCAAGCTAGTGGAGGAAGTTCATGTTTGGAGTCAAGGTGAAAGGAATACAAGAGAGATACATTGGTGGACTAGTGGAAATCTATAACTTGAAACTTAATTGGTTTTAGGTGTTTCCCCTAGGTCAATAGTTAATTTATCAACTTCTAGATAAATTACCAGTATTAAAAGCTCATGATCATACCACTTTATTTTTTTTATTTGTATCAAGATTCATGGTTATTTCATTATGGATCTTTTTCTAGATCGCACGAATTGAGGAAATTAACCAGAATGAAAGATAATACAAAAATAAATTGGATTATGTGAAAATATTATCTAATACAGGGTTAATCACTTAGGTAAATCCACTTAATATTTACAAGCATATAAAAAATATAATAATTAGAAACTTACACATAAAAGGATAAAGTCCCTCAATAATATATATTATGTTGGTATAGGCTTCCACTACGTTAGTTAAAATTGAACCATAGTTCAAAGTGCTTAACCAGCCAATGTTGTGGTTCTTTCAATTATCAAGGAATTAAAACATGATGTTTTGGGTTGTCTTAAATTAGTTTACATAAATGGTTGACTGCTAAAGTAAGACTCGATATAACTAATAATAAAAGGTTTAGGAAATCCATTTTATGGATTTCATGATTGGGGAGTTAACTTTTTAGATCAAGGAATTGTGAGTTAATGAATTTTACATTTGTAATTCCCACCTAAAACTGATCAAGTTACATGACCAAACAAATTTGAGGTAATGAGAAGTGAATATTGATCCTTGGCACTATAATTTTAATGAAAGAGGATATTTCAAAGCTAATGGTGATAGATATTGGTTTATGATAAAATAGTGGGAGATTAACAATTATAATATTTATTTATTTGTCAATATTTAATCAGATAAATTACTAAATTTTTTCAAATCTTATTTTATAGAATCAACATTAAAATCACATCCAATATATCCATTTGATCCATATGTGAGAAGGATAACCTTCTCACTGGAAAAAATTTCTAAGAGTTAAAAAGGCTCCTACATGTTATCTTTCATTATGAAAAAAAATTATATGTGCTATAAGATACTTTTATAGTTGTGTGTGGTAATGAGAAATGTGATAAAGGAATATATATATATGAGAAAAATCTAAATGATTTTATAGATGTTCATAGCTTCATGTTATCATCCATGTCCAAAAATAGTTTCAAGAAACATGAGGATCGAGATACATATAACATGATGTCTCAACTTTAGGATCTATTTCAAGAGAAGGAAAGACAACAGATGTATGAGATCTCCAAATATTTATTTACAAATAAACATTGAGATCATTTTCCAGATAGAATTCATGTAGTTAAGCATATTCTCTACATTGAACAATTAAACATATTTCATATTAAATTGTTGGTTAAGTTGTGTATAGATCTCATACTTTCAATACTACCCAAGAGCTTATGATGTTATATTGTTAACTATGATATGAGAAATATTATGAAGAGTCTTTCAAAACATTATAATTTTATTCTTCGTGTGGATAAGGAAATGGGGTATAATAAACCTATAGTCTTTATGGTGAATAAGAAAATAAAGAACATGGAAAAGGGGCCCAAGACCCATAAACAATCTAAAGATCCCAAGAACCATCCTTCCAAGAAGAAGAAGATCTAGTGCTAGGGAAAAGAAAAGGATGCAGTATGTTTTTCATGTGGAATGTCATTCAACTATAAGAGTAACTACACCCATAAGAAAGAGGAAGCTGAATGTGAATTTGTTATCGAATGCAATTTTTTAAAATCTACATATTGGGTATTAGATATAGCTTGTAGTGCTTACATCTATATCCAAAAACCAAAACCACATTGATTGCAAATGATTGCTAGAGGAAAGGTGGATATGATATTTGGTAATGGTGCAAGGATAGATTCCTCATCCATTGGTGAATAACACCTTTCATTTCCAATGAGAATGATTTTGGTTTCAAAATATTTTTATTATGTACCTATGGTTACAAAAAAAATAATTATTGTATCATGCCTAGAGACAAATGGGTTTATTTTCAATATTGTAAATAAATTTTTTCATTAATAAATAAAACATATGTTATGTTTTAGAAAATTTAAATAATATTATTTATGTAATAAATTAAGAAAACCAAGTACTGAAAATTTATAGTGAATCTTGCTCACCGGACTCATATAATATCGAACTTTGGAATCATTGTATTGGTCATGTAAATTAGAATAATTTGAAAAAGCTATATCAATATGGTTATTTAGCCTCATTTGAGCTAAACCCACTTGTAATATTTCATGCTTTATTATAAGTAAAATGACCAAACCACCATTCGGTGGACAAGGTGAAATAGGCAAAAAACTTCTAGGATTGGTACACATTGATGTGTGTGGACTATTTCAAGTAGAATAAAGAGGTGGATATTCTTACATCATATGTTTTATTGATGAATTATTAGATATATATATATATAATATAAGAGTTATAAGTTCGAGTACTTTGAGAAATTCAAGGAATTCAATAATGAAGTAGGGAATCAACTTAGTAAGAAGATAAAAAAGCTTTGATCAGATCGAGGTGGTGAATATATTATTAAAGATTTTATCAAATTTATATAGGACTTTGGGATTATATCTCAAATCACTCCACCTAACACGCCATAGTGAAATGGTGTTAGTGAAAGAAGTAACCATACATCATTTGGATTGTTAAGGTAGATAATGATTAATGCAGATCTTCCATTCATCTTTGGGGGATATGCATTACAAACTGCGACATACACATTAAATTGAGTACCAACTAATGTGGAAAATGGAATTCTATTTGAGTTATGGAGTGTTAAGAAACATGTCTTCTCAAATGAACATGTACGAGGTTGTGAGTTATTTTTGAAGGCCTTCTTGGGAAACAAAATAGCACATAGGGGAACAAAGTGTATCTTTATAGTGTATCCTAAAGAAACAAAGGTATACTGCCTATACAACCCCTTGGGAAAGAAATTGTTTGTCACTGGAAAAGATGTATTTCATGAGAGGGAAAAATCCTCAAAAACTATAGTGGTGTAAATACTGACATTGATGAAGTTGATGCTAAGGATACACAAGTGTTGGTACAAGAACGAGTTCCACAGGTCCCCATGGATAAATTAGTTCCTGAAATAGAAGTAATGCATATGAGCACAATAGAGCTCAGTGAACAAGAGAGATTTGTTTTTCTAGTCACTAAAGATGGTTACTCATTATTGGTTGACAATGATGAATGTATCTCCTATAAAAATGTAGTAGAGAACTCAAATGCTGCAAGATGTAAGGATTCCACAATTTCTAAATTGTATTCCATGAATCAAAAATAAGTTTGGGTTCTGGTTAATGCGCTTGTAGATGTAAACCCATCTGATATATGTGGTTATTCAAGAGGAAACTATTCAATGATGGTAAATTAAATACCAATAAATAAATGCTAGTGGCTAAAGGGTTTAAAAAACATCAATGAATTTACTATTTTGAATCATTTTCACCTACATCCATGTTTAAATCCCTAAATATTATACATTCTATAAAAGCATACGATGACTATGAGATTTAAAAGATGGATGTTGAAACTACATTACTTATTGAGAACCTTCAAGCATATGTCTATATGACACAACTAGAAGGGTGTGTGACTTTAGGTGATGATGAAAGTATTTTTAAGTTGCATAGATCAAATTATATATTAAATCATGTGCCTAGGTCATAGAACATTTTATTTCATGAATCCATCATATAATATGGTTTCAATTAGAAAACATTTGAGATGTATATTTCTAATATGTTTAGTGTAAGTGTGTTCATTGTTCTAGTAGTATATGATGATGAAAAATTACATATTATAAATGAAATACTCGTATTATAGTCAATTAAGGATAGGTTAAACAAGTGTTTCTATATGAAGGAATTAGGTGAAGAAACCTATATTGTAAGGATCAAGATAATTCATTAAAAATCTAAGAGGATTCTTCGACTATGTCAATGTAAATATATAGACCATACACTAAATAGATTTAGTATAGAATAACCCAAAAGGATATTGGATCCAGTGTCACATGGTTTACATCTTTCTAAGAAAATGTGTCTTCAGACATAACATGAGAAAGATAGAATGAGTAAGATTCCATTTGATTCGGTGACATGATCAATCATGTATTCCATGTAATGTACTAGACTAGATTATTCTTATGAATTGATCATGGTAAGAATATATCACAAAGATCCAAGATAACATAATTAGATTTCTGTTAAGGCCATCATTAAGTATCTGAGAAGAATTAATGATATGTTCCCATTGTATGGAGGGGATGATGAACTGATCATCAGGGGTTTTGCTAATGATAATTTTTAGATGGATCAAAATGATCTGATGTCATAGTCAGGATATGTTTTTTATCTCGACAGATGAGTTATGAGCTAAAAATTTTCAATGCAGCTAGTTGTCGCTGATTCTATAGCATAGTTTGAGAATATAGTATCTTTGGATGATCCAAGGATTCTATTTGGATTCATAATTTTTCCTTGGATATTTGATGTGTTACTTAGACAAAAAGACACTATCACATTTTATTATGATAATACTATATCGGTCGTTCCTGCCCATGATCCAGGGTAACACCAACTAATAAAGAATATATTCTAGAAGTATTAACTCTTAATGGATTTCTATCATAGGGGTGAAGTTCCAGTGATTAGATTACCCACTGAAGAGAACATAATTGATCTGTTGATTAATGTTCTATCTCAGCAAAATCATAAGTATCATGTGAGAACTAGCACACTAAAGGTTATTAAGAGTTGGCTATAGTGAATGTGGGATTCTATTAGAGTTGGTTCCCTAAAACCAACTTCTCTGTACTTTATGATAAACCATATTTAAATTATTTGTATTTTAATAAACTTCTTATAAGATCATTATTGTTCATCTATGTAACATAGTATGTGATAATGAACCAATACTAGTTGTCACACTAAATGGTCATAGTAGTTCCCCACTATGATGTGATCCTAGAAGTGCTATGACACTATTCTTAAATATATGTTTTGTAACTGGATGACATATTTTTAGAGACAAAAGTGATACCAGCTATCAAGGGTGGAGACTCATAGGACTTTGAGGCACCATCTAATCATCTGCACCCTTGGCTATATCCAGTTAGATATTATGGGAATGAGACCCACCACTTGGAAATCCTCATTTATATGTGTCATTGGATGTTATTATCTGTGGATGTTTTTATTGGTCAATAGAATTTAATATTATTATTCATGAGTATTATGAGTCACGTACTTAGATATATTGATGAAAACTGGGATGATAGATGTTCGCATCAAGGTAGGATATGTTGGGTGTGTCACGATTAATATTGTACTTATGAATAATGCAAGAAATTATTTACCCTTCTATTCTTTACTAAAATATGATATATTACTCTATTTGATGGAAATTATATAGATTAAATAAATCCTTGGTCATGGTGCTCTATAGAAAATATTAATTTCCATTAGTCAAAAATGGAGACATCGAGCATATAGGTTGAGGGAAATAACATACAACCTCCTTAATTTGAGATACATTGATAAATGGATTATATTTCATAATAAGCATTCGTATGAGGTATCATGTCATTATGATATAATATTATTTCTTTATGGGTTCCTTCACATGTTTCTAGATGATAACATTGGACATTAGAATCCATCACCTAATGCCACTATGAATAAGGCCATGAGGGTCACACACTAAATGTATCCAGAATCTCAGTTAAATTATATACTACTATTTATTATTTAACAAGTCGAATAAATTCTATTCCCAGAAATGGTTTAATAATTATTCATGGATTCTTGATCACATTTGTTCTCTCAGTAGTTATTCGAGAGAATATAATTTTATTAGAATATTTAATAAATATTTATATTCTATTTAGTGAATATAATATTTATTTATTAATTGGTGAATAATATAGTGATATTTATTTAATAAATAAATATTCATTATTAATGGCTTGATAAATATTGGTTAGGAATAGAAGACTGAGTTTAATTATATTGTGAGAAATAGTAAATATTGAATATTATTTTATTAAATTATATTTAATTTAATTTTAAAGTTAATCACATGTAGAGAAATAATAATAAAAATATTATTGTTATCTGAAATGTCGTTACGTAGAGTATAAATAAATAATACGACACATGTGAAATTATTTTTTATTTTAACCCTAAATGTATATAAAGTCAATTATTTTATTTTCTTAGAGGCCAATTAATTTATTTTGGTTGTGCATAATAGATTTTGAGAATCATCTCAAGACCTAGAGAGCTCCCTTATCCATGAAAACTCACAAAACGGAGAGTGATATTCCCCCTAAAAATCAAGGAGAGTTCTTTAGAAGCGGTTCATGTAGAGACCCAAAGCTTAACGTATATGGACATTACATTACTTTTGCAGAATACTTAGTACATAACAAAAACGCACACACAATGACCGTAATAGTTTAGTGTCTTTGGAAACTCAGAAAATAATCTTCTAATTGTGGTGAAAGATCTTCAACATCTCCCATAAAGATCTTCCTTTTTTTACCTAAAACATTTCTTTATATCCTGGGGAAAAGAAAACATAAAAGGGTGACCTCAAATTCTCAATAAGGGTAAACAAAAGAAATATCAATCACATCATATTCATGTGAACATAACATTTTGGAAATCTTAACCTGAAAAAGAGATCATAATATCATAACATGGGATAAATCATAGTAGTGAAATGTAATCCCAATAATCATAATATAAAACATAAAACTTTGAGGCATACACACATAATCATAGAGAATCATTTCTTATTAGTCAAGACTCATTTCCAAGAATATCTTAGTGGACAAGTCCATTTCTGAACCGAGTTCACTCTTCGTTTCAGTCCTGTTTCACTGAACCAGTTTAACCTGCCGTTCCAGCCATGTCTATCCCATGAGATATAAAATCTTTACCCAATGAATTGGAGGGATATATAGTTCCACCCATCTCATAGTGATACCATTCTTATGTGTGCCACAAAATCATAAATCATACATCATTGCATAACCCATGTAGTAAAAATGGGATTCTTAAACAACATGACATCATAAAATAATTCATATAAGATAAAGGAATTCATAAAAATAATTCCATCACAACATAAACAAATCAATGTAATAATAGGGATAGAAACAGAACCCTATATTATCTTAGATGGAAAATAATTTTGATAATGCACTTGAACTCCATTCTTGAGGAAAATATCCTTTCTACATCAAAAACATTTTCCTTTCTTAAGATGTCATACAATTTTAAAATAAAATAAGTTGATTAAAAATAATCTTGAAAAATTTTAAAGGAAGCTTCTTGGAAATTATGTTTATAAATCCATTCATTATATATAAGTTAAAAAAACATTCTTCTCGTACTTTTGTCAGAAAAGTCAAAAAGTACCTCGTACGAAAAACGAAAAAAGATTCCTTTCATATCTTTTACTAAAAACTCACCGAGGGGTAAAATTAGATTTAAACAATTGTAGGTGGATGGAAACAATATTACATATCAAGGAAACATGGATGTGGATGATAAAATACACCTCAGTAAATTCTGAAGTATAAACAATCTCGGATAAAAATTGAGATTGCAAGATTTTCCTTTACCTTAGGTCCGATTTGCTTCGTATGTGTCCGAACCTCCTGTATAATGATTTAAATAATGTTATTGACTTATTCCAGAATCATACTTATTGTTATGATATCATATATGGTCGTATTCTTAGCTTCTTATTAGTAATATTTCATTACTACTTGTTATTCAGGTGTTTATTACTTTTTGTTCTTATGCGTGTTTTGTCAAATAAATTCTTATTCTTCTCTTTAGGTTATAGATACCTCATTTTCATAATGTTATTAGTGTAATATATATCATATTAATTCATTCAATTCATTTATATAATCATTATGAAATGAATATCATGTAGAACGAGTCGCATCACATCGTGGAGACGGTATTCTGTACATACACACGAGCGATGATATCGTTCCCATGATTTTGGTATTGTATTAGAGTGTATATATACTATTTCAGAATCAATATAATTTTACAATAATCATATATAGTCATTATTTACACCATTATACCCATCCAAGTAATGTGGTGGTGGAAAATAGATTACACCACGGCGTGGAGACGGTATTTCGTACGTACGCACGCGCGGTGATTTCGTTTTCCGTAGGATGGATAGATGGTGAAATAGGGTTGTTTCATACTTATAATAACATATCCGTATATGAGTGATACTGATGTTATTACTTCATAATGAAACAACGAAATAAGAAGAAGTGGAAGAAGAAATAAAGATGAAAGAATTGGTAACGAACATTACCTCTTCTTTGAAGCGCCTCTTAGAGACCTCCTTTTAGGGCACTAAAGTCTTTGAAGAATACCAAGACCTCTAGGATGTTTCTAGGGAAGTGGGGAGAAGAAATTTTCAGGGTTTGGACGAGCCTGAAGACTCAAAGTGGTGTGAGAAAGAGAGGGAGGAGGTGCCCTTTTATAAGGGAGGAGAGGGACACCTTTGGAATAACTAAAAATATTATTTTATTATAAAGTAAAATTCGGTTTTTAATAGCTCCAAATTGATATATTTAGAATCTAAGGTGGGTATGGGTCTAACTCCTCTAATCCAATAGAATTTAGACAAGTTTCGGTATCAATTTTAACCTTATCATTTAGATTTAACTTTAAGTTAGATAATTTAACTTTTACTGTGTCTTCTTGTTTTCTTACACTATAAGGTTACTAAACTAACTATATCAAGCCAAACGAACCCCAAGTTGTTTATTATTAATATATATAACCTTATCTATGTCATTTTGCCAAAATTTAGATTTTTAGGAATAAAATAACAATTAATAATATAATATTTGTTTTAAAAACTATTTGATGTCAATTTTGACACTATTTAGTAATTGATTTTTGTGAAAATAATAACAGAATGATTAGTTCAAAACAAGTTAATTAAATAAATAATAACATGTCATATTAACCTATAAAATTAGTGTAATTCATAAAAAGACTCAAATTACATTTATTTGGGTATTTATAACATCAATTATGTCAATATTTCATTAATAAGATAATTACTGCCTCATCGTTGTATCATAAATAAATTAAATTATTTATTGTCTAAAAATTACAAATAAAATATCATTATGTAGGAAATGTTTTTATCTTTATAATTAATAGTTATAGTAGAATTTATCTTTTGTATAACCCCATATTAAAAATGATTTACTTATTAAACGTTTATTTTAACTATTTTAACCCTTCTTTAAATAAATTAATAATAAATGTCCTCATCTAATCCAAGTGGGCCTAAATGGTCATATTGTATTCCTAAGATTGTTTTTCGTCGAATTACACTTATCCAATAGAATTAGGATATGTTTTAGGGTAATAATAATATCATTTGTACCCTTAATTACCCTATTTACTTTTAACCGTGGAAAAAAAAGTAAAAAGTTATTATTCACCAAAAATTATTTTCATCTCATTGAACCACATTTTACTTACTGAAATCAACCACGTCTCTCGGAGTTTTGAAATTCCACTCATAGAAGTTGTAAAATTATGCTTTATGAAAAATTCAGTTTTTTAACTACCACTTAGTGGTTTCACTATTCATCAAAAAATGAAAGTTTCCAGAAAAATACAAAAAATTAGGCCTAAGATATATTTGATATTATAAACTCAAAAATGATGTCTATTTTACCAAATTAAAAACATATTAGTTTCATTAATTTAAAAATTAATTCTTGTTGTCAAACAAATAGCGTGTTCTTAAGAGATAATAACTATCAAAAGATTGACACTTGTTTATGTCTGGTTTAAATGTGAAATTACATCCAATGACCAGCATTGTATTAAATTGTAAAAATATATTCTAAATATACTTTAAAACCACTCAAATTAATAATTTATCACTATTAATTATTTCGATTAAAAAGGTTGTTTTTAATTAAAATTTAGTAATTCTCACTATTCATTAGAAAATGAAAGTTTTCCAAAAAGTACCAAAATTTCACCATAAGCTAATTTCGATATTCCGAATCCAAAAATGAAGTCCATTTTAAAATATAAAATTTATAAAATTTCAAAAAGTGGGTATTACTATTCATAACGGCTAGTTCATAATAATATTATAATAATATCTCTTTTAGTGAAACTCGGTATTGCTTACTACACACGCTATCAAGGAAGGTCGTGATTGCGTGTAATGAAAGGAAATTCAAGGATGCGTGTTGTAGAAGCTCATTTTGGTGTAGTGTACAACACAAGACATTAATGAAATTAAAAAAAGAATATTTTTCAAAAAATCTCGGGGTGTTACATTCTACCCCCCTTAAAATTAATTTTTCCGTCAAAATTCGTTAGGGTTATAAATCGTTTACTATTAATAAAAACCCACATCGTAAAAAGGAATACTAAAACTTAATTTTAAAAACTATAGTTTGAAATAAAATGATTACCCAAAGTAACTCATCATTGGGTTTCTATATAGGAGAACATAGGTGAAAATATGGATATGGAAGAAAAATATAACCATCAAGTTCTGATGGAGAGTGGTAGAGGACATGGCTATGAAAAGGACAACAATCACAAAGCCATAAATTTGTGATGATCTAGGGTACCATCTGATTCATCGGATATAAGGGAACTAGGACAACATTTTTTGTTTTCAAGATAATTTCCCTAAAGTTGAAGAATTTGAATTAGAATAAATACTTACTTTATTTTGGTACAATCTCACTATTGTTCGTGCCTTGAACAATTTCCACTTCATCTCTTAAAGAAATGAAGTTGAATTTGTTATTCATGAATTATTAGCAGATCATGTGATAGAATGATAGGTCATTCCATCTGTCTCAAACAAAAGGTTAGCAAAAGTTATTAAATATACATAAGTCGATCTATAGTGAGATTAATCATATATGGTTCCTAAAATGGACTTATACTTCACATATAATACTGCTTAATATAATAAAACTAGTTTCTACTGACCAGGGACTTCTTGTAGGCCAGTGGTATGAGATAAAGTACAGTCGCACTTCGGTTGTGGGTTCGATTCCCACAGCCTTGTCCGACACGATGGGTTGTCGCCCGTCCTGTAGGTTGTCCTTTTTCTAAAACTACATTACTATAGCATCCCAATAATAATATCGAAAAAAGTTCTATCTTTAAACAATAATATCTTATGTCCAACATAATCCATTCCAATCTTTATCTAAAATACTTCAGTCGAAGCTCATAGTATAAAGAAAAATATAACTTGAAATGTCATCAACCTACCATCATTTATCCCCCATTATCTTGTTGGTCACATTCCAATCATGTGAATACCTTAATCATGTATTCACTTGAAAAATGAATACCCATTAAACCTTAGTGAAAACATGAATGCTGTCAAAAGTTAACTCTTTCCACATACCAAAATCCAAAAATTCTATATACTCAAACCATGATATATCCTTCTCCTTATATCAGTCTTGAGATCATGAATACTATTAAACATTTAATTTTCTCTTTATCCCTTCATTATGCGCATATCATCTAATTTCCAAAAATACTCGTACAACTCATTACACACATTCAAAACTTAAGGAAAGAAAACAGTGTAACAATCCTTATATGTCTCTTTATTCCATAGCACCATGTGGTTACTTATACAACATTACACTTGATAAACATGTAATAATTCCACTACCTTCTTAAACCATTGACCGAGCTTCAACAATTCTTTCATCTCACATATAATTTGACGTCTCTTCATCATCATCAGATAAATATTACCCATATGACCATAATGATTCTCTTTATGAGACATTACCTTAGGGAATTAGTTTTCATAATGCCCGTACATTCCACATTTAAAACATTGAACCATTGTTGATGTCATATCAATACAATTATCCTCATCCATGGTGTTAACTGAACCTTTTCCTTTGCACTTACTCGATTTATGTCCTTCATTTCCACACCCAAAGCATCTTCGAGTTCCTTTGAAACATTCTCCTTGATGCCTCTTCCCACATGATTTACATAGGGGAAAATGAACTTTCTTTCCTCTATGATCATCATGAAACTCCATTTTTCTCTTATTAGCTGAGTCAAGAAACTTACCAAATTTGAGTTTATTAATCATATTATGAGATTGCTGATTCGGCATAATAATGATGTTTAGATTTCCAAATCTAGTTTCATTTGGTTTCTCATGAAGAATTTCATTCCACTGTCCGTTATGTCCTCCATTATCCTGAATCTTCCTGTTTCCATCCATTTTCTAAAACCCAAAAAGAATAGTGTGAGAGGGAAAAATCATGCTAGGGAAAACAAAATAGTAAAGGTGGAGTACCCTCAATATCTAACATCTTAAGTTAAATTCTATGATCATTAACGTAGTTCTAGGACTATATCCTATATGTATACTTATCCTTAGGGACATCTCTAGACATACCTTAGAAATATATATAGGGATCTCACTAACGTTTTCACATCCTAGTTTCCAAAGTTTGACTAAACTGTTCCTCTGATACCAACTGTAGAGACCCGAAGCTTAACATACATGGACATTACATTACTTTTTCATAATACTTAGTACATAACAAAAACACACACACAAGTACCGTAATAGTTTAGTGTCTTTGGAAACTCGGATTATATTCTTCTAATCATTGTGAAAGATCTTCAACATATCCCATAAAGATCTTCCTTTTTTACCTAAAACCTTTCTTTATATCATGGGTAAAAGAAAACATAAAAGGGTGAGCTCAAATTCTCATTAAGGGTAAATAAAAGAAATATCAATCACATCATATTCATAAGAACGTAACATTTTGGAAATCTTAACCTGCAAAAGAGATCATAATATCATAACATGGGATAAATCATAGTAGTGAAGTGTAATCCCAATAATCATAACATAAAACATGAAACTTTGTGTCATACACACATAATCATAGAGAATCAGTTCTTATTAGTCAAGACTCATTACCAAGACTATCTTAGTGGGCAAAGTCCATTTCTGAACCGAGGTCACTCCTGATTTCAGTCCTGTTTCACGGAACGGGTTTAACCTGCTGTTCCAGCCATGTATATCTCATGAGATATAAAATCTTTACCCAATGCATTTGAGGGAGATATAGGTCCCACCCATCTCATAATGAGACCATTCTTATGTGTGCCACAAAATCATAAATCATACATCATTGCATAACCCATGTAGTAAAAATGGGATTCTTAAACAACATGACATCATAAAACAATTCATATAAGATAAAGGAATTCATAAAAATAATTCCATCACAACATAATCAAATCAATGTTATAATAGGAATAGAAATAGAACCCTATATTATCTTATATGGAAAATAATTTTGATAAAGCACTTGAACTCCATTCTTGGGGAAAATATCCTTTCTACTTCAAAAACATCTTCATTTCGTAATATGTCATACAATTTTAGAATAAAAGAAGTTGATTAAAAATAAACTTGAAAACATGTAAAGGGATATTCTTGGAAATAATGTTTTAAAAATCCATTCATTCCGTATAAGTTAAAAAAATATTCTTCTCATACTTTTGTCGGAAAAGTCCAAAAGTACCTCATACGAAAAATGACAAAAGATTCATTTCATATCTTTTACTAAAAACTTACCGATGGGTAAAATTGGATTTAAAGAATTGTAGGTGGATAAAAACAGTATTACATGTCGAGGAAACATGGATGTGGATGATAAAATATACCCCAGTAAATTCTGAAGTATAAACAATCTCGGATAAAAATTGAGATTGTGAGATTTTCCCTTACCTTAGGTCTGATATGCTTCTTAAGTGTCTGAAACTCCTGTATAATGATTTCAATAATGTTATTGACTTATTTCAGAATCATACTTATTGTTATGATATCATATATGGTCATATTCTTAGCTTCTTATTAGTAATATTTCATTACTACTTGTTATTAAGGTGTTTATTACTTTTTGTTCTTATGCGTGTTTTGTCGAATAGATTATTTTTATTCTCTTTAGGTTATAGATACCTCATTTCCAGAATGGTATTAGTGTAATATATATCATATTCATTCATTCAATTCATTTATATAATCATTATGCAATGAAGATCATGTAGAACAAGTAGCATCACATCATGGAGACGGTATTCCGTACGTACGCACGAGCGATGATATCATTCCCATGATTGTGGACTTGTATTAGAGTGTATATATACTATTTAAGAATCAATATCACTTTACAATAATCATATATAGTCATTATTTACTCCATTATACCCATCCAAGTAAGGTGGTGGTGGAAAATAAATTACACCACGGCGTGGAGACGGTATTCCGTACGTACGCACGCGCGGTGATTTCGTTTTCCGTAGGATGGATATATGGTAAAATAGGGTTGTTTCATACTTATAATAACATATAAATATATTAGTGATACTGATGTTATTACTTAATGATGAAACAACTAATGAGGAAGAAGTGGAAGAAGAAATAAAGATGAAAGAATTGGTAACAGATATTACCTCTTCTTTCAAACGCCTCTTAGAGACCTCCTTTTAGGGAAATAAAATTGGTCTTTGAAGAATACCAAGACCTCTAGGATGTTTCTAGGGAAGTGGGGAGAAGAAATTGGCTGGGGTTGGCCGAGCATTAAGACTCAAAGTGGTGTGAGGAAGAGAGGGAGGAGGTTCCCTTTTATAAGGGAGGAGAGGGGCACCATTGGAATAACTAAAAATATTATTTTATTATTAAGTCAAATTCGGTTTTTAATAGCTAACAATTGATATGTTTCGAAGCTATGGTGGTTATGGGTCGAACTCCTCTCATCGAATAGAATTTAGACAATTTTAGGTATCAATTTTAACCTTATCATTTTGATTTAACTTTTAGTTAGATAATTTAACTTTTACCGTGTCTTCTTGTTTTATTACACAATAAGGTTAATAAACTTACTATATCAAGCCAAAGGAACCCAAAGTTGTTTATTATTAATATATATAACCTTATCTAAGTCATTTGTCTGAACCTTAGATTTTTAGGAATAAAATAACAATTAATAATATAATATTTGTTTTAAAAACTATTTTATGTCAATTTTGATACTATTTAGTAATTGATTTTTGTGAAACTCATAACAGAATGATTATTTCTAACCAAGTTAATTAAATAAATAATAACAAGTCATATTAACCTATGAAATTATTGTAATTCATAAAAAGTCTAAAATTACATTTATTTGGTTATTTATAACATCAATTATGTCAATATTTCATTAATATGATAATTAATCCATCATCATTGTGTCATAAATAAATTAAATTAGTTAATGTCTAAAAATTAAAAATAATATACCATTATGTAGAAAATATATTTAGCTTTCTAATGAATATTTATAGTTGAATTTATCTTATGTATAACCCCATATTAAAAATTATTTACTTATTAAACTTTGATTTAAACTATTTTAACCCTTCTTTAAATAAATTAATAATAAATGTCCTAATCTAATACAAGTGGGCCTAAATGGTCATATTTTATTCCTAATATTTTTATTATTAGAATTACACTTATCCAATAGAATTATGACATGTGTTAGGGTAATAATAATATCATTTTTACCCTTAATTACCCTATTTACTTTTAATCGTGATAAAAAAAAGTAAAACGTTACTATTGACCAAAAATTGTTTTTATCTCATTGAACCACATTTTACTTACTAACATCAGGTGTGTCTCTCATAGTTTTGAAATTACACTCACAGAAGCGGTAAAATTATGTTTTATGGAAAATTCATTTTTTTAACTACCACTTAGTGGTTTCACTATTCATCAAAAATTGAAAGTTTCTAGAAAAATACCAAAAATTAGGCCTAAGCTATATTTGATATTATGAACTCAAAAATTATGTCTATTTTACCAAATTCAAAACATATCAGTTGCATTAATTTAAAAATTAATTCTCGTCGTCAAACAAATAGCGTGTTCCTAAGAGATAATAACTATCAAAAGATTGACATTTGTTTATGTCTGGTTTAAATGTGAAATTACATCCAATGACCAAAATTGTATTAAATTGTAAAAATATATTCTAAATATACATTAAAACCACTCAAATTAATAATTTATCACTATTAATTAATCCGATTAAAAAGGTTGTTTTTAATTAATATTTAGTAATTTTCACTATTCATCAGAAAATGAAAGTTATCCGAAAAGTACCAAAATTTCAACCTAAGATAATTTCGATATTCCGAATCCAAAAATGAAGTCAATTTTAAAAGATAAAATTTATAAAATTTCGGAAATTGGGTATTAATATTCATAACGGCTAGTTCATAATAATATTATAATAATATCTCTTTTAGTGAAACTCAGTATTGCGTACTACACACGCTATCGAAGAAGGTCGCGATTGCGTGAAATGCAAGGAAAATAAAGGATGCGTGTTGTGCAAGCTCCTTTTGGTGTAGCGTACAACACAAGACATTAATGAAATTAAAAAAAGAATATTTTTCATAAAATCTCAGGGTGTTACATTTTACCCCCCTTAAAATGAATTTCGCCCTCGAAATTCGTCGGGGTTATATATCATTTACTATTCATAGAAACCCACATCGTAAAAAATAAAACTAAAACTTAATTTTAAAAACTATAGTATGAAATGCAATGATTACCCAAAGTAACTCATCATTGGGTTTCCATATAGGAGAACATAGGTGAAAATATGGACATGGAAGAAAAATATAACCATCATGTTCTGATGGAGAGTGGTAGGGGACATGGCTATGAAAAGGCCAACAATCACAAAGCCATAAATTTGTGATGATCTAGGGTACCATCTGATTCATCGGATATAAGGTCACTAGGACAACATTTTTGGTTTTCAAGATCATTTCCCTAAAGTTGAAGAATTTGAATTAGAATAAATACTTACTTTATTTTGGTACAATCTCATTGTTGTTCATGCCTTGAACAATTTCGACTTCATATCTTAAAGAAATGAAGTTGAATTTGTTATTCGTAAAGTGTTAGCAGATCATGTGATAGAATGACAGGTCATTCCATCTGTCTCAAACAAACGGTTAGAAAAAGTTATTAAATATACATAAGTCGATCTATAGTGAGATTAATCATATATGGTTCCTAAAATGGACTTATACTACACATATCATAATTATTAATATAATAAAACTAGTTTCTACTAACCAGGGACTTCCTGTAGGCCAGTGGTATGCGATAAAGGCCAGTCGCACTTCAGTTGTGGGTTCGATTCCCACAGCCTTGTCCGACGCGATGGGTTGTCGCCCGTCCTGCAGGTTGTCCTTTTTCTAAAACTACATTACTATAACATCCCATTAATAATATCGATAAAAGTTCTATGTTTAAAAAATACTATCTTATATTCAACATAATCCATTCCAATATTTATCTAAAATACTTCGGTCGAAGCTCATAGTACAAAGAAAACTATTACTTGAAATGTCATCAACCAACCATCATTTATCCCCCATTATCTTGTTGGTCACATTCCAATCATGTGAATACCTTAATCATGTATTCTCTTGAAAAATGAATACCCATTAAACCATAGTGAAAACATGAATGCTTTCAAAAGTTAACTCTTTCCACATACCAAAATCCAAAAATACTATATACTCAAACCATGATATAACCTTATCCTTATATCAGTCATGAGCTCATGAATACTATCAAACATTTAATTTTTTCCTTATCCCTTCATTATGTTCATATCATCTACTTTCCAAAAATACTCGTACCATTCATCACACACATTCAAAACATAAGGAAAGAAAACAGTGTAACAATCCTTAGATGTCTCTTTATTCCATAGTACCATGAGATTACTTATACAACATTACACTTGATAAACATGTAATCATTCCACTACCTTCTTAAACCATTGACTGAGCTTCAACAATTCTTTCATCTCACATATCATTTGTAGTCTCTTCATCATCATCAACATAAATATTACCCATATGACCATACTGATTCTCTTCATGAGACTTTACCTTAGGGCATTGGTTTGCATAATGCTCGTACATTCCACATTTAAAACATTTAACCATTGTTGATGTCGTAGAAATGCCATTATCCTCATCCATGGTGTTAACTGAACCTTTTCCTTTGCACTTACTGGATTTATGTCCTTATTTTACACACCCAACACATCTTCCAGTTCCTTTGAAACATTCTCCTTGATGCCTCTTCCAGCATGATTTACATAGGGGAAATTGAACTTTCTTTCCTCTATGATCGTCATGAAACTCCATCTTTCTCTTATTAGTCGAGTCAGGAAACTTACCAAATGTGAGTTTATTGATCATATTATGAGACTGCTGATTCGGCATAATAATGATGTTTGGACTTCCAAATCCAGTTTCATTTGGTTTCTCATGAAGAATATCATTCCACTGTCCATTATATCCTCCATTATCTTGAATCTTCCTGTTTCCAGCCATTTTCTAAAACCCAAAAAGAATAGTGTGGGAGGCCAAAATCATGCTAGGGAAAACAAAATAGTAAAGGGGGAGTACCCTCAATATCTAACATCTTAGGTTAAATTCTATGATCGTTACCGTATTTCTAAGAATATATCCTATACGTATACATATCCTTAGGGACATCCCTAGACATACCTTAGAAATATATCTAGGGATCTCACTAACGTTTTCACATCTTAGTTTCCAAAGGTTGACTAAAACTTTCCTCTAATACCAAATGTAGAGACCCTAAGCTTAACATACATGGAAATTAAATTACTTTTGCGGAATTCATAGTACATAACAAAAACCGACACACAAGGACTGTAATAGTTTAGTGTCTTTGGAAACTTAGAATATAATCTTCTAATCGTGGTGAAAGATCTTCAACATCTCCCATAAAGATCTTCCTTTTTTTTACCTAAATCCTTTATTTATATCCTAGGGAAAAGAAAAAATAAAAGGTTGAGCTCAAATGCTTAGTAAGGGTAAACAAAATAAATATCAATCACATCATATTCATAAGAACATAACATTTTGGAAATCTTAACCTGCAAAAGAGATCATAATATCATAACATGGGATAAATCATAGTAGTGAAATGTAATCCCAATAATCATAACATAAAACATGAAACTTTGTGGCATACACACATAATCATATAAAATCATTTCTTATTAGTCAATACTCATTTCCAAGACTATCTTAGTGGACAAAGTCCATTTCTGAACCGAGTTCACTCCTCGTTTCAGTCCTGTTTCACTGAACCGGTTTAACCTGCCATTCGAGACATGTCTATCTCATGAGATATAAAATCTTTACCCAATGAATTGGAGGGAGATATATGTCCCACCCATCTCATAATTATACCATTCTTATGTGTGCCACAAAATCATAAATCAAACAACATTGCATAACCCATGTAGTAAAAATGGGATTCTTAAACAACATGACATCATAAAATAATTCATATAAGATAAAGGAATTCATAAAAATAATTCCATCACAACATAATCAAATCAATGTAATAATAGGGATAGAAACAGAACCCTATATTATCTTAGATGGAAAATAAATTTGATAAATCACTTGAACTCCATTCTTGGGGAAAATATCATTTCTACTTCAAAAACTCTTTCCTTTCTTAATATGTCATACAATTTTAAAATAAAAGAATTTGATTAAAAATAAACATGAAAACTTGTAAAGGAATATTCCTGGAAATAATTTTTTATAAATCCATTCATGTCGTATAAGTTAAAAAAACATTATTCTCGTACATTTGTCGGAAAAGTCAAAAAGTACCTCGTACGAAAAACGACAAAAGATTCCTTTCATATCTTTTACTAAAAACACACCGACGTGTAAAATTCGATTTAAAAAATTGTAGGTGGATGGAAACAATATTACATATCAAGGAAACATGGATGTGGATGATAAAATACACCCCAATAAATTCTTAAGTATAAACAATCTCAGAGAAAAATTGAGATTGCGAGATTTTCCCTTACCTTAGGACCGATTTGCATCGTAAGTGTCCGAAAATCCTGTATAATGATTTAAATAATGTTATTTACTTATTAAAGAATCATAATTATTGTTATGATATCATATATGGTCATATTCATAGCTTCATATTAGTAATATTTCATTACTACTTGTTATTCAGGTGTTTATTACTTTTTGTTCTTATGCGAGTTTTGTCGAATAAATTATTATTCTTCTCTTTAGGTTATAGATAACTCATCTCCAGAATGTTATTAGAGTAATATATATAATATTCATTCATTAAATTCATTTATATAATCATTATGAAATGAAGATCATGTAGAACGAGTCACATCACATCGTGGAGACGGTATTCCGTACGTACGCACGAGCGATGATATCATTCCCATGATTATGGAATTATATTGGAGTGTATATATACTATTTAAGAATCAACATCACTTTATAATAATCATATATAGTCATTATTTACACCATTATACCCATCCAAGTAAGGTGGTGGTTGAAAATAGATTACACCATGGCGTGGAGACGGTATTCCGTCCGTACGCACGCGCTGCGATTTCGTTTTCCGTACGATGGATAGATGGTGAAATAGGGTTGTTTCATACTTATAATAACATATCAGTATATGAGTGATACTGATTTTATTACATCATAATGAAACACCTAAAGAATAAGAAGAAGTGGAAGAAGAAATAAAGATGAAAAAATTGGTAACGGACATTACCTCTTCTTTGAAGCGCCACTTAGAGACCTCCTTTTAGGGCACTTAAATTTGTCTTTGAAAAATACCAGGACCTCTAGGATGTTTATAGGGAAGTGGGGAGAAGATATTTTCAGGGTTTTCCCAAGCATGAAGGCTCAATGTGGGGTGAGGAAGAGAGGGAGGAGGTTCCCTTTTATAATGGAGGAGAGGGGCACCTTTGGAATAACTAAAAATATTATTTTATAATAAAGTCAAATTCAGTTTTTAATAGCTCCAAATTGATATATTTCGAAGATAAGGTGGGTATGGGTCGAAATACTCTCTTCCAATAGAATTTAGACAAGTTTAGGTTTCAATTTTAACCTTATCATTTAGATTTAACTTTAATTTAGATAATTTAACTTTTACCGTGTCTTCTTGTTTTTTTTGCACTATAATGTTAATAAACTTACTATATCAATCCAAACAAACCCCAAGTTGTTTATTATTAATATATATAACCATATCTAAGTCATTCGGCTGAACCATAGATTTTTAGGAATAAAATAACAATTAATAATATAATATGTGTTTTAAAAACTATTTTATGTCAATTTTGACACTATTTAGTAATTGATTTTTGTGAAACTCATAACAGAATGATTAGTTCGAACAAAGTTAATTAAGTCAATAATAACATGTCATAATAACCTATAAAAGTTTTGTAATTCATAAAAAGTCTCAAATTACATTTATTTGGGTATTTATAACATCAATTATGTCAATATTTTATTAATAAGATAATTACTGCATCATCGTTGTGTCATAAATAAATTAAATTATTTAATGTCTAAAAATTACAAATAAAATACCATTATGTATGAATTTTTTTTAAATTTCTAATGAATATTTATTGTCTAATTTATTTTATGTATAACCCCATATTAAAAATTATTTACTTATTAAACTTTGATTTTAACTATTTTAACCCTTCTTTAAATAAATTAATAATAAATGTCCTAATCTAATCCAAGTGGGCCTAAATGGTCATATTTTGTTCCTAAGATTGTTTTTGGCCGAATTAAACTTATCCAATAGAATTAGGACATGTGTTAGGGTAATAATAATATCATTTTTACCCTTAATTACCCTATTTACTTTTAACCGTGGTAAAAAAAGTAAAAAGTTACTATTCACCAAAAATTATTTTCATCTCATTGAACCATATTTTACTTACTGACATCAACCATGTCTCGTGGATTTTTTTAAATTCCACTCACAGAAGTGGTAAAATTATGTTTTATGAAAAATTCATTTTTTTAACTACCACTTAGTGGTTTCACTATTCATCAAAAAATGAAAGTTTCCAGAAAAATACAAACAATTAGGCCTAAGCTATATTTGATATTATGAACTCAAAAATGATGTCTATTTTACCAAATTCAAAACATATTAGTTTCATTAATTTAAAAATTAATTCTCGTCGTCAAACAAATAGCGTGTTCTTAAGAGATAATAACTATCAAAATATTGACACTTGTTTATGTCTGGTTTAAATGTGAAATTACATCCAATGACCAACATTGTATTAAATTGTAAAAATATATTCTAAATATACTTTAAAACCACTCAAATTAATAATTTATCACTATTAATTATTTTGATTAAAAAGTTTGTTTTTAATTAAAATTAAGTAATTTTCACTATTAATCAGAAAATGAATGTTATCCAAAAAGTACCAAAATTTCACTTTAAGCTAATTTCGATATTCCGAATCCAAAAATGATGTCCATTTTAAAAGATAAAATTTATAAAATTTCAAAAAGTGGGTATTACTATTCATAACGGCTAGTTCATAATAATATTATAATAATATCTCTTTTAGTGAAACTCGGTATTGCATACTACACATGCTATCAAGGAAGGTCGCGATTGCGTGTAATGCAAGGCAAGTCAAGGATGCATGTTTTGCAAGCTCATTTTGGTGTAGCGTACAACAAAAGACATTAATGAAATTAAAAAAAGAATATTTTTCATAAAATCTCGGGGTGTTACAGTTCACGTAGAGATCATAGGTGGATGTCGTAAGTGTAAGGATTTGGCATTCTAGCACCCAAAGATTCTTTCTGTGACATCTCGAGATTCGTGGAACACATGTGGAACACCACTAGACGTAATTTGGATTTGATTTATACAATGTAATATAGAACTATTGCTAGATTCATCAATGGAAAAATAATACCAAAAAATGTAAATCTTTAGTTAAATAAAGAAATTATAAATAATATGTGATGATCCTCCATCTCGTTCTGACATGATTTCTATTGTTTAATTCTTTTATTTAATTCCATTGATCATTTCCTTAAACATTGTGTAAAATTTTAAACTAATCATCGATCATGGAAGAAATAAAAATGGGAATGAACCATCACATGATTACACTATTCTCAAAACCTATTAAAGATTAATTCGATATAATGTTAATGAAAATGTCTTGATTTATTTTGGCAGTTTTTACAACCATCACAAATTTGTGTTATTTTATTTAATATAATTCATATCTATATTGGTTATAGAACATGATATAACTTGTAATATTTATATTAAAATATGATTTAACAATAATAATGGCTTTGTGACCATAATTTAAGGTAGTACTAGAAAATAAAAACTCATCGTCCATAAAGGCGGTGAATCAACACATCACAAACAATGTTTTCATTTCAAAAATATAAGGACAACAGAAGGGATTTTATTATGTATAATCCATTAATAGAATAAAATTTCAATATATATAACATTACATAGTTACAATTCCACTTTTAATAGTTTAGGTGAGAATAGGATAAGAAAATAAAAAAAACAAAAGAGAAATAAGGAGGATTTTACCACTTGAATATCCCCACCTTGGGAAATTAATGCACTTGGATTTGGTCTTTTGGTAAGACAATCAAGGCTTGGATAGGGGAAAGGATTGGGAAGAGAATTGTTATGAATTTATAAAATATTAATTTCTAATAAGGTTTTTTGAGAAGGTGTGGTGAATGGTGGTTTATATAGAGGAGGAGAGGAGTGTTGTTTATTATTTTATTCATTTAATTATTCTGTTGGCTCAAGACTATAAATACTGTTGACTACCATGAATAAATAAAGTAACTACAACATTTTATTTTTACCTAATAATTAATTACCTCATCCTTACATCCTTCATGACTCGATAATTCATGTGTATCACTTATAATGTTAAATTCTGTAAATTATAATATTTCACTATTCATCATAAATTCAATAATTTTAGAAAAAACCCAAAAAATTACCCTAAACTTTTTCCAATTTTTAGATTTCAAGAATGAAATCCATTTTGTGAAAATAATTTTCTAAATATGAGAAATTCAGTTTTTAAATAAATTTTCATTAACTTGAAAAATACCGATTTAAATATTATAAACGATTTTACAACACGTTGAAAAATTAATTATCATCTCATAAAATTATCTAATAATTATAATACAACAAAATATTAATTTATGAATATATTTTATAAGAAAAGTGTTTATTTTAAATAATTATATTAATTATAAAATTTAAAATAAACATTTATGTTTCACCAAAATACCAACAATTAATTTATCAATTATAAAATATCTATTTACTTATTACATTATATAAATATATCATATTTTCATTTATGAGATAATAAATTTAATTTATACTTTCGTAGGTGAGGTTATTATTCCAATGACCTGATTAGTATTCCTAACACTAACACCCCATGATTTTGTGAATTGTTTTTCAAAATAATTAAATCAATTTGATATATTTTTTACATTTCCCAATGCACTAAATATATCATTGGTTATATTAAAGCACTAATTTTCTCTCACTCAATACAAGGTTAATCATTCACTACATGAACTATTAAGGTTATATTTCACTACATGGAATAATGGTGTTAGATTACATTACATGCAAAACAAACATTCCTCGATGGCTTGTGTAACAAACAAGAAGTAGTTTTACCAAAATACACTATATTATTTCAATATTTTTATTTAATAAATTAATAATTAACCAATCCATTAAGTTAGGGATTATGAATTGTATTAAATTTGTATAGGGAAAAATTTCAATGTACTGTAGCAGTACTATAACTGGGCACTGTAGTAGTAATGTAGTTGTGGTGGAACTGTAGTGGTGGAGGCACTATTGTAAAGACCTGGAATTTCCATGTAATTTGTTTTATTAAATGGGAATTTTATGAGTCTACGAAAATTTACGGTTCGTGATTTCAAGGCCCAGTGTGCCCGTAATCAATTTCTAAAGTTTTGTTCGGGTACGTTCATTAAACGTATGAGATGGTTTTTATAACTTTTGAACCGGTGCTCGAAATTGAAATTTTATGGCACCGTTGAACTCGCAGTGCCGATATTCGCTTAAGGAAACTTTCACCTTATTGGCAGTGGGTTGATAATAAAAGATATTTTTTGGGTTATTTGTGGAAAATAATAAAATAAAATGTACTACACTTTATTTTATTTTTTGAGTGACCATGTGGAAGTTGGAGGTGGGGTCCACCAGAACTAGACCTCTTTGTGGGAGTTGAAGTGTGGGGACCACCCAACCATAACCTCCCAAGAGAGGTTATGGTGGTGGGGCCCACCCTAACCTAACCTCTCGAGAGAGGTTACGGTGATGGGGACCACCCAGGACTAAAACACCATTTTAAATGTGGAAAACCTCTCAAATTTCCTCGTTAATGAGGGAGAGTCTCTTCACCCCCCCCCCCTCTTTTAATGGTGTCAACCCTTCCACGCTTTTAATTGTGCCAACCTCATGAATTAATTAAGTGGAGACAACATAATTAATTCACCCATTTTGAATTCTTGTGCCAATAATTAAATAATTGATAAACTTAATCTCTTATTTTGGCTTAGCATATTATCTTGGTGGGACTTGGGAGAGGAGGACATAGGGGGAATTCTCTTGCCAATGAAGAATGAAGAATGTGTTCTTCCAACAAAGAACACCATCAAGGAGCATCTTCAACTTCTTCCTCGGATGAACCTTTTAGAAGAAACTGACTTGGGATGTTTTCGACGACTGACCCTCCCTCCTCACCATCATCAACAAACCGACACATGAGCTCGGGATTGGAAGTGTACGACGGACGCGACGAATGAAAAAAAATCCATCTTCTTCCCCGTGACACCATCAACGAACAACGACCAAGGTAGGGGTTTAATTTTATTTAAGTAAGATTTAATCCCACGTTTTCCCTTTCAATTAAAATGAAGAACAAGGATGTTTTCCTATTGCGAGTTTTGGGATTAAAACATTGCGAGAGGGTTGATGTGCTCTATTCTTATTAACCGACTGCTATCACCCTAAATGCAGAGGGCGCGAGCCAAACTAACATGGCATGTATACCTGATTAGAACTCCACAGTTAAGCATGCTTGGCCTGGAGTAGTGATCAGGATGGGCGCCCTTCTGGGATGTTTTCCAGGGTGTGTGTGAGTGAAGAGAAAGCACACTGGAAAAAACATTTGTTGCCCTGTGGAGACAATCATTTTTCATATGACCCATTCAGGAAGGTGGGTGGGCCCCAGGGTGGGGACCACGTGTCTGCGGGGAAACTGGTGGGTGGGACCTAGTTGTTACATTTGGTATCATAGGTGGTGCCCAGCCTTAAGTGTGTTGCACTGCCTGGGTTGAGATTTAGGGCCCACAACGAGGACGTTGTTCTCTAAAGGGGTGGTGATTGTAACTCCAAAAAATGAAAAAAGTGTTAAACGGCTAAATGATATGACTCATGTCATCAAGGTGTATCTTCCTTTTTAGTAGTATACCTGATTAGAACTCCATAGCTAAGTTTTATTGGCCTAGAGCAGTGATAAGGTTGAGCGACCTTCTAGGAAGTTTCCTAGGGTGTGTGTGAGTGAGGAAAAAGGACACTAGAAAGGACATGTGTTGGAATTTGGGGACAATAATTAGTCATATGACCTATTCGGGAACATGGGTGGGCCCCAGGGTGGGGACCACGTGTATGTAGGTCAACTGGTGGGCGGGGCCCAATTGTTACATTACCTCTCTGCGATGAGGTAGGCCTGGGACATCATTAGGGATAAAATCTGTGTACTGGTCCACCACTACAGGATAGCTCAGACTATCCACATCAACTTCTCCTAGGGTAAGGGTATCCAACTGATTAGTGATTGGATATACTCTCCTCCGACCAAGTCCATCCAGCACTGCAAATACTCCCTTCTTGCTGGTGAAGGTAAAACTGGTCCCATCCTTGTGGACACACATCACATTGAGCCTAATACAATCTATTTTAGCATGGATTTTAGATAACCAATCCTTACCCAAGATGGCGTCGTCAGGCCTCGATGCCGCTACTAGGAGATCCCAACTGAAGCTCTCACATCCTAGAGTAATCTCACACTGCTGGCACCAACGTGTAATCATTGAATCTACTTCTGTAAGAGTCTCTAGCCATAAGGATCAAGCCAACTGATCTGTCGGAATCTCAGAGATCCGAATGAGGGTAGTGGCAATGAAAGAGTGACTGGAACATGTGTCTATAAAAATTACAGCTAAGGTGGAATATACATATATTGTACCTCGTATCATCTCTGGAGCACCGTGATCATAGGCCTTAGCTGCCTTGAGCTGAGCTCTCTCCTTTCCACCTGCTCCCTGCGGTCGGGGTGGACCTCTTGGTAGTGGTGGTGGTAACACCTTAAAATGTCGTCCACTGCTAGCTGCACGACCAGATCCTCTGCCACATATGTCTGATCCCAACAGAAAGCCTCGATCGAATCTCTGTCTCTGCAAGGGTGGTCCTTCAACCATCTACTGATCATCCGAATGGCGGGTCAGACGGTCACGATCCATGTGACCCTGCCCACCGCCTGAGAACGCTGACTGCGAGACACGACGTGCTCAGTTATCCATAGGGAAAGCACCTCACATATTTCTTTAAGGTGGGGAGCATGTCATCCTATTTAGAGGATGTACCATGGTACTAGTGTTACATCAGGAGGAAGTGTTGAGGAAATTCCACACATCCCCTCTAGCGATACATCTAGGAGTGGCGAAGATGTACTTGGATCTCTGAGACCGCACTGGTGGCCAGGAAATACTCCCTTATTTTCGATAAAAGTAAACCTAGTCTCATCCTTGCAGACACACCGTACTTTGAGCTTAATATAGTCTATTTTAGCATGGACTTTAGATAACCAATCCTTACCTTAGATGATGTCGTCAGGCCACGACGCCGCAACTAGGATATCCCAACTGAAGCTCTCACCTCCTAGAGTAAGCTCACACTACTGGAACCAGTGTGTAATCATCAAATATGCTCTCGTATGAGTCTCTAGCCATAAGGATCGAGTCAACATCTCCGTCAGAATCATCGAGCTCCGAATGAGGGTAGTGGCGATGAAAGAGTGACTGGAAAACGTGTCTATAATAATTATAGCTAAGTTAGAATAGATATAGATTGTACCTCGTATCATCTCCAGAGCACTGTGATCGTAGGCCTCAGCTACCTGGAGCTAAGCTCTCCCCTGTCCACCTGCTCCCTGCGGTTGCGGTGGAACTCTTGGTGGTGGTGGTGGTAACACCATAAAACATTGTCCACTTCCAGCTGCACGGCCAACTCCTCTGCCACATCCGCCTCCACCCTGAAGAAATCCTCGATCGAATCTCTATCTCTGCTTGGGCAGTCCTTCAACCATCTGCTAATCATCCGATTGGAGGGTCGGATAGTCACGAGCCATGTGACCCTGTCCGCTGCATGAGAACACTGACTATGAGACACAACGTGCTCGGATATCCATAGGGTAGGCACCTCAGGGATATTCTGAAGGTGGAGAGAACGTCATCTTCTTTAGAGGATGTACCATGGTACTAGTGTCACACCAGGAGGAAGTATTGAGGTAGTTCCACACATCCCCTCTAGCGATACATCCTAGAGTAGCGAAGATGTACTAGGATCTCTGATGATAGCACTGGTGGCCGAGAATGAAGATAGTAGTTGCAGAGTTTGTCTCTCGATGCCTCACTTATCAGCAAGTGAAGGCAGAACATTAGGTACAAGTAGGCTTGGTGTAGCCTTTAGAGGTCCCAGAGTAGAAGTGGGATGGGATATCCATGGAATTCATGATATAACATCCACATAAATCCAAGGGTTATGACTCCATTTGGGTGATCGTTGACAGACTCACCATGTCATCCCACATCCAACCAATAAGAGAGTAGGGTTTAGTAGAGAGCATGGGATGCCTCTATGTGCATGAGATTGTGTGGATACATGGAGTACCTTCGATGATTGTCTTTGATCGTGATGCACGATTTACTTCTTGGCTATGGAAGGGGTTGTAGAAATATTTTGGGATGCAACTTCATTTGAGCACCACCTTCCATCCTCAGACAGATGGCCAGACTGAGTAGACCATTTAGACCCTCGAGGACATGCTCCACACTTGGGTCCTTGACTTCTGTCATAGTTGGGAGGATCAATTACCTTTGGTGGATATTTCCTACAACAACAGTTATCACTCCACCATTGGGATTTCACCATTCGAGGAGTTGTACATGCAACCTTGCAGATCACATTTGTGATGGACAGACCTAGGGGAGTCAGCACTAGTGGGACAAGAGATGGTACATGCTACCATGGAGAAGGTGTAGATCATCCAGGAGCGGATGAAGATTACACATAGCAGGCATAATTCTTATGCTGTTAGGATACGGAGACCTCTAGAGTTCGAGGATGGTGACCACGTCTTTTTACGGGTCTCACCTTGATGAGTTATACAAAGATTTGACCAATGCAGCATGTTATCTTTGAGATTCAACATACGTTTTCAGGTCCTCAACAGAGTTGGCGAGGTGGATTGCCACTTTTCTCTTCCACCTCAGTTGCATCGGGTGCACGACGTCTTCCACGTATCCCAACTAAGGAGATACATGCACGACCCTTCCCACATCATCAACCAGGGTGAGGTGGACGTCGACGATGGGGATACTATTATGGAGGTTCCAGTAGAGATTGAGGATCGACAGGAGTGGGTCCTTCATGGATGGTCGATAACTCTGGTGTGCCTATGCTGGTAGCATAGGAACCTCCAAGAGAGAACATGGGAGTCATAGGCTCAAATGCATGCTCAGTACCCCCACCTGTTCCCTTGGTTATGAGTTGTAGCTTATGGGGACGTAAAGCCCTATGGTGGGTAGAATGTAAAGACCCGGAATTTCCATGCAACTGTTTTTATTATATTGGAATTTTATGAGTCTGAAAAAATTTACAGCGTGTGATTCTGAGGGTCGGTGTGCCCGAAATCAATTTCTGAAGTTTTTTTCAAGTACGTTTAGTAAACGCACGAGCGGGTTTTTATAAATTTTGAACCAGTGCATGGAATTGAAATCTAAGGGCACCGTTCAACTCGCAGCTCTGTTATTCGCTTAAGGATACATTCACCTCGATAGTAGTGGGTCGAGAATAAATATAGTTTTTGGGCTTTTTGTGGAATATAATAAAATAAAATGTACTACACTTTATTTTATTTTTTGAGCCACCAGGTGGAAGGTGGAGGTGGGGTCCAATAAAAATAATCCTTTTTTGGGAGTTGAAGTGTGGGGACCACCCAACCATAACCTCCCATGAGAGGTTATGGTGGTGGGGCCCACCCGAGCCTAACCTCCCATGATAGGTTACGGTGGTGGGGACCACCTGGGACAAAACCCCCATTTTAAATGTGGAAAACCTCTCAAATACTCTCATTAATGAGGGAGAGTCTGTCCACCCCCTCCTTTAATGGTTTCAATCCTTCCTCTCTATTAATTGTGCCAAGATCATGAATTAATTAATTGGAGCCAACTTAATTAATTCACCCATTTTGAATTATTGTGCCAAAAAATAAATAATAGATAAAATTAATCTATTAGTTTGTCTTGGAATATTCATCTTGGTGGGACTTGGGAGAGGAAGACATATTGAGAAATCTCTCGCCAACGAAGATCAAAGAATGCATTCTTCCAACAAAGAACAATGGCAAGGAGCATCTTCTACTTCTTCCACGGAAGCACATTTTGGAATAAACCGACACGGGACGTCTTCGATGACTGAACCTCCCTCCTCATCATCATCAATGAACCGACACACGAGCTCTGGATTGGAAGTGTGCAGCATATGTGATGAACAACGACAACCCCGTCTTCTTCCCCACGACTCCGTCAACAATCAATGATCAATGTAGGGGTTTAATTTTATTTAAGTATAATTTAATCCCATGTTCTTCCTTTCTTTTAAAACAAAGAACGATGAACTTTTCCTATTGGGGGTTTTGGGATTAAAACATTGTGGGAGGGTTGTTGTGTTTCTTTCTTATGAACCGACTGCTATCACCCTAGACCCTGAGGGTGCGGGCTAAACTAACATGCATGTCTCCCTTCGTCAATCTCTTTTGTGATGTTCTTCGGCATAACGACAAAACGACAAGGTGATGAAGGCGATAGGCAGCGAACGCACTACCCGCGGTCTCCGCAACCCACACCTCCCTTGTGGCGCTTTGGCCTCCCGGCTACCCGGCCTCCCAGCCATCTTCCGGCCACTCGGCAGCCCGGCTGCCCGCCGGCCGCTGACCTCTCGGCTCTCGGGCTGAGCCGCCCGAGCCGCGCCCCTCATGGATTCCGTCCAAGCTGGCCTCCATGGCTGAGCTGCCCGAGCCGCACCCCTCGCGGCGCCTGGCCAAGCCGGCCTCCCGAACCGGCCGTTGCGGCTCCTTCGGGATGAACTATACCCCACCACCAGGTCGATCCGCCTACGTGGTGCCTTCGGGCCGAACCCCCCCCCCCCCCCCCCTCGCGGCCTGCTGGGTTGGGACCAAAGGGTCTGCCCGAACCCAATGGGTGGGCCCACCCATTGGGTCAGGCTGGACCCAATGGTTTAGGCAGGGTCGACCCAGACTGGGTTGGCCTAGATGAGGTTGGGTCGGGCTGGTCCAACCGGGTCGGACCGGACCCGGGCCTACTACGACCATTTACTTTTTTTGGCCATATCATTGGAACTGGGCGTCCGTTTGATGAACCGTCAGTGTCCCTGGTAATCTTGGAGCATGTCGATTCCCTTGAGTATACCCCCAATAGAGTTTTAGGTATAGTTGAGAAACAGTCAGGATGGGTCTTGCACGAATCTAACAGGGCATCCGTGATTAAAAGGCTCATAACTCACAGAGCGGGCGTCCGATTGAAGCGTCGTTTGTTGTGTTGAGACCTCCATGACGTGGTGGACCTTTGAGATACTTATTTTTGGGACTTATTGATAGTTGGAGTTCTGACCAGTAGCTCGTGGAGCATTTTCTTCTTGTGACGAGCGAGTCGAGTGCAGAGACCTAGTAGCGAGCTGAGACTTGACGACTCCTGACCGATTTACTCGGAGTGACTCGACTATCCCAGGGGGGAGCGATTGGTTATGGAGGCAGACCAATGATACATGACATAAGGAGTACCTATAAAGGCTATTAGGGGGAGATCATGGTTGTGGCGGTAGACCCACGGTGGGGAGCGCCTTAGTGACACAACAGACCCACAGTACTCAACAGGAGGAGTACCTCACCAGTCCAAGGATAGTGGGAAGAACCTTGGTGTCGCAGCAGGTCCACTATACTTGAGAGAGGAGGATTTCTCTAGCTGTCGTGGTTTAGATAACGTGAATAAAAATCCTGGTTGATTTGAGTCAGTAAATTTTCAGTTTTCCTCATGATTGAGATGGATTACTTGATAACTTAGGTATTTGTATGTGCATATAGCTAAGTGGGGTTATCTGTTGATTTCATACATTGTGGTTTATCCTTGTTGGATTTTGTGAGACCTTGAGGGTCTAGGTGTCCCTACTGAGTATCGTTATACTCACCCTTGCACGGGCTATGCCCGCACCTCGTTGTGTTATATACAAACGATAGACAACACTGACTGAGGCTGATAGTACAAGGACTTAACAGTACTTGGAGGTGGACCTTACGGCACGTCGGTTCACGGAGGAGATGAATGGACATGTAGTGATGAGGAGATGATCTGTACCCACCCTTTAGATAGGAAACTCGGAGGATGAGCGAACAAATTTTTTTCTTTTCTTCAGTTGTACTTTTAGTTTCTTTTACTTTACAGTTAGGCTTTTATTTTCGGCCCATTTAACTTTCAGTTCACTTTTGTTATACAGTTTTACTTTGTGTTTTGTGTCCATATTATGCTCTATTGTGTGTGTTTACAGGTTATAAAGGCAATGTCTTCCCAGTTTTAGGGAATTACACCATTGGTGCTAGTCGTCACCCCCTGGCTTATGGAAGGCGGGCTTGGGGTTGTCATGGAACGGGCCACGGGGGATGGGTCATGACAACTATAGAAGACACTATAGCAGCGGTGGTACTGTAGGAGGTACTGAAGCATCGTTGGTACTATTGCATTACTATTCTCCAAGTGTCTATTGGGCCAAAAAATGGGCTTTCAATCCTTATATTCAGGCCACATGGCCCTGGTCCTTCGGGCTATGTAATGGGTCTCCCTCTACCCCGAATAAAAGAGGTGTTTTATTTACTAATAAATTGAGGCTTTGAATCCATCCTTTTAAAAAAAAAATATAATGTGAATTTAGTAGTTATAATAAATATAAGAACCAATTGAATATAAAGGGAATATTTTTATTGAAAATTATTTTTATACTAACAAATCTATTTTATCCTCATAAATTCAATTAATTAAAATTATTATGTTATATTAATGTAATATAAAAATATTTCTGATCTTCATCTAATAGATTCGATAATCATAAGATAAGAAAAAATACATTATTATACATAAAAACCTATATTTTTATTAAGGGGCTTTTACTGCCAAGGGAGAGCCTATTTTAAATCTAAATATTGGGACTTTTATAAATTTTATATGTAAAATGAACATCATTTTTGACTTTGAAACATAATTATTAGGTTATCATGAATTTTTTAAATTTTTCTTTGAAGTTTCATTTTTTAATAAATAATGAAAAATACTAAAATATAACTCAAAACTATTTTTTCATATAATTTATTTATGAGAATATATTAAAATTTTAATTTATTTAGAAATTTAATTATATAAAAATTTCATCAATTTTTCCAATTTAGGTAATTGGAATAAATTTTAAATTCAAATAGGTTATAAAAACCTATAAAATGTTTAAACGTTTTCTCATTAAAATGCCACGTCATCATCCCATATGTGGGATTAAATTTAATTTATTTTATGCCACTTATATGATTGGAATTTAGAAAATATGATTCCATATTTTTAGTAAGAAAAATTTATAATTTCTAATAATATCAACATAGTTTTCTACCAAAAGTATTAGTGAAAGTAACTAAAATTAATTACAATGACTAAGAATAAATTAATCTTAACAAAGGACTAAATGCTAATCCTAAGGCCTAATACGAAATAGAAAGTTGAAAAAAATCATTTGGAGGCCATATTTTGACCCTATAATTCATTTTAGTAACTTTGGAATATTATTTGAACCATATTAAAAAAAGAAATATTTGTGGGGTTCACCTTTTCCAAAATTTTACAAAAGTGCCACTCCTCCTCCACTGTAAAAAGGCTTCATCTCCTCCCACTTCCTCACAACTATAAATCCACTTATATTTATAAAATATCCACCCAATTAAATTCCGAACATCACTCCATTAAACATATAATCCTCCCTATGGGTATAAATCCATACAAGGAATCTGTTTGGTGCAAACCAAAAGGAGTTACCCAAGTAAGATATAACATCCTCTTCAAGCTCCTTCATTTTATATTATTTCTACGACCCATAAAATCACCTTATTTCATGATTATACAAAAAAACTATCTTAAATATACTAATATTTTTTATATTAAGGGGTCTAACAACACTTACACACACATCCATCTATCGGGTAATGATCATACCGTTTGTGTACGATGAGCTACCACCTCACAAAACGACGATTGTTCATTTTTTTCCTTTCCCACCTTTCATGGTTGAATATTTGAAGGAAACTATGTATATATATATTTTATATATGATATATATAATCTATTAATTCTTCTTTAATTTATTTATAATACATTCCTTTATTCTTACTGTTATGTGTAATCGCCATAACATCATCTGTGGAAGGGTGCACTACTACCTTCAAAAAGATATCTGATTTGATCACACGATACGTGGAATGTATAAATTAAAGTTATAATTAAACATATTTTCAATAAAAAATATATATAATATTAGTGAAAAAATTACCTTTCTATAAAAATATTATATACAATTTTCTTTATCACCCTTCTAGACACTTAAAAAGATACAACATCGTTCGTGGACATGTGGACTATCACCTCCTCAACACGATGTGATTACTTTTACATCAAAATAATTATCTATGTAAGTATATATGATTAAATAATAAGGTATTTATTATATAATTAAAATTATTGGAAGACTAATGTTACTTACATTGTTTCCATAATGATCATTGAGAACTGGGAACGTTACTCAGGCGTACATATGACCTATTATCTCCATGATTCAAATGTTGATTTATTTTTCACAACCATATTCAATGATTGATTTTATATTATAATTGATGTATAAACATGATAATTATTACATGATAACTATTCTTTATATGCTTATATAATGAACCTGTTAACCATAGTTGACCAACCAAAGTCAATTTTAACACATGATCCAAATTTGGTCAGAACTCCCAAATTATGCTTAAATATTTAAGTAGTTTTGTAAAACATCATAATAAGTTATGTAAGAGTAATAATATACTTGAAATTTTCTAATAATAAAGTAATTTATTAAAATATGTTTATTATTATGGACCATAAAGAAACATGTGGCAAGTCGGACTCAAGGTTACAAAATTTCAACTCACTCTTTATTTCCTTGAGACACATGCCTTGTTCACTATTCAATTATATTTTTTAGTGTATATAATTCCATGAATTTTTTATATTCCTATTATATTGTCCCATCTTATTATATCCAAAGCATTGTACATTTCTGACTTCTTTATTTACCTTGAAATCATGGGCCTCGTGTATTTTTTCTCTACACTGGTAACATACTCACATTCCCAATAGTCATTTTCTAGGATGATTATTTCCAAATTTTTTCAATATAGTAATTATATTCTTCCCCTATTACTTATTTTATTTTCCATAGTGCTCAGTAACCCTCTTCTTATCTTGAATCCCTTTGAATCCCAATACCTTAGAAAATTATTTCTCTATCTTGTTGGAACGTGATACAAAAACCTCACATGATTAGAATGTTTAGGAGACTAGTTCTTTTCATTTAATTGGAATAATACAATAATTAACATGCTCAATATTTCTCTTTATATTATGCATTTAGTTTCTGACATGTATGTCTAACCTTATAATGATGGATTCATACTTATAAAAAAATTTATCCACATTTTACCCCATAATCAATAATTGTCTCTCTATATTAATTAACTATTTAGGAGGAAACATTTTTCCGAAAAAAATCCATAAACTCCTTCTCTTCTATATTTTCAATTTCTTCTTTCTCCTTTGTGTTTTGGATTAATGATCACAATTGATTTGTATCTATTGAAAGATGATAAACTGTGAGGATAACCTTTTCCATTTAATTACATACCAAATAGAGAAATATACTCCTAATGAGATTATGCATTACTCAGATACAAATCGGATTGTATTCCCATTGATTGATGGAGGTTTTTTTTCATGAAGTTGTCTAACGTTGTTACACTGTGTTGTTAATCGGGATACTCCATGCGAGTAAGGTAATTACTCATAACATGAGTCAGTTTTCCCAGAATAATTATAAGTTATTCAGATCTAGTTACATATCTACCTCTAACATAGTTATCTTTCATATAAGGGAAATCTCTACATGGAATGTGTGCATTGATATGGTTTCCATTCCTCCAACTAGGCTCCATTTAAAAAGATGGCATAAACTAGATTGCATTATGAAATTTTTAATCTAGTGAAACACTTAAAAAATTTAGGTATAGATAATCACAAAATCATAATCTTGATTACCTTGGGAATATTATTAAAGTCATTTATTTGGTTATATTCTCTTCATATATGATTTTAAAAAACTAGTTTCAAATTTTATACTAAACTTTCCATGATACCAATTGTAATGACCCCAACCTCAGTAGCCGAGAGATGGTGCATTACATTATTACATTAGTACTAAGTATAATAAACTAAATCAAAAATAACAAAATATTTTAGTAGCTTTATAATACTAGATACAGACATAATTATTACAGTATGACTTGAAATAATGTACAACATAGTAACTTCATTAGAAACACCACTATTCACCTTGATTATCCCTGAGTGCCAACAATAATATACACCATGTAATTCTAGGGAAAAATAAAACATAATAAAGGTTTGATATTAGATTCTAAATAAGGGTAAGCATAAATTTTAAGCTATCATAAATACATATAAAAATAAGGCAATGTTGATAACTAAAGACACATTGCATTAAAACATAATCTTGAGCAAAATATTTCAGGAATGAAAGACAATAAAATAATTCCATATAATTAATCACATGATAATGAAACATAAATATGGATATTATACTAGTATAATAATGACATGGATTATAAATAACTAATCTCATAATGGGAGAATTCATAATGAGGTACATAATAAACATACCATCAAGTCTTCAGCCAATACACCATACAAAACTGGGTAATACATCAGCCAATAACCAAACTAGTTTGTCCCATGGGATCTAGTAATGCATCGAGGGGATATAAAGGGCCCCTACCCTCACATACTATTTCTAATGCATTGATTATATGAAACTGGTGATTCATTATAAACATATACATTCATATTGAAAATATTATATGAAATTACATTCCCAAACAATCATAATCATTAATCATCTAGTGTAATATAATGAATAATATCATAATTGACAATCCACATTAAAATATATCATAGAAAATTAAATAAAATATGGCAGATAGCATCCAAAGTTATCTATCTCAATTTAACATAATATACAACAAAGTGTGTTGACATAGATGATAATACTCTAATAAAAGCTTTTATAAATTCTTGATATAAATAACACTTTATTTGGGATCGTTTGTTTAAAAGGTTGTGTAATTAAAAAATACTTTTTTTGATTAAAAACAACCTTGTATACATGTTAATTATTCCACAATACATTAATGTGTCATGAAATCATGAAAATCATATCATTATGTATTAGTTAAAAAAATATTCCTTTTAAATTTTGAAAAAAAACATTTAGATATGTATTTTTGAAAGAAAGTGTCAGCGTTAACCAAATGATTCGATTATTTGTATACGATGTAAATCCACATAAAACATGTTTAAAACAACATAATATAATCAAAATTATTTCCAAACATAATCATATAAATAAATAATCAATGTAGTTGAAGTTTAACGTAGAAAATGGAAATTGGGTTCTGAATTCCCTTACCACTTTGTAGACTGTCGAACAGTATGACCCATAATATTAAGTATAATTAAATTAAACATTGAATTACATGATGATGAATATATTGATGATTTTATACACCAAATAGTATTATTTACAATACTGACATGAAAGAAGGGTTGAATAAGGAATATATCTAACAAAAGTAAAAGTGAGATGAGAAAACCTTACCAAATGTTGGGAAGCATTATACAATAGTACTTAATGTATTAGATAATGAAATTAGTTTAGTTAATAAAATAATTAAAAACCCCTTAAAAATATATTTTATATATAATTATGTTCATTTTTTAATCTTTATGTGTAATAATGTTTAATTTCATCATTTCGAGAGCATTTGTTTCATGGTTTTATAGTCGATTCCCTTGTAAGTAAATATGGGAGTTCTTTTCAAATGGAAATAGCTTCTCCAAAAGTGAAATTATTTATTATTAATGAAAATAAATAGTTTTAAATGGTCTCATATATAATTTTTTATTTTTTTATTAGGATGATTCATTAAATAAAATATTGATGAAAATGTCCCAATTTATTTTGGTTGGTTTTAAAACCTTCCCAAACTTGTGTCATTTTATTTAATATTATTTTTCAATATATTTGTTCCAGAACATGATATAACTTATAATATGTATATAAAAATTTTATCTGGCCATAATAATCATTTTATGACCTTTTTAAAGGTTGTAATGGAAAATGAAAACTCATCGTTCACAAAGGTGGTAAATCCACACATCACGGATGATGACTTCAATTTTTAAATAAAAAAAGAGGAGAAAGGATTTGATGATGGAAAATCCATAATAAAAATAACAATATAGTATATATATATTATAATGGATATATCTTGTCACATTGTATAGGGGAGGGGAGGGTCGGTTAAGAAAACAAATTAAATTAAAAGAGAAATAATGTTGAATTTACCTCTTGAATATCATCTTTTTGGGAACCTCATTAAGACACTTTTATATAGACTTTTGGTAAGACCGGTTAGTCTTGGAAATGTGGAAGATGGTTGGGATGTTAATTGGGTAGAATTTAGAAAAAATTTATGTCTTATAAGGTTTTACGATAATGGTTGGTGAGGGTGGTATTTATAGTGGAGGAGAGGGCTCTTTTTTATTATTTGTTCCATCTATTTATTATTTTCACTCCAAAATATAAATAGTATTGTTCCCAATTACAAAATATAATAAGTAGATCATGTGAGTTATAAATAATGGGTTATTACATCATTTATACATCATCCATGACTCAATAATTCATTTATTGTTCTTATAATGTCAAATACAATAAATTACCGTATTTCACTATTCATTACAAAATTCAAATATTTTTGAAAAACCCCAAAAATTCAACATAAAACAGTTTCAATGCATGCATTTAAAAAATTAAATCAATTTTAAGAAAATAATTTTTTAAATATGAGAATTTTAATTTTAAATGAAATCATAATTTATTCAAAAAAATAACGCTTTTAATAGTATAAATGATTTTAAGACACTTTGAAAATTAATTATGGTCTACTAAAATTATCTTATAATTAAAATATAAAAAATATATTATGTTAGGGTAATATATTATGAAAATATTTTTTTAAAATCATTATATTAATTATAAAATTGTCAATAACAATCTATGTTTCACAAAAATACTAACACTTAATTTATCATTTTAAAACATTTATTACTTATTCTTTGATATAAATATATAATATTTTCAGTTATGAGATACCCAAATTTTATTTTTTACTTTCATAGGTGATGTTATTATTCTAATGGATATATTACGATTCCTAATGTTCACTTTACTATTCCAACGGTTCTGATAATATTTAATAGTATATCATGGTTTGTTTATGCTCAGTGTTACTTGCAACGTAAGATATTGAATAAATTTTATTTATTATTAAATATAAATAACATAAAATATTAGGGTGTTATATTGATCATAAGGGAATCCCTAAAAACCTATAATATGTGTTTCCCTGATTAATATTTATAGATCACCTAGTGGGAGGAACTATGAGAGCCTTTCTTGTGGTGTCTCCCTCAATCAAGGGAAGTCTCACCTCCATTAATGAGGGGGGAGGTTATGATATAAATTCCTTCAACCTAGTCGGTTAGGATTGTCTTGGTTTTGATACCATGAAATGTTAAACCCTTTGAGGATTTAGCGGTCCCGAGGGTGGAAGTGGTGGTAAAAAATAAACCATCCCTATAGGCTACAGTTTCTCTAATATTGTTGTCGTTGTGGCTACAGTTTCCACCCTTTTAATTTTTGGGTTTTTTAGCATGATCCAGATGCAATACATGTTTCAAATGTCAACTTCTCATCATTGAATTTAGTTTTTTAGACAAACAAATAGATTTTTTCTAGATAGGGGTATGACTATCCTTTCTAGATGCCTGGCACATGAGTCTATAAAGGATCATTCCAATTACATTCATTATTTCATTGGTATTTTATGATAATTTTTTCCAATATATACCAAATAGAATGTTAAAATACTTGGTTTAAATTTTTTCCAACAGAAATGAAATTTCATGGACCTATTCTCAATGGACTAAATTGATTGGTAAATACATTAAAGTGGATCACTCAATGTTTTTCCATCCTCTAATATGTACATTAGATGGAGGTACACTAATCAAATTATTAAAAGTCATTAAATAATTATGGTATACACATTGGTGTCCTCCAAGTTATTCTTTTCACTTTTAGTGTTATACTGACAATAGATTATCCAAGTCAAACTAGAAGTTATGATCTTCCATTATCTTAACATTTTTTGTATTTTTTTTATAATTCATAGATTTCTCCTTCATGTGATGATCATTATTCCATAGATTTATATGAATATAATATATACATTCATTCATTAATTACATTTCAATGTCATACTTAGAAGTAAATATGAGAATGAATATATCTAGTATATTTTCGTAAACTAGTTCTTTACCCATTATCAAGATATTATCTATATTTTCTTCCAGATATTCCTCTACTTGTTTTTATAGATTGGTCACTTCCCAATATTCTTATAAAGGTGAGCTAGTTTGGCAGTAATCATATCCATAATAATGAATAATAAATAATATGAATGTGGTACTTATGAAAAAAGTTTCCTTAGAATGTATCCTATTTGACAAGTGATATTTCCCATCATAGATGAGAAACTTGGAAAAGATAGATTCAGTATCTTGAGTTCCAGTATGAGGTACTTTTCCAAATAGATTTGGAAAAGTGAGGATATTTTTCCAAAATGAGATGTCACTATGTGGCAGACCTTCACAATGAATACCTTAGGGAGGACCTCCAAGGTCAATTTTATGATTTCAGTTATGGTGAGTACAACTATAATGGAATTATTTCCACTTGTAAGGATCATTTTTATGACATATACCTGAGAGAGGACCTTCTGGATGGATAGTTATTGGTGTTGAAAGTATAGGAATTTCTTATGAATTCATCATCTAGATACATGGAGGATTTTTATATCTCTTACTATGAGAAGATTTTTCATTATCTCTAACACACCAATATTATATGATATATTTATCTTGAATAACTTTCAAGTGTTTGATAGCTTTCATTAAACGCAACACCAAATTTTAATCTTAATTAATTTCTTTAATCACTATTGATTAAAGTTTGTAATGATTTATATATATATATATTATATAATAAATCAAATATTTTAACATTCATCTAATATTTTTACTCAGATTGATATATGAATTAATCCAGTTTTATTCTTCAAAATATATCTTTTAATAAAAGAAATTGTCTTCCTCATGTCTTGCGCACTTATATAAAAATGAATTTATATTAATTATTAAAATTTAATCTTGAAAAATGGATTCGATATTTTTAATTAGGAGGATACATTTTTTTAAAAATTTATCTTTTTATTTATGGTCATTATGAATAGAAACTTGACTAAATATGTGTCCCCTCAGTAAGCGCAAGATGGGTACAATTGGGTTATAACTTTGGTTTAAGGCTTTAAAATTTTCTATAATACATTAATTTATCCTATTATTTTATTATAGTTCAACCATGTCCATCAAAGTCTCTAATAAATGTCCACATGGTTCAAATTTCTTTGATTATGGGATTTATAATAATTTAAGAAAAAAATATACAAAACATCAATCTCTCGACCTTAATATCTCTAAATTTTATACATAATGATAAAATGATAATAAGTTCAGTTATAAAATATTATTTTCAAAATAAATCAATTTATTATCATAAAAATTTATTTTTAATTTTTTTATTGTATAACCTTAAACTCTTATACAATGCCAATGTAGTTAATATTTAATTAACACAAACAAATAAATAAATGATTTTAAAAAAATTAAAAGTAATAAACATTGGGTGAATAATTTTTTAATATAAATTTTGTTGGTTAATATAAATTAGTAGAGATGTTGAAAGGTTTAAATTAAAATTCAATTTCTTTCATGTTGTTTTCAAATTGAAATTTTGTAAATTGTTATTACAAATAATTTAATTCACATTAAAATAATTCAAATTTATTAAATTATTTAAAAAACATATAAATTTTTCATAAAAACAATTAGAATGGTTAATGGTGCAAAATTTCACCCGTCGGTCATTTTTTATCCAGTTTTTACCATATAAGTAAAATTAAGACCCTTTAATACCAAAAAAGACATTACTATGGTCAAGATTAAAATTGATTAGTAAAGGGTTTAAACAAAAATATAATGTTTAAAATGACCCAAAAACCTATCTAAATTATATTTTAAGATGTAATTTCACCTTAAATAGTCAAATTATGTCTATTTGGAATAATTTTTTATGAGAATGAATTAATTATATTTTAATATTTTTATTAATTCAAATTGTTTCTTTTCTATCACCTATAAAAGGACACCGGTTATATATTTTACTTACACCAAATTGTTCCTTTTAGATCAATCAACACAATACAAATTATCCTAAAAAAGTACCAATAAATGAATTATATGTTCCTTCTTATAGAAATACCACTCCAAGAAACCTTAAGAAATGATTTAATGGAGGCCTATCAAAGAAGATCAAATCTTACTACCTGACCAATTTCAATATATTTATTCCCCTATATTCTCTAAATATATGGTATTAAACATGAAATAATATATTTAGTTCACTAAATATACTAAAATGGTATTATTATTATTATAGAACTACCACTATAAACCATCTTTTCCATCTAATGGGCAGTGAATGTATTGCTTATGTGTATGTGTGGACCACCGCTTCCACATAGCGATAATATTAATTTTCCATCTATATTTTTCAGCAATGGGTTATTATGATGGGTTTAAATTATATATATTATATTAATGAAATAATTATTCTTCTATAACTAGATTATCAAATCTACCCTATTACCTTCATATCTATTAAAAATCGATAATGTCACTCGCGCGTATATGTGGACAACCACCTTTATAGAGAGATATGATTTATTTTCCATTTGATATTTAAATGTATGGTAATAAGGGTATATTTAATGAACATATATGATATTAATGTAATAATAATTATTTTGGAAATTTTAATTATTATTTACCATTCTTTTTTCCATTCTTTTAAAATCAAAAAACGTTAATGCATACGTAGAACCTTCTATATCAATGATCATTGTAATTCATTTGATAAAATCTTCCTTTTATATATAACTCTAAATCCATATATTTATAATTAATATATATATATATATATATATATAATTTTCAACATTATATAGATAATGAAACAATTCTCAACATACAAGGAAAGGTACTACAGAACTAAAACATTCATGAAAATGAAAGGTGTAATCACAATAAATAGTTATTTTAGTAAGAAAATGTTTATAAAAAGGTTATAATATGTTATAAATAAATAAAATATGGTATGAAAAACAGGTTTTTTGTTTTGGCATACATTTATCACAAATCTCTATGTATTATATAAGAGGTTTGAATTCATATTCATAAAGGTGAGATTTCAGTTAATTCATTTATGTCTCAATCACATTTTAATTGGTATTGTTTATACTTGAACTTCGACTGAGGAAATTATATGATCCTCATCAAAATAATTCTTTTCATTTTATTCTCTTATGGTTATTTATATAGAAAACATGTTACACTTTCATTTTACTCTCTTTAATAAATCAAGAGATGGAAATAATATATTTAAAGGGAAACTGACTTTGTCTCTATCTTTCATCGAAAATATTTATCAATCCATGTCCATGTTCTCCCTTAAATGATTTTAAAAATGCTTCATTATTTTCTTATAATTTTTTAAATTTTTTTTACACATATTTTAGTTTTTGTTTAAATATTTCAAATGATTCCTCTAATTATTTTCTGAGATATATACTTTTACTTTTTACATTTGATGTTAATGTAATCATTATTTTATTATACTGGGTATGAATAAAATTTCCCATAGTCATAACCACTGAATGATATGAATATTTCATTAAAATTTTAACCTTATTTTTATTTTTATAATATTTTTTCCAATGAATATTATTGTCATTTTCCAAATTAGGTACTTTAAATTTTTATAGAAAATTTTAATGGAATATTAGATTTAACATACACAGTATGAATAACATTTCCCACAATCATAAACACTAAATTATTTGAATCTTCCTTGACCAGGTTCCCTGGTTATTTTCAAAGAAATCTTTTTCCCTTACTATTTTGGATGTATTTGGATTTGAAATATGTAATTTCATCATAGAAAGGGTACTTTCCTCACTAAAAATTATTGTGATATTTAAAAGGAATCTTTCATATATGATTACATCATTTGGTGTTATTGATTCATAAGTGGGTATATGATATCATGGTACTATAATTTTTCTTTATCTAGTTGGTTTATGATAATTATGATTATATGTTTATGAAACCCATTATTTTTCTATGGGTTATGATATTATGATGTGATTCATGTTTTGTGATCATATGGAACACATATGTATGGTTTCTAATTTTGGAAACGCGGGACCCGAAGTATATATCCCTAAAAAATGTTTTGTAATGTTTTATATACCATGAGATAATTATGGTAGACACATTTATGTTCTTGATATATTATGGGAAATAGGTTTACATGCTTGATCAACTATGGGAAACAATTCAATGTGATTTATCCACTACGGGAGACATGTGAGGATTCCTGATATGTAATGATATGGGAAACATATGTGGATTCCTAATAAACTATGATTTTCTGTTTTTGGTAGTAAACTATTATATATTAATTGGTTTATATACCTATGATAGAGACGCAATTTTATGACATGCTATAATGTTTATGAATTGAAAATGTAGTTTGTGATTCATTAGTGATGATTGCTCACCCTTATGATTCTTTTCTTTTGAAATGGTAATATTTTATTATATGTCTCATTTTTTATAATCCATGATAGATTGGATATAACATTTTTAATGTATGATCATGATTTCATATCCTTATTATTATATTATTCTTTCATATGTTCAACAACTTAAATATCCCATGTTTACCCTTATTGATCATCTGAGCTTGTGATTTCTTATGTTTTATTTAACTAGGCTATTAATGATGTTTTTATAGGGTATTTATATAAAGAGTAATATATTGGAAGATATTTTTGTGGGATGTTGAATATGTTTATTTAAATAATATGTTTTTTAATATAATCTATAATGACACTAAACATTTATGGTTCTCGAGTGTATATTTTTGAAATTTAATGAATATTCATCTAAAGAGATGTAATATTTATGTATGAAACTATAATACATTATATAAAAGGATCATAAATATGTACCAACTCTTGAGTATCCCTCATAGTATATTTATGGGATACACTATTAAAGAGTGTAGAAATATAATCATGTATCATATTGTCTATTGGGATATATTGACAATAGAATTATATTGTTGTGGTTAAAATAAGATGGTAGTCATGTAAGGGGTGATAATGGAAATGTGTTTCCGCATTAACCTCCACTTGTGTACATTGGTAGGAATCTAATATAGGAATATGAATATTTCTATGGTCTTTGATTGGAATGAGAATATAGGACCACTATAGTCCTTTGGTTTTATCTGCATATATTGATGAGCTTCCTGTGTAGGAGTAATAATATAATCCAACTTATTGTTTGCTATCTTGATATATTGGAATGCTCATTGTAATGTTTTCTGAATATACTGGTAGAATTGAAATGTTGGAGCATTAATATGGGTCACCCCTACTGAATAAGGGGATATGTTTTCATGGTTCCTCTAGTATTTCACATGTATCCTAGAAGACTTGTTGAGTTCAAACAAGGATATGGGCCTTCCCACAGATTTCCAAAAGATTACGCGAGAATAATTATTCTGTGGAGGTGTGTATAAGATCATAAACCCTATTATTGGTGGGTCTTCCCCCTGATGAGATCTCCTAGATGCCCAAGTCTGTGTAACTAGATCTAATCAATTCTAGGAAGCATGCTCAATGAGTTACTTTTGGATTGATGTTACACGATGCTCGTGTCTATAAAAATTTGAAAGAGTCCACATATGTGACACTTTAGATGAGGATATTTTTTTTCAACCTCCACACCCACCTCTCTAGGATAAGGTTGGTAATTTCATCTATGTTCTATGGAGAGGATCTTGAATTCGATGGAGATGGTGAATGTTTTCACCTCTTTCATTTCCATTTTTTGTTAATAATATAGTTGGTGAATATTCATGAAAAATAGCCATGAATTTCTGAGATACAAAGTTAGTATAATACCATTTAAATTGTACTACCAAACAAATATTCATTCCACCTATCATTAGATATATTGCATAAGAGACAATGCATTTTTATGTCAAGGGACCTTAACCATTAAAACTACCTTGATGTATATCTATCACCAGGATATTTCAATATGTTTGGATTGAATGGTTTGTGTATTCTAAAATTATATCATAAGAAAAAATCATACTCGACCAATCTCTTTCATACTAATAAGATTCATGTTCAGTTCACAATTTTTTATTTCTATATAAAGTAAAGCCAATGTCCAATGTACAGTTACAACTATCCTGTTTATTAAATTCATGTATTACGTAAATTATTCAATTTTTTAACCTTTATTTTTTAATATAAACTATAATACACCACCCCTCCACACTTGTTTTGAGTTGGGAAGATTGACTTTCCAAAGGTAGATGATTGTTGATAGTTTTCCAGTGACATATTAGGTTATGCATTAATCGAGAGTATAAATACATGGGTTTTATTAATCCATTATTATTGTTATTATTATTATTAGTGTTATTATTATTATTATTATTATTTTCTAAAATTTCTAAAAACATTTCAATATTATTTCATAAGGATTGAAACATGATTAGAAAATGTTCCTACAATATGTCAACCAAACTAAATACATTATATAAATTCATAAGTGGGACATTAAGAAAATGACATAAAACATTATAATACAAACGACTGATTATTACTCACCATGGATTAAGAACATCTACTAAAAGTTCATAAATCATTAGGAGACAATAGTTGGAATGTAGTAAAATATTCACAACTAGGATATTTATTGGATCATTTTCAACCATGAGGATTACCAATAGATAAATATATATACATATATGATGAACATCAAGATAAAATGTGAAATAATTATGAAAAATAAATAATATGAAATAGAACTAATCCTTGTAATTTTCTAGTGGAAAGAACTGATTATTTAATAAGTCTAAATATATATAAATGAAATCTGGGAGTTACAAATTTGTTTATTAAAAATATGGTCATTACAAATATAGCCATTATAATTATGGTCATTGAGAATATGGTCATTAAAAATATGGAAATTGGTTAGACATCTGAGAGGTATACTAAAGTTGTGTACTACCAACTGGTAAATTTAAAATAATATGAATCCCAACAAAATAAAAATATGATACTAATAGATCAAACATATATATATATATATACATATTTATTACATATAAATACTAATATTTTTATTTAAATATGTTATGATTTTTATATACAATTAAACAAAATATGTTTATATCAGTGGAGTATTAAAATTATGTTTTAGAATATAAATAATTATATTTTAATGGTATTTGATAAATCTTATTTAGTATAAAAGTAATATTTCTATTTTTTATGAATTGGTATGTTAAGTATTGTATATATTATCCAAATAGATAAAATTTAACACCATTAAAATATTATTAAATATTAAATAATATATTATTATATTTTAAAATTACATATTTATATGAAGTAATATTAACAACAGTTAATATTTAAAAACCTCATTTTTTTAATAATGGTATTTTTCTGTGTGATGAATTTTCATTAAAAAATAAATTTATAAAAAGTAGATTTTATAACATTAAAATAAAAATAAGATTTTTTTTCACATTTTTACAATTATCTGATGATAATTTTTTGGATTTTTCATAAATAATTTATTATTAGGTCAATATTGAAAAATACTGATTTTATTAATACTATAATTTTTATAACAACATTGTACAAGAATTATAGGAATGTTATTAAAACAATTATAATAAAAATATATTTTCATTTCAAAATATTTACTCTAAACATAATATATATCAAAACCATGTCTATAATTTTAAAAAAATTACGTAGTGTTCTAACCAAAACTATTATCTTTTTTTTCTTTTAATAAAATTTTCAATTTATAGAATTATATTTTTTACATAATTTTACGTTAAATAAATGGTATTTTAGTATTAATTATAATTTTATTTTCAAAATATTTAATATCATTGGTAATTTTATCCTAAATAAAAAATGTATTCTTAGAAATACAATTTTTATCAAAATGTGGTTTTGCGTGTTACATGCAATAATGTTAAAGTTACTCTTCCCATACACATAGAAATATTATATGATAAATTATATTTATTATTTATTATTAATATTTTAAAATTATTTATTTATTATCATTTAATTTTGAGGCATTAAAAATAAATTACTTTGGTAAAAATAGTTACCTTAGCAAAAACCAAAAGTTGTAAAAATAAAAAACAGAAAGTAAACGACTTAAAAAAATGTTTCATAAAACGTGTTTAAATGTGAGGTTCATGATTTCTCAAACTTCACCCTTAAAATACACTATATTTTTATTTCTTCTTTCCATTCAATGTGAAAACATGATCTTTTTTATTAGAGTTTTATGTGCCAAAAATGGCATACTCTTCAACTAGAAAAGAAACCACCCCCACCTACCCAGACATCCAAATCCCTTTAGGATTGAAGAACACTATGAAATAGTATCTAATAAATAATATATTAAATAAAAAATCTTTTATAATGTAAAAATATATAGCTAAGGTTATTTATGGTGGTGACCGAAATAGATCATCTAAAGGGAGAGTTTATATGAGCTACCTCACCTTCTTAATTCTTCTCTACTTCTACCACCCAAAAACTGTTATATATATGGTAGTATGATAACACCATTTTTATTAATATTACCTTATGTTGTAATATAAATTTTACATCAATTATATACCATCCTCTAAAATCATTTAGAAAAATGAAATTTTTTTCATGCATGTGTTCAAACTACCTCTTCTATGAATAGCCTGTTCAATTTTCAATCAGTTCCTTTCATGGTAGGATAAAAATTATTATTTACTAAGATAATTTATCCTTTGTTGTATTTTAATTTTTATTAAATATTAATATATTTTATTTCCTACCTTACATATATTCTGTAAAAATGAGAGTGTCATCTGTGTGTACATGTGAACTACTTCCTCAACGTGATGATGTTTTTATTTAATTTTCCATACTGACTAACATGTCTGGAATAAAAGGTAAATATAATTAATATAAAATTTATTTAATAAAAAATTATTATTTTATAATGATAATATTATAAATTCCAATAGCGATATTAATAATAAATGGTTATAGTTAATTTAACCGCTAAAAAGGACATATCAAAGTACCTATTCAAATTTGAGTCTATTCATGGAATATATAATTTCATGTATAAATTATGTTTAATGGAATAATAGTTAACATAATAATATAAAAATATGCAGATTATGAAACTATTTAAAAAAAACATCAACCTATTCAACATTCCATTAATGTCTCCGGGAAATTGATCAAAGAATTTCATGTAATTGGTATAGGCAGAAATGGTTTAACAAATTTGATAGAGATGATGAAAAAAAGTCCTCATAAAATATATATTTATGGAAAAGGTTATTAGGAATTTTTTTTATAAAATTAATTTTATTATATAGGAATTTAAGTGCGTGTGTAGAGTGTTTTCGAACATGTGGTAAGGGATCTTCGGTACCTCCTTCGGGATTTGTATGTTATGTATTATCATTATTTTTATCCATTTTATTTGTTATTAATCACATTTAAATCGTATATATTATCATATATATTAATTAAATATAAACATAGTCAAATATCCTTTCGATTGATGGAGTTTTTCATGTTTTTAGTTCCCTATGAAATTCTCACTTTTAAGTAAACCCAATTTTATGAAACATTCCTATGTTTTGTCTTGCATTAATAATCACACTATAAATTTTTTTTAAACCATGTATAAATTCCAAAAAAGATGTTATTTTATAGATAACCCACTGGATTAAAATTTTTTTAGTTAAAACAACAACATCCTTCATTCTTTAAAAATATTCTTTACTTTTTGCATAAAGCTTCTCCTATGTGGTATTTTTTTATTTCTTCTCCCAAATCCTTCATATGAAATAACTATATTTAAAATTATTGATCAATACCTATGTTTAATTTTAAAAAATGAAACCTAGATGATTTAATTACTTCTCCTCTTGGTAAATCATATAATTTATCCTTCATTTATTACTTGAACCAAAATTTCAAAATTCACTCCCTTATCATGGGTTTTGTTATGCTTGTGGTTTATTTATGGTTTATTTTCCCCATTTATAAAACATATTTATGATTTTAATTTATTTTATGGGGATTTGATTGTTATACATCCCTCCAATTCCTTACTGAAATCTTTATATATCTTGTGATTTTATATATGTGATCAGGGAGTGAACCTAATCCACTATGGGACTTCATCTACATTATAATGAGGGTATTGGGAGTGACCCTAGAATTATGTTTATGATATAATGATTTATGTAATTGTCACATTTTTATGATATTTTGGAATCATTTATTAATTCTATGTTTCCAGGATTGTGGTAATTCTTATTATGATATAATGTTATTCCTACTTCTCTCATGTTATGATTTATTTCCATCATTATTCCCTTACATGGATTTCTATATTACCCTTTTCTCTTATATATTTCCCCTATAATATCCTATGATGTTTTAGAAGAAATATGGGAGTTTATAACAATAAGTATAGTTTTAATGTTTCTTGTTTTTTTAAGATACTGTACCTATATGTCTAATTTTACAAAGATACTCCACCTCTAGATCCTCATATACTCTTTAATGGAGAAGTATGTTAAGAATTATAAAATAAAATGTTTTTATGGTTTTGTTTACTATAATTTGTATTAAAGGAAGTTCTAGTTTTTTATAGGTTACAAGGATATTAAATTAGTGAAATCGCTATGGATAAGTCTATGAGATAATTAAATGTATTAGTGACCTTCCTAAAATTTTCATAATATGGATATTGTGTGGTTCTATGTGAAATTACCTCACTGCCCGGATACTGGAAAGTGGAGTTAGGCTCTGACACAATTAAACCTTGGTGTAATAACTTCAATGAGGTAATGTTGGATATAAACATATTTGTGACCTGGTGCAAGAAAACAAGGAAAATCTGTAGATCTGAATAGACAATCCTGAGGGATTTACATTTATTAATAATATTCTCTTAACCACTATAAAGGATTAACATATAAGTTATTTTGAGGGATAATATTGATAAGTACAAGATAACCGAACATAAAGTATCTTATGATAATATTCGATTAATATAGGTTAAAATAATAGAATAATGAGCTAACATGATGATATAAAAGTACAAAACGTTTTAAAGTTGAATCCCCTTTATAATATTGATTAGGATAACCTGCCTATGATGTGAAATGTTAGACCCTCATGTTATCCCTTTTAGTTTTATTGACGGATGAAACGAGGAATAATTGAGTTAACCATGTGCATGAGGGACAATGCGATGATTACCTTAATGATCAACACATTAGAATTGGAGACTGATTGATAAATATACTGAATATGTCAAACCATCTATCATTAAAAATTATTTGGAATGCAACCACACTTGAATTTCTGAGTACACTAATGAATAGAAATATAAAGACTCATGAAAATGTAGGCAATAAAGATGATGAAATAAGGGAAATTCTACATCCTATATATAATAAATGTGGGAAGATTCATAAGGGAAATTTCCTCAATGGGACTGAAAATGGATTACTTATAGAAGAGGGGGTCATCATTCATAAATGTGAAGTATGAATATGAAGAATTTGTTAATAAGATGATAGTGGTAAGAGTGCAGCCAAAAGAACAACTAATGAAAAAATTCCTTAGTTATGGAAAATTTTATTATTTCCCAAGTCATTTTCATAAATATAAGGATGATATGAATGATTGGTAGGGAAAACCACAATATCTACTAGAAAAAGTTTGAGCCTATTTAAATACTAATGAAGAGGTGGATTTTGGTAACTAAATCCTCCATATTATAAATGGGAATATTATATATTTATTGTATAAAATTTATGTTTTAAATGTTATTTTATATGTGTACAAACCTGATGAATCGACTATAAAATAAAATATCCAATTATATAATGTTTGAATTTCTAAATTTAATTTTTTCAGAATATAAATCTTTTTATGGCTAATTTAGATGCATTTTAAATGATTCTAGTAATGTATTAACCACTTCAAAAAAACCTATATTCACTGATCTTAGTAATCATACCCATAATATACACATTATTGAAAACATATATGGTAGTAGAGATAACAAATGGTAACTTCCACATAGAGATCTCAACATCACTACAACATCAAAAAACATCAACAAATCAACTTCATCAAAATCCATCAAAGAACCACTTCCATGTGTATATCTCAAAGTTTCAATAGATGATGAAAGCACCATATAAATCGTTGTTGTAGAATACAACCCACCACCTCCACCACAAGTGAAAAAATACACAGAGGTTATGTGAAATTGGGGGAGGTCACTTAGTTTCCTTGAGGCTTGGAGTAGTTTACAAATCATGTTTTATGCCTTAGAGAATGCGAGACCATTTATTATGTGAGGGAAAAAGTTAAAGCCTTTGAATGACTTGGTTGGGAAAATGAATAGTCACCCAAAGTAGAAATGGGCGGTATCTATCCCTCTATAACCTTTATCCATCATGGATTTATAGATTAGGAAATATATACACTATTGCAACATGTGGTTGAGAAGATATGTGGTGATCTATTGGTGCTATTTACACAGATGAGTGAAAAGTTATAGAGGGTGCATGTCGATGCGGTGGAGGTGGCTACATCGATTATGGATGAGATGGGATAAAAATTGGATCTTAAGGATCCTTATTTTAATATGAATTATTATTCATTAATTATTCCATTTTTCCTCAACCTTCCATCAACATAGTAATGTAGAAGAACCACAAGGGATAAGAGGTGTGTGTGTGGTGTATCTATTATAAAAATAGGGAATTGTATTTTATACCTTAGAACAGTTTAAGAAAATATTTCACTAAAATTTGAATATGGACACAATAAAAAATAAAATAGGTCTTAACACCAAACCCTTAGAAGTGTTTAACTCGATTCGTTAGACAATAGATGGAATAAATAAATTCATCATGAATTGAAAATCTAATGAACTATCTTTAACCATTTGGATCAACAATAGTCAAAAAACATATAATATGGAATATATCCATGATAGAATAAATAATTACACAAAACAAACAATTTTAATTATGAATTATGCATTGGGAAGTGAGAGTTAAATGAAAAAATTATTTATTATGTCTATATATATCAGAAAAAACTGGTTGTGAAAATATAGATATTGAAAATAAGTTCTTATAATTATGGAAATTGTTTGTATATCTAATAGGTATACTTAAATCATGTATTTTTATCTTGTGAATTTAAAATAATATAATTCATATTGTAATAAAAATATGTTATTAAAATATTATAAGTATATCTTTATTTATGATTTACGATTAAACACAAATACTAATTTTAAAATATGTTATGATTCATATTTAAAATTTTAATAAATATTTTAATATCAAAGGAGTGGTAAAAATAAATTTTAGAATATATACAATGATATTTTAATGGAATTTGTTAAAGCACATTTAGTATAAAAGTAAAATATATTTCTTATCAAAAAATTGGTTTGGGTTGGGTTTTATATATGATCTTAATAGTTTAAATTGAACACATTTAAAAAATTATTTTATAAGAACTATTCTATTAACATATTTTAAATTATAAATTTATAAAATATAATTTTAAGAACACATAATGTTTAAAAACAACATTATTTAAATAAAATCAGCCTTTCATTATAAAATGAATAATATTTCAAAAATTAAATTTATAAATTTTAGAGTTTTTATTTTTTAGAATGAATATCATTTTATATTTTATCACCTAAAAATTATCGTGATATGATTTTTATATATTTTTAAAAAATAAATGATTTTTAGGTCAATATTCAAAAATATCTATTTTACTAATACTATCAGTTTTAAAAAAATTTATTTAAGAATTCCATAAAATATATTAAAACCCTTTAAAAAAATACAATATAAATTATATATATATATTTATTATATTAAAATTATGTATATAAAATTGATTTTTAACATTTTAGAAAATTTAGGTAATGTTTTAAAGAAAATAGTTTTTCATCTGTTTCTTGTATTAAAATATACACGTGGTGGAATTAGTTTTTTGAAATATTTTATTACTTATTATATTTTATTCAAATAATAATAAGAATTTTAATGTAAATATAATCAATAGCATTAAAAAATATACCAAAAATATAAAACAAATTCTTAAAAATAAACCTTTTATAGAAAATTTTTTTGTTCTTTACTTGCGCAAATGTTAACATAATTTTACATAAACATATTAAATTTATGTAATAAATTTAATTTCATGTTTCAATTAATTAATTCCATATTATCTAATAATAATTTTTTATTTTTATTAATTCTAAATAAATTAATTCAGTAAAAATTTGTTAAATTATTAAAAACAAAAAATGGTAATATTAAACAATCTATAAAGAAATGAATTAAGAACATGTTTGAAACATATATGGAATTTCTTTTCATTTTTTATAATCCTTAAACCTCACCAAAAACATGTTATTTTACAATATTTCTTCATATTCCATGTGAATAATTTCGTATCTTTTATTTAATGATTTATATATACAAGAAATTTTATTCTCTTCAATTATAAAAGAAACAACCCCCCCCCTCTAATTTGACACACTTCCAGATCCCCCTAGGATTGGCCTAAACATTTATATAGTCTCCCATAAACCCTCTCACAAAAATTATTTAATTTTTTATCTCTCCCAAATAACAAAATAAGGTTCCTTATGATGGTGACCAGAGGACAACATCGAAAGACAGATGTAATATTTTCCACTAAACCATCTTAATTATTCTCTACTTATACCACACCTAACCACTTATATCCATGTTATTATGATAAAACATAAATTATTAATATTATTTTATGTTTTTAAACTAATGGAACATCCAGTTCATACCTTCATCCTAAATCGTTGAGAGAAATGAAAATGTTATTGTCTGTGTTTGTGGACAACCACATCCTTAAATGAAATATTAATCTTTTCATAAAGACATTTCATGGATGGTTAAAAAGGGTTTTAATAATATAATATTATATTTATAATATTATAATGATTCTTATATTATATGATATTTTATTTTATTTTCCTACCTTCTATTTTCAAAAAATGAGATTGTCATTTTAGTTTATGTGTTGACTACCTCCACCAAATAATGATGATTGTCTTTCATTTTACCTAACTAAAAACTTGGGAAGAATAAAAAATGTCTTATGTGTATAAACATTTTATTTAAGAAAAATTAACAATCAATAATTATAATAGGTGAAATTTAATAAGGGATATTAACTATAAATAATTATTTAAAATTTTTCTGCAAAAAAAGGATATATCAAAGTACCTTTTCTAATGTGAGTCCATTCCTGGAAATCCTACATACCTATATAATTTACATGTTAATAAATTAATAAATAAAATAGTAATATAACTTAATGTGATTTAGGGAACTATTTTACACCACTTTTATCTTGCTCAACATAATATAGATGTTTCTGAGAAATTGACAAAGAAGTTCAAGTAACGAACATAATCTGAAAGAATTTAATACAGTAGTGACATGTGATTATAAATTGACATTGGAGAAAAATATAGATAAAAAATATTCTTATTAATTTTCTAAATTTATTTAATTTTATTATATAGGAATTTATGTTACAATGTAGAGCGCTTTCAGACATGAGGTAAAGGATCTTCCATACATCCTTTGTGATTTTTTGATTATGCATTCTCTTTCATATTTTCCATTTAATGAAATATTATTCTCACTCATATATTCTATTTTGGTATATATTTACATTAAATAAATTCCTTTTTAAATATCCTTCACATTGATGAGGTTATACATGTTTATTTTTCCCTTTAATACTCCCACTTTTATGTTAACACTATTTATGGGATCTTTCCGACTTATTATCTCTCATCGATCATCACACCTCATAATGTTTTTAAACCATGGATATATTATAAAACCACTAGTTATTTTATGTATAAATCAATTTGTTTGATTAATGTATTATTTAAAAGAATAAGTTTTTTCTTCTTTAAAAATATCCTTTACTTATTTCATAAATCATCACCCGAGTGGTAAATTTTTATTCTTAATCTCCCAAATCTTTCTAATGAATTATATACATTGAAACTCAATGATATAGAAAGATGTTTAATTTTAAAAAATAAATATCCAAATTATTTAACTCCTTTTAACATTTTGTGCCTCCTTACTCTTATGTTATAATTTATTTCCATGTTTATTCCTTTATTGGGCTTTCTATCTCACTATTTTTTAGTATGTGTTTATCCTAAGATATAATATGAAACTTTTTATTAACTATGGGAGTTAGGTTAGATATGGTAATTTTTTAAAAAAAACATGTTGTTTTTATGTTTAATATGACGTGTTTTTATATCTTATCTTCTGAATAGACTAGACCTATAGATCCTTAACATCTATTTTTTAGAAAATTATCTTATGAATTGTGAAATAAAGTGTGTTTACGGATTGTATCAATATATATTGAATGGAAGGAAATTATCATCTTACATTTTTGAAGGTTTTATATACTAGTCTCAAAATATCCTGTAGATTTATTTCATATTTAGGAATTTTTCTGAAATCCTAGCATAGGAATATTTACCAATGTTTCATAAATTGGTTGTTAACATGTATCGATGTTAATATTTCTATGAATCATTGGTTCACCATATTTTTAATTAACTAATTTTCATTGATTTAGTTTTATGTATTATATCATGATGATCTAGAGTTTACCACCATTTAGGGAGGTGGTGGGTGTTTATAGATTTGTTATTATTCCCTCGATATGGGATTCATATGTATCCTTATGAAAGGAATTAGTCCTGACAAAGATCTATTTCTCAAAATGGGACATGTCATAAAATTTAAGGTTTTGTGGAAAGGACCAATTGATATAATTAAACATCATATAGTAAGGATGTGTGGGAAAATATACCTAGAATATTTTGGTGTGGGAATTATGCATGAGTGACCCTTTCTGTTTGACCATGAAGGTAATATATCTCAATGAGGATAGGTTTTCTCATATGGAATTATTCCATATGAGGTATGGGGTCAGCATGGAAAAAAAGAACATCTTGTTAATATAAACCTAGTTTCATCAAGAATATGGGCCAATAAAAAATATAGTGATACCGGGAAGGACTATGGACCTCTAGGTAGGATATGGTTTCAACTGGAGTATGAACTGGTGAATGAATGGTTCATTGGTAACATGTACCTAATTTGATTTAATGTGGGTATCAAATGTAATACCCTTTAATGAGTAAGGTTATCCAAAATCACATAAAAATTAATTGGTGGGGAGGAATATAGGTGATCTTATGATGAATATGGACTCAAATGGATAGATAATTAAGGGTTAGTGATATTGGTCTTGAACCTCTAGGAGTCATCCTACGTATATTTTTTAACATGAATCAATTTTAATGTAATTTAAGTTACAATGTTTATGGTTGTGTGGCTTAACCATACTATGATGTTTAACATCATACAGTAAGGAGTTTGTTGTGTATTATTTTATTATATGTATATGAAATTATACAGACAATTTAATAATATGATGTGGGTATCGATGTATCATGAATGTTGTAAAAGTACAGGCATTAGTTGGGCTTACACATATGGGGTTTCCCTTTTTGATAAAACTAGTTAATGAATCATTAGGATAAATTATTAATGTGTGGATGATGGATTGGAGTTAAACCTAAGAAGGAGGCCCATTTGTTGGCTATTTTAGTGCTCCGTGAAGGGGCTACAGTGGATCCAGATATTACATGTAATGGGGGAATTATAAATGGGGTAATAAATACAATAAAGACTAACCATCTTTCATAGGGGATGTTCTATGTAAAATGGAAGTCTACACCAAATGAATATTTCATATAGAGGTTCGTAAAAGGGGATCCATTGAGAAGGGTCTTGTGAACATTATCCTTTATGAAGGGGGTATTAAAAGGACACCTTTATGAAAGTTTCTCACAAAGGGAATCATTTGTGGAAGGGTATCACAAAGCATCTTTTTTCATGAAGCTATTCATGAACTTTGTGACCTACCTTTAGTTCTCCTTTGATTATTCTTGATTATATTATGGTTACATTTTTAAGGTATATCCAAGTCTTATGTTTTTAAAATCATAAATAATTTTTAGGGAATTTAATTTATTTTTAACAATATATTTATTTAAGGAATAAATGGGTTATTTAGAATCAAATTTAGGAAAACTAGTTTCCCACATAGTTGGCCATGTGGAACTCTTTGACACCGCTTCATAGTGAAAAAATTCATCACAAAACACAATAAAAAAATATAAAACTTTCTTCCTCTAATTTTAAAAAAATGCATGTGGGGTAAAACAAATTCCAACTATAACCAGAAATAAAAATAGTATATAGGATCCTAAAAAATATAACCTTCTCAATATAAATAAAAATCATATGTGCAAGACCATAAAATCCTACCTTTAAACTAAAAGGGATAATACCTCATTGGAGTGAGTGATTCATGGACTGTCTCATGGGATTTTTTGATCGATTCCTCATGAAGTAACTATTTCTTCGCATATCATTGATGTGATGTTTGAATCAAATTACAATGTCAATTTTGAAAACCCTTTTTTTTAATATATCATCCCAATTTTCATCTAATTTTTTATGATTCATGGAACCCATCCATTTTATGGGGCTTAATAGAACCATCATTTCTAATGATCCCTGAGACACCATTAAATATTTCAATATCTTTCATTATTTTTAAATATTTTATCATGTGATATGAAAATCAACTGTCTAATATCCATAGATTTTCCCATTTTGATGTTTTGAGTGAAACTTCCACACATAGGGATTTACCATTTATTTTAATATTCTTCATCTAAGGATCTTATGTATTGAAAAAAATATTTTTTGGGACTGTAATAAGGATGAAGTATTAATTTTTATGATGACCTGGCTGGTCACACCTTCTAATGAATTCTTCAATAATGCCAAATTGATTTGGATATTTCATTCCATAATTTTCTAACAAGTTTCTAGATTTTCATTCTTTTAATGGTATAATTAACCTCAGGACATAATTTCCATGACTCATGGTCATCTAAAGATATTTTATTTGAGCTAACTTATCTTTTAATTATACCCAGACCCTCCAAAATACCAATAAAATCCATAGAAATTATACTTATCATTATATATAGAAAGTTATCCAAAATTTATAGGTTTCCCTTATTACTTATTTGAGTTAGTAAACATTAATTATTTTGGATAAACAAAATTATTTTTAACTCGTTCAATATTTTGATACATATTATAATTCTTATTAACCTTTTCAAATTCCATATTTATAGAAATATTTGGCATCAAGTTGGTGTTCTTGGAATATTTAGGTTTCTGATTATCACAATATTGTTTCACAAACATGGCCTCAGAGAATTTTTTTTTCTTTACAAAATATTTTTATCACTATTGTTTCTTTAAAATGTTATTATTATTTTTTACATTACTAACATTATTATTACAATAACATTTTCTTAATTGTAAAATATCATTTTGAAAACTGCATTTTGAATGGTTCAATTCTTCTTCAGTTTTTACTCCATATAAATTTCAAGACACTTATTAACATTAATAATACTTTTTATGTCATCTATATTATTTATGAATTTATAAATTTCTTAAAAAAATCTATTCCATTGGATGATTGATTCTCCTTTTTCAACATTCTAATTTTTTTTCCAATATAGATATCTTTATGTGATAATATTTAAATTATTTCTTTATATGGAATTAAATATCAATATCTTCTTCATTAATTATAGAACTTATTATAACATTAATAATTATTTCATCATTTAATTTTTTTAGTGACTATTTTTTAGCATCATCATCACTAGAAGTCTCAATTTCATCTTCGCCTTCAGTGCCTTAACATTCATTACACAAGAGGTTTGTCCATTTAAATTTAAAGAAATTATTTTTATTTTTATTATAAGAAATCATAGAATTATTTTATTTATTCCTGGAGAATATTTTAGGATAAACCAATTCTAAATTACTATGTTCTTTAGTTTTTGAATTTGGATAGTTTGTAGTAAAATTACCAATGAAACTATACATGAATCATTTCCACATGATATTTACCTTTTAATTTACTATCCATATTATCATTTTTTTGATATATATGACATGAAATCATAAAACATATCTTCCATATATTCATTATTATATTAATGACTTGATTCTTCGTCAATAACAACCTTCTACTTCAAATACTCAAGTTTCATGTATTTTAATAAAATATACAATCCATCCTTTAATTACTTCTTAATAGAATTATCTTTCATGATTTTATAATATATGGTATTACTATGTAATTAATTAAACTGGATACCACTTAGATCCTTTTGTTATCAATAATGTACTTTCACATCAAGATTTTCAAGTAATATTCACAAGGTATTCTATAAAATACTAGAGTATTACAACTTATCACCATTGCCTTTAATCATAATCACAAGTTAGTTTACCATAATGAAGTAGGTGTACTTAGTCTCACCATATTTCATTCAAAGGTATTATTCATTAGTTATCATAAATGAAACTTAAATGGATTTACATTGGTGTCTTATTTATTAATATTCTCATGTTTGTCCCTAATACCTTTTTTTTTGTTTTAATTCCATTGAATTTCAATAATTATTTTCATGAAATAAATTAAAAAATAGATTTTATAGTGTTATCATATTTCTTCATATTCCATTTTTCTTATAATTTTATTGAAAACAATTTCATACATGATATAAATCAATCAGTGACAACTTCCATTACATCATAATTTCCAGAAACAAGGTATAGATATATTATGTCCATCCATATGTGATAAACTTTCACATAAATACAAGAATTCCCTCACAATTCACCAAATTAAAATTACCCATTTAAGATAAATTAAATCAATGATAAATTATCCTTACAGATTGAGACTCAAAACTCTAATCTTAAAAAATCCAATCTAAACTAAATAAAAATGGAATCTGATATCACTTGAGGAACTAAATATAATATGAATAAAAGATAATGAAGATGGGGTGAATTGCTGATCTATATTCCATTTAAGATTATTATTAAATAAAATTCTCCACTTGTTATAGTGTATTGATATTTCCTATACTCACAGAAAAAGGAACACCAATGGAAGGGAACATAATATATTTACATATTTTACCTCTCAATATGAGATGTATAGACCCTAGTGTGATATGTATTACATCATGATTACATAACCCAATAGGATCATCATGTGAGAATAGTGAGAAACATATTACCTTTAAGAAAAAAATTTCATGTCTCTCAAATATTATTTGGGGTATCCCTCTCCAAAGTTCATAATTCTCTTTTAAATAATCAGTAGTTTCAAAGAAAAATGATATATATTCCTTTTTTATAATTCTATTGATATTTCTTGTGTACTGAGTTCTTATAAATCTAATGTTCTTTTATAGAATGAATATTCTAATCAATTTTCATGTAGAGTACTACATGGAACAAATTTTCATGATTAATACATATCAATCATGAAATAGTTATTTTGTATATGTATATGTAATCAACAACCTCTTCTTACTATCTCTCTATTATAAACTTCCCATCCAACTTGTATGATATTTTTTTCATAGTTTGCATGACAACATACTCTTAATTTTTCCTTGAGGAATATTTATTTGTGTTATAGAATGTGAATAATATTTTAGTACATTATCTTAATTTTTGAATCTCTATCGTGAAATATTATAGTAAAAAATATTGGAAAATGAATTCTCATAATGAATGGGAATAAAAATGATCTCATTGCTAATTCTCACAACTAATCATAACTGCAAGTTGAGAAGAAGAACATTTACAATCATATTTATTAAAAAATATTATCATTCTACTCCTTTTTATCCATAATATCAATAAGTATTTAAACTATTTATAAATATATTCATTCATGAGGAAAAAAATATAATGACCCCAATCTCTACCTGAATATATTTTTCTATTTTTCTGATATTCCCCATTTAATTTTTGAATAAATTTCTTGAAAAATATTTTGAATGAAAGTCATTGGCCATGATATTTATCTCAATAAATATAACGTCACTTGGTATTGTCTAGAATAATATTTGTGGTTCTTCAAATGAGTTTTAATTCCATATAGATCATCAAATCCATTAAACAAAAATTCCCAGATTTTAATTTAAATATTCTCAAAATACATTTCTTTTCCAAAAAATGTGCCAACTGTAATGCCCCGACCCCAATTACCCAGAGTCGGTGCATTATTTTAATACATTGGCATGATTATAAGGAATCAAGTCCCAATGGACCGATCAGTTTAGCAGTCTTGGAAAATAGATTACATACATGAATGTTACATTACACTTTATAAAATACAAAACACCATAAATAATATTCATAACCTCTTTTTAACGGCTTGTTTGGTAAGTCGTGGTGCACTTGAGCATAGTGTTGCGTGTAGTTCAAGTTATTGAATTACTTTGAAAATATAATTTACTATGAAATCTTTGGGTGTTACATTCTTCCCTCCTTTAATAAATTGCATCCTCACAATTTGAAATTGTTCTTCGAAAATAAAAGGTTGAAAATAGAAAATACCTATGTGGGAAAACCCACATCGGAAATTCGGTTAATAAAATTTAGTCTTAATAAGAGGAAATAAATATATATATGTGTATACTTTATAAGTATAGTTTCATCTTTTAACTAATTCCTACCACAAAATCATCTTTCACTCCAAATGATTTAAACAAAAATCTATTTTATCCAAATCGTATAAGGTTCCAAAAATAATGAATTTATAATTCATTTGTGAGACTATTTAAAAAAACTAAACTATACAAACCAGTACATCATGTTGTCCAGTCATATGTGATTCACCTTTTCGCTCTTCGGTTCCGGGTTTGAGTCTCGCGGCCTTGTCGGACGTGACTAGTTGTTGGCCAACCTCTGGGTTGTCCATTTATAACAATCCAAAAATAACCATAATAATAGTATCCAATTTAAAACATAATCCATTCCAACCTTTAGACTTATCTAAAATACTTATATCCAGACTCTCAGTCCAAAATTTATAAGGAAGTTAAACACAACGAAGATCCATTTTCCAGGTAATAACATGTGAACGCCTTCATCATGTATTCTTTTAAAACACTGCGACATCCTGAATTACCATAAAACCTTATTGATTACATTAATGATCCATTATTCCTTTTAGAATAATGGATATAATCCTTCTATCCAAAAATATTTTAAACTCCAACAATGATGGAATATAAAAATCATTAATCAGTTTCAACATAGTGATGAATATCCAATATAATTTATCCAAATCAATCATGTATTATTCCAAAATCACTACCTCGGTATCAGAACCATATTATGGTTTACCATTCTCTCAACCATATATTTTCCAAAAATTTCACCTGCTATTGTGTCACTTTTCTTGGTTCTACACAATCTCAAGTCCTTAATGAAATAGTACTGTAGTACAATCGTTATTTATCTCCATAATTAATGTAACCAGTATACTGTTGATATAACACTCAAATGAAGCATTTCTATAATAAAAACATAAAAACACTAGTTATTCTTCTCCATCTGAGGTAGTATCATAACTTGATTATTATCCAATAACATCATTTGTGGTATACTCTTATGAAAGGGACATTGATTCTTGTAGTGTCTCGACTCCTTTCAGATGAAGCATTTTGCATTTAAAAACTTTTTCTTACCCTTGAAATCACGTACGTTGTGTCCCTTTTCTCCATACATATCACAAACACACATTCCCTTAAAGAATTTACCAAGGTGATTCACTCCACATTTATCACATATTGGAAAATCCTTCTTTCCCTTGTTCCCTTTATCAATCTTTCTTTCTTCATTCCTTTTATTCTCTGGATTCCCTTCAAAGCCAAAGGATTCAGAGAATTCTTTACTGATATTATTAACACATGATACTATTTATTCATATGATAATAATACGTGGGAGACTATTTCCTTTCTAAATGTTGGCTTAATACCATGAATGATATGCCCCTTCATAATCTTTGGATCATACGTATTACTGGAGTTCTCATTCTTTATACTGGGTGCCATTTATAAACAATAGGATACACTAGGTCAGTTTATGAATCGCAATTTATAATTCCAAACATGTAAAATACCTAACTTAAATATAAAACTTTATCGATATAATCCATAATCACAAAAATGTTTTATTTGAGGAGGTATATACCCATAAACCCTTCATAGTGGTTTATAAAGAAAACGTGAATTATCCTAAGAATATCCCCTGGGTTTGTTGTAACCAAGAGCGCAGCAAGGCCCGTTGTCGTGCACCAATTCCCGTTCAAGTCTAGCTCAAATCGTTTTCTTTGGGTTTTACCCCTAGGTAAATCTGTGCCAAATCCACCTCTACCTGCTCGTATCCAGACATGGATATATTTGCTTGTAAAACTGCCAAAATCTCTACATTACCAAAATTCTTGGAAATCCTTCTATACTAATCCTCAAATTCTATCTTAGGTCTATGTGCTCTAATCAGAGTTTATCTAAATCTAGATTCCAAGGTTATTTATAAACTTCCTCTGGTACCAACTGTAAGGCCCCGACCCCAGTTACCCAGAGTCAGTACATTATTTTAATACATCGGCATGATTACAAGGAATCAAGTTCTGAAGGACTGATCAGTTTAGCAGTCTTTGGAAATAGATTACATACATGAAAGTTACATTACACTTTATAACATACAAACCAAAATAAATAATCCATTATGAACTACATTATTCCCTTGGATTAACCCTGCATATCAATCAAAATACACTTCTTTGAATCCAGGGGAAAATGAAATATAGAAAGGCGTGAGGTCAAACACTCTGTAAGGGTAAGCAATACATCAGAAAATGACATAAATATTAAGCATGGTGAATAATTTAAACCACATTCCATTACCAATAATAATCATGAATAATTTTATGGAACGAATTTTAGTTGAGTAAATAATGCCATAATAAAACATTATAATGGGTATTCTACTAGTCGAATGACCATATGAACCATCAATATTATTTCCATAATGAGGGGATGTATAATGACAGACATTCTAAAACATTTTTTCAAGGCCTCGACCAAGACATCTAAAATGAATAAGGCCTCAGACAAAACCATAAATCAAATTGAGAAAAGGCCTCAGCCAATTCCACGTCTAGTTGTCTCATGAGACCTACTGATTCATTGAGGAGCTATAGCAAGCTCCACCCCTAACTTACTATGTCCAATACATTCCTCATATAAAAATATTGAAATATAACATAAACATTCCTATAAGAACTAGGATACAAAATGTAAATACATTAACCATAAACCATGAATGGTATAAAAATAACACATCCATAGACAAACATATCAGTAAACCAAAGATACCATATGTAAGTTTTATATCATAATAAATCAACTTCAAGACAAGTTTAAAATCCATTAAAGGATTCTAAATAGATGGAAATGATTTGTAATACTCTTTGATTGAAATAACCATTTTCATGAAAACATTTAAAATTCACACAATTTAGAAAGGAAGACATTTAAAGACATTTTTAAATCAAATTATCCCATACCACTTTGAAACTTTTTAAAGTAATTAAAATTTTAAAAACATTCATGTCCATATAAATAAATCGTTAAAAAACCATTTTGAAGACATTGACATTAATGAGAATGATTTAGAAGAATAAATATTTAAAACATTTAAAATGATGTTTTTATAAAAAGTTCCTTAAAATAATCCCTTTCAAAACTCATTCATGAAACATGGACATAGATAATTTATATGTCCCATCAGATACTTACTTAAAAACAACCTCGGATAATAAAGAGATTGTGAAATTAACCCTTACCTGTTTGGTAACTTATGAGACATACAGCCGTGAAAGATGTATCATACAATGAATATGTAAATACACATAAATTAATGTGTATTACACAAATAATAACATTATGGGTAGTACATACACCACACAAAAGGTAATAGTAGCAATATGTAACGAATCTCACGGGAATAAGGAGTGAGGTGAAAATCCCTTACCTTGCACTTTCCTTTAGTCGAGGGTATGTTTAAACTCATGTATGAAGACTATAGTGTTTTATTATATTATACAAGAACCATATTAATATTTATGATATCATTAATTATTCATTTATGACTTTACACTAACCATTAATAATAATTTCAATGTTAAATTAATATTTTGGATAATAATCGCTTTCTTTATCGTACGTGTTTTAACTTGTTACTCATGATTTTATCACTTAGATAATGATTTAAATAATTCCAGAATATAAAACATGATTTATATATCATGTATATTTATAATATAAATATGTATAATAGACATATATATGAAATGGAAAACACGGTTTATGGAGACGGCAGTCCGTATGTACGTATAAACACTGTTTCCTTTTTCATATCGTATTGAACGGAACTAATTGAATAAGATATATGTATGTACATAAATACACATATATATAAATATATATATATATATATATCTCTAGTATAATTATTAATTCATATATTACATACTTATTATTAATATAGTTTTATAATCATCGATGAATAGTGGACTTGGAAATGAATCTCATCGTGTTGTGGAGAATATAATCTGTAAGTACATACGAGCACAAATATCATTCTTTTGATATTAAAATAATATATAACTGGATGTTATATCATATATAAAGAATCATTATCATTTTATAATTATTATTTACATCAATTACACATCATTATTTTACCCATCCAAATAATAATGTATTGAATAACAATTACACCACGACATGGAGACGGTAAGTCGTATGTACGCACGTATGGTGACATGTCATTCAAAGGATGGATAGAATGATGAATATGGTTGTAAAATATCACAATATATATAAGATACTAGAGTTATTAGTTTATTATGGAAATAACAAAGAAATAAGCAGTGGAAGAAGAATGAAACTTGAAAGAGGGTGGTGAAAACATTACCTCTTTTTTGGGTTCTTCCTTTTGATTTTATCAAAAGGGCTCCATAAGATAGATTTATGATAAAACTAAGGCCTCTATATTGAATTGAGGATACTTAAGGGAATACTTGAGCAGGTTTTGGCCGAACCAAAAGGATTTTAAGGTATGAAGAATTGGATAGAAGTGTTGTCCTTTTATAAGGGGGAGGAGGGGCTCTTTAGGAGAAACATAAAATATTAATTTATAATAAATTCATATTCTGTTTATAATGGATTAAAAGTGGATTATTAAAAGTTTAAGGTGGTGATGGGTCAAAATAAACTTAACCAATAGGTTTTAGACAGGTTTGGGTCACTTTATCAACCTTATCTTTTGGTTTTAACCCTTAGTTAATTAGTTTGACATTTACCACGACTCTTTGTATTTTTATATTATATTCTTAATAAACTTACTATAAACATCCAAGATACCCAAAAGTAGTCCATTAATGATTCCCCTATCCTTATATAAGACTTTTGGCTGAACATTAGGTTTCTAGAAATAGAATATCAATTAATCATATAATATTTGTTTTAAATATAAATTTATGTCAATTTTGACGCTATTTGATATTTGGTTTTTTTGAAAGTCATCACAACTTGATTACTTAGAACAATATACTTTGAATCATCATTAAAAAGTCATAATCACCTAGAAAATTCGTGGATTTCATAAAAACTTTGAAATTATATTTATTTTAATATTTATAATACCATTTATATGATTCCTGCATTAATAAGGTAATTACTGCATCACTATTGGGTCATAATTAAATTTAATTATTTAATGTCTAAAAATTATAAATAAAATCCAATGATGTATTAAATCCTTTAATATTTCTAATTAATATTTATAGTCAAATTTATATTATGTATAACCCTATATTAAAAATGGTTTAGTTAATAATATTTGAATTTAACACTTTTAACTCTTCTTTAAATTAAATAATAATAAATGTCCAAATCTAATCCATGTGGACCTAAAGGGTCATTTTTTATTCCTAAGGTATTTTTTGTTCAAATTACATTTGTCCAATAGAATTAGGACATGCATTAGGGTAATAATAATATCATTTTTACCCTAAATTAGCCTATCTACTTTTAACCGTGGTAAATAAAAGTAAAACATTACTATTCACCAAAAATTATTTTTATCTTATTGAACCAAATTTTATGCCTTGATATTAACCGTGTCTCTCAAATTTTCTAAATTAAACTCACAGAAGCGGTAGATTTATGTTTAATGTGAATTTACAAATTCTCCTAGGATGTGGGTAAAAGACGGTGAAAAGTTCAATAAACTTTATATATATATAAAATTATTATAAACTGACTCTAATGAATTACATTGATCTTTTATAGGTATTGTGTATCTATTTTGACCTAAAATAAATTTAAATAAAATAAATAATTACTTAAACATAAATTCGGTTTTAAACTATTACTTAGTGTTTTTCACTATTCATCAAAAATTAAAAGTTTTCAGAAAAATACCATAAATTTACCCTAGGATAATTTCGGTATTACAAATCCAAAAATGATGTATATTTTACAAAATTCAAAACATAGAAGTTGCATTTATTAAGTTAAAATTATTTCCTGTTGTAAAAATAAAAAGCGTGGTTTTAAGAAAAAATAACTATCAAAAGATTAACACTTGTTTCTGTCCAATTTTCAAGTGAAATTACTTCCAATGACCAATATTGGATTAAATGGTAAAAATATAATCTAATTATACTTCCAAACCATTCATATTTATAGCTGAACAGTATAAATTATTTTGATTAAAAAGTTGTTTTCAGTTAAAATATAGTATTTTTCACTATTCCCCCAAATATGAATGTTATCAGAAAAACACCAAAAATTTATTGAAACTAAATTCTTATATCCCGATTCTAATGAAGAAGATTATTTTTTAAAATTGAATACATAATAATTTAAAATATTGGATTTAAAAAGGGTTCTCCATTAAAAGGTGGTAAAATTTCATTTTTTGAAAAATGCTTCTTTTATCTAAAAAATGTATTTGTCCTTACATTATGAATAAGAAACTCATAATATGGATTATAAAATTATAAGGATTATATAAAGTTATAAATTCAGTTAATTCTATTCATAACCACATTTGAACGGCTAGTTTGGTAAGTCGTGGTGCACTTGAACTCAATGTTGTGTGTAATGAAAGTTATTGAATTACATTGAAAATATAATGTACTATGTAATCTTGGGGTGTCACATTCATCCCTCCTTCAATAAATTGTGTCCTTGTAATTTGAAATTGTTCTTCAAAAATAAAAGGTTGAAAATAGAAAATAAAATTGTTGGAAAACCCACTTCGGAAATTGGGTTAATAAAATTTTGACTTAATAAGAGGAATATATATATATATATATATAGATACGTGATAAGTAGAGTTTCATATTTCAACTAATTCCTACCACAAACACATCTTTTAAACCAAATGATTTTAAAAAAATCTATTTATCCAAATCATATAAGGTTCCAAAATAATGAATTTATAATTCATTTGTGAGACTATTTAAAAAAACTAAATTATGAAAACTAGTACATCACGTAGCCTAGTTGTAGGTGATGCACCTTTTTTGCTATTTAGTTTCGGGTTCGAGACTCACAGCCTTGTCGGACGTGATTAGTTTTCACCCGACCTCTAGGTTGTTCTTTTATAACAATCCAAAAATAATCTTAACAATAGTATCCAATTTCAAACATAATCCATTCCAACCTTTAGACTTATCTAAAATACTTATATCCAAACTCTTAGTCCAAAATTTATAATGAAGTTAAACACAATTAATATCCTTTTTCCCGGTAATAACATGTGAACGCCTTCATCATGTATTCTTTTAAAACACTGCAACATCCCGAGTTATCATAAAAACTTATTGATTATATTCATAATCCATTATTCCTTATAGAATAATGGATATACTCCTTCTATCCAAAAATATTTTAAACTCCAACAATGATGGAATATACAAATCAATAATCAGTTTCAACGTAGTCAATAATATCCAATATAATTTATCCAAATCAATCATGTATTATTCCAAAATCACTACTTCGGTATCAGAACCATATTATGGTTTATCTTTCTCTCAACCATATATTTTCCAAAAATTTAACCAGATATTAAGTCACTTTTCTTGGTTCTACACAATCTCAAGTCCTTAATGAAATAGTACTGCAGTACAATCCTTATTTGTCTTCTTAATTCATGTAACCAGTATACTATTGATACAACACTCAACTAAAATAATTCTATAATAAAAACATAAGAAGACTAGTCATTTTTCTTTATCTGAGGTAGTATCTTAACTTGATTATTATCCAATAACATCATTTTTGGTATACTCTTATGAATGGGAAACTGATTTGTGTAGTGTCTCAACACCTAGTAGATGAAGCATTTTACATTTGAAAACTTTTTTTACCCTTGAAATCATGTACTTGGTGTCCATTTTCTCCAAACATATAACAAACTCCCATTCCCATCAAGTATTTACCAAGGTGATTCATTCCACATTTATCACATATTGGAAAATCCTTCTTTCACTTGTTCCCTTTATCCATCATTCAGTCTACCATCTTTTTATTCTCTGGCTTCCCTTCAAAGCCATAGGATTCAGAGAATTCTTTTCTGATATTTTTAACACATGATACTATTTATTCAAATGATGATAATACGTGGGATACCATTTCCGTTCTAAATTTTTTCGTAATTCCATGAATGATATGACCCTTCTTACTCTTTGGATCATACGTATTGTTGGAGTTCTCATTCCTTCTACTGGGTGCCATTTCTAAACAATGTCATACACTAGGTCAGTTTATGAATCATAATTCATAATTCTAGTCATGTAAAATACCTAACGTAAATTGAACATTTTATCGATATAATACATAATTAAAAAAATGTTTTCTTTGACGAGTTATATACCCATAAACCCTTCATAGTGGTTTTTAAAGAAAATGTGAATTATCCTAATCATATCCCCTAGGAGTGTCGTAACCAAAAGTGCAGCAAGGCCCGTTTTCATGCACCAGTTCCCATTTGAGTCTAGCTCAAAGTGGTGTTTTCGGGTTTTACCCCTAGGTACATCTGTGCCAGAGCCATCTCTACCTGCTCCTATCCAGACAGGGATGTATTTTCTTGGAAAACTTAGAAAATCTCTACATTACCAAAATTCTAGGAAGTCCTTCTATACTAATCCTCAAAGTCTATATTAGGTCTATGTTTTATAATAATAGTTTATCTAAATCTAGCTTCCAAGGTTATTTCTAAACTTCATCTGATACCAACTTTAACGCCCCGACCCCAGTTACCCAGAGTCAGTGCATTATTTTAATACATTGGCATTATTACAAGGAATCAAGTCCCTAAGGACCGATCAGTTTAGCAGTGATGGAAATTAGATTACATACATGAATGTTACATTACACATTATGACATATAGAACCACATAAATATTCCTTTATAAACGCCATTATTCCCTTGGATTAACCCTGCATATCAGTCACAATACACTTCTTAGAATCCTGGGAAAAATAAAACATAGAAAGGGGTGAGCTCAAACACTCAGTAAGGGTAAGCAATACAGCGGAAAATGACATAAATATTAAGCATGGAGAATAATTGATGCCACATGCCTTTAACAATAATATACATGATTACTTTTATGGAATAAATATTAGTTGAGTAAATAATTCCATAATAAAAAATAATCATGGGTATTCTACTAGTCGAATGACCACTTGAACCATCAATATTATTTCCATAATGAGGGAATGTATAATGCCAGACATTCTAAAACATTTTTTCAAGTCCTCGTCCAAGACGTCTAAAATGTTTAAGGCCTCAGCCAAAACCATAAATCAAATTGGGAAAAGGCCTCGACCAATTCCACATCTAGTTGTCTCATGAGACCTACCAATGCATCGCGGAGCTATAACAGGCTCCACCCATCACATAATATGTCCAATAAATTCCTCTTATAAAATGGTTGAAACATAACCTAAACATTCATATAAGAACTAGGATACTAAATTTCAATACTTTAACCATAATCCATGAATGGTATAAAAATAACACATCCATAGTCAAAGATATCACAAAATAAAAGATACAATATGGAAGTTTTGTATCATAATAAATCAACTTAAAAAAAGTTTAAAATCCATTAAAGGATTTGAAATAGATGGAAATGATTTGTAAAACTCTTTGATTGAAATATCAATTTTCATGAAAACATTTAAAAGTCACAAAATTTATAAAGGAAGACATTTAAAGAAATTTTCGAATCAAAGTGTCCCATTAAACTTTAAAACTTTTGAAATGAATTAACATTTTAAAAACATTCATGTCCATATAAATAAATACTTAAAAACCATTTTGAAGACATTGACCTTAATGATAAAGTTTTAGAAGAATAAATATTTAAAACATTTGAAATGATGTTTTTGTAAAATGATCCTTAAAATAATCCCTTTGAAAACTCTTTCATGAAACATGGACAAGGATAATAAATTAGTCCCATTAGATACTTACATAAAAATAACCTCGGATCATAAAGATATTTTGAAATTAACCCTTACCAATTTGGTAACTTATGAGACATACACCCCATGAAAGAGGAATCATACAATGAATATGTAAATACACATAAATTAATGTGTATTACAAAAGGAATACAATTATGGGAAGTAAATACACCACAAAAAAGGTAATAGTGGAAATATGGCATGAATCTCATGGAAATAAGGAGTGAGATGAAAACCTCTTACCTTAAAGTTTCCTTTAGTCGAGGATACGTTTAACCTCCGGTATGAAGACTATGGTATTTTATTAAATTATACCAAAACCATATTAATATTTCTGATATCATAGATTATTCATTTATGATATTATACTACCCATTAATAATAATTTCCATGTTAAATTAACAATTCAGATAACAATCGCTTTCTTTATCGTACGTTTTTTCACTTGTTACTCTTGATTATATCACTTAGATAATGATTTAAATACTTCCAAAATATAAAACATGATTTATATATCATCTATATTTAGAATATAAATATTTATAATAGATATATACATGAAATGGAAAATAATGTTTATGGAGACGGTAGTCCGTACGTATGCATAAACGATGTTTCCGTTTTCATATCGTATTGAACAGAATTAAGTGAATAAGATATATGTATGTACATAAATACACATATATATAAATATATATATCTCTCAATTTTAATTATTATTTCATATATTACATACTTATTAGTACTATATTTTTATAATCGTCAATGAATGGTGGATTTGGAAATGAATCTCATCGCATTGTGGAGACGATAATCTGTATGTACGCACGAGCGAATATATCATTCTTTTGATATTACAAAAATATATAATTTCATGTTATATCATATATACAGAATCATTATCATGTTATATTTATTATTTACAATAATTACACATCTTTATGGTTGTAACATATCACAATATGTATAAGATACTGGACTTATTAGTTTATAATGTAAATAACTTATAAAGCATTAGTGGAAGAAGAAAGGAACTAGAAAGAGGGAGGTGATAACATTACCTCTTTTTCGGGTTCTTCCTTTTTATTTGATCAAAAGGGCTCCTTAGGGTGGCTTTCTGATCAAAATAAGGCCTCTAAGTTGAAGTGAGAATAGTTTATAGAATATTTGGGGTGGGTTTGGCCAAACGAAAAGGATTTGAAGGTATTAATAATTGGTTAGAAGTGGTGTCCTTTTATGAGGGGGAGGAGGGGCTCTTTAGGGAAAACTTAAAGTATTAATTTATAATAAATTCATATTCTGTTTATAATGGATCCAAAGTAGATTATCCAAAGTATAAGGTGGGGATGGGTATAAATAAACATAACCAATAGGTTTTAGATAGGTTTTTCTCACTTTATTAACATTATCGTTTTGTTTTAACCTTTAGTTAATTAGTTTGACATTTACCATGTCTCTTTGTATTTTTATATTATATGGTTAATAAACTAGCTATAAACATTCAAGAGACCCCAAAGTGGTCCATTAAAGATTCCCCTATCTTTATATAAGTCCTTTGGGGGAACCTTAGATTTTTAAGAATAGAATATCAATTAATCATATAATATTTGTTTAAATATTAATTTATGTCAAATTTGACACTATTTGATATTTTGTTTTTGTGAAAGTCATAACAACTTGATTAATTTAAACAAGATACATTGAATCAACCGTAACATGTCATATTCAGCTAGAAAATTCACGTATTTCATAAAAACATTGAAATTATATTAATTTTTATATTTATAATAACATTTATATGATTCTTTCATTAATAAGGTAATTACTGCATCATCATTGGGTAATAATTAAATTTAATTCTTTAATGTCTAAAAATTATAAATAAAATACCATAATGTAGGAAATCTTTATATATTTCTAATTAATATTTATAGTCTAATTTATCTTATGTATAGACCTATATTAAAAAATGTTTAGTTAATAATCTTTGAGTTTAACACTTTTAACTATTCTTTAAATTAAATAATAATAAATGTCCTAATCTAATCCAAGTGGACCTAAAGGGTCATATATTATTCCTAAGGTTCTTTCTGGTCGAATTACACATATCCAATAGAATTAGGACATGTGTTAGGGTAAAAATAATATCATTTTTACCCTTAACTACCCTATCTTCTTTTAACCGTGGTAAATAAAAGTAAAAAGTTACTATTCACCAAAAATTATTTCCATCTTATTGAACCACATTTTACTCCTTGATATTAACCGTGTCTCTCGGATTTTCAAAATTCAACTCACAAAAGTTGTAAAATTTAGTTTTATGTGAATTTACAAATTCTCCTATGAGGTGGGTGAAAGACGGTGAAAAGTTCAATAACATTTTTACATATCTAAAATTATTAAAAACTTACTGTAATGAATTAAATTGAACTTATATAGGTATTATGTATCTATTTTTACCTAAAAAATTTAAATAAAATGAATAATTATTTAAATAAAAATTCGGTTTTAACCTATAACTTAGTGTTTTTTCACTATTCATCAGAAATTAAAAGTTTTTAGAACTACCAAAATTTACCCAAGGCTAATTTTGATATTCCAAATCCAAAAATTATATCTATTTTACAAAATTCAAAACATAGAAGTTGAATTTATTAATTTAAAATTAATTCTTGTTGTCAAAACAAAAAGCGTGTTTTTAAGAAACAATAACTACCAAAAGATTGACACTTGTTTATGTCCAATTTCAGAGTGAAATTACATCCAATGACCAACATTGGATTAAATGTTAAAAATATAATCTAATTATACTTCCAAACCATTAATATGTATAGATTAACATTATAAATTATTTTGATTAAAAAAGTTGTTTTCAGTTAAAATATAGTATTTTTCACTATTCACCCAAATAAAAAAGATATCAGAAAAACACCAAAAATTTATTGAAACTAAATTATTATATCCCGATTATAATGAATAATTTTATTTTTTAAAATTTAATATATAAAAGTTTAAAATATTAGATTTAAAAGGGTTCGCCATTAAAAGGATGTAAAATTGCATTTTTTTGAAAAATGCTTCTTTTATCTGAAAAAAATGTATTTGCTCTTACAATATGTATAAGAAACTCATAATATGGATTCTAAAATTATAAGTATTATATAAAGTTAAAAATTCAGTTAATACTATTCATAACCGCTTTTGAACGGCTAGTTTTGTAAGTCATGGTGCGCTTGAACTGAGTGTTGCGTGTAGTGCAAGTTATTGAATTACATTGAAAATATAGCGTTCTATGAAATCTTGGGGTGTTACACCAACTATAAATTCATAATACTTTAAATGTAATATGAAAATATTGAAGTCGTGAAATTTTGAATGAATTCATACTTAATGTCTTAGAAGTCATCTAATCTGTCAACCGAATTTATATGAAATCAAAAGGCATATAAAATATTTTTGGAAGTCATGTGTAATATGGGATGTTACAAGAAAATATCAAAGTCATAAAAATCCTTTTGTACAACATATGAAATGGTAAATTTACATAAACCCTTTATAATTCATATTAAATGATCAAAGTTATACAAAATTTAAATGGATTGTTCAAATATCAGCTTGAACAAAAATAGACAATACACATTAAAATGCCTCTTGATTTATACCAACATCTTAAAAACTGATTCAAATCAGCTTCAGAAACTAAAAATATTGATTTTAACATCATATCAAATAAATTTTAAAACATCACTTGAGGTTGAATAATATTTCTTGTTGTGAATAGAAGTCAACACAACCATTATATTCATATCACCCCTTTGAAAAATTTATTTTCTAGATACACACAACAATCTAGATGAAATCCTTTAATCTCACAATGTATTCCCCTTGATCACTCAATAACATCCCCGAAGAACACATTCCTCAATAATTGACATCAAATAAATACATGGTCCTAAAAAATACATATAACACATTAACCTCATCACAAGAAAACAAGTCACAAGAACCTATTATTCTTGTATATGAGCATAATATATGAAAAGGTCCTTACCAATTATGATCATGACTACAATATCATAAATTCACATTGAATTCATAATCACTTGTCATAATACCATAAAATATATGGGATATTTTCCCAAACACTTGAATATAAACTATGAAAACTTACCACTCCAATTTATAATCACAATCTATGTAGAGGGTCTTATTAATAGAAACCCTTACATGAGTATCAACTCATCAAATAACATTTGGGATTACACTATATTTCTCATATTAAAATCATGTTTTTATTTCTAATATAAAATGCCTATGACCCATAATTCAATCTACCATGATGTTTTAATTTAGAAATTCACATCATATGGTCTCCAAAAATCCAATTCCTAAGTGTGCCCTCTTTCTTGAATTATATGTTTTGATTCATGTTCCTCTAGAATATTTATGGCCTTCTAACCAAGGACCAACCATAATTTCTCATATTATTTAATTATTTATTCAACATTGAAACTTTAATCACTTTTTAATTCACATTATATGGGTCAAAATACCCACTCTCAAATTTTTATTTCACCTTAGTTTGTGATCCCACCAATTCATGTTTCGTTTTCCTTTACCAATATTACACTACAAAGAGACCAACCTTTTGAAGAACTATATGTTCATTTATTTTTATTCTCACATGAATTGTAGTGATATATAGATCTTATATAATAAAAAAACTCCAAATCCTCTTCCTTTGAGTTTCTTTCTTCCATAATCAAATTCAAGTATTTTGATCAGTTGAACTAGATGAGGAACCACTTTTCCTTAACATCAATACATTTACATTGATTTTTGTATGAATGATCTCCCAAATTGGGTTACTCTATATCGTAAAATTATAAACTAAATGGAACATTGTTCCAATCTCTGTGACCTTAAACATTACAACACCACATTGTACTTTTCACATGCTATTTATATTCATGAAACACTTCTTCCTTTGAAGCATCTTATATAATTAACAGAATATAAAAAAAAATTGATTTAAAACTCATAAACGGGGGAGAATAAAAATCTATGTAACTTCATTATAATCTTTATATATCTTTGACTTAGGTGAAAGATGAAGTAAAAAAGGAAAAGATACACAGATCTTGTGGGGATTGAAATTTGGCTAAAAATAAGACAAAATGTTATTACTAATTCCTTATATCTTATAAAATTTTAGTTAAAATTATAATTAACCAATTTTAAATCATGATTAATTATCCTCATATCATTATGTTAAACTATAAGGACCCCCCAGACTGGAAAAACATTAATGGTATAATGTATTAATAAATCTTGTACAACATTAAACTATTAGAATATGTTGGGTAACTAAATTATTACCTTAAACAACCGCATTCATGCTTCTTTAATCTTGAACATAAACTATTTACAACTTATTAAATATGATCCATATCTATATCATAGTTTTTTTGGGATAGAAAAATTTCAATGAAAGTATCTATACAGTTTCGATGGTGTAATAGACATCCAATCACAATGTTATAAAAAATTATTACATTTTTTTACAACAATATTAAAAAAACTAATATATTATCCCAAAGTGATCATTTTTTAATATCATAAATTTAAATTAAACTTTGAGACCTCAAAAATAAAAAATTAAATCATTTTTTTTCAATTGAAACATATTGGTGTATATTTTTCTCTATGTTCACATGTCATAAAGACTTTATATGATGGCTTATATATATTGGGTAAATAATCATAATTTTGTTTTTTATAGAATTAATATTATTTAGGTATACATGATAAATTAGTTATATAAGTTTTAGGGGAGATAATGGTAGAATTGGAGAACTATATGATAGGGTGGGACAATTACAGGTTCCATAAAAAGTCTTATAAGTTAAAATAATCAACTACTAAAAAATTTTCCACCAGTGAATTTCCAATACTGAGAACCAAAAGATTAGTGGCCCGTCAATGTCCTGCAAAGGGTCACTGAATAATAATGACTTTCATAACACCCATTATAAAATACCCTCAATTAAATGATTTAGGGATTAAGTTTTTATAAATAATGATCATTATTATTCCTGGATGGGAAGTGGGATATAAGAGTTTATACAACTTTTTTATAAACATTGTTTCTCTTCTATTAAATATAAAAAATGAATATAATAATTTATTTATGAAGTTTAATTTTTTATACAATTCTATATGTGATCTTATGGTAAGAAACCCATTATTTTTCAGTTTCCATCATCATTCATTGGTGATTCTTGAAAAATATCTCTTTATACTAAAATTGTATATTTTTCAAAATATATCATTTGGATCCAAATGAGAAAAAAATTATTTATGAGTGGATTAATTATATCATGGGTTTTTAATTCCCTATAATATACTATATTTATTTATGTGTTTTATCCGTGATTACATTTGAGTAAATGGGTAATGTGGTAAGGAATACCTAAATGTTGGGGGAGGGGAATATCCAATAATTTGAGAGTAAATACATTGAATCATAGTAGGTTGTAAAAAAATGGGCTTCCAGACTATAATCTATTTTTACATTACTTAATAAAAATTTCACTCATTGAACCTCGGTATATTATTGTATAGAAAACCCAAAACTTGGTTTCAGGTATCGAAAACCTAATTTATTGTTTTGTGGTCTTGTATAACCATTTCTAGTGATCTTATAATGAAAATGAGGATTACACATTGTTGATTAGGTACTCCTCTAAAATGAATATATTGTAAAACTAGATATGTATAGCCTAAGGACCCTATATGAGTTTAACTAATGCAGAATGGAAACAATAATACGTTTCTATATGGGACATTCTATAATAGGGAAGTCCAATAGCATGGGACCAGGGGATTGTAAATTTGGTCTTGCTAAGTGGAATTAGGAGATTTTTGACCAATATATCCATGATCAATGATAATTATTATTATTTATATATTTATGCTATATATAAATTAAATATTGATGATTTATACCAGGAAAAGTATATATTTCTCCCAATCCTAGGATTCAAAATGAGGAAATGTCATTCCATTTTTAAATTATTTTACATTGTGCTATGTGTTACTATACCACAGACATCAATCTACATTACATGATGAGCCATGACTTTCTGGGTTGGTTATTTGATTTTGTGAGTTTGATATGTGATTCATTGAATCCTAATATAATATTATATGGTTCTGTGATACTAAAATGGATATCATAGAGAAATAATTTCCAAAAAAATAGTATGTGACTTCGTGGTGACTTGTTATGTTCCTGATGACTCAACTAATTTGAATTTTTAATGTTTACAGAATTGTTATTACATCATATAAATTATCACATATAAATTCACATATATAAAAGAAAATGGTAAGGGATCAATGATGGTGTCTTATTATGCTTCATACTGATATCCAATGTGTGCACATTAGTGTATATCAAAATATCATGTCTCATGATAATGTAAAAGGAAAGGGCCCTATGACAAGTGGTCTATATAGATATATTTTTCCGGAGGTTATTGGAAACATCGGAACCATAGTTACAACAAGTATTTTTAGTATTAATATACTTACCATTTCCCCCTTTTTCTCCTATTACTTGTTATAAAAATGTCAAATCTCCAATAACAAATTATTGTGGAAATAAGGACAAACACACGAACAAAAAAGAATAATTAAATGAATAATACAACTTATTTATGGGGTATTGGAATAATCCCAACATCTAAGAAGAATTAAAATGATTTTACTATTTTTTTGAGCCAAATTATAGTGTTTCAAAATTTAGTACAAATGACTTTATTGAATTAAACTCATAAAGTAATATTGTATTATAATAACATACATTTATATAGTACCCATATTTTTATAGTTTTCCATCACGCTGTAATACTCTTTGTTGGTTCCAATGGTCAGTTTTACTATAGGTGGTGTTCAGTATGATCCTCTATCACTTGGCCCAACATTATCCAACTAATACGGCTATAAAATTTTAACATTATTTAAATTAGATACTAATATAGAAATAAAACTCCCAAAATAATATCTATTTTTGATTCTACATCCCACATTTCAACCTCTATATATTAACGAATTCCAACAGATGCACAACAGTGCCTCAACATCTCAATCACTATTGTTTCATCAATATATAAAATAATTATTGGTTCCTATAATCTTCTCATATGTCTTTATCCAAACATATATCAATAAATTGATGAAGTTTTACATTAAATACATTTTAATAATCCTAAAATGAAACACTAGATTTCTTGCAAGATGTATAATACATTAACTATTAGAGTGGAATATGTTTTACTCTTATATTTTCTATTTATCCTCCAAATATTTCTTCAACAAAAATATATACTTTCGATTTATGATAAAAAAATATATTTCCTCTATATCAGATAGTTACACAATATTTTTTCACTAATATTTCTAAATTATGGAAGTTCCGCCACATGAAAATACATAAAATTGGTATTCATCTTATAATCAGCATCACATCTATGGTTATTATTTTCATACCTATGTAATGAATTTTCTCTCTTGAGAGAACATATATACTCCTTTTATTCTATTTTAATACCTTATTATCTATTTCGTGGATTCTTACTGTTTTATAAGGTTCTACATGTACCTTCTAAAAACACCAATTGCATGAGAAATATCTCATCTAGTTAAAATCATGAGATAAAAAAAAGATTTAAAGAGATGAATTACAAGGAAAATTTACCATATAATCATCCTCTTCTTTTTTATACTTTAACAAAAAAGACCTACCATTAAAATAGAAACTAACTTTGCTTCTAGTATAATATAAATGCTGAAAGCATTTCCAATGTAATCATTTTAAGACAAAATTATGTTTCAACTACACTGCCTATCTTGATCATTAACCATATAATATTTATAGATTATATAAGATATTTTATCCCAGGATCATTAACCAGATAATTGTTTCTTTATTTATCCATTACATTCATGATTTTGTGTTCACAACCAGGAAGAAATTGATGATACATGGTATTTGATTTTTTTCATATACATTTAATGATTAATTGATTATATATGGTGTTGGATTTTTTGAATATGGTTTTATATTTGATAAAGAGAATTATAGTTTTGTTGACTACATAGTGTAATAGACTCAAATACAATAACCTAGAGTTTCTACTTACTCATTAAAATAGTAAAATATACAAGGGATCACACCAACTATGATCGATCAGTTTAGTAATCTTCAAGAACTAGATACATATATGATATATATTTTACATTGGAAATTAAAAATATACGTTTTAAAAATTATCCTTGAAAATAATTTAATATTTCCTTCTACATATCATCGGGAAAGGAAACAAACAAAGAATGACATTATATTATCAGTAAGTGTTTCATACTGTGAAAGTTTTTATGAATAAACATTTCATAATTAATATGGTAGAGTGTATAATCAGGACTCGTTAATTTGAATCAAAAACATATATTCAAAATATATATAGGGACAATATCAACCTAAAAACCACATGGATAATGAAAAATAAATTATCAATTAAGGAAATGAATCAATCAAAACATTCATGATATCAAAATCAAGGACCTAGCCAATATATCTATAATATTACCATCAAGGCCTTGGCTAAGACAATTTTATTGTATGGGTAGTTATACACCTATTACCCAACTAATTTGTCCACGTGTTCTGTCTCATGAGACCTGGAGATGCATTGAGTGTCTATATATAACTAATCCCCAACTATTACTTGAACATCCTATTCATTCCTCATATATTGAATGATATAAAAAAGTCATTCTCAAAATTAATTTTAAATCAAATATTTTCTATATTAAATCATGAATGAATAATATTTCCCCAATCTGTTATATAACTATCAAAATAAGATTCCTTCAACTGATACTATATATAGAAATTATGTATAGTTGAAAAACATCATAGTGGTGGAACTTATTCCTCATAAAACAATGAGTCCTAATATGGATATATATGAGAAATTATTTCTATTAAAATGATGGAGTTTGATATGGAATGGGATCATGATAAATTTATGGAACATAAAACCCTAAATCAATAAAGTAAAAAAGAACACCATTGATTCATCAGAAATGAAGGTTTATAATAAATAAAATTATTTTTTAGAGTTTTATAGAATCAAAAAATTGAAACATTGAAAATAAATTTACTTAAATATTTTGTAACATTGTTTTAAAAACAAATCTATAAATCATATAAAAAATTATTTTTATTCCTTTAAGAAAATAATCATATTTTTTAATCAAATTTTAAACAAAAATTACAAAAATATTGATAAGAATATTTTATTTGATAAAACTTGGAAAAAATTAAAAGGAATGTCCAAATAAAATAATTTTAATGATGTTGGTAAAATCTATTCATTCAGTAGATGTTAAAAACAATGACTCCTTCCATACATTCATTAAAAATTTCCAAAGTATCTCATTCAAAAAATGAAAAGAAAATTCACATCATAAATGTATAAATAAGGTTAAATAGTTTTTAAAAATGACTTTAAAAAATCAGTAGATCTTATGAAATATTATTTTTGAAAAAAAATAAAGGATATGAACATGGAAGAAAAAGTTCATCGACCAAAGATAAAATAAAGTCCCTGTTTTATAATTTTTTATATATTTTTAAATACCAAAAAGAGGATAAAATGGAATAACACATGTAAAATCCATAAATAACTAGTATATAAGTAAATACATGGTGTATATGGAGAATGTATCATAAAATTATTTATATATAAATAATTACATAAAGATTCTTGATTAAAAAGTGTGATTGTGAAATAAAACCTGACTTATTTTTAATTTTTGAATAAAAAAACCATAAAATAGAAAAAAATAAATAAAAACATTTTTACCCATTAATAAAGAGGAATTAATGATATATTATTTCAAGGGGTTTTCATATACACCATAAAAATAAATTAGGTACATAATGTAAAACATGTCTCATTGAAGTGAAAATTAGATGATGTTTCCCTTTCCCCAAGTCTAACATTCTTTGTACTTGATCTTAATCTCATCTATAATAAATTTATTTTCATTATAAATATATTAATTAAATATATTATTAGTTATCATACAATATATTATTCAATTATAACATTATATCACTAATTTAGTAACAATTATTTACTATCATCATCGTCTTGGGTGTAAACTATTCCATTTATCATACACGTTTCCGCTTGATAGATCTAGTCCTTGAATATTGGTCATGATTTCATAATATTAATGATATTATTCATTAAATAATTATAATTTATATATAAACAAATTTAGATTCATTCATTAATGTTGGCCATATAAATGAATCACATCGATTTGTGGAGTTTGAAGTCCCTATGTACACATATATTACGTTATCATTTTCCAATGGATGGGAGGGTAAAAATAAAAGTAATATATTATATTTTAATAATGATAATTATGTCATTAATTTAATATATATTTAGCTAATTCGTCATAAAAACTATCCTTGTGATGTGGTGATGCAAAAAAAATCGCATCACTTCGTGAAGGTGGTCATCCACATGTACACCTGAGTAGTGTTTTTGTTTTTTATATAATGGGAAACGATATGAACAAGGATTTTTACATAAAAATAATAAAATTTAAGTATAAATGAGATATTTATGTTATAGTATCATTATTTTTGTTACAAAATTTAATTATTTATTATAACTAATAAAATGAAAGAACTCTATTAAGAGTATAAATCTTCTTAGGAATCCTCCATTGGATAAAACTTAAAACCTTATAAAGTTGGTCTTAGGGAATGTTCAAAATATATAGGATGTGTGAAAGGAATATAGGAAGGTATTTTTTTAGTTATTGGTTGAGATAAATTTCTCAATGTTTGTGAATAATATTATAGAGGTGGTTACCTTTTATAAGAAAGGTGGGAAAAAAACGTGTAAATACATGAAATACTAATATATAACATGTGTCTAACTCATGTAAAATGGATCTAAACCGCATTATATTTTAAAATAATTATTCTAAAAACTAAATATGGTCAAAAAAATAAATTTTATACAATATTAGGTGTCATTTTAGACTTCATCTTATAGTTTAATAGTTATGTTAACCAAGTACAACAATAGTCGTTGTAACAAATTGTTTTACCCTTTCAGAGTCATGAAATTAATTATAAATTTTCAAATTGTATGATACAGGAACCAAGAATGATTGGATAAAAATATTACCATAAAATTGATGAAATATAATATTATTTTTAAATATTAAAATGATTTAAAAATAATTTTAATACAGTATATGTCATATATGTTATCTTTAGGAAAATTTACATACCATGACCATAAAAGAATGAATATAATAATGGAATTATAATATAAACTCATTTAGAATCACCTATAAATTTTAATTATATATAAAATTAGTGGGTTAGCATAATTCATCCAAAACATATAAATTGAAATGATTTTAAAATAATTAATTTAGTTTTTCTACTACTTTCACAAACATTGTGTCATTATTACAGAAGCATTAAAAATAATAATAATGACCTAGTTATAATTTTTAAACATAAAGTTGAATTTTAAAACCAACCATTAATGGCCAGTATGAAAATGAACTATATTATAATCATGGAGATGGTAAGTCATATGTACGCATGAGTAACGTTTCATTTTTCAACGAACATGGTATAAAGAAGGTAAGTATTATTTTATCATTAAATAATGAGGATCATATAATAAATAAAATATTTCTAATTTAAATACACCTATATAAAGAACCTATATGATGTGGCCATGAAAATTTAATCACATAACTTTGGGGACGTGGTAATGTACATGTATGTAAAAATGATTTTATCATTTTTCAATGGATAGAATAGTAAGATAATATATGGTATATTATCTTTTAAAAAGGTTAATTATTTCAATAATATCATATATATATATATATATTTAATCTATAATTATATACATCTACAAGAAGTTGTAATGGAAATGTAATTGCATCGGTTCATGGGGGAGGTAGTTCAATCATACACATGATGGATTCATTTCCCGTTTGATCAAATAAACCGAATAATATAGGTTATTCTATCGACATAAAGACATATTAGTATATTGAATATACTATTGTTGTTATTTCATAATGGTTATTAATGATTTTATTTATAATTAATAATAAATAAAATCCAAATTCTCGGTTTGGAATGATACCTTTTGAATAGACAACCCCTTTAAGTTTATACCTAAATCCTTCCTAGGTTAGTTTTAGGATAAAACAAAGGCATCTAGTATGTGGGTAGAGAGATAATTAAGAAATTTTAGAATTTATTGTATGATATGGAGTTTTCAAATTGTGTGAGGAATAGTGTATATGTGGTTTCCTTTATAAGTGAGTAGAGGTTCATTCTTGAAATTTTTTAATATATTAAAATAATATAGATTAAATTTCATGTTCATGTGGATAAAAATTGATATAATTATAATATATTATCTGATTGGGTCTAAACCCTCCCATCCAAAAAAAATTATATATGTTTGCATTTTTTTACCCTTATCACTTAGTTTTAACCATTGTTAAACCTTTTTACAATTATAGTGATATCAATATTTTTTACTCTTTAGGTGTCAAGATAGTTAAAATAAACAGAAAACATAATACTAAATGGAATATGGTTGGAATTGTAAACCATAACCCATTAAATCACCCAAATATAGTTTTTTAATAAATTTTAAGTCATTTAATAAATTATTCTTTATGATAAAATATCATTAATTTCTTTTTTGGAAGTATTAATTTAATTTGAATTTAATGAAATCAATATTGTAATGGAATTAAAATAACATCCTTTCACACATACAGAATATTATATATTGTTTAAAATAATTCTTAGGACAATTTAAAGCTCCAAAAAATATTATATTTATAGTTCTAAAATAATTTACATGAATTTTCTACTACTTCCACAAGTACTGAGTCAGCATTGTATAAGTTCGTAAGTTAATTATATAATAATTTTAAATTAAAATAAAATACCATCAAAAAATTATTTTCATTATGATAAAAATAACCTTTAATATACATTATTAACTCTTTTATATGTATGTACAAATATTAGTGGAATTTTATAGAAAGTGGGTGACATTTTATATTTTTCTTTACTTAAAATAAAATAATGATAAAAATTAAAGATAAAAACAAAAAAGAGTAATATTTTTGAATTTTTGATGATTATGGGTGAAATATACTTATACAATAAAACAAAGGAATTAATTTTAATGAAATTGAATCCTTACCACAATAGTTTTAATACTAATTAACAGATTTTTCCACCATCATGGAAACAAAAACATTCTTTGGAAACTACTCATAATGAAAAAATAAAAGTTAGATATTTAAAAAAAATTAACTCATAATTATAAATATATAATCCATTTTCTATGAATCAATTCACATTAAAAGTATAATTTAATTTAAAATTGAACCCTAAAATACAATAAAATCATTTTTTTAAAAATCATTTGAAGTATAAATTTTTTATCCTAAACTAAATTACAAAATTTATTAAAAAGATGATAATTGGATTATGATTAATAAAAATAAACTATTTTTGTTTTAAAAATAATCTAAAAACAAATTTTACTTTATAAATATTTAAAAAGAAAGTATAATTTCAAAACAATCTATATTTTTTACAATTCATTGATAAATATTACATTTAAAAAAATTATCAAATATACAATCAAAGATAATTTTGAAATTATTAATTAAAAAAATTAGTTCAATTTATCAAATTAATATTCAATAATTTTAAAATAATTCTTTTAAATAAAACCATATAATCCATGAAAACACTTGTTGTTTGGAAATAAATCTTTTTTTCTCTATTTAACTGAAAATTGCCTAATACTGTTACAATGAATATAAATCTATAAAATCAAATTAATTTATATTAAAAATTTAGAAAAATGATTTATTTTAACATTACTTGGGTTCCTTCATTATTTCCCCTTTTTTATATTTCATCCTCACAATTTTGATTCATTGTCTAAAAAGGTGGGGACATCATTTTATCATATCATTTTTTTGATTCCCATGTTGCTTCTTCATCCTGATGGGTTTTCTATAAAATAATAACATGGCTAATTACCTTATTTATGAAAATGTATCTCTTTATTTAAGAAACTAAACACTATGTTCCTTATATGAAAAGTTTCCTTCCAACCCAAATACTTCAAGGATTAAAATTTGATATGTATCTGGAACATATTTTCTAAACAAAAAACCAAAAAATATATCATTTAATTGGGATAAACTCAGAGTTAAGGATAATTTGTAGGAAACTAATCAAACTTTACCTATGATTTCATATGGTCTAATGAACCATGTACTTACCTTACCTTATTTACCAAAATGAAAAACACATTTCCATGGAGGTAATTTATGAAAAACCTAATCACCTATCTTTAAATAATGTTCTTTCTTATGGCTATCTAAATAAAATTTCAGCCTACATTGAGCCATCCTCAAGTGCTTCTAAATCAGCTTCACTATCTCTGCCATTTTTTTACCAATTCTAATCCCAAAATCTTTTTTTCACCGATTTCATCCTAATAAGATCATGTCTAACTCCACTTTCAATATAATGTTGCAAAACCTCTCATCTATACACTAGAATTAAATCATTTTTATAAGAAAATTGAACTAACGAATGATGTTGATCTTAACTTCCATGATAATCCATTGAAAAATATTGAGGCATATCCTCTAATGTTGGAATCATTCAAATTGACTATCCATCAGATTTAGGATGAATAGTTTTTCTGAAATTTAATTCAATACCTACTAATATATGTAGTACATTCCATAAATCAAATGTGAATATGGGATCATGATTAGATACAATGAAAATTGGGACTACAGGTAATCTAATTATCTATATAAAATAAATATAGGAAATTTTATCAAAAAATATACTATCTCAAATGGGAACAAAATGAGAATATTTTTTTTAATTGATCAATATTTAACCAAATTTCATTATCACCTCTTGATGTATTTGGTAATCCCAAAAAATCCATGAAAATATTCAACTATTTTAATTTGAGAACAGAAACGGCTGAAGCCTACCATTCAATAATGTTCTTTTGAATTTAACATATTAATATGTGAAATATTTTATAAAAAATTAATAATATCTATAGAAATTCCTTCCCTCTGGAAAGTTTCCTAAAGGCTATTATACAATTTTTGTTCTTAAAAGGGTGAATCAAAAACGAAGTACTATAAGGCACAATCAATTGTTATTTATTCAATTGGGGGCCACATGAAACAAATTACCATTTTATAAATATGGAAACAAATTATTTGTCCATATTAAATTTAAGAAACATATATTTTTTAACCATTTCTACCATTTTCTGTAACTCACTGTAGGAACTCATTATTTTATGAAATATTTTTTTTGAATAAATTTAATCTTTTAGATATTTTTCATTACCTGAAATACAAATTTTAGATTTCTTCACATGAAAAACTGATATTACCTTACATGAAATGCAACACTGAGTTTATCTTGCATTATACGGGCCACTAAGTGTTTCTTGTGTTATCTGAAACACTATATTTAAATGAAACGTCATATACTACTAATGTATTTTTATATGATAGTTGTCTCCTCGCCATTAGAATTGAGTGTATGAATAGGATTAACTAAATAACTAAAATTTATGATTTACAAATATATATGAAATTAATTATTTGGTTACTGAATAATTTGAGATTAAAATAATAGTAGTTTGAAAATAAAGAAAATCATTTTTTGAAAAACTACTTTTATGCAAACAATTTGTTTCACCTCAAAAACATAAGAAAATTACTTTTGGTGAATGATATTAATTCAATTTATATATTATATATTCAATAAAATGTTAAATTTCATCTTAGGAATTTTTTATACAATTCATAAAAATAATTCCAAATTTACACACAAAACTGAATTCTTCTAAAAAAAAATTTATTGCATTAAGAGCCCTTATATTGAGATTATTTTTTTAAACATTAATAAAATTTATTTTAAAACATAAAATTAATTTTTTAATCATCATTTAAAAATTATCTTAGGGTAAATATTTCATAATTTTCTGAGATGATAAATTTTTTTAATGAATAATGAAAATTACTGGTTTTATTAAGATTGTCATTTTAATAAAATCATTTAAAACATTTATTTTTTAAGATAAATTAAATAGAAAAAAATAGTTCAATTATATATATACTAATCCAGTTTATATCACATTAATTAATTTTATGTTGAATTTTGATATTAAAACTTTCTCTACTTATGGAAATTTCCTCTTTGAAAACCTACTTTTTCATCACATTTGTAGGTTTGATTTTAAATTAAATTCATCCACTTAAATGATTTGAAATAGGAAAAATGGTTCACATATAATTAATGATAAATTTTTTAATTATATAATTAATTTATGTTAATTTTTTACCGTAATGAATTGTAAACAAGTAAAAATTATTTACCATGGTCAATGTAAAAATAGGGTTTATCGGGGGTTAAACTAAAAATTAAGGATTGAAAATTACCCAAAACATGTCCGAAAACCATTTTATGGATGTATATATAAATTATATCTTCTAGGATCTATAATTTCATATGTTTATCCTTGTTTCAGGTGACAATTGTGGATACACCTTTGTCTATTCAAAAATTACATGTTTTCCACTCACCTCACTAATAAAATGACACCACCTATCCTCTCATCTTTAAACATAAAAAACAAATGGGATATTCCAATAAATACAAAAATAACTTCATTAATTACCTCCAATAATAATTTAATCCTTATTTTTGTCTTAAATCCCACCTAAGAATCCTTCTAGGGAAAACCAAACAAAGTTTTTGGAAGAAAAAGTAACATCCCTAACCGATCATTTTATTTAATTTCGTATCCCATATCTTTAAATTATTATTATACCATTATTATACAATAAAATAATTATATTATATATTATTATATTTTTATATGTTTATTTAATAACCTAAATCATTCTACTCTTCCATCAAAAGATATATGATATCATTATTTGGTTGTACGACAGACTACTGGCTCATGAACCAATGATATTCGTTTTTCATTACCACCTCTCACATATGGATATAATTATGGATTTAAGGTTCATATATGATATGTATTATATTATTATATCTCAATAATTGTAATATTATATATCCAATCTTACCTTTGAATCCAATGGAAAATGATAATGTTGCCTGTATATACAGAAGATTATCACCTCATGAACAGTTGTGATGTGCTTCCCATTTCTTATGTATATTGATTGTAATAATTATATATTAAATTAATATTTATGATATTTATAAAATAATAGTGATTAAATTATTATATCACATATTCCTTATGAATTTTCATTATTTTTGTGATACGATAACATCATTTGAGTGTACAACGGACTACCACCTCGCGAAGCGATGTGATTCATTTTTCCATAAAAGTTTGTATAGAAGATAATTATAATAAATTTAACTAAGATATATGATATATATGGAATAAAAATTATTATTTAATCGTAATATATTACTCACATTTATTTTATTTCATCCATCAAGAGAATGGAAATATCGTTCAACCATACATACGGACTACCGTCTCCATGAACAATGTATTTCATTTTCTATCTATATCTTTTATGGATTACTATAAATATATATTTTATTTATATCACGGTAAAAATTATTTACATGATGAAACTATTATAAAATTAATAGGACAAAAATAAAAAATTAAAATATACTTGAAAAAAAGTAATTATTACCAAAATCATGATTTTTAAAATGAATTACAGATAAGCGGGTAATAAAAGGTCATAAGTAAATAATATATTGTATGATAAATATGATTTTTTATATTTAATATTTTTATAATATAATTATATTTATTATACAATATTTTTTAATGTGTATAAAGGAATTCAGGCCTTAAAGTAAGTGATTTTCATCACACTTTTTTTTCTACTAGATACATTTCACATTACCCATGTGTTTATTTGAGTTGGTGTATATACTATGCATGAAAGTTTCTTCTAATGATTATATTGAAAATTATAGGGATTTAAATTTACATTTTAGAATCTATTTTTAATGGGGTTTATGGTTCAATTTTTTTCCAAGACTGTGAGGATTTTTGTCTCAATTGTCTCTCTTTGAGACATATGTTAAGTTATACAAATATCTTCTTTTTATAAAGTATATATACAGACCCATAAAAATTTAATATCACTTATTAATTTATTATCATAATATTATAATTTTAATTTAATATTATTCCTTCATGGGGAATATGATTCAATGTTAGCAAAGTGGTAAGTATTTTACGATACAATCTAATCATTTTTCAAGATTTCATATGATTATGTTTCTAATAATGAAATATTATGATCCATTTCTAAAGAAAATATTGAACTTTATTGTCATGTGGTTATTTAATTATAATACATGGTACCTTAATTTTCCTCTCATTATATACTCAAGAGTTTATATGAATGTTTTTATGAAAAACACTCTTTATTTATCTCTTCAGTTGAACACACCTTTTCATCCAAAATGATTTTTTCTAAAAATGTTTTCGAAAATGGTTTCCCATTTTTTTAGTGGTTTTATTAAATAAAATTTTACCAATTATTTCCTTTATAAAAAATTTTTTGAATAAAATCTTCTTTTTTTTATAAACATGGTCTGTTTGGATTTTACTAAAAATGAGATAGGAATATCTGTTTTGACATGTATAACATGAACAGAGTTTACTACCATCCTGAAAATTATTATTTTTAAATCTTACCATAGTTGTTTTAAATTTTATATTATTGTAAATGAATTTTGAAAAAAAATATGATTTATATTTTTTTCTTTAAGTGGAAAATTTATTTTACTCAAGAAAAATTCCCATTGATTTTTCTTTCAAAATCAGTTTCTATCTAACATGACATCCTTTGATGCCACAAGATTTTTACCTGGGATATGATCAAATTATACCATCATTATTTATCATTTTTATAGATTTTGTTTTTGAATAATAGATATTTATGAAACCTAATTATCATCCAAGATTTATACAACTATACATTCCTTATGAGACTTGTTTCTTTTTCCATGGGTTATGCACTGATTAAATGATGAAAAAATTATGAAACCCATTTCTTCTCTTGGGTTTTATCATAAAGTATGTTTTTTGATCTTTTGGAACACATATGTATTATTTTCATCATGTGAAGAGTGGGACCTATATCTCCCTCCAATGAATTGGGTAATGATTACTGTTGTATAATCTTAAAGGGTACAAGAGAGGTTATACCATTATTGAAAGAGGTTACATATAAGGTTATCTCATTACCAAAAGAGGGTATACAGGAGATTTTCTCAAGTCCAAAGTAGGTACACGGGTTCTTAGCATGATATTTTATGAATTTTTTTAGAATAAATTTAATCTTTTCAATATTTTACATTACAATACCATTTTTATCATTCATTGAAGATAACACTGAGTGTATCCTGATTCACACACAATACTAAGTTTATCTTTCATTACATGTAATACTAAGTGTATATTTCATTACATACAACACCGAGTTTAAATGAAATGTGATATAGTATTAAAATATTATTATAAGGTAGTTGTAACTTAGTTGTTGGAATGGTGGGAATGAATGGGATTGACTCACTTATTAAAATATATGTTTTAATCATGTATATAAATGAATTATTTTGTGACTAATTAATTATAAATGAAAAGAAGAATTTTTTGAAAATAAAAGAAATATTTTTATGAAAAACAATTTTTATGCACACAAATGAGTTTTTCCAAAAACAATTAGACAAATAAATTTTGGTGGTTGATTTTAATAAAATTTATATATGATATATTTAATAAAATGTATAAAATTTTTCTTATGTGTTTTCTAGGAATGGTATAAGAATAAATATAATTTCATACTTAAAAACTATATAGTTCTCAAAAATAGATTTGTTGGATTTCCCTCAACTATTTTATAATTAATTTTTAAATTTTGAGAAAATTTATTTAACAAAATTAAATTCATTTTTGAAATCATCATGTCAAAATAACATTATGTTGAATGTTTTATAATTTTCTGAGAAGATAAATTCATCGATTAATAGTGAATAATACAGGTTTTTATTAAGAATTTTCATTAAAATTAAATCATTTTAGAAATAAAAAATTATTTTAATTCAAATTTAAAAGTTAAATTAGTTAAATTTTATATCTATTAATCCATTATAGGTAATTTTAATTAAGTTACTATTTATTGTTTATGTTAAAACTTTCTCAAGTTAGGAAACTTTTCTCATTGAAAACCAATTTCTCATCGCATATGTGGGTTTAGTTTTAAATTAAATTCCACCCCTTATGTGAGTTGAAATTAGAAAAATGGAATCTATATTTTATATAAGTATAATTTAAATTATATAATAGTTTCAATTAAATTTTTACCATAATTAATAGTTTATCAGTAAATAATAGTTATCGAGGTTAAGGTAAAAATGGGTTTATTGAGGGTTAAATTAAAAGATAGGGGTTAAAAATGACCCAAAACTTATTCAACAATAATTTTATAGTAATATTTAGACATAATATATTCTATTTTATATAATTATGCATTTTATATCCTTTTTTCATTTTATTATTGTGGGTAAACTATTTTATTTTCAAAACATACATGTGTGCCAGTAACCTCAATTATTAAAGGACAACCCCTCTCCTCTCCTATTAACGCTTCTAAAACTAATAATTTTGGAAAATACCAAACAAAATAAATTACTTTATTCTATAATATCATACCATAATCATTAGTGTGTTCATAAATATGACATAAGAATACTTTTGGTGAAAACCAAAAGAATTTGTCAGAAGAAAACGTAATGTCCCTAATCGGGAATTTTATTTAATTTCTTCCTAACTTTCCTTAAATTATTATAAATCCATGATTATAAACTAATATATTTATATTTAGTAAAATTTTATGTTATTATATTAATTTTATATCCTAAATCCTTCTCTATTTTCATTAAATGGGATTCAAAATCATCATTCGTGTGTAAGTAGGATTGTAGCCTCGCAAACCAATGTTATTTATTTTACATCACCACCATTCACAACTGAATATAAATATAGTTTTAAATTATATATATTTTTTAAGATATTATTATTCCTATTGAATTATAATACCACATATGCCTTCTTACCTCCCAACCTTTTTGAAAACATTAACTTCACTCCTGTGTACGACAGACTACAGCCTCGTGAACTGATGTGATGTGTTTTTAGTTTCTACTTTACATGGATGATAATAATTATAGATTATATATATATATATGATATTTATAAAAAAAATTATAACTCATTATATATGATATCAGATATACCTTCTTACTTTCAATTCTATGGGGGATAAAATAATGTAATTTTTCTGTATATAGGACTACCACCAAATGAAGCGATGCGATCTATTTTCACCTAAATGTTTGAATGGAATATAATTTGGGTAACTTTAGTGAATATATTTGATATATATTAAATAAAAATTATTCTATAGTTTTAATATATTATTTACCATTCTTTTATTTCATCCTTCAATACACTGGAAATGGCATTCATGCATACATACATCGTATAGTATCCACGAATGGTGTATTTCATTTTCAATCTATAACATTAATGGATTTATATAAATAAAAATATAATGAATATATATGAAATTCATCTCATATTTAACATTATAAATATGATTATTCCATGATCAAAGTAATATTACTAAAAATAAAAAAAATACTTGAAAAACAAAGATGATATTAGCCAAAACATGATTCTAACTAATAATTATTGATAAATGGGTAATAAAAAGTCCTAAGTAAATCATATATGGTATTATAAATATGGTCATTATTATTAAATTGGTTTATTATAAACTTATGTTATTATACAAGATTTTGGATTATGTATAAAGGAAGTCGATACTTAAGGTAATAGATTTATGTCCCACTTTTATTTTCTATGAGACACATGCCATATTTATCATGTGTTTATTTTTGAAAGTCTGTGTACTTCCTATGAATATCTTCTATAATTATTCTCATGATAATTAGGGGTATTTACATTTCCATTTTATTATATCTCTTTCGCAGGTTTTAGGTTTCAATGGTTTCCAAATAGGTGATGTATTTTTGTCACAATTTTTATTCTTTAAGATATATGTTAAGTTATGAACATATTTTCTTTTTTATAGTGTGTGTAAATCCACATAGAAATTTAATATCAAGAATTTATTTATTCTAATGATATTATTTGTTTAATTGGATGTTATTTCTTTAAAAGGATTATGATTCAATGTTACCAAAATAGTAATGGTTTTATGATACAATCTCATTATTTATCATGATTTATTATGATTATGTTTTCGATGATTCTATATTATGATCTATATTTAATGAAATTATTCAATTTTCTTGGACACTGGTTATATAATGAGAATGCATTTTCCCTTATTTTTTCTCTCTTTATTAACACAAGAGTTCAAATGAATGTTTTTAAGATAAATCATCTTTATTTTTCTCTGTGGTGGAAAAACCATTTTCTACTAAAACAATGTTTTATATAAATGTTTTCAAACAATTTTTTAACATTATCCAATGGATTTGTTAATGAAATTTTTAACCATGTTTTACTTTAAAAAAAAATTGACTGAATCTTCATATTGTCTTTCAAATAATGTTTCGTTGGAATTTACTAAAAATATGATAGGAATCATTATTTTAACTTGTAAAACATGAATGGAATTTAACACCATCCTGAAAATTATTTTCATTCAAGATTTTTTTAAAAAATTTCAATTTTATTCTCAAAGAAAATTATTTTTGAAAATAATTTATGATTTAAAATTTGACTTTGGAGGAGAAGTTTTATTTTCATCAAGAAATATTGCATCTGAATTTTCATTCAAAATAATTTTCCATCTAAGAAGAAATATTTTAATGATAATTAGTCCTTATTTAAAATATGATCGAATTATAACATATTTAATCTTTTTTCATGATAGATTATGACTATTATGAAAATTTGTTTATAAAACTTGATTATCCTCCATGGGTAATAGCTTTACAGAATCCTTATGAAAACCATTTCTTTTTTCACGGGTTATTCTATGATGAAATTGTGAAAAAATTATGAAACCCATTTATTTTCATGGGTTCTAATATTATGAATGTATTATTACTATTTGGAACATGAATGTATGGTTTTCATCATGTGATGGGTGTGACCAATATCTACCTCTGATGGATTAGGTAATGATTAATGTTATATAAGCTCAAAGGGAACACAATAGATTATCCCAACCCCAACAGAGGGTACATGTGTGGTTAGGCCAAGCCCAAAGGAGGATATACTAGTGGTTATCCAAATCCCAAATCAGGTACATAGGTTGTAATCCAAAGCATAACATTTTTTAAATTTCATGGTGGGTATCCATTACATACTATTTTATATGATTATATATATAAACCACAAATCTATGTCTTATGCCAATGTTATTATCTAATGGATCATTTTATTTTATTACAATATGAATAATGTCTTATAAACAACCAGGATTTAGGCCATGACTCATTTTTATGATATATGATATGCAGGGTATGGATTTCTTAAGTTATTATCATTTTATCATAGCCATATACTCATGTTATATTGATATATCCCTTGATTTACCTTAATGAGTATCTAAGTTCACCCTTTACTGTGTTTACATTCCATGGTATATGAAGAATGGTGTTATGAGTGATATGTCTATGAATGGTTATAATTATGAATAACTTAGTCGGAGATAACATACCTCACTTATGGATAATGTTTTTTTTTATTTTTCCATGTTTTCAAAGGGGGTAAACCTAAATGATTATGCCATGGATCATTATTTTATGTAATGAATATTTTTATAGTATGATGTAATATATATTTATGAGAATTTTGGGTATTTTCCCTCATTATAATCCTTATGAGATGTCACAATTTTTTTCTAACAATGATTATTGTACTAACAAATAAATCAAAATAGAGGGTGTTCCTACATAAAAAATTTCAGAGACGGTATTCATCAAATAATTAACCAAAGGATCATATTATACACAAAGTATAGTTTATTATGCATTAACTTTCTGAATATAATAAAATACTACTATATTTTGTTTACATTGATGGTAATTAATTCTTCATTTTTAATTCTTTATCAATTCCATCAATCTCCTCTATCTCATGTTCAACTCTTTATTAGTGAATATATACTTCAAAATTTTATGATTAGTTTATATTTTACATCTTACTCTATATAAATTATGTCTGGAAATTTTTTAAGAAAACCATACAGATGTCAGATCAAGGCCATGTATAGGATAATCCCTATCTTTAGTTTTTAATTAACATGAATCGTATGTAATCACCAAATCATTATAGTTTAAAACACTACCTAGACCTTTCAATGAAGCACTGATGTAATAAAAAAGTAATAATTTTCTCGTGGTATTTCGAAAACTAGAGAATACAAAAATCTTATTACCAATTCATACAAACATTCATCACATTCCATTATCGAGATAAAACTAACTCATTTTCATGTAAACAAGGTTAATGATCTTGATAATCGTGAAATGGTTTTTATATACCAACATTAATAAACTATTAATACAAGGAAACATTGAATATCAGTAACATTTTGAGGCCTTTTCCATTCATCAACCACATTATTTTTAATAGGATAAACATGTATGATATCTTTATTTATGATATGTATAAGGAAAGAAATATATTTTAACCCAAAACCACATTTATGAAATTTTTTGTATGCCTTCTTTTCTATTTGGATTTACAAAATAATTCTTAAATTATTTTCACGATCCTTATAAATTTTTGAATAAACAAAAATATCATCACTAAAGACAATAAAAAATTTATCAAAATATTTTTCCGAAACTCTAATAATAAGAACCTTCAAAATAGTTGGAGAATTCGTCAACCCAAAGGGCATAACCATAGACTCATAAAGCCCAAACCTAGTATTAAACAATGTATTATTTTTTCATCTTTTTTTCATCCTAGTTTTTCAAATATATATAATTTATTTGAAAAATAATATAATTATACATAAATCTATATTTGTTATAGTTCAATACAAATTTAGCGTGATCGAACTCAACTTGATTCATCATTCCATTTATGTATGCGAGAAGATAAAAATAAGAAACATATGTTTTATGATATTGAATATGCTAAAAACTATGGGATTACAGAGGTTTTATATTCGAGATCTATGTTGACACAAATATGTAGGTCAATGAAATGTTTTCAAGGTTTTCCAATGTTGGATTTAGCAAATATATTCAAAGCCTCTTGCTGGTATCTATTGTTGCTATTCTCTTGGCCATATGGAGTGCTTATAATTCCACTGTTGGAACCATGTTCTTAGAATAGTTTTTGGATCATGAAATATAGATTCTAAAATGGAGAACCATGAGACACAAAGTGGGAATGGTATGATGAATGCATAAGAGGAATGGTTTGTGGAGTGATGGAGGTTCACGATGAAGAATTGAAGTTCACAGGAAGGCTTGTATTATGTAGAAGGCATGACAGTTCACAGGATGACATGTAATTCGAGAAACCAAGGTGGATGTTTTGATAAAATAGAAAGGGTGTCATATGTGAAAAAAGGTGTTGATTTGTTCTACCATGTAGGGAGAAAATCGATACGCAGAACGTATAGGGACTATAGTTTTCCAGCGATACATAGTACATTGTAACGGTGGTGTAGTATTGATGATTTGGTAAATATAGGTATAGAAAATTATGCAAATCTATTTCCCTATATAAAAGCACTAATCCCTATGTAGAAGGCATGACAGTTCGTAGGATGACATGTCATTCACAGGAAGACAATACCACAAGGGGAATGTGATTATAAATTAAAAGGAAATCAGTGAAGTATAGAATAGTTATTATAATATGGTTTGTAGAACACGGTTTCCAGAATACAGTTCACAGAATAAAATTTGTGGATGATGATTTACTCTATAGAGAAGAAGTGGTACGCAGAAGTAGTACATGGGAGTGGTATGTTGAAGAAGTATGTGGAAGTAGGTTGCAAAAGCAGTATGCATATATGTCTTGGGAATATAGTATTCCATTAAGCTTTACGGAGGTAGAACAAAAAGCACTCACAATACATGGTAAAGTTCAATATGTAGAGGAAGAAGGCCATTTCACCGTGGATATTTTCAAAGAATTTGTAGTATGAAGTGCAGTGTGGTATGTGGAGGAGGAAGGCTAGTTCACGGAGGAAAAGATTGCAATTGAGAAATACGTGGAATAGTATATTACATCTAAAGGGGAAAACTGAACTTCAAAAGAGCATCTACCTATAGTTAAAGATGTATGATTTAATTCCATCCCATTGAATAAACTTTCAAGTAAATAAACTAACTTCGGATTCTTCCCAATATAGTGATAAAGTGGGAGTCAATGGAAGTGATCTAATAGATGTAGTGTGATATCCCTAAAACCTTAAAAAGGCAATGTGCCCTATATATAGTGACTCTACTAAAATTTTATACTCCAAAACTAGTAATGATTAGTGGAATTTTGTAAAACTGAAAACCTATGGGCATATTTTCCTTAGGCATATCCCATAGTTCTGAGCTAAGTAAAATTTCTGTGTCTTCACTTTGCAGGTGATTTCTTGTTTTCCGATCTTTCTCATCAAATATGTTTAACAGTTTCCTACCAACGTGGGAACAATATACATATTTTTAAAAGAAAAAATTGACACCCCAATTCACCCCTCCCCTATTATGGTCTCTAGGACCCTTCAAGTGGTATCAGAGTGTAAAGTTTGCTGGTGTTAAATCTTCCCATCATTTATACACTAGAGAATTTAGTAAATGTCAGGAAAGTACCCCTATTTGATGGAATAAACATTAAAATATTGAATAATAGGATGAGATAACTTCTATAATATATTGGAATGGAAGTCATGTTGACCACTATACAAGGAACACAGGTCATTGATCCAACTAGGTTGTTTATGTCTTATATATATAGGAACATTCTTGATGTAGATGCAAAAGAGTAGAATGCCCTTACATTAGCTCTTTCTAATTAGATATATCTAATGATGATATGTTGTATTTCAACCATGTTTATGTGGGAAAATAGATAATATTTATGAAGGTGGAAGAAAAGTGATGGAGGAAAACTACATGTTTTTCAAAATAGGTTTTATGATATGAAGATTCATCCTAACGAAAATGCAGAAACCTTTTTTAATCAAATTGCAGATTTTGTTGGAGAAATACAAGGACTTGGTGAAGAAATCAACGATATTGATATTGTAAATAAAATCATGGGATTACTTCCACATATTTATAATGAGAATGTGTCATCCCTTGAAGAAAAGGATCTTTACAAACACTCTTTTGTTGACCTACTGGGAAGCCTGGTGTCATATGAGATGAGAGTCAAATAAGAAGATGAAAAGACATGATTAAGAAAGGAAATGGTATTCGAAGCCATGTACAAACATCAAATTTTAAGAGATAGTATCGATGAAGATGGTGAGGAAAATGAAATTACATTCTCATATAAATTCAAGAAATGAAAAGTGAAATTTGAAGTAAAGTTACCTATGGATTATTTCTATTGTTACAGATTCGGGAACATTGCCTCTCGGTGCACAAGAATGTTTTATGACATTGAACAAAAATATGGAGACATGCAAAATCCTCAGAAAAGGTTTTTCACAAATGGAGACTTCATGTCTGGTAATAAACTATAGAGAAAGGTCTTTTTTTCTGAATAAGAAGATGATTATAGTGAATTATTCAGGGAAGAAGAACTAGAATATAAATTTGGATCTCATGTGTCAATGATGAATACTGTTGAAAAATAAAAACCATCGAGAGATAAATATAGAGATAATTAATATTCCACTTATGTCTAACTCAAGTAGAAATGTAAGGATTCTTTTTTAAATCTTGGTAATAAATGGAAGATATGAAAAAAGTTTAAATATTTCATGTAAGATTTATCAGAATATGTAGATATACTAGAAGGGAAATTGATCGACTTGAGAAAGTAATAAAAGAACATTCAACGGCTATTGAAAGGCCAAAATATATTGTTGAACATAACTCTTGAATTAAATAATAGGAAAAGGTCGTTAATGATCTTTCTTAAAAATTAGAGGATAAATCTAAAACTATTTAGGGACTTGAATAAGAAGTTGTTACTCTTAGGAGTAAACTTGATAGTGAATCAAGTACAAAAGAAACAAGGAGTAAAATTTAGTGTGGAAAATTTGCAGATGATGAACAGATTGAGATAGATGATTGTGGTTTTGGTGGAGTTGAAAAGGCTCTCAATACCAAAGAACCTCATGCATGGGAAATGTAAAAATTATATGTGATGATGAAATATTGAATGATGGATGCAAAATGAGCCAAAATAAAGGCAAGCTGAGAGTCAGACATATCATAAAGACTCCTAAACTACAAACAAATAAATTCTCAAATCATGATGAAAGTGGGACTGAAACTCATACTCAAGTTTATTGAGATGATATAATGTCAAACTATCCTACTAAGTATGTTGATATGAGTAATAATAGAATTGAAATGACATTTACACTTATGAAAGGTCAAGTATGTGTCTATTTGGGCCATACCATGTCATAATATGAAGAGTCAAGGAAATATTTTAAAGGGGGAAGATCTAGGAATTCATCCAAAGAGAAATAATTCATATCCTAATTCATATAAAATAAAATTTTTCTATAGATATTTTTTTCATTATTCTGACATTGGCTATAAAGCTGTTGATTGTTGGTAGAGGAATAGAATTAACATTTTGTATGGAAACCAGAGACAAGTCAATATTCACCAACCAGACGGTGTTTCTCTTAAAAATAGATATTATACACTATAAAAAGAATATCATTATGAATAACCTACTCACATGGAATAGATATCTGAAAGTTTTTATTTATCCTTCACTCAATCTAATATTTCAGGGAAAGAAAAAATCAAATTGAAAAATTCAACCTCTGAAAAGTATCTCTCAAAGGTACCGAGAACAGCAATACATGGATTCTTTATAGTGGATGATAATCCCATATGATGGGAAATGTTTACCTATTAATGAATATCAAGAAAATGGTTGATGGAATAGTGAGATTCTTTAAAGATTTTGATTTCAAGATCAAAGGTTGTGGAAGTACCGAATTGTCCTATCTTGAGCTGAAGAAGATCAAAGTTCTTTATATGGATGGGTTGCATCATAGTCTCCTATGTGTGAGACAACTCTGTGACTTAGTAAATATGGTACCATTCAAAATGGGAGAACTATAAATGTATGAATATTTAATTCCTACATGAAGGGATTCAGAACAAATTTCAAATTATATCAGGTTGATGGAAAAGAGAACATTTGTTACATGATAGTTGAAGAAGAAAACATCTTGTACTATTGGAGGTTGGGTCACATAAATCAAAAAGATATGTAAAATAAATCTAAACTGAATATTATTATAGTTATACGAAACCTAAATCATGAACGAGATAATAGTTGAGATTCTTGCATGAGATGAAAGTTTGGGTGGAGTTCATATTGTCTAAAGAGAGCATCAAATCGTCTTGATCTCATTCATACCGATGTATGTGGTCCAATGAATGTTAATGGAACTTATATAGAAAGTTACATTGTTCTTTTAATCGATGATTATATTATAATGTCTTGTTTGATGGTTATACAAAAGAAACCACAAGTACTTGATTACATGAGCAATTATCGTCGAATAGACGAGAATGATATAGAATGAATGATCAAGGTTATGTGGTCTGAAAATGGAGTGGAATACACATTTTTTGAATTGGAAAATTAACTATAGAAACGTGAAAAACTACATGAGGTGTCTATTGTGAGGGCTCTATAGAAAAAGGGAGTTGTTGAGTGCCAAAATTGACAGGAGAATATTATGGACAGAACTATGCTAACGAAGAGTCGTATCTCTCACCATTCCTGGAAAGAATACATTCAAGCTGTAGTTTATATTCAAAACTGAACATGGATTTATATGGGGGAAATCAAGATTCCCTATGAGTTATGGCATGGAAGGAATTCATATTTAAAGTATTTTTATGTTTTCTGAACTAAATGATTAATCTAAAATAAAGAAGGAAAGTATGGTGATGTGACATATGAATGAATATTCCATGGATATTCAATTAATAGAAAATCCTAAAAATGTTTTAATAAACAACTTGAAAATTTTATGAAAAGAATTCATGTGTAGATCATTGAAGATAAAACAAAAAATTCCTCGATAAATTCATATGCTAATGCGATAGAATATAAAGAAGAAGTTAATATGGAAAAGTCTAAATAAAAAGGTAGAGTAAGGAGTAGAAAAATCTCAGGAATCAAATCATTATGTTGACTCAGAAGAATAATCATAAGAGGAAACCATGGATGAAAAAAATCCATCTGAACCACACATAATAAATCAAAGAGAAAAAATTGATCAATCCATCATCATTGAGGATTCGATAGCTCCCACGTAGATAAGAAGAATGAGGAATAATTCACATTACTCATTCCTATTAGTTGTGGAACCATCCTCATTTGAAGAATCTAAAAAGGATGAATCATTAATTTAATCCATGAATGAAGACTTGGATCAGATCAATAAAAATCAAACTAGGGATCTAGTTATGAGACCCTAAAACCATAATGTGATTGGTATAATGTTGGTTTTTGTCACAAAAAAAATCTGGTCGCCATCAAACCAACACCAAACCCAGCTCATGGAAAGACCTCAAGGGCATTCCCCATCCCCACGGGCTGGCACAAGTGCCCGAGTATCATAAAAATCCATTTGGGAAGGATTTACCTGAGTTTGGGTTCATAAAATAACCAAAAACAAACAAAAAACCAAATCTGAAAAATTATGCCAAACAAGACTTAATAAAATTTCCGAACTGAGTATATGGGTTTAAACAGGACACAAGAGGTCCAAAGTTAGATAAATGTAGCAGCAAACGGCCCATGAGACTCCACACGACAAGGGGTCATCACCCACAAGCCGTCTCCACAAAACCGCACCATCGAGAGAAACTAGTAACCCGAACCGCCATTGCCCAAGGCCTTGCCTTTGCCTGTGCCAAACATTATCAAGTCTACTTACACCGAAAGGTGTAAGTAGGGTGTGATACTAAGCCCAATAGGATATCACCCAAGGATTCCAAGTGATAGGGATTATAATATAAAAGGCTTGCAAGAGTTATAAATATATAATGGTAGCATTTTTTTCTAAAAGTGAAACTTTGAAAAGAAAATAACTTTCAATGGGGATAACTTTAAAGAATGAGTGAATTTGAATAAACCATTCATGATACTGGTTTTCACATCCAAAAATACAATAAAGAAAGTATAAATGCCAAAAAGGCCACGAGCACTAACCATAGGAACACCCCTAGGTACTAGTTTGTTGTGAGCCCCAAGGACCTCGTACCTCGGTGAAAGTAACCATAATGAAATTCATTCTCATGCACGATCCACAAGTATGGAGCATACCCATAACCTAGTGGTCTCTAATCATTTCCATTATATATTTTTAGTGTTATCCATGTCAGACTTGCTAAGTGAACCATGGTCAAAACCCCTCCGTTCACTAGCATACTAGTACACGTTAGCCCACCTAGTTACCCGGGTTTCCCGTATTGTGCTCAAATAGTCACCACATGATACCAAAATAAATTTTCACATATAAATATCAGTTCTGTTCACACACATTCTAAATAGTAGCTACACCTTCTTTTCACCTTTCGTATAAATCAATAAATCACTTATAATTTTCATAAAACAATTTCAAAGAAAAGTAATCAAATTTTGCACATTAAATTCATCTAAAATACCACATTTAAAACCAAATGGAGACCAATATTATACCAAACCAAAAATTTCAGCTTCAAAACATTTTTATAAATCCAATCCCTGAATTATGAAACAACACCGAGAGGCACAACCTGGGTTACACATGTAAAACCCTCTTTTTCACACAAAATTGGCACTAAAAAATAAACCGCTTTTAAAATGCTACCAAATTAATTTTTTCAATCCAAATACTCAATTAGTAACATAATGGAAACAGAAATACAACAGGACAATTCATTCTACAATACCTGCATATGAAATCACCTACCAAAACAGTCAAAACCCCCAAATCATTGTGTGTCACTTCAACGACACCTCCGCCACACCACAAGGGAGTAAGATTAAACCTAAAACTAGAGGATTGGACCAAGAAACTATAAACTAAAACAATAGGTACTAATACTCATCTTTTGGACATTTTGGGATTCAATAAAAAAGAAGAAACCCTAAGGAGAATGGAGGAATAAGGAATTGAACCAACTTACTTGAGAAATCTGGAGGTTTTTTGGAGCTTCAGAAGTTAGGCCCTAAATCGTGATGAATCTGATCTCCAAATAGGTGAAAACGAATATGGGGGTGTTCTTGGATTAATTGTAATGTGTGGGAGGTGTAATCGCCGAAAAAGGATAAAAAATAATTTTTTATGAAATAATTACAAAACAATTTTAAAACTGGAAATGGTCTTTCTAGTTGGCCCAATATCTAATTTGATCACCCAAATCCAAGATGCTAGTGAATTTTTAAGGTGCACAAAATTATTTTGTGGTTTTAATATTTAAATGAAGGTCGTTTTGGAAGTTGAATGGGTGAAACATGTTGAAAAACGAAGGAGTTATTAAAGAAACAAAATTTAGTTTCAAAACTGGAAATGGTCTCTCAGGTTGGCCCAAATTTTGGAAACCCACTATTTCATTAAAAAATACATGGAAAACCACCAAAACCAAACAAGGATGTAAATTAAATGAAAAATACCTTTAAAATATTTCATGTATGTGACAATTTTCCCCACCATGAAGGAATTTCTGCCCCAGAAAGTCAACATGAGGCTTGACTGGAAAACAAGAATGGGTACTCTTCCTCGACCCACGACTTTCGCTCCCATGTCTCATGTGTATCATTCACATGCTGCCATAGAACCCAGACTAATGGAATAGACTACCCACGAAGTATCTTCTCTTGGGAGTCCACTATTTTCACTGGCCTCTCAACAATAGACAAGTCAGGCTCCATCTACAGTTCTTCCCAACTCAACACATGGGACAGATCCATGTAGTATTTCTTCAACTGAGAAACAATGGACGTCAACTGAGAAGGTAAGGCCAACCTATATGCCACCTTTTTAATATTCTCAATGATCTCAAATGGCCCGACATACCGCAAAAACAACTTACCTTGCTTCCCCAATTGACGATGGCCCAAACAAGGGGCCTCCTTCATGAATACTCTATCACCCACAGAAAACTCTAGGTCTCGACGCCTCCGGTCAACATATGATTTATGACGACTCTGAGCTATCAATAAACGTTGCCTGATTAATTTTACCTTCTCAGATGTCTCCTGCACCATACTCGGCCCCAGTAGTGAGGTCTCAACTACCTCATCCCAACACAGGGGGACCGACAAGGTCGACCATAGAGCGCCTCAAAAGGAGCCATTCGAATCGAGGATTGGTAACTATTATTATAAGCAAACTCAACCAATCCTAAATGGGTATCCCAAGAACCTCCAAAGTCTAGGCCACATGCACGAATCATGTCCTCCAAAATCTGATTCACCCACTCTGTCTGACCATCCGTCTGTGGATGATATGTTGTGCTCATCTTAATCTGGGACCCCAAGGCCATCTGAAAGACTTCCCAGAACCGAGATGTGAAACGAGGGTGTCTATCTGAGACAACTGATGCTGGAACACCATTGAGTCTCACCACCTCCTGAAGATACAAATGGCCCAACTCATCCACTTTAGATGTATCTATGAATGGAATGAAGTGGGATGATTTGGTTAGGCGATCAATCACCACCCAATTTGAATTCTTACCTCGAGGTGTATGAGGTAATCCAACAATGAAGTCCATGGAAACCTCGTCCCACTTCCAGGTAGGAATGGGTAGTGGTTAGAGAAAACTGGAGGGCCTTTGGTGCTCTGCTTTCACCTGCTGGCATGTGTAGCATCTCGACACAAAGTCCGCTATGTCTCGTCTCATACCAGGCCACCAAAACTGCTAACGGAAATCATAATACATCTTAGTGGCACCCGGATGGACAGACCACTTAGACTGGTGGCTATCTAGCATCACCACCTTCCGTAGAGATAACGGAACTACTTAACGTCCCTTGAAGCACAAGATGCCCTTGGGAGACGATGACCAATCAGAGGATGTCTCCCCACCATGAAGAAACTGCTTCGACTGCTGACAAATCTCATCACTGGGCTGTTCCCGCTGAATCAACTCCAACAGAGAAGGATTCAACTGGACGCTCTCCAAGAATGACCCTCTAATGTGTTCCTTGGTCTCCACATGCATCTGAGAAAAGATCCCCATCAATGTCCACCCATCACTGGACTTCCTCAAAGCCTGCACTCGAACCCTTCTGCTCAAGGTATCGGCCACTACATTACCCTTACCTGCGGTATAGACAATGTCAAAGTCAAACCCATGCAAGTAATCGATCCAACGACGCTGCCTCAAGTTGAGGTCCTTCTGTGAGAAGATATAATCCATGATTTTGTGATCAGAATAGACCACAAACTTCTCCCCAAAGAGGTAGTGACGCCACATCTTCAAATAATGCATCACTGTTTCCAACTCCATGTCATGGGTTGGGTAGTTCTTTTCATGTGGCCGGAGTTGGCAATAGCCATACGCCACCATGTGATCATCCTGCATAAGAACGCACCCAAGACCCATACCTGAAGCATCAGAATAAACCATATATCCCTTTCCAACCTCTGGAAAAATCAGCATGGGGGTAGTAGTCAATTGCCTCTTCAGCTCCTCGAATGATTCCTGACATTCTGGACCCCATACAAACTTCACCCCTTTCCGGGTGAGGGAATTCATCGGTGAAGCAAGGTGAGAGAAATCCCAAAAAAATCTCCTATAATAACCAGCCAGGCCAAGGAAACTCCTGATCTTGAACACATTCTTCGGCTGCTCCCATGACATAACCGCACTAATCATCTCAGGGTCCACTGAAACTCCGTGCTCTGAGATCACATTCCTGAGAATTCTCACCTCCCTAATCTAGAAAGTGCACTATGACAACTTTGCATAGAGCTGGTGATCCTGTAATGTACCTAAAACGACCCTCAAGTGATGTTTGTGTTCCTCCTTAGAGCTAGAGTATACCAGAATGTAATCCACGAACACCACAACAAAAGAATCGAGATATTGATAGAACACCCTATTCATAAGTTCCATAAAGACTGCTAGAACATTTGTCAATCCAATGAGCATGACCAAATACTCAAAGTGGTCGTACCTGCTTCGGAAGTCTATCTTTGGGATATCTGACTCCTTTACCCAGATTTGATCATACCCTGAACGCAGGTCTATCTTTGAGAACCACTTTTCCCCCTTCAACTGATCAAACAAATCATCTATTCTGGGAAAAGGGTATTATTTTTTAATTGTTACCTTATTCAGCTTTCGGTAGTCAATGCACAACCGGAGGGATCCATCAGCCTTTTTCGCGAACAACACAGGAGCGGCCCAAGGAGAGACGCTCGGGAGAATGAATCCTTTGGATTCTAAGTCATCTAGTTGTATCTTTAATTCCCTCAGCTCGGTGGGGTCCATGCTATAAGAGGGAAAAGATATCAGTTGTGTTCCCGGCGCCAGATCAATCGAAAAATCCACATCCCGCTCCGGGGGCAAGCCTGAAAAATCATTAGGGAATACCTCTGGAAACTCGTTCACTACATGAGGTAGTACACCTTCATGGGAAAGACCATCCTCTATCATGAGAGAATATAACTGGAAGATAACACTTCCCAACTTTGGGTGTGGAGGCCCTGTGCGACCTGACTGAGGATCTCATTCTCCATGAAAAACCTGACGACTCCCATCAGGTGCCGTGAAACTCACACACCATCTGTAGCAATCGATGTGTGCCTGGAAGTGTACTAAAAAAACCATCACGAGTATGACATCAAAAAGGTTCATATCTAAGACCAAGAGGTCCCACTCCATCTCGACCTCGGACACAGAAAGCACACATGATGGGCACCTGAGACCCTGCTCCTTCTTTCCTAGCGGTGTCACCGACTCCATTGAGAATGACATCAAATCAGTTGGAAAATTCATAATTCCCACAAAACGAGCAGATATGAAGGAAATATAGGCACCAATATCAAAAATAGCAGCATCTATAGAAGATAAAATTAAAACTATACCTTGAACAGTCGACGGTCCTGCCTTTGATCCTGCTGGTGCCTGATCCACCGCATGGAGATGTCCAGTCTCTGCCTGAAGATGACTGCTAGTCTGTGGTTGTGCCCTGAACTAGCTCTACCCAGAAGATGACCCAGCCCTACCACCACGGTAGCTAAATCAAGATCCCCTAGTCCTCGATGGCTCAGACTGTGTTGGCACTCCTCTGGGAGCCATGGATCCTACCCCACTTTGAAGTGGACGCGCTATCCTGAAAACGTGTTGCACGTGTCCCATACCTCCACACCGGAAACAGGTCTTTGGAGGATGAGGGCATGCTGGACGGATGTTCCCGGGCTTCCCACACTAGTGCCACATGACCGATCTTGCATCAAAAGCCGCTGATGAAAACTGCCTGCAAGAGTTCCCTGAACTACCTCCTCCTTTCTTCACATGATCCTCCCACTTCCTTTTCTTCTCTGAGGAGCTTCCACTTCCCACTACTGATACTAAACCATAGAAACGATCCATGTCTTTTCTATCAATCGCTACCATGCACGCCCGATCAACAACCTCAACATAGGTTCTGAGCTTAAACAATAACACCTGGGAGTATATCTCTGGTCTCATGCCTTTCTCTAACCTCTAGGTCTTCGCTTGCTCATTAGAGATAATTTCTGGAGCATACCGAACCAAATCAGCAAAATAGTTGGCATACTCCATCACAGATAGATTCCCCCGAATAATTTCCATGAACTCTCTGGACCTGGCATAAGCCAACACCTCAGGGCAGTACTGTTCATTAAAGACAGCCTTGAAATATCCCCAGCGCATCTGCTCATTCTTCCCATCCTGAAGCACTGACTCCCACCATTTACGGCTGGGACCCTCCCACAGAAAGGAGGCACACTTCACCCAAATCTCCTAGGGTGTTTCTAGGAACTCAAACATACGCTCAATCTTCTCGATTCATTCCTCTACTTCTTGGGGTTTTGAGCTGCCTCGGAAGGTTGGAGGCATGTTTTTCAGGAACTCCTGGGCCTTTTCCTTTCTAGGACCAGTCTCATCCTCTCTAATAGGAGATGGAACTGGAGCTGGTCTATATCCTAGACCCTGGATAGCCCAGACCATGGCCTCGACTAGCCTCTGATCAATTGTTGTGGGAGAAATCTCTCTGGCTTCCTCTCGTGGGTGCGTGGGAGCTTTCCGGGGAGGCATGTTGCTACAAAATTCAACAGTCAAAAAACAATAATCAATACCACAATTCTGAAAATTTTAATCAAATACATCAAATATAAATAATCTAAACACATTTCAGTAATAAAATAAACAACTACACCACATCCTCCTGATGTCCACATGTGGTCTACAGCCCACACGTCTCACCTGGAAGTGAAGTCAATATTTAAATTCCAACATCCCCTGGTGACTCAGGGTCTTCCATGAGAGGTGTGGGCCAGACACCCTACTCACAACCAAAACCCCGAGCCCCAACAGTCCTAGATCCTGTCTATCCCAACTCATCCCAAAATAAAAATATAACCCAAAAACATTAACCTCCTCTGATATAATTTTGTCACGAACCGAATCGGGTCACCATCAAACTGGCAAAAAACCTAGCTCATGGAAAGACCCGAAGGGCATTCCCCATCCCCACGGGCTGGCACAAGTTCCCAAGTATTAGAAAAATTCATTTGGGAACTATTTACCCGAGTTTGGGTTCATAAAATAACCAAAAAAAAAACAAAAAACCAAATCTGAAAAATTATGCCAAACAGGAGTTAATAAAATTTCAGAACTGAGTATATGGGTTTTAACAAGACACAATAGTTCCAAAGGTAGATAAAAGTATCAAAAAATATCCCATGAGACTCCACACGACAAGGGGTCATCTCCCACAAGCCGTCTCCACAACACTGCACCATCGAGAGAAACTAGCAACCTGAACCGCCATCGCCCAAGGCCTTTCCATTGCCTGTGTCAAACATGATCAAGTATACTTACACCCAAAGGTGTAAGTAGGGTGTGAGACTAAACCCAATAGGATATTACCCAAGGATTCCATGTGATAGGCATTATAAAATAAAAGGCTTGCAAGTGTTATAAATAGATATTGGTAGCATTTATTTCTAAAAGTGAAACTTTGAAAAGAAAATAACTTTCAATGGGGATAACTTTAAAGAATGAGTGAATTTGAATAAAAAATTCAATCTACTGGTTTTCACTTCCCAAAATACCATAAAGAATGTATAAAGGCCAAAAAGGTCACGAGCACCAAGCAAAGGAACACCCCTAGGTACTAGTTTGTTGTGAGCTCCAAGTACCTCGTACCTCGGTGAAAGTAACCATAATGAAATTCGTTCTCATGCACGAGCCGTTGGTAGGGAGCATACCCATAGCCAAGTGGTCTCCAATCATCTCCATTATAGTTTTGTTAGTATTATCCATTTCAGACTTGCTAAGTGAACCATGGTCAAAACCCCTCTGTTCACTAGCGTACTAGTACACGTTAGCCCACCTAGTTACCCGGGTTTCCCGTATTGTGCTCAAATAGTCACCACATGCTACCAAAATCAATTTTAACATATAAATATCAGTTCTGGTTACACACATTCAAAATATTAGCTACACCTTCTTTTCACCTTTCGTATAACTCAATAAACCACTTATAATTTCCATAATACAATTTCAAGAAAAGTAATCAAATTTTGCACATTAAATTCATCTAAAATCCCACATTTAAAACCAAATGGAGACCAATATTATACCAAACCAGAAATGTTTGCATAAAAATTTTTATAAATCCAATCCCTGAATTATAAAACAACACCAAGAGGCACAACATGGGTTGCACATGTAAAACACCCATTTTCTCACAAAATTGGCACTTAAAAATCAACCGCTTTTAAAATGCTACCCAAATCAATTTTTTCAATAAAAATACTGAATGAGGAACATAATTGAAATAGAAATACAGCAATCCAACTCATTATAAAATACCTACATATGAAATCACCTACCAAAAGAGTCAAAACCCCAAAATCTGTGTGTGTCACTTCAACCGCACCTCAGCCGCACCACAAGGGAGTAAGATTGAACCTAAAACCAGAGGATTGGACCAAGAAACTAAATACTAAAACCCTAGGTACGAAGCCCCATCTTTTGGAAATTTGGGTATTCAATAAAAAAGAAGAAACCATAAGAAGGGAGGAATAAGGAAGAGAACCAACTTACTTGAGAAATATGGACGTTTTTTGGAGCTTTAGAGGTTCGGCCATAACTCGCGATGAATCTGAGCTCCAAAGAGGTGAAGACGAATATGGGGGTGTGACTGTGTTCAATGGGAACGTGTGAGAGGTGGAATCACATAAAAGAAAAACAAATAAATATTTTATGAAAGAATTAAAAAACACTTTTAAAACTGGAAATGAGCATTCGGGTTGGCCCAATACCTAATTTGATCACACAAATCCAAAATGCTAATGAATTTTTAAGGGGCCCAAAATTCTTTTTTGGTTTTAATATTTAAATTAAGGTCATTTTGGAAGTTGAATGGGTGAAAATGTTGAAAAACTAAGTAGTTATTAAAGAAACAAAATTTACTTTCAAAACTAGAAATGGGCTCTCAGGTTGGCCCAAATTTTGGAAACCCACTATTTCCTTCAAAAATGCATGGAAAACCACCAAAACAAAGCAATGATGTAAATTAACTGAAAAATAACTTTAAAATATGTCATGTATGTGACAGTTTTCATAAAATAAATTTATGAGCCTAGAAATGTGATCAGAAATAAGGTACAACTAGTGTGTAAAGGCAATTCACATATTAAAGTTGTTGAAATTATAGAAACATTTCCTCTAGTGGTTAGACTGGAGTCAATTAGATGGTTTCATTCCATTTAAATTCATTGAGGATACAATTTTTATCAAATTGATGTCATGATAGAATTATTTAATGGTGTTATTAAAGATAATGCATTCACTGAATAACTAATGGGTTTATTTTCTTAGTAATGATGAAATGATGGTTTTCAGATTAAAGAAGGATATCTATGGTCTAAAGAGGGCACCACGAGTGGTGTACTCTCAGGAATATGCTTATCTAAGGAAGATTGTATTTAAAAGAGGGGTAGTGGATTACAATCTCTATGAAAAGAATTATCAAAAAGATCAGATCAATTTTTTGGTATACGTTGATGATAATATATTTGGTGGAAGTGGGATGGGATCAATCGATGAATTTTCTAGACACATTAAATCAGAATTTCAAATTTTTTTGGTAGGTGAACTCACATAATTCTTCAGGAATCAGGCGATTCAGAGGAAAAACAAAAATTTCATTTCATTGGAAAATTATGAAAGAGAGTTGCAGAATAAATTCAATACGCATGATTCCAATACAATGTAGAGTCCGATTGATGTTGTTACAAAACTGGTAAATCATGAATATGGAACATCAGTACATCCCACAATGTTTTTTAGAATCATTGGAAGATTATTTTACATAACTATGACACTGCCTCATATTGTCTTTGAAACATTCTTAGTGTCCCACATTCAAAGTAATCTAAAGAAATAACATATGGAAGCAGTGAAAATAATCTTGAGGTACATTAAATGTACTCACAATTATGACTTATACTTTGTTTCTGGAAATGATAATGAACTTTCAACATTTTCTGATGTTGAGTAGGATGGAGATGTAGTTGATGGAAAATCCAAAAGTGGTGGAGCATTCTTCATTAGCAAGAAATATGTGGGTTGGTTGAGTAAGATACATTAAAGAACTTCACTCAGTACTGCTAAAGCTCAATATATCTCCTCTACAATGGCTTATAATCAACTACTTTGGATGAAGAAACAACTAACTAATATTTTTGATGAGGTGAAATAGCCAATGGTGATTCACTGTGAAAAAAAAGAGTGCAATTGATCTTAAGAAGAATCTTGTAAAACATTCCCATATAAAACACATTGAAATTAGATATCACTTCATCAAGGGAAAGGTTGAATAAGGAATGATTAAAATGGATCATGTTGGAACTGATGATCATGTGGCTCACATACTGACCAAGCCATTGTCAAAACATGTTATTGAAAAGTATCGGTTCAACCTCAGTGTTCAGCCATGTAACATCCCATGTAAGTAATTAATAATAGATATTTTTATCTATGTATATTAATTAATTAGATAGTGTTTTAGAGGCTTAAAATGAAAATAAATCCAATCTTAAGCATGGAATACACTAATATTCTTAAAAGATTGTTTTACTGCCTTATGATGGAAAACCCTTTTTAAATCTATCTTTTGAAAATTTTATAAACTATGTTTGTCAAAATAAACTTATTCTTTATGATTGGGACATCAAAATTTACTTTGTGTGAATTTTTGGTATTTTTCTAACAATGTTCATTTTTTAATGAATAGTGAAAAATACTACATTTTACATCAAAACTGCTTTTTAATATAATTTATTTATATGATTAGATTATCTTTTGAATTGGTATTAATGTGTAATATGAATATATGTTTACCATTTAACCCAATGGTGGTCATTGGAATCAATTTCACTTTGAAATTGGACTTAAACTAGTGTCAATCTTTTGATACTTATTGTTTCATAAAAACACGCTATTTGTCATAACAGCGGGAATTAATTATTAAATTAATTAATGTGACTTATATGTTTTGAATTTTGTAAAATAGACTTCATTTTCGAATTCGGAATATCAAATATAGCTTAGGGTGAATTTTTGGTAATTTGCTGAAAAACATCAATTTTTGATGAATAGTGAAACCACTAAGTGGTACTTATAAAAACTGATTTTCCGTTTAAATGAAATTTTTCCAACATTGTGTTTTGATTTTCAAAAATCCGACATACATCGTTGTCATTAAGAAGTTAAATGTGGTTCAATGATATTAAAATAATTTTTTGGTGAATAGTAACTTATTAAGTTTTTAATCGTGATTAGTGGTAATTAGTGTAGTTTAAGGTAAAAATAATGCTTTAATAAAATAAGATGAGCTTGACACATGTCCTACCCTCATTGGTTGTGTCATGGCCGACCAAGACAAGACATGGGTCAACTTGGGGACCCCATGGAGCCACTTTGGTTGGGAAATGACATAAATAACTTTTTATTTAATGTAAAAGTAAAAATGACACAAACATCATATGTTTTACGAAAAAAAATTTACATGGGGTTATAAAGATCAGAGTTTTGATTATAAATTGTCATTGGAAAGCTAAAAATATTTCCTACTTCATAGTAGTTTTTTTATAATTTTTAGACTTTATATAAATTAAATTATTTATGACATCATGATGATTAAGCGATGACCTCATTATTTAACGATTTAAATAAAATGGAAATATAATGTAATATCTAAAACCTACACATGTCCAAAACCTATTGGTTGGGAAGATTTAGAAGCCTTTTCATATTATCTTCGAAATATACCAATGTGGGACCTTATAAATTCGAAACACTTTTGAAAATAAAATAATAGTTTCATGATTTCCAAAAGTGCCCCTCCTCTCCTCTTATAAAAGGCCCCCACCTCTACCTCATTTCACACACTCCTCAAGCCTTTGGCTCGGCCATCCTCTGCCCATTTACTCTCTCCACATCCCTCTCCTCATCCTAGAGGATTCCCTTTGGGTAGAATCCTTTCAAAGGAAGCCTTTAGGCTCAAATCAAAAGGAGTTACACTTTTAAAGGTAATTCATTCTCTCATGTTAATTTGTTTTATTTTGCTTCTCCAACCCCCTAAACTGTTTTTATTTACTTCTTTTGTAACAACACCAGTATCTTCAATATACTAGTATGTTGTTATAAGATTTATTCGAGCTACACTCTCACACAACTATATCAAATGGTTAAAGAACGTACAGTTTTCGTCGATGGAAAAATTCTTCCTCCCGAAACGATGATTGTTCAATACTCATTTAACACCTTCAAAGGAGGCCATTATGATGTCACTATTTTTATATATGATATGTGATATGTTTATGTTTTCGTTAAGCTTCTGTATTTTCTTTTTTTATGGAATACCATTATTGTTTCCATTATGGGTAAACACGATATCTTCATTTTAGGAAGTGCGGACTACCGCCCCCTGAAAGTAATTTGATTCGTTAATACCATATGTGGGATGTGTAAAGGATAAAGTTAATGATATTATATATTTTATTATACTGGAATTATAATATACTCTTATATCATTATGATTCCATTCTATAAATACGAAATAGAAATGGAAGTAGCGTTCATGCGTACGTACGGCTTACCGTCTCCATGAACGGTGCATTTCATTTCTTACCTCTAAATGTGATGTAATATTATAAATACATGTATATGCTGAATATATATGATATATATGTTATCCAAATCATTAATATCATTCTGGATATAACTAACCTTTGACCAAATTAACAAAATGTAAGTGTAAGAAGTCTATTTTTTACTTAAGAACCAAATACCGACAAAATGAACATTATTAACTTAAATGATTACATGATGTTCATAACATGGTATAAAAGGAATAATGAACTTGAGAAAGGTTCTTAAGCAAGTAGAGATTAACTCAAGTTTTTTATTCAGGAGATTAAAGAACAGTCGGGTCAAGTCGGATACAAGGTATGGGACTTCGTCTCAATCTCCTTTCATTGAGGCATATTTTGTTTTATACACAACCTTATTTTATACGGTGTATAAACCCATTTTACTTTTACATTTATTCGAAAGGAATATTTTTTATACGAAGCGTTTACTAAACAACAAAAGGGAATGTTTTTGTCGTACGTATGCGGCGACAACGACTTCTCCGTCGTCGTGACCGTTATTTGAGTTTCGGCTTCCTCTACAAGCCATACCTTCTTTTTAAAAGAAAAATAAATACCATGTTTTACTTTTATTTTATTTTTGTATTGAAAATGGTTTTCATAATGATTTTATATCAATGTGTTGTATTGATATCTTGTGATTGAAAGGTGGAAATGTTATGTTTTTTTATGCATGTTTTATGGGATACGATTATGTTGAGGTTCTTGGGCATTATTATGAAGACGGGTGGTTCCGTGATAAACTAAGGGCGGGTGAGACCGATATAGCTCTCCAATGCATTGGGTAACGTGAAGGAGTGAAACATTAAGGTTTCTCCGAAGAGATTTAGGGAATGTACTGTGATGGGTATTCCAAAAGTAACCAAGAGGGTTACTCCCTACGTAAGAATGTTATGAATGCCTCAAGTTGCCTTTATGTCTTATGATTTCTAAGATTTATTCATGATTTGATTAGGTATGTTAAAGTGCTTATGTTTTATGGGTAAAGTATGATCTCATCCTTATGTATATATGTACCCATGTTTCCTTTCCATATTTTTATCCCTTACTGAGCTTTTTATGCTCATCCCAAGTTTTTTTGAAATGTTTTTCACAGTTCAAGGGAAAGTTACATGATATGATGATAGTGTCAAGTAAGTGTCAAGAAAGAATCCATGTTTATTTTAAATATGTTTCCATTGATGGGAATGAAGAATACTATTTTTATGTAACCACTTTGTTTATATGTGGAATGTAATGCATGTTTTATGATCTAATTCTCTAAAACTCTAAACCCGCAAAGATCCTCAATGTGTAATCTTGTAATAACTCAAGATTAAGTAAGGTTTAAGGCTGGGGCCTTATAATTGGTATCAAAGGTCGGTTTAGATAACTTTAGGAGTTAGAATTCTATTAAATGATTATCCAAAAATGTTTTTTTTTTGAAATGATATAGCATTTGAAGATTACCATGTTGCTTCATCTAAGACATGTTTGTTCAGAATGGGTTTCCGCAGAGGAAACCGGGAAGCAGTTCTAGGAAGGCATACAGAAGGAAATAACCGAATCAGCATCCTGAGATGGTCGGAATTGGAACTGAACAGTTTGTTGCAGTGATGGCCCAGTTGAATCAGGTGAAAAATGTTGTTTGTTTTTATTGATGATAGTTTGGTGTTTTCAAAAAGTAAAGAGGAGCATGAAAGACATTTAAGGGTTATCTTGAAAACCTTAAAAGAAAAGAAATTGTATGGAAAATTCAGCAAGTGTGAGTTTTGGTTGCAACAAATTTCTTTCCTTGGTCACATTGTTTCTAAAGATGGGATAACTGTTGATCCTAAAAAAACAAAAGTTGTGGATGACTGGCCAAGACCCACAAATGTAACCGAGATTCGTAGCTTCCTTGGTTTGGCAGGATATTACCGAAGGTTTGTTAGAAATTTTTCATGATTATCTAGTCCATTGACTAAGCTAACTCGGAAGGGTGTTAAGTTTATCCAGACAAAAGAATGTGATTATTGTTTTCAGTAATTGAAAAGAATATTGGTGAATGCTCTAGTTTTGGCACTACCTTCCAGGAATGGTGAGTTTGTTATCTACAGTGATGCTTCATTGAAAGGACTTGGTTGCATCCTAATGCAGAATGATCAGGTAATTTCTTATGATTCACGACAGTTGAAAACACATGAGGCAAATTAACCTACACATGATTTGGAATTAGCTGTTGTTGTTTTCGCTTTAAAATTTTAGAGGCATCATTTGTATGAAGTAAAGTGTGAAATATATACCGATCACAAAAGTTTAAAGTATATATTCACTCAAAAAGAGTTAAACATGAGACAGAGGAGATGGAAATAATTAATCAAGGATTATGATTGTACAATTCATTACCATTCGGGAAAAGAAAATAAAGTGGTTGATGCTTTGAGTCAGAAAAGTAATGCTTCATTAACAATGTTGAGTTTGGAACTTGATCCTTTGGTTATGGATTTGATGAACTTTGGCATAGAAGTTGTTGGGGAAGGAAGTCCTTCTGTTTTGTTTTAGGTATCAGTGAGATCTTCTCTATCAGATAGAATCAAGCAAGCACAGAAGGAAGACAGTGAGTCGCAGAAAAAGGTAGAGCTGGTTCAGAAAGGTATGTTGCCTTAATTCAACTTTGATAATGATTGGGTTTTGAGATTTGAGAATATATTGTGTGTGCATTGTGATTCACAGTTGAAGAGAGAATTGTTATGTGAAGCTCATAGTTCTCCATTTTCAGTTCATCCTAGAAGTACTAAGATGTACAGAGATCTGCAGGAGTATTTATGGTGGGATGGAATGAAAAGAGATATTGCTGATTTTACTGTGAAGTGTTTGACATGTCAACAGGTTAAAGCAGAGCGGCAGTTACCGAAAGGGATGCTTCAGCCTTTACCAGTGCTAGAGTGGAAATGGGAGAATATATCTATGGACTTTGTTGTGGGATTACCGAAGAAATCTCGAGGTAATAATGCAATCTGGGTTATTGTTGATCGCTTGACCAAATCTTCTCATTTCCTTTCTATACGAGATACTTTTTCCCAAGATCAACTTTCTCGTTTGTATCTTAAAGAGATAGTCAGGTTACATGGAGTTCCTCTCTCCATTGTATCTGACCGTGATACCAGGTTCACTTCTAACTTTTGGAAAGGCCTTCAGAAGTCGTTGGGTACTGAATTAAATTTTAGTACAGCATTTCATCCTCAATCAGATGGGCAGTCAGAACGAACAATTCAGACATTGGAGGATATGCTACGAGCTTGTTCTGTGGATTATCAGGAAAGTTGGGACCAACATCTTTCTTTGGTTGAATTTTTATATAATAACAGTTTTCATTCCAGTATACAGATGGCACCATTTCAGGCATTATATGGGAAGCGATGTCGAACTCCAGCATTCTAGGATGAGGTGGGTGAAAGGAAGTTGATGGGACCAGAATTGGTAGAAGAGATGGTAAAAAAAGTTCAGCTGATTCAAAAGCACATCAGAACAGCTCAGAGCGGGAAGAAGAGTTATGCGGATAACCGGAGGAAGGATCTATCTTTCAAGATAGGTGATCATGTTTTTCTCAAGGTTTCTCCTAGGAAAAGTGTGATGAGATTTGGTAAGAAAGGAAAGCTGAGTCCAAGGTTTATTGGACCATATGAAATTCTGGAGAGAGTTGGATCAGTTTCATACCGGGTGGCTTTACCTCCGAGTTTATCTCAGGTACACAATGTTTTTCACGTTTTGATGTTAAGGAAGTACATGCCAGATCCATCTCATGTTTTGAGTCCAGAGGTAGTTCAGCTGGAAGAGAACCTATCTTATGAGGAACAACCGGTCCAGATTCGTGACCACAGGGAGCAAGTGTTACGGAATAAAGTGATTAATCAGGTAGAGGTTTTGTGGAAAAACCACATGATGGAAGAGGCAACATGAGAATCAGAAAATGCAATGAGGGATAAGTACCCCAATTTATTTGATAAGTAAATAAATTGTGGGGATGCAATTTTCTAAAGGGGGGAAGGATGTAACATCCCAAGTAAGTAATGAATAATATATATTTTTATCTATGTCTATTAATTAATTAGATAGTGTTTTAGAGGCTTAAAATGAAAATAAATCCAATCTTAAGCATGGAATACACTAATATTCTTAAAAGATTGTTTTACTGCCTTATGATGGAAAACCCTTTTTAAATCTATCTTTTGACAATTTTATAAACTATGTTTTTCAAAATAAACTTATTCTTTATAATTGGGACATCAAAATTTACTTTGTGTGAATTTTTGGTATTTTTCTGACAATGTTCATTTTTTAATGAATAGTGAAAAATACTGCATTTTACATCAAAACGGCTTTTTAATCTAATTTATTTATATGATTAGATTATCTTTTGAATTGGTCTTAAATTTAAACTGAATATATTTTTACCATTTAACCCAATGGTGGTCATTGGAATCAATTTCACTTTGAAATTGGACTTAAACTGGTGTCAATCTTTTGATACTTATTGTTTCATAAAAACATGCTATTTGTCATAACAGCGGGAATTAATTATTAAATTAATTAATGTGACTTATATGTTTTGAATTTTGTAAAATAGACTTCATTTTTTAATTCGGAATATCAAATATAGATTAGGGTGAATTTTTGGCAATTTTCTGAAAAACTTCAATTTTTGATGAATAGTGAAACCACTAAGTGGTACTTATAAAAACTGATTTTCCGTTTAAAGGAAATTTTGCCAACATTGTGTTTTGATTTTCAAAAATCCGACATACATGGATGTAATTAAGAAGTAAAATGTCGTTCAATGAGATTAAAATAATTTTTTGGTGAATAGTAACTTATTAAGTTTTTAATCGCGATTAGTGGTAATTAGTGTAGTTTAAGGTAAAAATAATTCTTTAATAAAATAAGATAAGCCTGACACATGTCCTACCCTCATTGTTTGTGTCATGGACGACCAATACAAGCCATGAGTCAACTTGGGGACCCCATGGAGCCACTTTGATTGGGAAATGACAAAAATAACTTTTTATTTAATGTAAAAGTAAAAATGACTCAAACATCATATGTTTTACAAAAACAATTATTACATGGGGTTATAAAGATCAGATTTTTGATTATAAATAATCATTGGAAAGATAAAAAGATTTTCGACATCATAGTATTTTTTTATAATTTTTTGACTTTATATAAATTAAATTATTTATGACATCATGATGATGCAGTGATGACCTCATTATTTTACGATTTAAATAAAATGGAAAGACAATTTAATATCTAAAACCTACAGATGTCCAAAACCTATTGGTTGGGTATATTTCAAAGCCTTATCATCTTATCTTTGAAATATATCAATGTGGGACCTTATAAATTCGAAACACTTTTGAAAATAAAATAATAGTTTCATGATTTCAAAAAGTGCCCCTCCTCTCCTCTTATAAAAGGCCCCCACCTCTACCTCATTTCACACACTCTTCAAGCCTTTGGCTCGGCCATCCCTTTCCCATTTACTCTCTCCACATCCCTATCCTCATCCTAGAGGATTCCCTTTGAACATAATCCATTCAAAGGAAGCCTTTAGGCTCAAATCAAAAGGAGTTACACTTTTAAAGGTAATTCATTCTCTCATGTTCATTTGTTTTATTTTGCTTCTACAACCCCCTACACTCTTTTTATTTACTTCTTCTGTAACAACACCAGTATCTTCAATATAATAGTATGTTGTTATATGATTTATTCGAGCTACACTCTCACACAACTACATCAAATGGTTAAAGATCATACGGTTTCTGTGGATGGAGAAATTCTGCCTCCCGAAATGATGTTTGTTCAATACTCATTTAACACCTTCAAAGGTGGCCATTATGATGTCACTATTTTTATATATGATATGTGATATGTTTATGTTTTCCTTAAGCTTCTGTATTTTCTTTTTTTTATGGCATACCATTATTGTTTCCATTATGGGTAAACACGATATCTTCATTTTAGGAAGTGTGGACTACCGCCCCCTGAAAGTGATTTGATTCGTTAATACCATATGTGGGATGTGTAAAGGATAAAGTTAATGATATTATATATGTTATTATACTGGAATTATAATATTCTCTTATATCATTATGATTCCATTCCAGAAATATGAAATATAAATGGAAGTAGCGTTCATGCGTACGTACGGCTTACCGTCTCCATGAACGGTGCATTTCATTTCTTACCTCTAAATGTGATGTAATATTATAAATACACGTATATGCTGAATATAATGATATATATGTTATCCAAATCATTAATATAATTTTTTATATAACTATCCTTTGACCAAATTAACAACATGTAAGTGTAAGAAGTCTATTTTTGACTTAAGAACCAAATACCGACAAAATGAACATTATTAACTTAAATGATTACATGATGTTCATAACATGGTATAAAAGGAATAATGAACTTGAAAAGGGTTCTTAATCAAGTAGAGATTAACTCATGTTTATTATTCAGGAGATTAAAGAACGGTCGGGTCACGTCGGATACGAGGTATGGGACTTCGTCTCAATCTCCTTTCATTGAGGCATATTTTGTTTTATACACAACCTTATTTTATACGGTGTATAAACCCATTTGAATTTTACGTTTATTCAAAAGGAATCTTTTTTATACGAAGCGTTTACTAAACAACAAAAGGGAATGTTTTTGTCATACGTATGCGGCGACAACGACTTCTCCACCGTCGTGACCGTTATTTGAGTTTCGGCTTCCTCTACGAGCCATACCTTCTTTTTAAAAGAAAAATAAATACCATGTTTTAATTTTATTTTATTTTTGTATTGACAATGGTTTCCATAATGATTTTATATAAATGTGTTGTATTGATATCTTGTGATTGAAATGTGGAAATGTTATGTTTCCTTTATGCATGTTTTCTGTGATACGATTATGTTGAGGTTCTTGGGCATTATAATGAAGACGGGTGGTTCCGTGATAAACTAAGGTTGGGTGAGCCCGATATAGCTCTCCAATGCATTGGGTAATGCGAAGGAGTGAAACGTTAAGGTTTCTCCGAAGAGATTTAGGGAATATACTGTGATGGGTATTCCAAACGTAACCAAGAGGGTTACTCCCTACGTAAGAATGTTATGAATGCCTCAAGTTACCTTTATGTCTTATGATTTATAAGATGTATTCATGATTTGATGAGGTATGTTAAAGTGATTATGTTTTATGGGTAAAGTATGATCTCATCCTTATGTATATATGTACCCATGTTTCCTTTCCATATTTTTATCCCTTACTATGCTTTTTATGCTCATCCCATGTTTTTTTGAAATGTTTTTCACAGGTCAAGGGAAAGGTACATGATATGATGATAGTGTCAAGGAAGTGTCAAGAAAGAATCCATGTTTATTTTAAATATGTTTCCATTGATGGGAATGAAGAATACTATTTTTATGTAACCACTTTGTTTATATGTGGAATGTAATGCAAGTTTTATGATCTAATACTCTAAAACTATAAACCCGAAAAGATCCTCAATGTGTAATCTTGTAATAACTCAAGATTAAGTAAGGTTTAAGGCTGGGGCCTTATAAGCCACCTCCTCATGCATAAGGAGGTTAGGAAGTCCCCTCTCAATCATTGTGATAAGTATTTTAATCTATTTTATTATGTATTATAGTTTTAAGGTGGACATACGATACATGGGGAGTGTTCTTTGAGCTCTAAAAGTCAAAATTTTATTCTTTGGGTTTATTTTCAACATTGTAAATGGATAAATTCAATTTTTATTGTTCAAACAAGGAGGATGAAATGGAAAAAACAATGAGAATTGAAAACATTTAGATTTTGGTATCAAAAAAACCCATTTCATCTTCCCGTCTTGTTTTATATACCTAGCATTGCTCATGTAGAATTAGATACATGGCTGAGTTGATTCCCATTTATTAGTTTTTATATGGTGCTTCATTGAATGTATCTAATAATTTACTAAAAACCCAAAGGGGTATATTTTTTGAAACAAGTCTATTCATTGTTAGAAATGGAATATGGTTTGTGTTTATTATCAAGCTAAATTGTGTTTTAAAAAGAGTTTTCAAGGAATGTGGTATTTCATGAATAGATTGTGGATCACAAAATATGGTATGTGGAATGCCGAACCATGAACCATGAAGCGGGAACAACTTGTAGACAATATAGGAGGAATGGTTTGTAGAGAAAAGGAGGTTCGTGATGAAAATTCGTGGTTTGCAGGAAGGATCGTAGTACGTGGAAGGTGTGATGGTTCGCAGGATGGCATGTCATTCATAAAAATTAGGCGGACATTTTAAGAAACCATAATGGGTGTCTTTTTTGGAAATGAAGTGTTTATTTTTCCACTGTGTAGGGAGAATAGAGGTATGTGGACCATGTATGGAATATGCTTCATAGGAGAATCATGGTACACGGTATATGAGGTTCCATTTAAATGATTCGGTAAATCTCATTTTAGATAATTATGAAGATCTATTTTCCTATATAAATTGTACTAATCCCTTCATTAGAGAAACACATTGAGATTAAAAATCCAAAGAAGAATTTGGTTAAGTCTAGAGTGGTTCATGGGAAGATAACACCAAAAATGAAACTTTGATTATAAATTCGAAAGGAATTTGATGAAGTCCAAAATGGTTCATAAAAAATGGTTTTCAGAACATGATTAATGGAATATCGTTCACATAAGATAGTTCATGGAGGATGATTTTTTCCTTGAAGAAGAAGAAGCGGTATGCAGAAGCGGTATGCAGATACAGTACACGGAAGTGGTATGTTGGAGCGATACACTGATGTGGTATACAGAAGTTGTGTGCATAATCTATACGCAGATGCGGTTAGGGGAGGTAGTATGTTGTCATGGTTTGTAGATACCGTATGCGGAGCACTCTTAGTATAGTATGTAGTGCAGTACTCGGAGGAAGAAGGCTAGTTCACAGAGGCAATATGTAGAGAACTCAAATTATGTGGTGTAGTGTGGTACGTGGAGGAATAAGGCTAGTTTTTTTAGGGAAATTTTGTAAATGAGGAATACATAAAACAATAAATTATATTTCTAGGGTAAAAAGGACATCAACAGAGCATCTATCTGTAGTTGAGAATGTATGATTTAGTTCCATCTCATTGAAGCAACCTTCATGTTGGTAAATTCAGTTTATATTCTTCACAATATATTTATAAGGGCGGTCAACATAAGTTATTTTAGGGATGCAATGTGATACCCCTAAACCCTTATAAATGGAGTGATCTTGGACCATCAACATGTGTTTGTGTTTTCCATACACATAATGGCTTTATTAAAGGATGATTTTATTACTACATTGGGGTAGCCTATGAAATTTAATTATAGGAGATGAGTTATGTAGTTATGTATGATCTCAAGTATAATTGGAACTTTCTATGGATTGAATATGATTCAAAACATAGGTTATACGGCTTGAAAATAAGAACAAGTAATGTTCCTTAGAGAGTGGTACCTCATTGTGCTGATTACCTCAATAAGGTATTCAAACTCTATAGGGTAATCTCACATGCATATAGGGAGGAAAATCAAGTGGAATATGCTTTTTCAAAGAAAGAAGTCAGGAAGATGAATATGATGTGGACTTTTATGGATCCATATTATTGTGTTCCAATGGTGGAGACAGACGTGTCTGGTTTTATGTACTATCATTTTTGTAATAATGATTTGTACATTTGACTCGTCTTATTTTTATTAATAAATTTATTAAGACCAGTTTTGATTATATCCTGGTGTTTTGGACTGTATATATATGTATATGTTACAAAAATATGTTAAAATATATATGTTAATTTTTTATCATTTTATTTTTATTAGTAATGTATTATAATATAGTAATCATACTTTAGATGATGATATACATTAATTAATTACTCAGTAATTTACTAAAAACCTATGAGTATTACTTTAATGATAGTAATTATTTGTTATTAATAAAATATTCCCTTCAATTATATCCTCCAAAAGATTACACATTTGTAGAACATAAATTGGTGGATCTAGAAACATTGTTTTCATAAATGTTGTTAATACACTTCTTCTTTATTATCCTAAAAAATTTCAGCATATTTGGCCACGTATTAAATATGTTATGGAGAAATCATTATAGAATAAAATTTTTTCCTGCAAAACTATTCATGTTCAATATACCAACATTCCATGGGTTTTTTGAATATATTAGTGAAATGATTTTTAGAATATGGTCTTATGTGGACTCTCAACCCTGTGTTCTATTATTCCACAATTAAAATTCCATCCTCTAAAATGATGTATCATGAAATTTATGGGAAAATAATTATAAGAAATGATTATGTCCTATCAATATATAAATGTTTAGTTTGTCAAAGGTCCATGCATTTATGAATATCTCAATTATTGAATATTGGAATATTGTCTTCTTTGGACTTTCTGAACTATGTAATATTTGTCTAAAATTAAAATTTCAAACTCTAAATTTGTGTTTTGTAAAATTTATGGTCAAATAATTAATGAAAATATTTTTAGCCTCGTGGATTCATTGATCATAGAGGTATTGAATTCTCATGTTCCATTGACTACCATATATTTAGAACAAGACATCCCTTCCATTGGAATAAATTATCCAAATTAATCCATAAAAAGTATTTTAGAATTTTACATCAATCCATTTGTGGGGATAAATTTTATGAAAACATTTATATGGGACCCATCCAGTTAGATTCATATTAGTGTTGACTTTATGACCACTTGTCACTCATCAAAATGTGGATCAAAATTTCATTAAATAATTTAAAAAACTATATACATTATATATAATCTCTACCAAAATTAAAATATAGATAATTTATATTTTTCAATTAACCATACTAAATCCTAATTAAAATGGGAAAACTAGAATTTCCATGAAATTTTTCAAATTTATCATTATTATTAATGAAAATTTACTTAGTAAATAACATGAAATCACATGGGTGATATATTCATTATAAAACATAAAGTATAAATGAAAAAATGAATTTTCAACCGAGAACATTAGAATTAATTCCACCAAAAATTAATTAGACTTAATGGAGAAATAATCCTTATTTAATCACTTAAAGACATCATCAAGTATAAATACCCACCCCTCTCCCAATTCTTCAACACCCAATTCACAGTTTTCTAACAATATATCTCCCAATTATTATCTTCCATTTATAAATCCCTCTAATACTGATGAATTTTTTTCTCTGAATGGGTTTTCCAATGCTAATAAGCTCAAGATAGGTAATGGATTTCACCTTAATTACTATTAATTGTGGAATATTTTGTTGTTATAAACTTTTTTTTAAATAGTGATATTACTCTCCTTATTCATGTTATATCAGGAATAATTTATACTTCATGGTATTTTTAGTCTCAATTTGAGTTAATTCATTCAAGGTTATTCTACATGAATTTTACTAAGTGATATGGGTTTCATAACACAATTTACTTTTATTGGGTTATATTACTCCTTTAATGAATTTGATCTTCTTAGATTTTTTGTGTAGTGATGTCAAACTATTTTATTTTGCATTTCCACTTTTATTTTTTGAATTTAAATGTTTTTCACATAATCACTTCATTGGTTAATTGCTACTTCAATGATATGATCTTTGTAAGGGTTTCACCAATCCTCCTATTTAATTTTCAATTGAAATTATTTGGTTATATTATATTTTCATTTTCATTTTCGATTATGGTAATGCTTTTATTACTATGTTATTATTATCAATTTTTATTATATTCAATTATATATTACTTTTTCCCCCTCATTATAGACTTTGAAGAAGCCGTTTTAATTCTCAAACAAACCTATAAATGTAAACCATCCTAAAATTTTGGTGATGTAATGTGTGTGGTTTTCCAAAAAAATACATACTTATATGGATACATAAAAGTGGATGTTGCAATGGCATATATGTTATAAGGGGTAACACCTAAAAAGAGTGTATTGATATAGACTTAGTCAGGAACAAGTGCATGAAAACTGGGATTTCTACACACTTATTTTGACACTCCGATGGGATATGCATGGATAGTCTACATCCTACTTATAAATTTTTTTTAAAGGATTTATATTTCACTACATCAGTCTCTAACCTTTATAAAATAATATTTCATTACATTATTCTTATATTGGGGGAATATATTCAAGCCATATATATCATTCTACTATATAGAAAAATTATGTAATATATACCTCATTGAGAAATTGATTCCTTTTTTTATGTTGTTCATATACTAAAACTTCTTGACAAATAATTCATTATTATATAAGGAAAAAGCACATAAAATATTCCTCATTGAGAAATTAATTACATGAATTTATGTTTTTTATGTTCTTGAACATTATTCCATGTAATCTTTGATATATTATTAAATACATTGGGATTTATGTTCTGGGTAGAGACCGGAATTATATATCCCATTAATGTAATGGTAGGTCCCATGAGACAACAAAGACAAGTTAATGGGGGTTTTCATACATTTTATGAAAAAATCCTTGGAATAAGGCCTTTATGGTGTGTTTAAAATGTTCAGTATTATCCATTATCATCACTATATGTTCAATTATTATTGACCAATATTTAAATTTAATTTAAGTTATACATGGGAATAATTGGGCTATAAGTTTTATTTTATATGTCATAACATAGTAGAATTATTAATTAAATAATGTTTTATTTATAAAAAATATTGTTGTATGTTATACCCTTACTGAGCATCTAAGATCACCCATTTATATTTTTTTCCCCAAGGAACTTAGAAGAGTATATCATATAATAAATGGATTTTAATGGAGAATAATGGTGTATTACTTTATGCTTTCAATGATGTATTTATTTCTAATGTAATGTAAAAATCAGTTTTATATATGGTTTCCTAAGGCTATGAAACTATTTAATACCCCCTATTATTGATCTATATACCATTGTAATAAAACATCCATCAAATACAAGGTTCTAGAATTAGCATCATTACTGTAGTTAATTATTGAACTATCCTATGAACAAAAACAATTAAAAAATTAATCATGTAATTTTAGTGTGATATTTAAAGATAAAACATCCATTCTAGATACAAATAGATGGATCTGGCTCTGGAATATATGTACCTAGGGGTAACACCCAAAAACCTCATATTGAGTAAGACTCAACATGGATCTAGTGCATGATAATGGGCCTTGAGGCACACCTGATTTGACACTTGTGGGGGATATTCATGGATGATATACCTACTACATACATACTAATTTAATGGATTTATCTTTTGTTGCATCAGTCTCCAACTATTGTAAAATAATACTTAATTATTTGATTCATTGATTGTGTAAATAAATTCATACCATATAATTCTTTCTTCTATATGAAATAATAGCACAAGACAAGCCTTATTTAGAAATTGATACTAAGTATTTAGGTAGTTTGTGTCCTTGAACATCATTCCATATAATTATTTCTTCTATATAGAAAAAACATAATATATTCTTCATTGATAAATTGATTCTGATTAATTATTTTTCATGTGTCTTTTAAAATTAATCCATGTAATCTTTGATATATGATAGAATGCATTTGAATTTAGTGTGATGGGTGGTGCCTGGAATTATACTACCCCTTACTGAACTAGTATGGCTCATGAGGAAACTATGACACGGTAATTGGAGTTCCCTTACATTTTAAGAAAGATATTTTGTAACAAGGCCTTGAAGATATGTTTAAAATGTCGGGTATTATGAATTCTCTTTACTATATTTTTAGTAATTCTTATCCTGGATTTTATTTATTTTTATGTTATCCATGATATATTTATACTTTCAGTTTTAATAAATATGAAATAAATTTGTATATTTATTCATTCCACAATATTTTATTCATAAATTGTTTTATTATATGTTATACACTTACTAATCATCTGAGATCACCCCTTTATATTGTTTTCCTTTTCCATAGTGAACCCAAAAGAGTACAATGTATGATAAATGGATCTTCAAGGGGAATAATGGTGTTTTATTTTATGTTTTCAATTATCTATTTTATTTCAATGTAATGTAAAAACATGTTATGTATATACTTTCCTGAGGCTGTCAAACTATTGAATCCTCCCCATTTTTGATCAAGAGACCATTATAATAAAACAACAATCTAATCTAGTTTTTTTGGATTTCTGGTCATTAGAGTTGGAATCAAATGGAGGTTTAATATAAACCTTAGGAAATATGTTTATCATAACATAATTAGAAAACTTTAACTATTGGATAAACCCTTTTTATATTCTATAAATATTCTTAGAAATAAAAATCAATGTTTTTTATGCACAAATTGAGTATAATTTAGAAATTTTCATTGTGGGTTATAGTTTATTAGATTTTAATTGAATATTAAGTATAATTACCATGCAATCTAATGTATATTCTTATGAAAATTATAGGGTTTAAATATTTTGGTTTTCAGAATCTGTAGAACACACTCTCGTATGGAAATATTTTTCAGATTAATTAAATATAACTTTCAGAATTACTTGAAGTATGAATATTAATAAAATGATATATATAAATAATTTTTCTCCTCCATATTAGGATGAAAATTTACCTTATAAAATTGAAAATTGTGAGGACATAATTTATTTAATGTTTAAATATTGTAATGACCCAATTTTTCAAATGTAAATAATTGATTTGAGAAATAGTATAATTATAAGTAAAAGAATATTTTCTTCAGTTACACTATAAATTAATTTTTTATTTATCTTGTAAATTTATGTTTGAGTGTATATATGTTATATAAATATCTTAAAATATATATGTTATATATATGTTAATTTTTTGTCTTTTTATTTTTATTACTAATATAGTGTAATATAAGATACATACATTATATTATAACATAAATTAATTAAGTCACAAATAACTTATTTGGAACCCATGAGTATTACATTAATGAAATTAATTATTAACCATTAATAAAACATTTTTCCAAATTCTTTCTGCTCATAGTTTACAAAATTTTGGACAATTAGATTTGGGAATCTAGATACATTGTATTTAGTAACTTTTTCCTCCAAAAACTTCTATTACCCTAAAAAATCATCATGTTTGGCCATGTATTGAATAATTTTTGCACGAATCATTATAGAAAATAATTCTATCTAGTCAAACTATCTAGGTTCAATGTGCTGAATTTCCATGGGTTTTAAATATCTTAATAACATGATTTATGAATAGGGTATTATTTGTACTTTTCTAATCTGTCTTGTTCATCCACCATTAAAATTTTTTCCTATAAAATGATGTATTATTGAGGTTATGGAAAAATGATTATATGAAATATAATTGTCCAGCGAAACTATATTGGATCAATGTACATAATGTACCCACATTTTAGAATGTATTAATTATATAATATTTGAATTTATTCATATTTTGAATTTAAAACCTATGGATTTTGTGTGAACTATTAAAATTGAAACCTCTAAAATGATTTCTTAATGTTATGGTTAAATCATTAATGAAAATATTTTTATCCTGGCAGATTCATTGAACCTACACGCGTTGAATTCACATGTTCTTTTGACCAAGAATGTTTTTGAACCAGATGTTACTCCATTTGTATAAAATTATCCATATTAATTTATCTAATATCTATCAAAATTTTACTTCAATCCATTTATTTGGATAAATATTATCACTTAATTTCTATTGGACTCATCCAGTTGGATTCACATAATCATTGACATCATGACCACTTATAACCCATAAAACTTTGGATCCGACATTCATTATCCAAACGAGAAATTTATATATAGTAGATTATAATATCTAAAAAAATAAAATACAGATGAAATAAATTTTTAAAAGAATAATACTAAAGAGAATCTGAAAGGTAAATACTATAATTTCATTGAAAATTTTCAAATTTACATTTATTATTTATCAACATGTATTTAGGAAACAAATTAAAATTGAATGGTTGATTTATTTATTGTAACACCTCAACCAACCTTGAAAATATTAATTTTAAACAAAAAATGTTGGAATTAATTCCCACAAAACTTGATTGGCCATAATGAAGAAATAGTCATTATTTAAACACTTAACACCGCCTCCTCATGTATAAATACACACTCCCTACCCCCATTCCTCCTCACCCAATTTAATGTAATCTCATAATATACCTTATAAGGAGTCTCTTCTGTTTCTATCTCTTAAATATTGAAGAGTTTTGTGGATCTAATGGTTCTTCCCTATGCTATGAATCCTAAGTAATGCAAGGTACTTCACCACAATTCCCATTCACTGAGGCATATTTTCATGTTATGAACTTAATTTATATTTCATAGTATATATATATCACTATATGCATGTTATATAATTTATAAATTATACATCATGGTATTTTAAGTTTTAATTTTAATTGGTTCACCAATGGGGATTCAAGAAAAATGTTACCATGTGGTATGTTTTTCGTAACTAAATTTCCTTTTAGTGGGTTATATTATTTTCATTGTCTTTGATATTGTAAGATTATGTGAGTAGAATACACTGATATTATTTTTTATTTCCACTTAAATTATGTGAATTTATATTTGTTACACAAAATCACTGCATTGATTAATTCCCACTTTAATTATATGATCTTTGTAAGGGTTTCCTCATTCATCCCCTTTCATTTAAAATTGAAATTCCTTGGTTATATTATATTTTAAAATTAATTTTCATATACATGTATCCATTTAATTATATGTTATAATTTTACATTTGAATTATTTTAAATGAGATAATAATTACTCCCTCTCATTACAACCTTTTACAATGTCAGTATAATGCTCAGACAATCCTATAAACATAAACCATCCATTTTTTTAGTGAAGTACTGTGTGTGTGGTTTTATAAGAAAATAAAACATTATATAGATATAGACAAGTGTATGTGGATTAAGCACAATTGTACCTAGGTGTAATACCTGAAAAAACATTATTGATCTAGACTGTATCAGGAACTGGTACATGACAGTGGGCCTTTCTAAACACCTAGTTTAACACACTTGGGGGATATACTTGGATGATATATATACAACATACAAAATATTTTAAAGGATTTATGTTTCGTTACGTCAGTCACTAACAATTGTAAATTTATACATCTTTATTTTATTCACGAATTGGGTGAATAAATTAATTCTATATAATTCGTTGTTCTCTATGGAAATATCACCTATGATATGCCACATTGATAAATTTATTCTATTTATTTATGTTTATCATGCCCTTGAAAAGCATGTTTTATAATTCTTTATTCTATGTGAACAAATATCAAAATATATGCCTCATTAAGAAATTTTTTCTAATTTATTATGTTTCTCATGTCCTCGAATACTATCCCAAGTAATCTTTGATATATGATGGAATACATTGGACACTTATGTGACGGGTGGGGCCTGAAATTATATAGCCCCTCATTGCACTCATAGCTCTCATGGGACAACTATGATAGGGTAATAAGGGATTCCTTACCTTTTATGAATGATTACCTAGAACAAGACCTCAATTCAATGGTTAATATATCCATCATTATGAATTATCATCACTATATGTTTTATTATTTTTATCAATGATTTTATTTATTATTATGTTGGCCATGGGAATATTTATGCCGCCAATTTTATTTAATATGACATAACTCTGAAATTTATTCATTCCATAATGTTTTATTTATAAATTTTCCTACTATGTGTTAAATATTTACTAAGAATATTATCTCACCACTTTATATTTTTTTCATGTTCCCAATGGAACGTAGAAGAGAACAACATATGATAAATGAATTTTTAAGGAGAATAATAATGTTTTCTTTTATCATTTCAATGATGTATTTCTTTCCATTGTAATGTGAAATTTTTTTATGTATCTAGTCTCCTCTCACTATTAATATATTTCATCCTTCTTATTTTTTCTTTATTTACCATTTTAATAAAACAACCATCGGATTTGAGGAATTGGATTTAATGTTTTTACAATCCTCCTTATCCTTAAGCAAATTGTACCTAGACCTAAGATCAACCTTTAAAAAATAATGAGATCCCTATAGCTGACTATCAAATTCCTCAATTTGAGGAAAAAAATAATTATTTTTAGCAGTTATTTTATTCAATACACTATAATCGATTCAATTCCTCATGGAACAATATTCCATTTAAAAAAATTAAATTAATGTAACCCATAATTAATTTCTAGGATAATTGAAACCGTTATCAATCAATTCTAAAAACTTATTTTTCAAATCAAGAAGTTATACTTTAGCCATTAGATAAGGGGGTTTTGAAATTAAATTAACATTATGAACTAGTTCTATAGTAAACTCAATATCATGATCAAGTATAACACCAGGTACCTCATCTGGGAAAACATCAAGATATTCTTTTACTACCATCACATCATTAATCTAAATATTTACATTATCATTAGAATTATGAGAAATATAACATTGACTTCTAAATTCTATTAGTTTCTAACCTAATTGATATATTTTTAAAGGTATATATTTATTCTTATATACAAAAAAAATAAAAAAAATATAATCTTTTGATCGGAAATCTATCATAGTATAAAAATATAAAATTCATAATATAAATAAAATAAAATGAAATTATTAAATGGGAAAGATAAAAAGGATTATAGGGGAGACCCTTACATATATGATAATAGGAATATCATGGTAAATTCGGGTTTCCTTTTTAATACCCCGAGTTGTTTTTACCAAAATTATTTACTTCATTTCTTTAGGTGAAGTTTTCATTTTACAAGAAAACTCCTCATAAATGAATGAATTTATAGTCCCCAAATCAAATAATACTTTAGTGAAATATGAAAAAAAAAAATAAATGTTCTAACTTAAAATGATGTATCAATAACTTCCTAAGTAGTTTCATAGGTTTTCACCACACCCTTATCTTTATAGTACTACTAATTCTTATCATTAATGCACTTCTTCAAACATGTATCTTCATAATGATCCATATAATCACATTTAAAACACCTTAATTCTTATTTATAAAAAATGTTTCTTACCACATCCATGATTTTTTTCTTTGTAATCATGAGTCATAGGCCCAAATAATCTACATCTGTAGAATATCCCAAATTTTGTAAGACATTCCATTGGGTTATTTTTACCATACTTATCACAAGGTGGAAGATTTATTTTATTACCTTAATAGTTATTTGATGGATGTTTTCCCATTTCCATACATTTAGGCCTTTCCTTATAATTATTTTCATGGAATATATAATCACTGAGAAACATTAATTATACCTTCTAAGCATATCAAACAAGTTTCTTATAAAATTTAAATTTATGGGAAGACAATTCCATTTGATATCTTGGATTCAATACCGAGTAAAAATGATTAATTTTACTATCAAGATCCCAGATAAAATTTCGTTTGTTCCTTGATAATTGGGTGAATTTTTAATCATACATGGACACTAAATATTCCACTTTTTACCTCAATTATATGAATTAATTTTACATCCTATGTTAAACACCGTTGGAAAATATTTCACAATGGAAATTTCTTAAATTTGTCCCATTTTTTGGCCCCAAACTCTTCTATTTTTAGAGTATTCTGAACCATTGTCCACTACTGATCAACATCCCCTTCAAATGATAAATAAAAAGAGTTTAATTTTTATGATCTAAACAACCGATAACATGAAATATCTTTCTATATCATTCATTCATACATTAGCTACAACTATGTAAAAATATCCACTGAATACATTATGGTGATGTTTCATAAAAAACCCACTGTAGACATTTTCCTCTATAGTGAATTTGGTTTCCCTCCAACATGGATACCACCACCATTTATAGCCTACAACAACTAATCCATAAAATAAACAAACTACAAAATTCCAGTTCCAAAAATTATAGGTTTCATGTTTGGAAGGCTATATCCCTTTTTATATATTCCTTCTTAATTTTCCCAATTTCCTATGGGGAAAACTATTCTAAACATACAAAATTAAGATGAAGAAACATGGTAATCATTAAATTATATATCTTGAAAACTATAAATATTAATTTATTAATAGTATTTACAGCCATTATTCTAATCTATAATTTATATAAACCAATCCATCATTACCAACTGTATGGTACCATCCTTAAAACATTATATAATCTTGAGATTTAAGTCAATAATTCACTCTCTTGCATTTTAATGATATTTATAGTTTACAGTATTAGATAATTAGGTCGTCACATATACATAAATAATTATTACATCAAAAATTGGTAACTTCTACTCAGTATTCATTTTTTCCAAAATACAAAACTTTTAACAGATAAAATGTTTTATTTTCATGACATATCTTCAAAATTTTCATCTCGACGTTATCATTATCACTATTCAGCCTTAAAACACAATGAAAAACATTTTAAAATGTGGTATGGGAAAAAAATAAGAGACATAATAAAGAATAAAGGAAACATATTAGTTCATTAATACTCATAAAAAGTTTCATTTCCAAAAATAAATTTTGGGCTCTAAATAAGCATTTTATTACTAAAGAAATCAAATTAACTGTCCAAATATTTTCATTAAACATTCCATAATAAATATTAATGGAAAAAACAAGTCTCTTAAAGGTTACATTAAAATCAAGAAAATCTCATAATAGTTTTTCTTACAAATTTATGCATTTCACCCTTAAGAATTATCATATACTTTCTTTAAAACATATTCTCATTTATTACCTTATCAAATAGTTTGATTTATATTAAACTCCATAGAAATAATAGATATACCATGTAGGTAACTTGGGAAATCATTTAAATATCAATCTTTCAAATGTAATAACCTATCTAGAAAATTATAATAATCACTTAGTAGAAACCAAATTGGTTAAATGTATCTCTTTAACCAATATATTATAGATTTATATTAAGCTTACCCATCCTTGGTATACAATGGAACAACCCATACATGGTTTATAATATAAATAAACATCATTGGTTTAAAAAAGAACCATAGATTATCATAAATAATTCCAAATTATAATAACATAATTATAACACATGAAATCATTCATTTCAATCACCATTCTCAAAAAAAACATTCTTTGCCCATAGAATAGAAAATTTCCAAATATTGAAATATCCACTCCATTTAGAACACATTTCTTAAATACCAAGAAAAAATGTAATGAAGGTTTTTCTTTGAATAAATAATTAAATATTTAATGTAATCCAAACAGAAAATAATGTCTAGAGTGGTGGGAACACCATTGATAATAAATACATTAAAATTGAACATTCCTTTTTCCCTTTTCTCAATCACTCTATATAAAATTTAAAAAAATATTTATTTTGAAATCCTTAAAATAAATTAAAATTTGGAATATAATTTCCATTATAATTCATTTATGTCAATATAAATACATCTATAAAATAATTTTCATAATGTGTACAAGGAATAAAAATATTTAGAAAATAAATATTGAAAACATTTAAAATGATGTTTTTAAGGAAATGTGTACCTTACAATGAGTCAAACTCATCATGTACATTATTTATATTATAAAATAATAAAGATATATTAAATATTTACATTCCTAATAACCTTCATCAGGATTATTATTTCTATTATTTTATTACCAAGTTATAGTCATTTACTTAATCAATTAACTTCATATTAGACATTTTGAGGATATTTGTTTCATATGTCCATAATGACTTTGGTAGGCTATGAATTTAAAAAGTGGTAATTATTACATCACCTATAGAATAATAATAATTAAATTGTTAAAATTTATATAAATCAATTATACATTTAAAACCATCCATGAAAGGAGGTTATGAGAAATGAACTATGTTACAATCATGGAAATAATAGGTTGTATAGATGCATAAGTAATGTTTCCATCTTTAAATGAAAATGATAGAAAGAAGGTAATAATTATTTTATAAATATATAATTATTATTAAATCATAAATATCATATTATTTTTTTAAATAAACTTATATAAATATATCAGTCGTGTGATGTGTTATTAAAAAATGAATCACATCACATCGAGTAGATGGTAATCCATACATAAGCATGGGTGTCGTTATCTTTTTTCAATGGAAGGAATGGTAAGAAAATATAAGATTTGTTATCTTTAAATAATTTTAATTATGTAATTAATATAATATACATAAATTAAATGAATCATTATATACATCTCTAAGAGGTTGTAATTAAAAATGAATTATACTGGTTTATGAGGCGGTAGTCCACCATACACACAAACGTTGAATCCATTTCCCATTTTATGGAATAAGTATATAGATATAAGTTATTACATTAACTTTTAAAAAATATAAATATATCTAATATACTTGTGTAATTATTCCATAAATGTTAAATAAGATTTTATTTAGAAACAACATGAAATTAAATCAAAAAGATCATTTAATAAAAATGTATCTTCTTTGGATAACTCATTTATGTTTATACATATGGCCTTACTAGGGTTTTTTCGTCACAAAAGGGCCTATAGGATGTGATTAGAGATATAAATAAGGTATTTAGATTGGTATTGAAAAATATAGAGTCAAATATGGGTGTGGGTAATGTAAGAGGTGAGGATCACTTTTATAAGTGAGGGGAGGGGAATTCTTGGAATTTCTTAAAATATTAAATTTATATAAATTAACATTATAGTAAAAGTAGATAAAATTTTATATAATTAGAGTACTGGGAGGGTATATATTGATATAATATTATCCAATAAAAATTTAATAAGTCAAGAGTATGGCTTTACCCCTATCACTTCGTTCTAACCCCCTATTAACCATTTTGACAATTACAATAATATCAATGTTTTTACTCTCTAGAGGTAAAGAAAGTTACTATAAAGGAAAAAAATTCCACAAAATGGACCATGTTTGATATTTTAAAACATATAAAATTCAATTTAAAAAATACATTATTTTTATGAAAGTTAAATCATTTAATAAAATATTTTTATTTTAATATATCATTAATAACATTTTTGAAATATTTATTGAATGTAACTTCAATAAAATAAATATAGTAATGTAGATATAATAAAAACCTTTAAAACAACCATAATTTGCTATATTTATCTATAATATTTTACTGATGATATAACTCTTTCTAATAATATTACATTTAGTATTTTTAAAATCATTTACTTGATCTATAGCTTGTAGAGGTACATAGTTGATGTTGTATAAGTGATTAAGGTAATTATATAATAATTAAAAATTATAAATAAATTACCATCAGAATAATAATTTCATCGTTTTTAAAATAATATTTAATATTAAATTATAACTTATTTTTATAAATATGTGAACTTATAAGATTAATTTAAAAGAGAGTGATATTTAATATAAATCATTGATAAAATAAGATAAAGGCCATAATTAATGATAAAAGGAAACAAAAGGTCAAAGAATATAATTTTTGATGATTATAGATGAAATAGACTTATACAATGAAAAGAAATTAAAGTGTTTTAGTGATTTTTAAGCCTTATCACAATAGTTTAAAGCTTAATTAACAAATTTTAGCTTTACCATGGTAAAAAAAAATTAATATGGCCATGATTAATAATGTAAAAAAATAAAAGTGAAACATTTAACAAATTTAATCCTCCAAATTACAAATATATAATCCATTTTTAACATTAAAATCACATAAAAGGTGATGAATATGATTTTTCAGAAAAAATGCCTTTTAAGTATAAAAATATTTTTATCTCAAATCCATGTTTAATATTCATTCTAATGGCTCTAATTTGATTATTTTTATTCAAAATAATCTAACTAAATTTTATAACTAATGAGAATTGAACTTTTATTTGTAGATACTTGAAATGAAAATTTAGTTTCTAATAAAAATCCATATTTTTCACTATTTGTAAAAAATAAAACATTCTAAAAATATATCAAAAATTAATCCTAAGATAATTTTTACATGTGGAATTCAAAAATATAGTTCATTTTTCAAATGAAAATTCTATAATTTTTTAAAAAAACATATAAATAAATCTATATAATGGATTAAAACCCAATTTGCTTAGAAATAAAAAATTTTCTTTTTTTGATAGAAAAATTACCTAATATTATTATAATTAATATAAATCTATAAAATATAATTAATGAATATTAATAATACATTAAAATAATTTATTTTAACAGTACCTGTGTAGTTACTTTTATAATTACTCTCAATATGTATATAAGATAGTTATTACCTATTTTCCATATTAGTTTTGAGTATTGATGATCTTCTGGACTAGTTTCTTAAAAGAAATGGTATTATTAATTATTATACCAAATTTCATCATTCTAGGATATTATAAAGTAATTCAGTTGCTGTTTTATAACTATTGATAATTTTATAATTCTATTTCATTATAATTTTAGTAAGTATTCACGATAAATAAGTCTGTGACATGTTTGTTTTTTCAATTTATATGGAACAAATGTTGTTATAGTAATGAGTTATGTGTTTAAATAACCATTAAAAACTAAAAATATTAATTTTATTATCAGCATAAAATATTACGTTTCCAAATCCATCCTTGATAGAAAGTTTTATCATTGTTCATGTAGGTGTTTAATTTGACCCAATATGAACATGCTTCAATCTATGTGTGGGTATGGCTATGGAATATATTATTTTGTTGTAATATAATAACAAAAAATTGATAATGATATTATTTAGATTTTAATAAGGTGAATATTTATAATTTGGAATAGTTGTAATATTAATGTAAATAAAAATTCACTTATAAATAAATCTCTTTTCATCTTAGTATGTACGTTTTAAGCGTTTTGTTGTATAATGATTTCTCATTGATTATATTATTATATAATGCCTAATTTATATTTTAAAAACATCAGTAATGACAAAAATAACTTATCTATTCACTAAACATATTTCTAGAACACTCTTAAAAATTTATTCATGAAAAAATGTGTCATCAATGAAGGTGGTAGTACGCACACACACATGGAACGCATTTTCATTTTTTTTCATTGAATGAAATGGGAATACATTATGGTTATACCATAAATATAATAAAATTTATTTATATTAGTTTTAATTATGTCATTATATTCATATGTTCAGAATTCTTTTATAGGATAGTGGATGATAAGGATAAATAATATAATTTCAACGGTAAGTAATACTTGAGAGATTGGATCTTCTCTTGAATTATCCTTTGTAAATGAAGGACCCCAGTCATGTTTTTGAGGATAGGAGTTACCAAACATGTATAGGGGATCTAAAATAAGTGAATTGGGATTCCTTTCATTAAAATTTTGAAATATATCGGTGTATTGAGGTATGTTTAACTGATCTACTTTTAAATATGGTAAAGAGGGATAAATATTTTGGAAAGAATGTTTATTATGGGGTAAGAGTGGAATTGCATGAGATTTAGGTGAGTAAGGTGATTAAATATTTACAGTATATGTAGGAATTAATGTCCATCCAAACTATGTTATTCTATCATGTTTAAATTTTAAATTGATTTAGTAAAATTGTTTCGATATTTAATTGCTCCTTTTAACACATATTAATCTTGATTAAAATTTAATTGGGTAATTATTTTTTTCTAATAACATTTAATGAACCCTCATACCTAATTTTTATTGGATTAGTCCTGTTTTCTTCCCCATTTATTCTAATTCAATTTATAATTATGTTAAAATTAACTTTTAAATTAAAACATATAATGTCTTAAAAAACTATTTGTATAGAAATATTTCAATTTAATCATTACGTTTTCTTAATATTACGTGAAATTGGTAAACAATTAAATGATTTTTAATTATTTTTTAAAAAAATTTAAACATATTATTAGAGTATTTATTTTAAAATAGTTGAAATTGTTTTAAGGTTATAAAATTTAGAAAATTACCATTCCTTGAAAAATAAGTGTTTTACTGTGGTAACCAATATTTTTCTTAGTAACATAATTTTATATAGTAAAATAAAATTGGCCATGTTACTTAATTTGATTAATATGTTTAAAAATATTCAAATCATTTTATATTAATCAAATTTCAAAAATTGATAAAAAAATTTATTAAATAAAAACATGAAAATTAAAAATGTTTATCTAGGAAAAAAATATTTTGAAGATATAAATTATTCTTATTCTTATTTATTGTTAATTACTAATAAAAATATTGTTAATAAATTTTTCGTATCAAAAATATATATTATCTATAGAATATTTAATATCATGATATTAAAACAAATAAAAAAGACTATTGTATGATATATTACATTTTAAAAAATAAATCAGTTGTTTTGTTATTTAGTTACTCTTATTGAATTTTCAATAATGACTTTATTATAATAATGAATTTTATTTTTATTTTTATATATAATTAATAATTCAGTTACATATATTTTTAATCACCAATTAAATGGCTACATTTTAACCGTTATATACTTCTTTAGGGTTAATTTTTTACTATTGTTTGTAAATAAAACTATTAAACGCATTTAGTTCTAAATGAAAATACAATCTACGATCATAGGGTGTTACATTATCCCCTTATAACTTAAATATATTTTTTCCTAAAAATTTTACTTATCACTTACTAATAAAATTATTTAAATGTATCTAAAATATATGCATGGCTCGGTATATAATTTCAAATAATGTGCCTACCTTAATATATTTGGTATGATTAGCATACATATTTGTTTTATCCATAATGTTAATTGAACTCTTCATTTTTCCATTATAATTAGTTTCAATATTTCCTCATTTTTTATACATAAAATATCTTTCAATTCATCAAATACATTTCACTAAGTGATTAATCCCCATTATTCATATGTGGGAAATTGAATCTTCTTTCCTTCATCAACTTTTTAACTTAAACTTTAATGAGACGCCATCCATTGTTAACTTGGTTCCTTTAGGATTTATCCATTTCTATGCAAAAATTGATTTAATCGTGAGTGAAGGAAAATTGAGACCATACAATTATTATTTTATGATAATTACATGATAAATTGAACCTCAAAATGTATTACTCTTAAAAATTAGAATATTAGATTTTAGTTAAAATAAAATTTTTCTCAGACTAATCTATGTTTCAATAAGTTGGGTTATCTCCTACTTATTATATTAATTCCATGATATATGAATCCCTCAAAGTGGATTATAAATAGATAGTTATTAACAAAATCATATTCCCTGAGAGTTTCAAACCAGGTGTGCAGTTATACCTCAATCAAGCACTAGGTAATTGTAACATACCTGGCCCAAAAGCCACCAGACCAGTGCCCTGGTCTGGGTCACCAGACAACCTTAAGTGTGCCTCCCCTTTATGCTAGAGGTTTCCAAATATCATGGAGGGTCTAACGGATCATGTTGGGAGACTTTTCCCTATTTACCAAGTTAATCCATAGTATATAACATGTGAAACCAAAGAACCAATAACCGATAAACTATAAAGAAGTCTTACTAACCATTTCACAAATAGGGTACATATAAATATCAAACAAGGAATGTTTAATTCCTTACTAACACTTCCAAAAGTAAGGGAAACCCCAAAAATAAATAAAATCAATTAAATACCCAAAATGGGTCCAAACTCCATGATTGTATCCTCATTCATGCCCATCCCAAGCCCAAATCAACTCCTAAACATAACACCCTTCTCCTTGTCCTAACCTCTAGCCATGAAATCTACTCTGGTACCCAATAGAGGCCCATGTTGGGTATGATTACAACTCAGTAGGCCACCAACAATACTGTCTACAAAATATATAGTCTAAATAGATAGTTCGTTAAATTTATATATAAATGAAAACGTAAACAAAATGTAACTCAAGTTCCATTATATATCAATAGTCACTTTTACAATTTTCATCATTATATCCTTTTTATCACTTTATTATATTTAATTAATTTCATTCATGTTTTCCCTTTGTTTGGAATTTATATCGTTTAAACTACAGTCTAAGATGGTAAATTACTATGTATTAGGGAATAAGTCAAGTTCCCTGTCTTGTGAGGGATAAACATTTTGTAAACAAATACATCACACTTACCTTCGAGCCACATTCCAAGTAGTCTCATCAAACGTATATATTAGGGGAAAAGAGCCTCAGTTCCCTTCCCTACCCCATACATTATATGGGTGAGGATTATATCTATATTATAACCTAACATGTCAGAAGATATCCTCAAGTACAATACCCCACAACTATTAATACATTTCCATATGCTTCTTTATCCATTTACCAAAAATACCATATCACACACCATACACTAAAAAAAATACACATACTATTTTCATCTCATAATTATTCAACATGAGAGTCAACATCAAGCCTAATCCCATTTTCCAATTTACCAATTATATTGCATACAACATTAAAACCATATCCCTCCTTCAAACCATAACCCATTTAAATAATCAAAAATTTACATACTTCACCCCAATTAACAAATTCATTAAATACCATATGTTAACCCATTTAACCCAGTTATTAATTCACAGCATTTACCCATTTAAAATTTTCATCATTTTCACATTCATTAACTCACATATACCTTTCAAGAATGATTCATAATTCATTTAGCATAATAACAAGATTTCACCCAACCCATTTCATAGGAATCCAAACCATCTGTTATACCATTAACAAAGTCTATAAAAAATATCAATATTTCCTTTTTAACTAAACTAACATACCAACATGTACATCATGAGATATATTACATAAAATGTCAATTATATTCTTAAAATTACCATTTTCCATCTTTAGTAATGTTGGAACACCCCATGGGTGTCCCTAAATTGGTCTAGAAAACCTTGAAGCCTTCCATGGGGACCAGGAGGGGTTCAATTCATATTCTATACAACTATTTTACCAAATACATTTAATGAAAAAAACCAGGAGGAGAGTTAGAATTACCCAGGGATTTCATCTTTACCCAATGACACTCAAAACATCCAAGAATTGAAGGAGAATGGTCCCTGAGTATCCTTTTCATTTTCTTACATCAATAGGTTTGTTTGAGAAGAATGGTGATATAAAAATAGTTGGGACACTTAAAATCCCACTGGGGAAAAAGCTAAAAACCCATTTTAATGAGGTGCATGTTATGGTTGCATGGTTTCCCAAACCATGCACCAATAGTGTGCCACCCTCTATCCGAGAGAGGTCTAAGTTGCATGGTTGCCTAGGTATCCCACACAGTTTGAAAAAATATATACCAAACATGTGAAGTGACTCTATCCATGTTCTCATGGTTTGGTATTCCACCTCACACGGTTTACTCTAACCATGCGCCAACCATGAAACATGTATAGGATAGCCACTATTATCCTTTATTTTATGTCCCAAACCCCTGGAACACCCACACAGCTCCACATATATCTAGTAGACCTTCCATTAACCAAAATTAAGATATTTAAACCAAAATTTAAACAAGAAAATAAATCATTGATATCTAGGATATTACAACTTCTCCACTTTATAATACCTCATACTCGAGCTGCATTCCCAAATATTAATCATCTTCTAAGGTAAAGATATTGGGCTACTAAGCCCAAATATCTGACTCTCTCTCTGATGTTTCTTCATGAACACTGCCATGCTGCTACATCACTCAAACCAATGTTACAATATTACCCCACAATACTTCCTTACTATGACCCGCATTGTGAACTACATGCTTCCTAAAGGTCCCATCAACCTCATACCAATCATGAACCACTGGAACCCCATAGGGAAGACTAAGAAACGCTTCCTAAATCACTATACAAGGAAGTGTCACACAATGAATCATACCATCATGGAAGATCCAACTAAAACTTCATCATCCCGATCCCCTTATTAATTAATGTCCCAAATAACATTTCTCCATCTTACCCTATTCTCAAAACTCTAACGGTGACCCAAACTGAACATCACCCAAAGAAACACAATGTTATCCCAACCACATTCACTGATCTATGTCATCCCACAACCTGAAATCTAATGGTCCCATTCAATAATTGAACATCCAAAGAAAAACTAAAACACTCAAGTCACTCAACCCGCCAAACCTGAGCCAACTCTCTTCATCAAGGCTAAATCACAAGAATAGTAATTACTCAAGTCCATCCACAACTGGAAACACCAGTTATTTCATCAATCGACCACTTACCCCCTATTATTCTCCCCACCATACACATTTTCTCACCCGCAAAATCCTACTATGGTTGGATCCTATACTTTCAAAAAAGTCAACTATAACCTCAACTCATATTTCAAAATTTACCTAATGCATTTCTCAACTCACCACGCTCGAACATCCATAAGGACATCACCAATATTTGCATCTATACATTCCATCAAAACCACCCATAAAGACATACCTACACTACCAAATTGTTGAGTAAGAATAATTTGACCTCTCTATTGTTTTACTTAATTTATGAAATACACATTCCTCTATGAACATCAAACCAGAGGATGATATTAACTTAGCACATCCTTTCCTTTTTACCATATGATGTGAGGCCATCCCAGACTAGATTGTTCCCAAAAACCCATATTCCATTGTTAACACATTACTTACTTCAACTTCATATGGTTCCCTCTCACTTGAGGCTTATCATTGACATCTAGAACACCTACCGAGTTTATTCCCTATCTTTTGATATAACTCCAGCATAATGGAATCCACTACTCTCCAAGACACCATCTTTCGACCCTATCCATCAAAATCCCTAATACAATCACTCCCACTATCCATACAAAGAAAATGATAGTTAGGATCCTACTAAAAACCCATTCCAAGATTTTGAAATGTACTCTTCACTTCTAAACATCCATCATTGGCAGTTTACAACTCACCACCTTCATCCCATGTTCCTATCTGAGTCGATCTATTCACTGATGACTCATCCTAAAAATTCATCGAATTATTATTGGCACACTACTATCTTACTTGTAAAATATGCATTCACATATTAGGAAACTCCATTGTTTCCTAGTAACACCTACCATATCCCATACTCTATCTCTAGGGAAGTTCTAGAATTCCAACTTTCCTTTCTAAGAAATGTTGTCATGTATTACCACCCCCTTAATCAAATTTAACATATGCATATTGAAGTTATCTTATAGCTAACCCAATCCATGATCTAATTCTTGGCTCAACTAACCACCACATCCACGACCCACCTGGTTTTCCCAAGGAATCCAAACATGTTTATCATAGGTTCTTTATTAGTAATATTATTTCACCACATATACTCCATAGCGTTCTCCAAACCACCCATGATTGAAACGTCACTCCCCAAATTGTGTGATTCATTTTCACATCTTTCCTTGAACATTACAGCCACCATGGTTAATGGTTTGAACTATGTTGATCCCCAATATCTGAGTGCGGTCATCTAGCTTTTCCTGGAACAACCAAACAACATCAACTACTACCCATTCTCATCTTCCAAGAACGGAACCCATGTTATTCATCGACATTCAATCCATCACATAGACCTCACTCATATATGGTTGATGGTGTAAATCCCACCATCCAGATCCCCATATGCTTCCCTATGGGAATAACCTCCAAGATGTCCCAAATCCTAGAAAAATACATTCAAGTTGCTATGTGTAATGCCAATGCTTTATTTGCGTATTCAAAATGATATCTAGATATTGGTCAGGATCATCCCTATATTAATGTATGCTATGAATCCATCAACGAACACCACCAAAAATTATCCATCACTAATGTCACCTCCCACTATGAGGACCCCTTGACCTATCAAGAGTCTTAGGATACCCTTATCATATCATCTCATCAAAACCTGTCCATGACATATCAAGTGGGGTTACTAAACAAACTCACCACTTCCTCACGCCCCTCTACCAAGCAGTCTCTAACCAGTGTTTCCTTTGGACCTACCACTACCACACAACTCAAGTTCTCCCAACATGACACTATTGATTTGGAACAGAAACACAAGAATCATCACACCAATCCAGAACCAAATGACCCCTCTCAAAACAAGCCCTTTAAACAAGTTTCACAAAAAAACATGCACTTACATCTATGAAACTTGTGTATGTATCCAAAATGGAATCATGAATTACCAATATGTTCCCATATCTAGACCTCCTAAGATCCCTCAAGGAGTCACACATTCCTATTACCACACAATGAAACCTACTTTAGATCACGTGAGCCAAACATCAGCAGATCCTAGACCAAACACTCTCTTACACACCTCATCGTGCCTCCTGGTCTATCAACCCCATCAGCCTCAAGGCATTCTCAACATCTCACCCAATAACCAAACCATTCGTTTAAAAATCCCAACCACATGACCCCTATCTCCTAAATTTTAACCTTCATAAAAAAAAGAATCCATCCACACTTCGGTCACCCATTGTCATATCCACCTGAATTCAACATCAAGGCACCATTAATCACCATCTAAATAGATTGATCATGAATCCAAATAATAAAAACATTAAAAACCAATGTTACAAAAAACTAATAAAACTAAGGTTCCTTTGTAAAATAAACTGGGGACAACCATACCATTTAACAAAACTCTATGGTACTCACTAAGATTCAATTCCACCTAGAGAATATCACCAATATTTATATTATAAGGCACGAGAAACACTAGGATTACCTCCCTTGGGGTCACCCTTAATTTACCAAGACTATCAACTTCTAACCATAACTCGGGATTTGTCTCCAAAAAAATTGACCTTACCAGGTATCCCTCTAGTCCATTATTGCACCTTTTTAAATCCAATCATCAACCTATGCCTTATGCCCCCAGAGCACTCAAAACATGACTGAACACTCTCACGGGTCTCTATTAATGGTTGAAAGATACGAACATGACATTATAGGGTTACGGGTAACAAATCACTAGGACCTACCCTAGTCCATATACATCAAACATATAACACATCTCCCCTCACACGTGACTCTCCTACCCCCATTATAGCACACTACATCCAAAGCACTAAAGTAATCATTTACTGTAGGTTTTGATCCCAAAACAAGTAGACCACTACTAACAAAACCAAGAACAAAGACCTTGATTTCGAAACCCAACAAAACATTCCCAATAATAACTTAGTAAGGTTTCAACATCCTTGTTATCAGACAACAGCTCTCAAACTCAAGGCCACATGTTAACCAAAGATATTAAATGGAACACTCTTTTACTCAACATATCAACCTCACCAAATTATCCAAACCAAGCCACTCTCACTACCCAAACAACCTGTACACATGCTCTATTCATAACACTACTGATACCCATATCCCACGTCCCTTTACATTCCAACCCACTGCATTATTGGAACTCAATTACTCCATATTCAGCAATCATCAAAGGGAATTACATCAAAATTTCTCTGGCCATATAAAACATACTTGGAACGACCTTCCATGTGTCCCTTTCTGTCATCTAGATAAAATAGGATATGTTCCCACTAAAATAATCCTCTCTTTTACTATATTGGACCAACATGTCTTCTTTATCCACTACTGGTGGAGAATTCTCATTAATATCCTCTTGTCCCAAAACCAGAACACACCTTTGAGGTAAAATTCCTATGCAATCCTAATAACAAGTCCTATGACACAAAACATAAGCATCAACAGTTTTCATAAAATAAGGATCTCCACTAGAAATTAATAACCCATTTAACATACAATGTCCTAACCTAGACCATCACATCTAGAACTCTACCCTTTACCATACCTACTATGGGTCATGGATAATATGGTGTAAAGCAACACACATGTTCAAAATCCTTTCATCAAACACCTTTTCAAACCCATTTCCACATTCACAACAAAAATCATTCCTATTCATCATATTTCTCATTTAACAACTTGTTACAAAAAATATTTTAACTCATTTACAACCCCTCATTAAAGAAAATTCTTTAACCATTCAATAAGGTTCTATCCTTTCTTCCACTTACATCACTATTTTTTTGGACACCACATTCTTCAAATTTTTCAAGAAAATAAAATATATTCTACTCTTCATGTCCCACACACCCATACCATGTGTTCTATCATGATACATGACACATATATCTATATGTTCCTATAATGATGAATTAATACAAATTCTCATGACACTTTGAACATGATAATAATATCATAAAACATTCACGTCACACAAAAAATGCATCACACAATATTGAAATATCTTTCAACTATAACAACACACGTAATGAGCAATAATTCTCACCCTGGGTACATGGGTTTTCCCAGATATATGCGTTAGCTACCCCCAAGAATGATCTCATTAAAAATAAAAGATACATCATAATATATCATCTACCATACCTAAATAATATAACCATAAAAATAACCATTATGATACAACCTTGTAATCTCCTCGACCTAGAATCAACCAAACTAGAGCCCTCAGCCGAGTTTTCACATAACCTCGAGCATGAATCCCCATACACCAGAGGTTGCTGACTAGTAGTGAGGGTCTAATGGATTGAAAGGGGAGACTATATACTCTTTACCAGAGTAATCCACAATAGATAACATATGAAACAAAATAAACACTATCTAATAAACCCAAAACATGCATTACTAACAATTTCTCAAATAGGGTACAAACCACAACCAAACAAGTAATGAACCCTTCCATGATAATAGTTCTGAAAGTAAAGGAAACTCCAGAAATAAAGAAAAATAATTGAATAGACAAAATGGGTCCTAACTCCAATTTTAGATCCCCATCCATGCAAATCCCATGCCCAACTCAACTCCCTAGAATAGGTCCCTTACCCTTGTCCTAACCTACAACCATGAAATCAACATGAGTACCCAATGACAGCCTGAGAAGGGTTTGAGTACAACTCAGTAGGCCACCAAAAATAGTGTATACAAAATATCTATTATAAATATATACTGCATGAAAATTCTAAATAAATGACAACATAAAAAAAATACAACTCGGGTTCCATTAGTTACCAATATTCACTTTTTGTATTTTCAACCTTAGATCCATTTTCATCACTTCATCCCATTTCATCCATTTCTATTATTATTTCCATGGGTTATGAATTTAAATCATTTAGCCTATGGCCTAATATAGTAAATTACTAAAAATAAAAGAATAATACAAGATCTCTATCTCACCAGGAAAAACCATTTCGTAAACAGAAACATCAAACATAACTTGGAGCCTTAGTTCAGGTAGTCTCGTCAAATGCATCTGTTAGGGACATAGAGCCTTATTCCCCTTCCCTAACCCATGCATTATAGGGTTGTGGTTTAGAGCCTCAGTCAAACCCAAGTCATGGGTGTAGATCCTCAACTCCAATACACCCACAACTACCAAGCGATGTTCACATTCTTCATTATCCATTTTCCACATAAACCATATCACAAACCATACACAAAACAATACACATAATATTTTTATCTCATAATTAGTCAACATGCGAGTCAACATCAAGACCTAATATGTTATTATGTTTACCAAATTCACTTCATAAATCATTTAACCCATTTACCATTCTCATATCTCAACTCATTAACATAATCTAAAATTTACGGACTGTGGCCCATTTAACATATTCATCAATTTCCCATACGTTAAAAAATTTAATATAATTATCAGTTCACAACATTTACCCATTTAATATTTTCATCATTTTTCAATTCATTAACTCACATATACCTTTCAAGTACGATTTATAACTCATTTAGCACAATCACTTTATTTCACACAACCAATTTCATTTTAATCCAAAAAATCCATTATGCAATTATAAAATTCTATACACAATTGTCAATATTCCCTTTTCAAATAAACTAATATATAAACATATATATAATGTGTTATATTTTATCACAAGTCAATTCTACAAATAACATTACCATTTTCCATGTCCGGGAATTTTGGCACACCGCATGGGTGGCCCTAAATCAGTATATAAAACATGATGCATCCCACGGGGATCATGAGGGGTTCAATTCCTTGTTTATCCTATCATTTAACCAAATCCATTTAAATTCATGAAATTCTAAGTAATATAGAACCATTAACACAACCAAACATGCACAAATAAACTTCATGAACATGATATATAACTTCTAGACCACCAAAAAAGAATACGTAGATAAACGCATCCTTAAATTGTTCCTTAGATAGGTATCTAAGCACCCATTGAAGACCCAACCTATGACAACTAGAAAAGATCTATTTAGGGCTTCAAAAGATAATGAATGATAGAAAAATCCCTTATCTGGAGAATAGAATCAATATGCATGTTAGACATACCTAGAGCCTTGATACGCACCCAACAAAACTTCATATGGCATACAATGAAAGGATAATGATCCTTAGGAATCCATGGTCATTTTGGTTTGTCACTAATGTTTTTGGAGATGAACAGGGAAAGAAAATCATGTGGGTTACTAAAAATCCTGATGGTGAAAAAGGTAATAATACACTTTTAATGAGGACTGTTGTTTTACAAACCATGTGCCAACTGTGTTCTACATTCTGTTCAAGAGGGATCCAAGTTTCAAGGTTACCTTAGGATCCTGTACGGTCTGAAAAACTGTGTGCCAAACCTGTGAAATTCCTCTATTAATTTTCTCATTTTCTGTTATTCTACCTCACATGATATACTCTAATTATGTTCCAACATTTAAACATGTATAGGTTGGCTACTTTTCTTCTTTCCTTTATGTCCCAAACCCCCAAAACACCACCAAGCCTCCTCATAATTACTATATACATTCCATTAAACAAAATTTAGATATTTAAACAAAATATTAAACACTTAAATTCCTTCATAATGTTTAGTTTGATACATGAATGAATGAGTTAATACCCAACACCCCCTTTTCATGGTTATTTTCCCTTGGTACGTATGTACTAGAGCCTATATCCATTTATAATAGCCATAAAACAATGTTATTATTATAAAAACTATACAACCTCAAATTTAAAAAAATCATGATATTATCCTATTCATAGATTTATACCATAGATTTATACCTAGGGTTTTCAATAATGTTCTCTTATCACAATCCATAAAATACTCAATATTACATTAATGCACCCAAAGGGTTATCTATAACATTGAAATTATCATTATTCTTAACTTACCAACAATTTATATCATTTTTTTCATAAAAAGATAATATCCTAATCTCTAAAGTTAACTAAAAATGCATTTGATACCAACTATAATGCTTTGAACCCACACTCCTAGATTTGGTGCAAACAATACATACATTATATACTATATTTGATAACAACTATAGATTTTTAGGAAAAACTATCCCAATATTATGTGACATAAACTAAGTATTTCATTATAACATTCTTAAAAACTTTTAGGTTTATAGATTTAGGGAATTACTAAAGACTAGAAAATTATAAATCATGTGTCCTTATCAAATAACATCCATGTTTTCAACTATAAAAAAGTTATTTATTCCCTAATTAGTTTTCAAAATATCCAACAAATTCTCTATAAATTCTATTCCATTAAAATATCACAAGTAATACTTTTCTTCAAAAACATGGGACATAGAATAATAAAATGGGGTAAGCTCAAATGCTTAGTAAGGGTAAAAATATGTGATAAAAATAAAATATTATAAATGTGAATAAGATGAGAACAAATAATATGGAAATAATATATAATAAAAAACAATTTGAAAATAAAATGAAATTAAAATCATAATATAACAATGTAAATGAAAATATAACATGGATAATAATAATAGGTTCCTTATCAATAAAATTCATAATACTGGACAGGTAATTCCATGTCCTATGCTATGAAATAAATATATTAGACATCATGATCTTACTATCAAAGCCTTTTAGCTAGTAAATATCTTATTCTAGGTTGGAATTCATCAAAATAACCAAGCTAGCTTATCTTTTGAGACCTATCGATGCATTTATGGGATATTTACAACTATGATCTATCCATCACTAATTAACTTCAAAGACTTTATCATATGAGAAAGTAAATAAAAAATTTGTAATAAAAGTTTATAATAATATTCAATATTATAATACAAAATAAAAGGGATGTTAATACATAATCCACCAACTATAGTGGTTAATAATCATCCATATAGAGGTAAAAAATATAAGTATAGTTAAAACATTAACCAATATATAAATGGAATCACATGATCATAAGAGATATATAGAAATAACATTTATGGTTTCAAAAGGGAATATCCCTAGTTTAACAAATGAAACATTGAATGATGACAACTTGGATGGAAAACACCATTTAAAGAAGAATGTTATGAATGATACCACATAAGAAAGGATAAATAATTGGATTTTATAATATCATGTGTTTAATCTAACAAAAGGATAAATGTAATAATATAAAATAGAGGGTATATCATGAAACATAAGCCCCATTAGGGTGAATCCTTTAGAATATGAAAAGTAAAATGTAAGATAAAATGTAATAGAGTTTTTAAAAAGCATTTTTAATGTAATCATAAAGATAAGGTTATGTGTCACTTTCCAAATTCATTATTGAATTGGTGAAGTGAAATTTTAAAAAAATGAATCTCCAAAAATGAATCCTTGAAAAATTAATAAATGCATTCAAGAAATGTGGTTTACAAGATAAAACATTTGATCAACAAATTAAAATACATACTCCATGAAGCATGAAATATCTGAAAATCAGTTTCTATAGTAAAAATGTATATAATGATAGAATAAAATATATTACAATAAAATTTAATATTTTAACCAACATATATTAAATAATTTTAATACAATGATCATAATATAATGGAAAAAATGAGTTACCAAAAACACTTACGATTGGGGTAACACTTGATTCAAAATCTATTTAAATAAAATAACATGATTTGGATTATTATATCCCATTACTGATAAGGAAATAAAAAAATCATGGGATATTAAATTAATATAGCACTATATAATGGAAACATGGGGCATAACATATAACATGTCTTAATGAATCAGAATTGAGGTCAAGAAAACCCTTACCTTGCTTCGCTGCTTAGTCGAATGGGAACTAGCCTCCTATAATACAAACATATATGTCTAATTATTATACATAATAACATTATTAATATATATAATCATTTTTAAACCTTATTTATAATTATTATATATATTTATATTATTTAGTTATCTATTTTCAATATTGGTTGTGAGTAATATTGATCATTTTGTAATATTTTTGTAATGGTAGTTTTGTTTTTCATTCCAATCCCAAAGTTAATCATTCATAGATCATATTAGGTACTATAATTAAATTTTTATTGTAACACCTCAAGATTCTACGGTACGTTTCTCTTTGAATAATGCAATAGCGTGTGTTGTACGCAACATCGAGTTCTAAAACACACCACAACCGATCAAAATAGCTGTTATCTCTTAAAATGGACTTCATTTTTGGATTTGGATTATCGAATTTAGCCTAAGGTGAAATTTTGGTACTTTTCGGATAACTTTAATATTTTGATGGATAGTGAAAATTACTAAATATTAATTAAAAACAACTTTTTTAATCAAAATAATTAATAGTGATAAATTATGAATTTGAGTGGTTTTAAATTATATTTAGAATATATTTTTACCATTTAATAAAATTTTGGTCATTTTATATAATTTCACAATTAAACCGACCATAAACAAGTATCAATCTTTTGATAGTTATTAAATCTTAAAAACACGCTTTTTGTTTTGACAGCGGGAATTAATTTTAAATTAATTTCTGCCCCTTCTGTGTTTTGAATTTGGAAAAATGGATTCTATATTTGGAATCAGGAGGTTGAAATTGTAAAAATAGGTAAATTTTATTTTTAGACATTTTGAATAATTACTTCGGTAAATATTTTATTTACCATGGTTAAAGGGTAAATACAGTAAATAAGGGTTAAAAATAATATTATAATAATAAAAAATTACCCTAAAACGTTTCCTAACCTTATTGGTTGATACATGTTCGACCATGGGAATCTTTGGGTCGATTTGGGGACCCGATGGTGCCACTTGTAAGTGATAGGGACACTTTATTTCAATTAAGTTAAAATGAATACAAAAATGACAAAAGCATATATCGTCTAGAAAAACAATTTTTACATAGGGTTATATATGTTGTCTTTTTGACTATAAATATTCATTACAAAGATAAAAAGAGTTCCTACATAATTATAGTTTATTTATTATTTTTACACATTAAATAAGGTAATTTATATATGACACAATGATGATGCAGTAATTACCATAATAGTGAAAATTTAAATTAATTGATATTATAAATACCAAAATAAATATAATTTGAGACTTTTAATGAATTAAAATACTTTTATAGGATAATATGACATATAGTATTGATTTAATTGACTTTTTTTGAATAAATAAATCTGTTATGATTTTTAAAAAAATCAACTATTGAATAGTCTCAAAATTGACATAAAAGTGTTTTTAAAACAAATATTATATTATTAATTGATATTAAATTCCAAAAAATCTACGGTTCGGCCAAGATACTTATATAATGATAGTTGTATCATTAATGGACCACTTGGGGGTATCTTGGATGTATATAGTATGTTTAGTAACCATATAATATAAAAATACAAAGAGACATTGTAAAAGTGAAACTAATTAACTAAGAGTTAATACTTAAAGATAAGGTTAGTATAATGACCCAAACCTATCTAAATTCTATTGGTTGTGTGGTTTTCGACCTATCCCCACCTTAACATTTAAATAATCCACTTTGGAGCCATTATAAACCTAATATGAATTTATTATAAAATAATATTTCTAGCTTTTCCAATGGTTCCCCTCACCCCTCTTATAAAAGGGCACTCTGCCTTCTCATTAACTCACACCATCAAAGCCTTTTGGTTCAGCCAAACTCTGACCAAATACTCTCTAAACTTTCCTCAATTCATCCTATAGGCCTTACTTTAGTCAGAAATCCATCCTAATAGCCCTTTTGATCAAATCAAAAGGAAGAACCCGAAGAAGAGGTAATGATTTCACCACCTTTTTCCAAGTTCCTTTCTTCTTCCACTTCTTCCTTCTTTGTTATTACCATTCTAAAATAATAACTCCAGTATCTTATATATACTGTGAGATTATTATAAATATGGTACAACCATATTCAATATTCTATCCATCCTTTGAATATCATGTCACCATACATGCGTACGTACGGCTTACCGTCTCCACATCGTGGTGTAATTGTTATTCAATAAATTATTATTTGGATTGGTATAAAAATGATGTGTAACTCATGTAAATAATAAATATAAAATCATAATGATTCTGTATATATGTTATACCATCCAATTATATATTATTTTAATATCAAAATAATTATTTTGTCGCTCGTGCGTACGTACGGACTACCGTCTCCACGAACACGATGAGATTCATTCTCCATCGTATCCATTCAAGTATAATTATCATTTTATGATTTAAAAATAATTTTTAAGGACTTGATATAATTATGGATATTAATAAGATACATACTATTCATAACAAACATGGCTTACGTAACAAAACATATCAATGAAAACGAGTAAGATAACACCTGAAACGACGACAATAATAAGATATTATTAACAAAGCAATATTAAAAGATCATATATGATATTATATTAATATATATGATGCTTGTATAATCTAATAACAATTATTTCACCATTATACAGGAGGTTAACCTACCCTCAACCATGGAAAAGTACAAGGTAAGGGTTTATTTCGCAATCTCTTCATTATCTGAGGTTGTCTATACATAATAATCTACTGGGATCTCTTTATCATCCACATCCATGTTTCTTAAAAATGAATTTAAAAACATTTTTACTATTTACTAGAATATGGGTTAAAGTAATTTATACCATTTATGACTTTTTATAAGAGTTTTATAAAGGAATCATTCCATCTTTTTCCAAACAAGGTGCTTTTTAACCTTTTCGACAAAATTAAGGTAAGAATGTTTTTTTAACTTATACGACGGGTGAGACTATTTTCCACCATTATAAAATCTTTGAAGCTTCCCTTACATGATTATAAGAATATTTTCAAAGAAAATGTTTTATTTTATAATTATATGACTCTTAAATGATTTCAAAATAGAAAGAGATATTTCAATAAAAAGAGTTTTGTTTTCATCTATGTCAACATCCTTTGATGGATTTTGCGCTTATTTGAAGTTGATTTATTATGATACAAAACTTCTATATTGTATTGAAGGTTTTGTGATATGTTTGACTATGGATGTGCTATTTTTATACCATTCATTGTTTATGGTGAAAGTATTGACATTTTGTATGCTAGTTTTAATACGAATGATTATGTTATGTTTAAACCTTTTTATATGGGAATGCATTGGACTTAATATGTAACGGGTGGAGCCCGCTATAGTTCCTCGATGTATCGGTAGGTCTCATGAGAAAAAATAGCATCTTGGTACAAGGCCTTGAAAAAATCTTATTTTGTAGTCTTGGCATGTGGACTTGGCTATGTGGTTATGACAGTCTGACATTATGAATTCCATCATTATAAAAGTGGTTATTGATATTGCATGTGATTATTAGATTAGTATAATATCCATGTGAATAAGTAAATGGAATTATTTCATTTTATTTTTTCCATACTATGTTGAATTTAAAGTGTAAAAGGCTTTTGTTTTAGTTATACATTGCCTTAAATGTTTATTCTTATTTATGAAAGATTCTGCTATATTGTTATTTTTACTGGGAATTTGAGATCACCCCTTTTCTATGTTTTATTTTTCCCAAGATGTGAAGAAGTAAATTATGAATGACCTGCTGGGATTTTATGAGGGGATAATAGTGTGGACTATGGAGAAAATATGTTGTTGAAGTAGTTTTTCACTTAATGATGTAATGTAAAATTTTCTGAATATATCTAGTGTTTCCAAGGCTACTAAACCAATCGGTCTTTCGAGATTTGATCTTTCTTGTGATCATGCCAATGTTATGTAATAATGCACCGACTCTGGGTAACTGGGGTCGGGGCATTACAGTTGGTATCAGAGGAATTTTAGTACAAACCTTGGAAGCTAGATTTAGATAAACTCTGATTAGAGCACATAGACCTAAGATGGACTTTGAGGATTAGTATAGAAGAAATTCCTATAATTTTGGTATTATAGAGATTTTGTGAGTTTTCCGAGCAATACATCCCTATCTGGATACGAGCAGGTAGAGGTGGATCTGGCATAGAAGTACCTATGGGTAAAACCTGAAAGCACCGCTTTGAGCTAGACGCAAACGGGAACTGGTGCACGACAACGGGTCTTGCTGCACTTTTGGTTACGACACTCCCAGAGGATATGCTTAGGATAAATCTCATTTTCTTTATAAATAATTATGAAGGGTTTATGAGTATATACTTCCTCAAAGAAAACATTTTTTATGATTATGGATTATATCCATAAATAGTTCAATTTATGTTAAGTGTTTTATAAGTATGGGATTATGTATTTTGATTCATAAACTGATCTAGTTTATGCCATTGTTTCAAAATGGCACCTAGTGGAAGAAATGGAAACCGTATCAATGCATGCACTCCATGTAGGGATTTCCCTCCTGATCAAGATAATTATAGTGGAGCTAGTGATGCAACTGGTGCCGATCAGCTAATCACCATACTGGGACAACTCACTCAGGTTATGAATAATAACCTTACCCGTATGGAGCACCATGATCCGCATCGTGGAGGATCAATGTTAGATCGATTCATTAGGCAACAACCAGCAATTTTCAATGGGAGTACAAATCCCTTAATAGCGGAGTAGTGGGTAAATTCCCTAGAGAAAACATTTCAGGCTTTGGGGAGTACTGAAAGGGAAAAAGTTATCATGGCAGTTTACCACCTAACTGGATATGCTGATCAATTGTAGTCATTGATTCAAAACATGAAGGAATATGATGAAGTATCAAATATGGAATGGAGGGAGTTCAAAGATATATTTTTAGAAAAATACTTTCCTCATGACCATCGAGTAGATATGGAAAGGCAATTTCTGAGTCTGAGACAAAAGGAGGATGAGAATATCACAAAGTATGAGGCTAACATTACAAGGTTGGAAAGGTATGTTGGAGATTATATACATAACCCAAGAAGTAAGATTGATCGTTTCTTTGATGGGTTAAAACCATTTCTCCATCGAGCATTAGTCTCACAATCCATCTCGTCGTACAAAGACATTGTCTCATGTGCTATCAAGACAATGAATGAATTATCAAAGTCTTATGACTTTAAAGAAATGAAAGAGAAGATAGATCTACTGATAAATCTGGGAATGGAAATAAGGAGAATAAGGGAACGGTTAAATATCCATCATGTGGTAAATGTGGGAAGACACACCCCGGTACTTTCTTGAAGGGAATGGGTGTCTGTTACAAGTGTGGTGAAAAAGGCCACCAAGATCGGGATTTCAAAGGGAAGAAGGAAGCTACCAATGTTCAGTGCTACAATTGGAGGGAGATGGGACATTATGAAAATGAATTTACTAATCGTCAGGGGAACTTACCTCAAAAAAGGCCAAGGGATCAAGGCCAAGCTTTTTCTATCACTACTACTGAGGTAGAAGCTCCGAAAGACGTGGTGGCAGGTAATTTAATGGTTTCCTCAAGTTTAGAAAATGAATTATTTGATTCTGGATCATCACATTGTTTCATATCTTCCCAGTTTGCTAAGAAAATTAGATATTTACAATTTGATTTAACAAGGGAGTTGTCAGTTAAAACTCCTAAGGGAAGTAACGTTGCAACAAAGTTTTGTGAATCGGTCCCCATTAGAGCACATAAATGTTCTTTATCTGCTGATCTCATCGTCATACCTATGATTGAGTTTGATATAATCCTCGGTATGGATTGGATTTCAGATTATGATGTGAAGATTTATTGTAAGAAGAAGAAGGTTACGATTTTTGATGACGATAATAAGGAACACCTTATCTTTAGAGTAGAATCGTCACCACCTAATTCTTATCTAGATCCACCCCCAGTAGCTCAACTAAATTCATTTATTGGGTAGGAAGAGAATGAAATGACTGTGGGTGAGGAAAGGAATGTTAAAATATAGTATGTACCTGTTGTGAAAGAATATGTAGATGTGTTTCCGGATGATTTTCCTGGACATCCTCTAGAACGAGAAGTTGAGTTTTCCATTGATTTAATTCCTAGATCAAGACCGATATCGAAAACCCCTTATAGAATGGCCACTATGGAATTAGTCGAACTAAAGAAAAAACTAGAGGAATTGAGTAATAAGGTATTTATTCACCCTAGTGTTTCTCCATGGGGAGCCCCTATTCTTTCTGTTAAAAAGAAAGATGGATCTATGAGGTTATGTATCGACTACAGGGAGATCAATGCTATAACAATAAAGAGCAAGTATCCCCTACCTCATATTGATGATTTATTTGACCAACTTAATTGAGCTCAATACTTTTCAAAGATTTACCTTCGATCTGGATACCATCAGTTGTGTGTAAATAAGGAAGACATTCCGAAGATAGAATTTCGAACTAGGTACGGGCATTACGAGTTTACTGTAATGCCTTTTGGATTGACTAATGCACCCTCTGTGTTCATGGATCTGATGAATAGAGTTTTCAAGGAATATCTCGATGAATTTGTGGTGGTATTTATTGATGATATCTTGGTATACTCTAAAAGCTACGAAGATCATGAAAATCACTTGCGCATTATCCTGAAGACTCTGAGAAGACATGAATTATATGGGAAGTTTGGCAAGTGTGAATTATGGCTTCATGAGATTTCTTTTCTTGGCCATATTGTCTCTAAATATGGAATCTTTGTTCATCCTTCTAAGACCAAGGCAATCCAAGAATTGCCAGCACCTACGAGTATAACTGAGGTATGCAGTTTTATTGGTTTGGCAGGTTTTTATCGACGTTTCGTCCAGAATTTTGCCCGATTGGAAAACCCATTAACAAAGCTCACACGTAAAGGGGTTAAATTTTTTTGGACAAAAGAGTGTGAAGAATGTTTTGAAGAACTGAAAATTATATTAGTCAATTCTCCTATATTGAGTCTTCCATCAGGGAATGATGGGTCCGTTATTTATAGTGATGCATCGAAGAAAGGACTTGGTTGTGTCCTTATGCAGAATGATATGGTTATTGCCTATGCATCACGACAGTTAAAACTTCATGAGAAAAACTATCCTACTCATGATCTTGAGTTAGTAGCTTTGATCTTTGCTTTGAAGATATGGAGGCACTACCTCTATGGTCAAAAATGTGAGATTTTTACTGATCACAAGAGTTTAAAGTATATTTTCTCACAAAAAGAACTCAACATGAGGCATAGGAGATGGCTTGAATTACTCAAGGATTATGATTGCACGATACACTACCACCTCGGGAAAGAAAACATGTTGGAAGATGATTTGAGCAGAAATGATCATGGAGTTTTTAATAATATGATAATTGAAAGGGATCCAATTTTCATGGATCTAGTGAAGATGGACATGGGAATAACCAGGGAAGGTGAAACATCAATTCTTTTTCAAATAGTTTCCAAACCATCTTTACTAGAAAGGATTAAGAGCTCTAAGACCGATGATGAAGAGTTTCAAAAGAAGATTAAAGCTGTGAATGATGGGAGATTGAGAGACTTTGTGTGTGAAGATGGAATTTTGAAATTCGGGAAGAGACTTTGTGTTCCCGATATACCTGATCTAAAAAGGGAATTGTTGGATGATTCTCACAGTTCCAATTTCTCTATACACCCTGGGAGCACCAAAATGTATAGAGATTTGAAGCAACATTTTTGGTGGGACAACATGAAGAGGGAGATTGCTGATTTTGTGTCAAGATGTATGGTTTTTCATTAAGTGAAAGCTGGAAGGAAACAGCCTGGAGGAGTCATGCAACCTCTTCCCATACCGGAGTGGAAATGGGAAAATATTACGATGGACTTTGTCATGGGGCTACCAAAGACTCCTAGAAGGAACGATGCAATATGGGTTATTGTTGATCGTCTTACCAAGTCAGAACATTTTCTTTCTATAAGAGAAGATCTACCACTGGAACGTCTAGCAAGACTATATATTAATGAAGTTGTGAGACTTCATGGAGTACCCCTATCGATTGTTTCTGATCGTGATCCCCATTTTACTTCAAGATTCTGGAAGAGTCTCCAGAAATCCCTAGATACTGAACTTCATTTGAGCACTTCCTACCACCCTCAGACAGATGGACAATCAGAATGAACTATTCAACCCTTAGAATACATGTTGAGATCTTGCTCACTTGATTTTCAGTGTATGTGGAACCAATATTTACCTCTGGTAGAATTTTCCTATAACAATAGCTTCAATTCAAGTATTCATATGGCACTATATGAAGCGTTATATAGAAAGAGATGTCGCGCACCAACCTGTTGGGATGACGTTGGTGAAAGAAAACTTATAGGCCCAGAACTGGTAGAGGAAACAATGGAAAAGGTGAAGGTAATCCAAAATCACATCAAAGAAGCTCAAAGTAGGCAGAAGAGCTATACCTATAATCGAAGGAAGGATTTGGAATTTCAAGTTGGTGATCATGTTTTCCTGAAGGTATCTCTATGTCAGTGATTCATACGTTTTGGTATGAAAGGTAAATTGAGTCCCAGGTACATCAGACCTTTCAAAATTCTAGAACGAATTGGGGATGTAGCTTACCGATTGGCAATGTCGCCAAGTCTCTCCAAAGTTCATGATGTGTTCCACGTATCTATATTGAGGAAATATATGCCTGACCCAATGCATGTACTCACCTATGAGGAATTAGAACTAGAACCCGATCTGTCTTATTGCCAAGGGCCCGTCAAGATTCTTGATACGAGAGAACAAGTACTGAGAAACCAGACGATGCGTCTAGTAATAGTTTTGTGGAGAAACCATAAAATGGAAGAGGAAACGTGCAAACCGGGGGAACTTATGATGAAGAACCACCCAACTCTTTTCATGCGGTAGTATTCTAGAAATTTCGAGGATGAAATTATTTGAAGGAAGGGAGAATGTAACACCCCAAGCTTCTACGGTACGTTTCTCTTTGAATAATGCAATAGCGTGTGTTGTATGCAACATCGAGTTCTAATACACACCACAACCAATCAAACTAGCCATTATCTCTCAAAATGGTCTTCATTTTGGGATTCGGAGTATCGAATTTAGCCTAAGGTGAAATTTTGGTACTTTTCGGATAACTTTAATATTTTGATGAATAGTGAAAATTACTAAATTTTAATTAAAAACAACTTTCTTAATAAAAATAATTAATAGTGATAAATTATGAATTTGAGTGGTTTTAAAGTATATTTAGAATATATTTTTATAATTTAATACAATGTTTGTCATTGGATATAATTTCACAATTAAACCAAACATAAACAAGTATCAATCTTTTGATAGTTATTATATCTTAAAAACATGCTTTTTGTTTTGACAGCGGGAATTAATTTTAAATTAATTTCTGCCACTTCTGTGTTTTGAATTTGGAAAAATGGATTCCATATTTGGAATCAGGAGGTTCAAATTGTGAAAATAGGTAAATATTATTTTTAGACATTTTGGATAATTACTTCAATAAATATTTTATTTACCATGGTTAAAGGGTAAATCCGGTAAATAAGGGTTAAAAACTAATATTATAATAATAACTAATTAACCTAAAACGTGTAATAACCTTATTGTTTGATACATGTTCTACCATGGTCATATTTGGGTCGATTTTGGGACCCCATGGTGCCACTTGTAAGTGATAGGGACACTTTATTTTAATAAAGTTAAAATGAATACAAAAATGACAAAAGCATATATCTTTTAGAAACACAATTTTTACATAGGGTTATATATGTTGGATTTTCGACTATAAATATTAAATAGAAATATAAAAGGTTTTCCTACATAATGATATTTTATTTATATTTTTTAAACATTAAATAATTTAATTTATTTATGACACAATGATGATGTAGTAATTACCATAATAGTGAAAAATTAAATTAATTGATATTATAAATACCGAAATAAATATAATTTGAGACTTTTAATGAATTAAACTAATTTTAAAGGATAATATGACATATTAGGATTGATTTAATTGACTTTTTTAGAAGCAATAATTCTGTTATGAGTTTTACAAAAATCAACTATTGAATAGTCTCAAAATTGACATAAAAGAGTTTTTAAAACAAATATTATATTATTAATAGATATTAAATTCCTAAAAATCTACGGTTTGTCCAAGCGACTTATATAGTGATATTTGTATCATTAATGGACCACTTGGGGGTCCCTTGGATGTATATAGTAAGTTTATTAACCATATAATATAAAAATACAAAGAGACATTGTAAAAGTGAAACTAATTAACTAAGAGTTAATACTTAAAGATAAGGATAGTATAATGACCCAAACCTGTCTAAATTCTATTGGTTGAGTTTTTTTCGACCTATAATCACCTTAAAATTTAAATAATATAATTTTTATCCATTATAAACTGAATATGAATTTATTATAAAATAATATTTCTAGCTTTTCCAAAGGTGCCCCTCACCTCTCTTATAAAAGGGCACTCTCCCTTCTCATTAACTCACACCTTCAAAGCCTTTTGGTTCGGCCAAAATCTTCCCAAATACTCTCTAAACTTTCCTCACTTCATCCTAGAGGCCTTCCTTTAGTCATAAATCCAGCCTAAGATACCTTTTGATCAAATCAAAAGGAAGAACCTGAAGAATAGGTAATGATTTCACCCGCCTTTTCCAAGTTCCTTTCTTCTTCCACTTCTTCCTTCTTTGTTATTACCATTATAAAATAATAACTCTTGTATCTTATATATACTGTGATGTTATTATAAATATGGTACAAGCATATTCAGTATTCTATCCATCCTTTGAATAACATGTCACCATACGTGCGTACGTACGACTTACCGTCTCCACGTCGTGGTGTAATTGTTATTCAATAAATTATTATTTTGATGAGTATAATAATGTTGTGTAACTCATGTAAATAATAAATATAACATGATAATGATTATTTATATATGTTATACCATCCAATTATATATTATTTTAATATCAAAATAATGATATTGTCGCTCGTGCATACGTACGGACTACCGTCTCCACGAACGCAATGAGATTCATTCTCCATCGTATCCATTCAAGTATAATTATCATTTGATGATTTAAAAATAATGTTTAAGCACTCGATATAATTCTGGATATGAATAAGATACATCCTATCCATAAAAAACATGGCTTACATAACCAAACGTATCAAAGAAAATGAGTAAGATAACACCCGAAACGACAACAATACTAAGATATTATTAACAAATCAATATTAAAAGATCATATATGATATAATATTAATATATATGATTCTTGTATAATTTAATAACAATTATTTCACCATTATACAGGATTTTAACCTACCCTCAACCAAGGAAAAGTACAAGTTAAGGGTTTATTTCGCAATCTCTTCATTATCTGAGGTTGTCTATACGTAATTATCAACTGGGACCTCTTTATCATCCACATCTATGTTTCTTAAAAATGAATTTCAAAACATTTTTAATATTTACTATAATATGGGTTAAAGTCATTTATACCCTTTTTTTACTTTTTATAAGAGTTTTATAAAGGAATCTTTCCGTCGTTTTCCAAAGAAGGTGCTTTTTAACCTTTTCGACAAAATTAAGGTAAGAATGTTTTTTTAACTTATACGGCGGGTGCGGCTATTTTCTGCCGTTATAAAATCATAGAAGCTTCCCTTACAAGCTTATAAGATTATTTTCAATGAAAATGTTTTATTTTATAAATATATGACTCTTAAATGATTTCAAAATAGAAAGAGATATTTCTCTAAAAAGAGTTTTGATTTCATCTATGTCAACATCCTTTGATGGATTTTACGCTTATTTGAAGTTGATTTATTATGATACAAAACTTCTATATTGTATTGAAGGTTTCGTGATATGTTTGACTATGGATGTGCTATTTTTATACCATTCATGGTTTATGGTGAAAGTATTGACATTTCCTATACTAGTTTTAATACGAATGTTTATGTTATGTTTAAACCTTTTCATATGGGAATACATTGGACTTAATATGTGACGGGTGAAGCCTGTTATAGCTCCTCGATTCATCGGTAGGTCTCATGAGACAAACTAGTGTCTTGGCATATGGCCTTGACAAAATCTTATTTGTAGTGTTGGCACAAGGCCTTGGCTATATGGTTATGATAGTCTGGCATTATGCATTCCATCATTATCAAAGTGGTTATTGATATTGCATGTGATTATTCGATCAGTAGAATATCCATGTGAATAAGTAAATGGCATTATTTCTTTTTATTTTTGCCATAATATGTTGAAGTTCATGTTTAAAAGGCTTTTGTTTTAGTTATACATTGCCTTAAATGTTTATTCTTATTTATTAAATTTTCTACTATATTGTTATCCTTACTGGGCATTTGAGCTCACCCCTTTTCTATGTTTTACTTTTCCCAGGATGTGAAAAAGTCAATTATGAATGACATGCAGAGATTTTATGAGGGGATAATAGTGTGGACTATGGAGAAAATATGTTGTTGTAGTAGTTTTTCACTTTATGATGTAATGTAAAATTTTATGAATATATCTAGTGTTTCCAAGGCTACTAAACCAATTGGTCTTTTGAGATTTGATCTTTCTTGTGATCATGCCAATGTTATGTAATAATGCACCGACTCTGTGTAACTGGGGTCAGGGAATTAAATTTATAATTATTTATAATGTTATAATTTAATTTTATAATTATTTTAGTTATTATTCATGAAGATTAAGTCATTGACAATCTTTGTTTTGTAATTTATAACAAAAGAGTGATGTTCTATTAATTAAGGAGTTATGTTTTTATATTTCCATTGTTTTACTAAAAAAACTAATTATAAATATAAAATATTAAATTTTCAAATCCATATTTGATAGAAATTTATAACATTGTTTATATATGTGGTTAAACCGACCCCATAAGAACAATCTTTAATCTTTGTGTTAGTATGGCTATGGAACATATTATTTTGTTATAATATAATTATCAAAAAGGTACCATAACTATATTTATATTTTTTTTGGGTGATTTATTAGAATTTAAAATATTTATAAGAATAATGTAAATGAAAAAATTCACATAAAAATAAATCACTTTTCCTCTTGGTTTTTTCGTTTTGGGCGGTTAGTTTTACAATGATAACATATATGGTAGTATTACTTATAGAATTCATAATTTATAATTATATATTATAAATCATGAAATAAATAACATATATATTAAATAAAACTATTTTTTAAATAATCCTTTAATATAGGAGATGAAAGATGAAATGTGTCATTCATGGAGGTGATAGTCCACACACACACATGAGATTTGTTTTAATTTTTTCGATTGAATGTGAGATGAATAAATAATCATCATAACATAAATATAATAACATTTTGGTATATTATTTAGACAGATTTCATTAGATTCATATGTTAAGAATTGGTTTCTATGTGTTTGGATAATAAGGATAAAATAAAATAAGTTAAAGGTTATGTAATACTTATATTGTGTATTTGGATATTCTATTGAAGTGTCTTTTAGAAAGGACGGTGTTTAGGAACTTTTTAGAGAATAGGGGATTCTACTCCTATAAAATGAATCTATAATAAGTAAATTCATTAAAATTTTATTATAATTTCAATGTAGAGGTGTGGCTTGAAGTTGATAGAAATGGGTTTCATTTATAGGGGAAAAGAGGGATAAGTCTTTGAAGAAGAATTTTAAGTAAGGGGTAAGAATGGAATTTCATGAGCTTTAGGTGAGTTAGGTAACTAAATATTGGTGACACGTGAATTATTAATATTATAATCTAAAAAATGTATTATAGAAGGTCTGAGTGTCAAATTTGTTTAGTTTAATTTGATCCACATTAGATTACACATTTTAAAACGTATTAATATTGATTAAAATTTAATTTTGATAATTATTTTATTACTAAACTTTTAATTTGACCCAAATTAATTAATTTTAATGTAATTTATCTAAATTTTTTTCTATTTAATCTCATTAAATATCAAAATATTATAAAATTAACTTTCAATTTAAAACATATAATGTGGTGAAAAACTATTTTTTTTGCATAAAAATGTCATATTAATAATTGAGTGTTATTAATATTATTTGACCATAATAAAAAATAAAATGTGTGTTAACATATTTTGAAATATATTTAAATTCCATATTAGAGAATTTATTTTACAACATATCGATTTAATTTAAAATCATAATATATCGATAAGTATCATTGATTGAAAAATAATTGCCTTACCGTGGTAACTAATATTTACCTTAGTAACCTAATTTCATGCCTAAAATTGAAATTGACCCCATTACATAATTTGATAAATAATATTACAAATATTCAAATAATTGTTATTATTCTATTTTTAAATCTCATGAAATTAATTCTTATATAAATACAGAAAAAATAAAAGAGTTTCATTGCAGAATACCTTTTAAAATATATTAACTATTCTTATACATATTTCTTATAAATTACCAATAAAAGTTTTGTCAACATATGTTTCATATCAATAATATATTTTATATATAATATATTTACTTTCATAAAATAAAACAAATAAAAACCAATTTTTTAGAATGCTGTTTTTTAAATCATTAATCAATATGTTGATTATTTAGCTACCCTAATTAAATTTTATTTAATGTATGAGTATTAATAGTGAGATTTATTTTTATCTATATGTATAACTCTAAATTATGTCATATAAATTTTTTCTCACAAATTCAATTGATACATTTTAATGGTTATATTTTTTGTATGGTTCATTTTAGTTTGCTGTTGCGTGTGAAGAAATTTATTAAACATATTAGGTTTTAAAATAAAATATTATCAATGATATGGGGGATTTACATCAAGTCTTTAAATACACCCAACCTTGACAATCTGGGTGCAAGCTAGGTTATATGATCCATAGCTTGATGCAAATACTAGATTCCAGAATAAATCCAAAGAAGCTATAATCTAATTTCATCATTTCATAGTCATCAAATGGAAATCCAATGAATGTGGAGATGTGGAATCCTTATTGGTAATAGACTAATTATGATCTTGTGTAACATGTTTAAATTACTCATTCATGAACATATATGATGGAATATACCATGGTAACTTGATGGAAACCTACAAAGATGTATTTCACACAACCATTGAGGGAGATTTGCTATGAGTGCAGGACATATGTATATTATTTTAATGTCTTATATTTTTTGTGTAAGACATTTCAATTTTTATAAGAAATTTTCCATATCCATGCATTGGGACATAATGATATTCTAAGGTCTGATGTGCCTAAAAATAAATTTTTAAATATATTAAACTTCATGCATATGATGTTTTCCTAAATAAGTAGAATACCTCTAGAACAGGAGGCCGGATTGAAAATTCCATGGAACTGTTGAGTTTATAATGTGGGTTTTACCCTAGCAAAGACATAAAATTTTTCGTCATTGGGTGCTTGGTTATGTTACAATCACATGTGAATAAATAAAATAAATTATTTATTTAATTATTCTTGGTGTAGTGACTTGGAATCCTCGAAAAATATATGGTTATGACGAGATCCTAGGGTTTTACTCTAGACCATGTAGACCTATAGTACTATTATAAGAGATATTTATAGTCAGATGACATTGGACTGGATCATATCGAGGATCGCACGCCAACACTACTCGATGATTTCACCAATGACATTGACGTGGGTTCAATATTTGTCAGCAATTGGACAAAATCGGGGAAGGATGTTTATATTTTGTGTATTTTTCATCATTAATTTATTCCAACAATCAATATGAATCAACCAACTAAGAAAATTATTCAAAGATCATTAGTTTTCTATGTATGGGATAGATATTAGGTGGGATTGGGAGTTCATTGATGATTATATTGTCCTCTCTTTATTCGGTGTTCTAAAAGAAATGAATCAAGGAAAACACAAACATTGGATAATGTTCATTCCTCACATTTTTTGGTTTTCATTTCTTCCCCTGTTATTCTCCAATCACTGGATAATCCTTTTTCCCATAGATTGTTGAATGCACAGAAATCAATCATTACACACTCGTTTCTTGGCACAACGGATTGATATCATGAATCCGAGTTCAAATTAAAGATGTAATCAAGTTATGAATATGGTTGATACATTGAGGATGGATTAAGGGATACCCATGTAACACCCCAAGGATTTAGAAATAAATTTTCATATAGAATGAAATTTGTGAAACACCAAGTCTCTACTTAATGAAACTTTTTAAGGAGATAGTTATAACCTAGTTGTTAAACTAAATTTTTCCACTTCTATGTTTTCAATTTCGAAAAAAGACATACATGGTTACGATCAATAAGTTACATGAAGTCCTATATAACCATAATAATATTTGGTGAATAGTAACTTAACCTTATAAATAGTAATGTTACCCTTATGGATAGTAATATGAACCTTATGAATATTAAATTTGCCTAGTGAATAGTAACCTCACCCATGAATGTATTATTAAAATTTATGCATCTTATATGTGGCAATATGATCATAGTATACGTGTTGGTATTTTTCTATTTCATAAATATTTGATTACAATATTATGATTAATTTAATAATTTAATTGAAAATTTATTTTCATCAAATGTAATCACAAATTACTATTTTATTGTCATATGGTAATAATATAATTTAATGAGACCTTCTTTAATTTTTTCAAGGTGTTATAAAATGAGTTATTGTTTTAAAATTTTTTTCAAATATATTATCATTTTATTTAAAAAATAAATATATCATATTTATAGAATTATTTTGATAAAATGAATATCAGTTTTTAATTCTACAATTAAAAAAACGAGTGGGGTGAATTCTTGTAATTTTTCTGAAATACATGAATTTCTTGTGAATAGTGAAATTTGATAATTTATAAAATATGTTGAATAAATGAATTTTATAATAATTCTTGAGTCATGGATGATGTAAATAGACATTAGCTCAAATCACATGCACTGATTATTGTATTTAGTGACAAGAACCAACACTATGTTTTCCTTCTACAAAATAATAAAATAATAATAAATATAATGGAAAAACTCTCTTCTCCTCCACTATAAATACCACCCTCATTCCCTCTTCGTCACACACCTCTCAAGATTATATAATTATATAAATACTACCTAATACTATTCCCAATGCTCATACCCATGTCAAAGGCCTCCTGGTCTTACCAAAAGGCCAAAACCAAAGGCCTTAAATTGGATCTCAAAGAGAAGAGATCTATCTGTAAAAATTCTCTTTCATTTTCATTTAAATTCTTTTCAATTTTTTTATTTTCTTATCCACTATTCACTTCCAATTATCTAAGATACATGAAATCTCTATTATCATATATATATATATTTATTTTATAATATCTATGGAAGAATTAATCATAATAATTCTTCAACTCCCATTTCATTCTGAAAATAAAAACATCACTCATGATGTGTGACAAGACAAACATCATGGATGATGTATTTTTAATATAATAAAATAAATTAATTTTACCTCAGATTTATGTTTGAATGATATTTCCTTTAAATATTACCTTTTTTCTTCTTCTAAGATGTGTTTGTTTGGAATGATTTTCAATAGAAGAATCAAAGAAACTGGAGTAGGAAGGCACCGAGAGGATGATATATTCCTGACTCTGAAACCTAGAATGGTGGTAATTGGAAATGAAATGTTTGTGACAAAAATGGATCAGTTGATGAAGGCTATAAATTGTGGTGGAATCCATGAAACAGAATAACTAGAACAGCCAAAATGGAACATGATGATAGTGGAACATTTTGTGAGGCAACACCCACCTTCTATTAATAGATCTTCTGACCGAGTGGTGGGTGAATGATGGATTAAATCCCTTGAAATGATATTTTATGTTATGGGGTGTTTAGAAAATCAATAGTTTAGTCTTTCACTTTATCATTTTGAAGTGGAAGTTGATAGTGGTGTAAAATGATCAGGAATATTAGAGATAATAGAGTGATTGATGCATTGGAATGGGATGAGTTTAAAAATATATTTCATGAAAAATATTTTCCTATGGTGGATTGAATTTGGATGGAAAAGAAATTCCTAAAATTGAAGAAATAGGATAAAGATTTTGTGTCCATTTATGAAGAAAACATCACCTGACTGGAACGTTATTTTCCAAATCTTATTTAGGATCTTTATAGAAAAATGATTCATTTTTTACTCAAGATTGAAGCCAAGATATTGAATAGAATTTTCCTCTCAAGAATTCAAAGGTTATGAGAAACTTGTCTGATGTGCTGAGAGGATGGAGAAGTACTTTTTAGATGATCACTAGTACTTTGAAAACAAGCAGAAGAAGAGATACAGATGGCTAGTTGTGGGTCGAAATCAATCAAAAAAATTTAATAGTAAGAAAGTAAAGTATATAGTTTGTGATAAGTGTGGTGAAAAAACCCTAGGAAATGTTATACCAAAACTGGGAAGTTGTTTCAATGTGGTAAGTTTGGATATATAGCCTAATAATATAATTAAAATAATCCTAAGATTAATCCTAATAATCAAACTATAATGTGTTTCAAATGTTGTGAGATGGGTCATTATGCAAATACTTTCCCAAAGACTGATATGAATGATGTAAAACAACCATATTATTTGTAGAAAGGTGAATTGAGATCCTTTTCGACTATGTCAGCAGCTATTGGGACTTATAATGAAGTGGTATCTGGTACATTGTGTGTTTACTCAGATTTCTCTAATGTTTTGTTCGACACCGAGTCTAAATATTCTTTTATTTATGAGGATTTTTTTAGAAATTTGGGAATTTTAGCAAAATAAAGGAGATCAAAAGTTATGGTTAAAACAACAAGGGAAAATATTATTGAAAAAATGAATTATAAGAATCTTCTTATTGTATTACATTGAAATACATTACCGAAAAATTATGTTGTTTTTACCTTAGTAGAGTTTGACATCATTCTGGGTATGGATTGGATTTCTATTTATCATGCTAAGATTGATTGTTGAGAAAAATAATTTTTTTCCAGATAGAGTTTAAATTATAATATAAAAATTAAACCATACAATTGATAATATATCAAGAAGTTCAGAATCTGTTTAAAGAGAAAAACAAACGTTATATTTCTCATGTTGTTGAAAATAAGGGAACTCTTTAGATTACTGTTGTGATAGTGGGAAATGAATACTTTGATGTTTTTTTGATGAGTTGACATGTTTAATATTTGATTTTAAAGTTTAATTTTCTGTTGACAAGTCTTCTGATGCTAATCCAATTTCAAAACCCATTATCAAATGGCTCATGTGGATCATCTGGAATTGAAAAATCAGTTGCAGGAGTTTCTTGATAAAGTCTTCATTCATCTTAGCACTTCCCTATGTGAAGATACTATTTTATTTGTTAAAAATAAATATGGTTACGTGAGACTCTCCATTTATTATAAATAATTTAATAACATTACATTTAAGAATAACTATCATTTCCCTCATATCGATGACTTTTTTGATCTGCTCCATCGAGCTCCATATTTTTTAAAGATTGACTTGAGGTTCGGGTACCACCAGCTGATGGTGATGGAGGATGACATCCTAAAAATAGGATTTCAAACTAGATATTGGAAATGTGAGTTTTTTTTTATTCCCTTTGGTTTAAAAACTGACCCTGCTGTATACATAGACCATAAGAATAAAACATTCCATCAATATTTGGATAAGTTTATTATTGTTTTTATTGATGATATTTTGGTCTTTTCAAAAATTTATGAGGATCATGAAAAACAATTAAATATTGTCTTACAAAATCTCAATGAAAATAAGTTATACTGAAAATTCAGTAGATGTGATTTTTGGTTGGAATAGATTTCTTATCATGGAATCATTGTAAATAAGGATGGAATAACAATTGATCATGCATAAATGATCTTTTTTTATGAATGGAAATGACCTAAAATGATATAGAGATTCATAGTTTTATTGTATTAGAAGTTTATTACTGATGGCTTGTTAAAAACTTTTCATGGTTATCTATCCTTCTAACTATGTTAAAATGAAAAGGGGTTAGATTTATTTGGATAGAATAATGTGATGTTTTTTCTCAAGAACTTAAAAAGATATTATTGAATGTTCCAGTTTTTCCCCTTCCTTCAAGAAATGGTAAATGTTTCATCTATAGTGATGCCTCATTGAATGGATTTGGTTGTTTTATAGTGTAGAATGATTAGGTAATTTCATTTTCTTTAAGATAATTGAAAACTTATGAGTAAAATTATCCCACACATTATTTTGAATTAGCAGTTGTGGTTTTTTCTTTGAAAATTTGGTGGAATCATTTATAAGGATTCAAATGTAAAATATATACTTACCATAAAATTTTGAAGTATATAATCAATCAGATGAAATTAAACATGAGGTAGATAAGATGTCTTCAAATTATAAAGGTTAATGGTTTAACGATCAATTACCATCTAGGAAAAGAAAATAAAGTCATGGATTCCTTGAGTCGAAAATATCTGGTATAATTGACCATGTTATGTTTAAAACATGACCTTTTGATTAATGATTTGATGAATTTTAACTTGGACGTCGTTGGTGCAGGAAATTCATCTATTTTGTTTCAGGTGTCAGTGTAGTCATCTCTATCAAATAGAATTAGTCAAGATCTAATGGAAGATAGTGAGTCATAGAAAAAGGTAAAATTGTTTAACATGTGTAAGTTTCTAAAATTTAACCTTAATAAATATTATGTTTTGAGATTTAAAAAATATTATGTGTGCCCTATGATTCCTAGTTGAAAAATGAATTTCTATCTAAAGCACATATTTCTCAATTTTCAGTTCATCCTTTATGTACTAAGATGTACAGAGACATTTAGAATTATTACTGGTGTGATGAAATGAAGAGAGATATTCCTAATTTTACCGTGAAATGTTTGACATGTCAATAGGTTAAAGTGGAATGAAAACTACTAAAGGGGATACTTTAGAATTTTCTACTGAGAAAGTGAAAATGGAAAAATATATCCATAGACATCATGGTGGGACTACCAAAAGACATATTGAGGTAATAATTTGATTTGGGTTATTGTTGACTGATCGAATAAATATACACATTTTCTTTCTATTTGTAATACTATATCATTGGATCAACATTCTTGATTGCACCTCAAAGATATTTTTAGGTCACAAGGAGTTCATTTTTCCATAATATTTGACCAAGATACCAAGTTCACTTCTAACATTTCGAAAGGCCTTCAAAAGTAATTGGTAATAGAATTAAATTTTAGTAATGATTTTCATCCTAAATTTGATGGATAGAATATGACAGCAATTAAGACATCGAAGGACATTCTTCAAAATTTTCCAATGTATTTCAAGGGATGTTGTTATCATCATATTTCTTTAGTTGATTTTTCTTATAATAACAATTTTCATTCCAGTACACAAATGGATCCATTTGCGGCATTATATGGGAGACGGTGTCAAACTCCATCATTTAGGGATGATGTTTGGGAAAGGAAGTTGATGGGAATAGAATTAGTTAGGAAGTGGCTGAGAAAGTGAAGGTAATCCAAAAACACGTTAGGAAATATTATAGTTGGTAGAAAAGTTATGCAGTTGATTTGAAAAAAGAATAGGTGATCATGTTTCTCGAAGAGTCTCATTATGGAAAAGTGGTATATGTTTCTGTATGAAATGAATGAGAAGTCCATGGTTTATTAGAACTTATGAAATCTTAGATAAATTTTTACCAGTCACCTACTGAGTATATTTTCCTCAGAGTTTATCTCAGGTACACAATGTTTTCATGTTTCAATGTTATTAAATTATATGCTAGATCCATCACATGTTTTGAGCCCAAATGTAGTTTAGCTGGAAGGGAACCTTTCTTAGGAAGAGAAACCCTCTTAGATTCTTGTTCAAATAGTGAATGTATTGTGGAATATGATAATCCACCTGGTTAAGGTTTTCTCAAGAAACCTCATGACTGAAGAAGAAATATGGGAATTTGAAAATTCTATGAGGGAAAGGTACACTCACTTGTTTAATAGGTGAATAAAAATTTCAAGGAAGAAATTTCCAGAAGGTGGGGATTATGTAACACCCCAATTATTTACAAATAAATTTTAATATATAATGAAATGAATAAAAAACTAAGTCTATACTTAATGACAATTTTTATGGATATATTTATAACCTACCTATTTAACTAAATTTTTCCTCATCTAGGAATTAAATTTTTAAAAACATACATACATAGTTCTTATCAGTAAGTTGATTTTAGGATGATCTTTTGTCCTTTTCACCCATCTCCATCCCGGAGTCTCTCTCTAGAGATCCTTTGGCTCCTCCCATAGGGGAACATGGTTTATCCTGGGAAGACTGTAATCTTCTTTCCGGATTCACCTCACAAATCCAAAATTCATTGGCCTCTCCCCCCACATCCTTTCACATATCCTCTCAGCTTTCACTAGATCTTCTTCCGCTCTCTGGTCAGCAACCTAGTTTTTAATGAAAATATCCCACCACAAAAGCCTCAACTTATAAATGGAGTTTTGAGGGGGATTCAGTCTGCTCGGACCTCTCCACAATAGACTCTTTTTGTTTCTCTGTTTCATGTAGAATTAGAGGAGAGTCCTTCGCACACCGCTCCGACAAATAGATAGTCTCTGCTTGAGGTTTCTGATGGAATTTTCAAGAATAATAATCTTATACCAAAGAAGAATATTCTTTTAGATGGATCAATGAGACCCCTTACTCTCTCTCTCTCTAAAGAAACAGATGTGATCATGTTCCTATCTTTATCTAAGGGATCTATCTAGTAGGTCTGAAGGGGGTTACACCAATGATCTTTGTGCTCATTTGGAATTCACATGGCATAATATCATAGGAAAAATGTGCCTTTGTGGCCAATTAATCTCAAATTCATCAATCATATCTCGTGGTCATCATTGAACCAAAGCTGAGTCCATGTAATCTTTCGATTTTTGTAAGAAATATGGATTGCCCTATGTCCATGCACAAGTATCCAGAGAATTTACATATCTGGATTTGTTTGAAAAATCATATCTGAGTTGATCTTGTGAATCTCTCATCACAATGTATTGATATAAAGGTTAACATTAATGGTATAGTGGTTTCATTTTTCTTTTTTTAAGTGAGTACTGATCCTGAAGAGCATATGAACCTATGAAATCATTTAGAGTCTTCAAAACTAGAACACTCCTATTTTTTGGGAGGAGATTTAAATTCAATAATACATGCTTTAGAAAAGAAAGGGGGATAGAACACTTCATGTAATGACATGAAGGACATTAGGCATTTCATGACATCGACGGGACTGTTCAATCTGGGGTTCACTAGCCCCATGTTTACCTGCTATAATTACATGAAGGGTCCGGATCATATATGGAGTCTCCTGGATAGGTGTCTTACCAACATACATGGCCTGGACTCCTTCTCAAATATTAAGGTAACTCACATCCCTCGTGCTCTCTTAGACCACACTAATATTCTCTTGGAGCTCAGGAGGGAGGCAGAGTTAACCTTTTCTTTCCATTACAACCATTCGTGGCATTAGGGGATGAGCTTCTTACCTATGGATAAGATTCATGAAACTGTGAGGGGGATGGGAGAGCCTTGTGTGGCTTGGCTAATCGTCTTAAGTTGCTCAGGTAGGACATGTAGTGCTGGTCGGCAGATAGACCCAATGACCTTCATGGGGATGAGCAGCTACAGGAAGATATTAATGGATTATAAGCGGAACTCCCAGACATGTGAGATGAGAAAAACTTCATTATTTTATGAGATAATCATTTTCTTCTAGATGAGAAGATTTTTGAGATTGAAAAGGAATACAAGAAGAGATCCCGGGTTAAATGGATGAGGGAGGGAGATCGAATCGATGCTTACTTCCATGTATGCTTGAAGGATATGTGCTTCTTGAAAATTAACAATAGACTAGGGAATGGTCTCCTTAAATTATACATCGAGGTGGCGGGGAATATGGATCTGGAGAACTTTCAAGGTACTTTAGCTGGGTCGGTTCCATCATGATATGAAGGTACTATGGGGGAAATAGTAGAGGAGGACTTTCAGGGATTCATGCCTCACCTAGTGAAGGGATCAAACAATACCCTTTGTCATCTCTCCAAATGTAAGAGTAGATCAACGATACAATGTTAAAACTACTAGTGATAGTTCTTCCAGGATAGATGGGTTCCCCAGGGCGTTATTTGTTATATTTTAGGAGGTTGTTGGCTCACACGTGGTGGAAGCGGTTCAGGAAAATTTTTCTGGTGGCCCCTTGAATAGAATGTTTTGTGCATATAGAATTGTTCTCATTCCCAAAAAATAGGATCCCATGAACATCAGACACTACCAACCTATTTTACTATGTAATGTCTCTTACAAGATTTTTTCTTCCCTTATTGTTTCACAGTTGAGAAGAGTCCTCCCACAGTTGGTCTCAAGGGAGAAAAACAGTTTTATCAGAGGACGAAGCATCTAGGGGTGGTAGGGATTTCTATTGATCTGGTTAATGACATCAATAGAATGTTAGTCGGATCCAATGTGATATTACAAGTGGACACAAAAAAATCATATGATAAAATGGAATGGAGATTCATTATTCATGTGTCATGCAGGTATGGTTTTATGGAGTGGTTTTGTGATGTTTGTTTCAGGTGGTTCTCCCCACCATGGATCTCCATTTAAATGATGGGGGGGGGTCTTTTTGCTTCTTCATGTCAGTACATGGGGTTTGTACAGGGGATCCCATATCCCCAAGCCTCTTCATCATGGCTCAAGATGCTTTATCTCAGAATCTGTGTAAGGGAGCTAAGAATGGTACGTTAGACTTATATCGTTGCAAGTGATGAAGGGAGAGCACCTCCAATTTAATATTCACAGATAACATCTGAATATTCAGTAATGAAAGGAGGAGATCATTTATTAACTTCATGTAACTCCTAAATACTTATTTACCTTTGAGTGGGAAGTAGATTAAAACCTCAAAAATTCATGTCTTCATCTCTAATAGATGTTCCTATGGTCATTTCAGGGGCATACAAGACAAACTAGGGTGTCACAAAAAAACTAATTATGGTGCTTTATTTTAGTGTCCAACTCTCTTATGGAAATATTCAGAAATATCACTTTGAGAGTATCATCAATCTTCTAGTGGGAAGAATCAACAATTGGAAAAACAAGTTTCTTTCACTCGGTGGGAGGATAACACATCTCAATAGTGTGTTAATGTACATACTAATTCATGTTTTTTCGTTACTCAACCCACCCAAAGTAGTTACCAAGAACATTAAAAACACCATTAATTTCTTTGTGTGGGACGCCAATCAGGTGGACCGTAGCCACTAGGCCTCTTGGTAGAACATGGAAAGACCTGTTCCTGAAGGAGGGGTGGGTCTCTAAAACATCAATCAATAAAAACATGGCATCCAAGGTTGACTAGCCTACGATATTATTTTTGGATAATCCTTGTGGGATACATTATTTAGGAAGTGCTATGGTATGCAATGGGGGATATCCAGTGGCCATGGTTCTCGTCTTTCGTTCTTGGAAAGATGCATTGCCTACCACCTCGAGGTTCTCTCTGGTTCTGCTAGGGGTATCATCAGCAAAGGGGAGTTTAGCTTTTGGAAGGTTAACTGGGTGGGCGTGGTGTTAGATTATCCCAATTTTCCTATCCGAAGAGATCTCTTTCAAGGAAGACTACAGGCACCCTGGTTTCATTCAATCAGTCCACACTCTCAATCTGGTTACATATTATGTAGACATAGTGATGAATGAGGAACTAGATAAATGATGCTTCACATGATCCTCTTCGAGAAATTTTATCACGAAAGAATACTGCAACCTTGTATATGTGGAGAGACCATGCGATAAGTGGTCATCCAAAGTATGGAGTAAGGGGATACCCACAAAAATTAATTTTTTCAATTGGTATATAAGGAACAAGGCACTTCCAACATATGTAAATGTTCAGTGGAAGGGAATCCCCATGGCGTCATGATGTTTTTTCTACGAGAATCCATAGAATGAAACAAACCTTCACCTCTTATTCGAGAAAAACTAGGCTCATACCATATAGTGCTCATTTTCTCTGTGTCCCTACATTGATATAGATTAACCCTCACTTCAGGGATTCTTTGGATCCTAGTTTCACAGAGTTGATGGGACGACCACAGAGTGTAGGCTTTGAGCTATTGTCTTCCCTTCATTTTGTTAGACGTTATGGAAGGCTCAAAATAACATCAGTCTGGGCAACATGAGATCATATTCTTTCCTTTAGATGCGAGTTAAATCTCTTATTTTTGATCTTGGGCCATTTCTTAAAGAGAATCAACTCTTGGCTATGTCATGCAGCTTGTTCAACAAATCTCTCATGCCTACCTGGATGGAGGGCTGTAAAGACCCAGAAATTCCATGTAATTTTTTTAATTAAATGGTAATTTTATGAGTCTGTGAAAATTGAAGGCTCATGATTTTGAGTCCCAGAGCACCTAAAATGTATTTATGATTTTTTTCAGGTACGTTCAGTAAACGTGCGAGCGGGTTTTTCTAACTTTTGAACTGGTGCTCGGAATTGAAATCTGAGGGCACCGTTGAACTCGCAGTGCCGGTAGTCTCTTAATGAGACCTTCACCTCGATCACAGTAGGTCGAGGGTGGAAGTTAGTTTTTCACTTATTCGTAAAACAATAATATAAAATAAAATTGTGTATCATTTTATATTCAATTGAATCTCCCATGTGGATATTGAGAGGTGGGGACCACCAAACCTAAAAACCCCAATTGAAATTTGAGGGTGGGGACCACCCGAACACTCTTACTTGGGGAGAAACCACTCAACTCCCCATTAATTATTTTCCTCCATTAATTTGAGCAAGTAAAATTGATAAAATTAAATATACCAACTCCGCATTTAATGGTTAGAGCCAACCAATAATTAATGAAATGTGTCAGCATTTTTAATTTTGCAAATATTATTAATCGACGTAATTTATATTAATAAGTTATCTATTCCCTCATTTTGGTGGAATTGGGGAAAAGGTTGGAAAAGGGAGAAGCTTCGGAGAATCGTGGAGAATATTATCCTTGAACGAAGAACACTCTCGCCAATGAGGAACGTCTTCAACTATGAAAAATCGATGAACGAGCCCAGGATCAGAGGTGTGTAGCTGGCGCGACAAACATCAACATCTTTGAATTCTTTCTCACGCCAACATAAACGAACCTTCGAGGTAGGGTGGTTGTTTGAATTTATTCCCCTTACCCATTCTTTATAGTTCATCATAAAATCGGGAAGAGGTTATGGTCGCTTGCCACCGCTCGAACACGGAGTTTGCAGGCCAAAAAAACATGACCGGATCTCTCTGCAAATCTTGTATTTAATTTTTGTGTTCTTCATGATGGAGGAGGATGGAAACCAACCTCAGTGGGGCATGAGAATTCCATCCGGATGCACCGCCAACCACAACGATGGCACCAGCGCAACGGTGCCACCTCGAGGCCAACGCGCAGCCCTGCGGCCTCACGGCACTATGGCCTCTGCCACCCTGCAACCTCACACCGTCTGCAACCTCCGTCATCCCGCAGCCTCACGCCGTCTGTGACCTCCGCCACCCTGGGGCCCAGCACCCCGCAGAATCCTCCTCCCCGCAGCCTCGTGTCACCTATGGCCTCCATGGCCTCGCGACCCCGCATTTCCTGCAGCCTTAGCCACCCTACGGCCTCACGCCACACGCGGCCTCTGCTTCTTCGTGGCATCATGCTACCCATGGACTACTCCACCTCGCGGCCTCGCACCGTCCATGGCCTCCCCCTCCCTCAGCCACCGTGGAACCTGCGTCCTTCTCTGCCCAGCGGACCTCTGCGGCCTACGCCTCCCCACAGCCCTCCGCCGCCCCCGTAGCATCTCTTTCCAGCGACTTTCTATGGCCCCCGAAGCCTTCGCCGCCACGTGGCCCTCCTTGGATTGTGTGTCCTTGCGCCGCCTTCACGGCCTCTATGCCACCCAGCACGGGCCGGGGCCAGTGGTCTGGTTTGACCTGAATCGGGTCATGTTGGCTCAGGTCAGGTTCGGTTGGGTCACATTGGCCGGGTCGGACTAGACCTGGGCCAACATAAAACATTTTTCTCCATTGGCCATAACTTTGGCACCAGGCGTCCATTTGAAGAACTGTTAGTGGCATTGGAAAACTTGGAGAAAGAAGGTCCCTTGGAGTACGCCCCTCTGGAAATTTGGATAAAGTTGGAGTATGGTTGGGTTTGACCGAGCACAAATCCAACTGGGCCCTCAGGACTAAAAGGCTAATAACTCACAGACTGGGCGTCTAATTGACGGATCGTCTGTTGCGTTGAGACCCTTATGGTGTTTAGGTCCTTTGTGATACTTTTCTAACAAATTTGTGGTAGTTGGAGTATTGACCAGTGGATTGTGGAGTAGACCATTCCATAGACAGGTGAGCGTAGTGAGGGAACCCTGTAGAAGGCTATGACTTGAAGAATAATAGTGATCCTATGTGGGTAAGAACCTAGAGATCATGTGTGGGTCATCACCAACCGATCCTGTGTGGGTCAGAACCGAGCAATCCTATGTGGTTCAGCACTGAGTGATCGTGTTTGGGTCAGAACCTAGCGATCTTGTGTGGGCCAGCACTGAGTGATCCTGTGTGGGTTAGCACCGAGGGATCATATGTGGGTCAGCACCGAGCGATCCTATGTGGTTCAGCACCTAACGGTCCTCTATGGGTCAGCACTGAGTGATCCTGTTTGGGTCAGCAGCATAGCCTCTTAATAGAATAAGATGATATTGCCTCTGTCTAATCATCTGTACTTATGTACTAATGTTATAACTAGTGTTAGCTGAGTCTATACCTTGTTTTATTTTCCTTCATGGTAATACCTTGGTGGTATTCTTCTATTTGGCGTACCTATGTGGTACTTACCATCGTGGTATTCCATCCTTTGTGGAACGGTTGAGCTTTAGGTGTTGAGTTGGACTCTGTGTTTTCCTCATTATTGAGATGGGTAAACTTGATAACTTAGGTATATGTATGGGCATATACCTAATTAGGGTTTTTAGTTGATTTCATGCTTTTTGGTTTATCCTTTGTGTATTTTATGAGACCATGAGCATCTTAGGGTCCCTACTGAGTATAGTTATACTCACCCCTACATGGGATATGCCCGCACCTTGTTGTTTTGGTATAGATGATGGATGATGTTGATCGAGGCTGAGGGTAACAGGACTAGACGGTGCCCAAAGGTGGACCATACAGTGTGTCAGTATGCAAAGGAGACGGGTAGATGTGGAGTGCTAAGAAATCGATCTATACCTACCCTTTAAGTAGGATCCTCGTAGGACGGCCCAGTAGATGTCTTTATCTTTCTTCAATTGTATTGTATTATCAGTTTTACTTGTACCTTTATTGTTGGGATTGTATTTTATTCCCTTTTTCTTTAATTACACACTCTTTTTACTATATAGTTCACATGTGTCTGTATCTTCCTGTGTGATTGGTTGTGTGAGTTTACAGGTTTTAAAAGAAAATGCCTTCCCAGATTTAGGTAATACGCCTTTGGTGCTTGTCGCCAGCCCCTGGCCTATGGAAGGTAGGCATGGGGTAGTCACAGCATAGGCCCTAGGGGACGGGTTATGACAAATTTGTATTAGAGGATTCGGTTCTACCATAGAACATAGGACTTTGATCTTTTTAACGACAATAGTTTTAAGTGTATTGAGTGTGGTTTTTAGTGTAGGGAATCCATTATTGATGTGGAGGATGATGTATTCATACTCCATGACCCTAACATTTGATTTCCGACTCAGTACATGAAAACACTGATTATGTGTCTGTTTTGAAGAGTTTTCTTTGTCAACTCTTTGAGTCAGCTCACCAGGTATAACTTGTTGACAGTGGCGCACCTGTTTCATTTCAGGTTACCTCCACACAGACAGCTATCTAGGGTCTGAGGGTAGTACACACAGATAGCCCACCGAGCGATGAGGCCTCAGTGTCAGGCCCTCTTCCAGTAGAGGAATATGTGGTCCCACTACCCATTGGGCCACCGATGACACTAGCCCCAATAGTATAGAGTGCATGCCGCTTGAGCGCATTGCACGAGTTCCAGTTCCAGAGGCCACCCGGGTTTAGGGGAGAGACATACCCACAAGCGGCTGAGGATTGGCTGGAGGCTGTCGTGAGAGTCTTCCGACTGGTAGGGACACCAGATGATCTCATGTTGATACTTTCCTCCAGACTTCTATAGGCAGCAGCAGGAAGATGGTGGAGCGTGATGCTCCAGGTTCAAGACGAGGTGACGCTTCTCTAGGCAGACTTTGAGAGCCTATTTCGTGAAGATTTTGTCCCAGCAACTTTTCACACAGTGCGCATGTAGGAGTTTCTTCATATACAGTAGGGCACAATGATTGTGGCTCATTACTCAGCGAGGTTCACTGACCACTCATGCTACTCCACTGATATGGTGCAGGACCCATTCTTCAGGGTTCAGACCTTTAATTAGTGGCTTGGGAGAGATATTAGGGTATCAAGGATTTCTCTCATCATCTCGACATAGGTGGGGGTGTTAGAGAGAGCCCTCTTAGTGGAGATTTTTATTGTCGAGCAGTCACCAATAGGGAGACCCACCACTGGATGTCACATAGAAGAGTATTCCGCAGCTGGTAGAAGACCAATGTAGTATAGGTTTAAGAGGAATAGACCTACAGGTGGATGACCGCAAGATTCAGGGTCGGTTGTGAGGGGCACCTAAGGCAGAGCCAGTCATGCCAGGAGCGGGCAGTGTTACTCATGCGGCGGGTAGGGTCACGGGGCTTGTGACATTCTGACCCCACCATATGGATGATTATCATATGATCAAAGGACTTCCCAGTCAGAGACAGAGGTTTGACCGAGGAGGTCCGCAGGGAGCAGACAGACGTGACAAAGGAGCTGGCCATTCAGCTAGCGGTGGGTGACGTTTCGAGATATTACCGGAACAACAACTAGGTGGTCCACCCCAACCATAGGGAGCATAAGGAAAAGTTAGAGCTCAGCACCAGGCAGCTGAGGCCTATGATCACAGCACTCTACAGATGATACAACGTACGATCTGTGTTGAATCCACCTTAGATGTAGTACTTATAGACACAGGTTCTAGTCATTTTTTTATTTCCACTACCCTCATTTGGAGCTCAAAGATTCTGATGGATCCTTTGGCTCGATCCTTACGACTAGAGACTCTTACGGGAGAGGATTCGACAATTAGGTCGTGGTGTCGGCGGTGTGAGCTTACTTTAGGAGGAGATATCTTCGGCTGGGATCTCATAGTAGCAATGTTGAGGCCTTACGATGTCATCTTCAGTGTGGACTGGTTATCAATATTTCATGCTTAGTTTGAATGTATTAGGTGCAAAGTACGATTTTTTCACATGGATGGGACATGGTTTACTTTCAACGATGAGAAGGGAGCCTTTTCAGCACAAGATGGACTTACCCGGAGGATAGTGCAGCCAATCACTCATCAGTTGCCTAGCCTTACCCTCGGAGTGGTTGATGTGGAGAGTCCATGTTATCCTATAGTGGTGGACCAGTATGCGGATGTCTTCCCTGGTGATGTTCTGGGTCTATCTCTTCATAGGGAGGTGGAATTTTATATTTACTTTTACCCCAAGATTACACCGATATCTAAACCAGCGTATCGGATGGATCCCACAGAGCATTGTGAGCTGCCAGTATAGTTAGAGGACTTACAGGGGAAAGGGTTCATCCAACCAAGTGTTTCTACTTGGTCAACCCCGATTTTGTTCACCAATAAGGCAGATGAGAGCTTGAGACTTTGTGTGGACTATCGGTGCCTGAACCAGGTGACCATGAAAAACAAGTACCCACTCCCGAGGATTGATGATCAATTTGATCTACTGAAGAAATCACGGTGGTTCTCGAAGATAGACCATAGATCAGGCTATCACCAACTCAGAGTAAAAGATGATGATGTGTAGAAAATGGATTTCAGATGTCGGTATGGCCATTATGAGTTTTTGTTCACATCGTTCGGCATGACCAATGCTCCAGTAGTGTTCATGGGACTCATGAACAGGATCTATCAGCCTTACCTTGATCTCTCTATAGTAGTTTTCATCAATGACATTCTGATCTACTCGACTACTGAGGAGGATAAGGCCTACCATTTGCAGGTAGTACTGGACACACTCCGAGAGCACCAGCTTTTTGGTAAGCTCTCAAAGTATCAGTTCTAGATCCGAGAGGTTCACTTTCTGGGACATGTCATCTTGGAGGCTGGATTTGCAGTGAATCTTGCAAAGATTACAGTGGTACTTGCTTTGGAGCCACCCAGGAGTGTGATGGAGGTACAGAGTTTCCTAGATTTGGTCGGATACTACTAGAGATTTGTGCCATATTTCTCCAGAGATGCAGCACCACTATCAGCGTTGAAGAAGAAGGGGAAACCCTTCGTGTGTTCAGAGAGAAGACATCAGAGTTTTTAGTAGCTAAGGAAGAGGCTGACTAGTTTCCCCCCTTCTTGAGGCTTCCGGAGGAGGGCATTGGGTACGTAGTCTGCTGCGATGCATCAGGGATCGGGCTCAGATGTCTCCTAATGGAGGAGTGAGAAGTGATCGCATATGGTTCTCGATAACTAAGACAACATGTGTATAAAAACTCTACCCCTGATCCGGAGTTAGCAGCAGTGCTCTTCTTCTTGAATATGTGGCAACATTACATGATGGGTGAGCATTTTACAGTGTAATATGATCACAAGAGACTCAGGTATATGTTCTCTTAGAGGGTCCTAAAGCTGAGACATTGACGTTGGCTTGAGTTCCTCAATGACTATAACTTTGACATAGTCTATACTCCTGGTAAGGGGAACGTTGTAATAGATACACTCTGTAGGAGGTCTGGTATGCAGCTACTAAGAGAGGTGACGAAGCAGCTGGATGCTTTGTAGATATCCATTGTGGATCAGGATGGACCAGTTTTTATTCAATCTCTTACAGTCACTCCCCCACTTCTTCAGTGATTCTGGGAGGTGGAGCATGGGGATGCTGGCTGCGAAGCTCGACGTGCTGAGATATCCACAGGGCAGGCATCTGATCGATTTTCTAATGGTGGGGAACAACACATCATCCTCTTCATAGGACATACCATGGTACCCGTGTTTCTTCAAGAGTATGTGATGAGGGAGTTCCACACATCCCCTCTATTGGTACAACCAAGAGTGGCGAAGATGTACCAGGATCTCCGATTACAGTACTAGTGGTCAGGAATGATGAATATAGTAGCATATTTTGTCTCTTAGTGCCTCACTTATCAGTAAGTGAAGGTGGAGCATAAGGTACCAGCAGAATTGTTTTAACCTTTAGGGGACCCAGAGTGGATGTGGTATGGGATATCCGTGGACTTCGTGACAGGACTCCCACATACGTCTAGAGGTCATGATTTTATCTGGGTGATTGTCCACCGACTCACCAAGTCGGCCCACATCCTACCAATCAGAGAGTAGGGTTCAGTAGAGAGCTTTGGATGCATTTATGTGCAAGAGATTGTGCATCTAAATGGAGTAATCTTATCAATTTTCTCCTATCGTGATGTACGTTTTACTTCCCTGATATGGATGGGGTTGAAGGAGGCTTTTCGGACGTAGATTTGTTTGAGCACCGCCTTCCATCTATAGACGGCTGGATAGACTGAGAAGACTATTCAGACCCACGAGGACATGATATGTGCTTGCGTCCTCTACATTGGTTGTAGCTGAGAGGATCACTAGCATTTGGTGGAGTTTTCATACAACAAAAGCTATCACTCCACCATTGGGATGGAACCTTTTGAGGCATTGTATGGGTGACCTTGTAGATGAACTTTGTGATGGAATGACCCAGGGGAGTCAGCAGTCATGGGACCAGACATGGTTTGGGATACCATAGAGAAGGTGTAGATCATCCTGGAGTGGATGAAGACTGCCCAGAGAAAGCGAAAGTCATATGCCGATAGGAGATGGAGACCTCTGGAGTTCGAGGATGGTGACCACGTCTTTCTACGGGTCTCACACCGATGAGGTTTACAGAGATTTCTCTGAGGTGGAAAGTTATCTCTGAGGTTCATCGGACCCTTTCAGGTCCTTAGTATATTTGGAGAGGTGGCTTACTGCTTAGCTCTTCCACCTTAGTTGCACCGGGTGCACGATGTCTTCCACATATCTCATCTGAGGAGATACATGCATGACCCTTAACACATCATCAACCATTGTGAGCTGGACATTGATGATTGGTCAACTTTTATGGAGGTTACAGTTGAGATTGGGGATGGACAAGAGCGGGTCCTTCATGGGTGGTCGATACCTCTTGTGTGCGTTCGTTGGCAGCACAGGATGCTCCAAGAGAGCACATGGGAGCAGGATGCTCATATTCATGCTTTGTACCCCCATGTTTTTCCTAGTTTTGAGTTGTGGCTTATGGGGACGTAAAGCCCTAATGTGGAGAGAATGTAAAGACCCAAAAATTCCATGTAATTTTTTTTAATTAAATGGTAATTTTACAAGTCCATGAAAATTGACGGCGCGTGATTTGGAGGCCCAGAGTGCCATGAATGTATTTCTGATTTTTTTTCAGGTACGTTTAGAAAATGTGTGAGCGAGTTTTTATAACTTTTGAATCGGTGACCAGATTTGAAATCCAAGGGCATTGTTGAACTCGTAACAGCGGTCGTCTCTTAAAGAGACCTTCACCTCGACCGTAGTAGGTCGGGGGTGGAAGTTAGTTTTTCAATTATTCGTGAAAAAAAAAGAAAATAAAATTGGGTAACATTTTATTTTCATTTGAAACTTCCATGTGGATGTTGAGTGGTGGGGACCACTAGAACTAAACCTCCCTTGTGGGGTTATGGAGTTTGGGACCACCGAACCTAAAATCCCCAATTTGAATTTTAGGGTGGGGAGCACCCGACCCCTTTTAATGGGGGAGAAACTAGTCAACTCCCCATTAATTATTTATCTCCATTAATTTGAGCCAATTAAATTAATACAATAAAATATTCCAACAACCTATTTAATGGTTAGATCTAACCAAAAATTAATGAAATGTGTCAGCATTTCCAATTTTTCCAACATTATTAATCTACTTAATTAAAATTAATAAGTTCGATATTCCATCATTTTGGTGGAATTAGGGAAACAGTTGGAAAAGGGAGAAGATTTGGAGAATCATGGAGAAACTCATCCTTCAACAAAAAATGCTCTCACCAACGAGTAATGTCTTCAACTACAATGAACTAAAAAATGAGCTTGGGATCAGAGGTGTGTGGTGGGCGCATCAAATTTCAACATCTTCGAATTATTTCTTGCACCAAAATCAATGAACCTTCAAGGTAGAGTGGTTTAATGAGTTTCTTCCCCTTACTCATTCTTGATAATTCATCGTAAAATCAGGAAGAGATTATAGCAACTTTCTAAAGCTCTAACACGGAATGTACGGGCCATTCAAACATGTTCTGACCTATAACACCCTGAGATTTTATGAAAAATATTCTTTTTAATTTCATTAATGACTTGTGTTGTACGCTACACCAAAAGGAGCTTGCACAACACGCATCCTTGACATGCCTTTCATTACACGCAATCGCGACCTTCCTCGATAGCGTGTGTAGTACGCAATACCGAGTTTCAATAAACAACGATATGCTATTAAAATAATATTAAAACTAGCAGTTATGAATAGTAATAACCACTTTTTGAAATTTTGTAATTTTTTTTTTCAAAATGGACTTCATTTTTGGATTCAGAATATCAAAATTAGCTTAGGGTGAAATTTTGGTATTTTTCGGATAACTTTCATTTTCTGATGAATAGTGAAAATTACTAAATTTTAATTAAAAACAACCTTTTTAATCGATATAATTTATAGTGATAAATTATTAATTTTAGTGGTTTTAAAGTATATTTAGAATATATTTTTACAATTTAATACAATTTTGGTCATTGGATGTAATTTCACATTTAAACCATATATAAACAAGTGTCAATCTTTTGATAATTATTATCTCTTAAGAACACGCTATTTGTTTTGACGACGGGAATTAATTTTTAAATTAATTAATGCAACTGATATGTTTTGAATTTGGTAAAATAGACATCATTTTTGAGTTCATAATATAAAATATAACTTAGGTCAAATTTTTGGTATTTTTCTGGAAACTTTCATTTTTTGATGAATAGTGAAACCACTAAGTGGTAGTTAAAAAAATGAATTTCTCATAAAACATAATTTTACCACTTCTGTGAGTGGAATTTCAAAAATCTGAGAGACACGGTTTATATCAGTAAGTAAAATGTGGTTCAATGAGATGAAAATAATTTTTGGTGAATAGTAACTTTTTACTTTTTTTTACCACTGTTAAAATTAAATAGGGTAATTAAGGGTAAATATGATATTATTATTACCCTAACACATGTCCTAATTCTATTGGATAAGTGTAATTCGACCAAAAACAACCCTAGGAATAAAATATGACCATTTAGGCCCACTTGGATTAGATTAGGACATTTATTATTAATTTATTTAAAGAAGGGTTAAAATAGTTAAAATCAACGTTTAATAAGTATATCATTTTTAATATAGGGTTATACATAAGATAAATTCGACTATAAATATTAATTATAAAGATAAGAAGATTTCCTAAATAAATATATTTTATTTGTAATTTTTACACTTTAAATAAGTTCATTTATATAGGACACAATGATGATGCAGTAATTATCTTAACAATGATATGTTGACATAATTGATGTTATAAATACCCAAATAAATGTAATTTGAGACTTTTTATGAATTCCACTATTTTTATAGGTTCATATGACATGTTAGTGTTGCTTTAATTAACGTTTTTTGAAATAATCATTCTGTTATGATTTTCACAAAAATCAATTACTAAATAGTGTCAAAATCGACATAAAATAGCTTTTAAAACAAATATTATATTATTAATTGTTATTTTATTCCTAAAAATCTAAGGTTTGGCCAAATAACTTATATAAGGTTATATATATTAATAATAAATAACTTGGTGTTCGTTTTCCTTGTTATAGCAAGTTTATTAACCTTATAGTGTAAGAACACAAGAATACACGGTAAAAGTAAAATTATTTAACTTAATGTTAAATCTAAATGATAAGGTTAAAATAGGAATCTAAACTTGTCTAAATTATATTGGATGAGAGTATTTAGACCCATCCCCACATTAGCTTCGAAATAAATCAATTTGGATCTATTTAAAACCTAATTTGGCTTTATAAAAAAATAATATTTATTGTTATTCCAATGGTGCCCCTCTCCTCCTTTATAAAAGGGCACCTCATCCCTCTCTTCCTCACACCACTTTGAGCCTTCAAGCTCAGAAAACCCCTTCCAAATTCTCTTCTCCACTTCTCTAACAACATCCTAGAGGTCCTGGTCTTCTTCAAAGTCCAATTTTAGTACCCTAAGCGGAGGACTCAAAGTGGCGATTCAAAGAAGAGGTAATGTCCGTTACCGATTCTTTCAACTTTATTTCTTCTTCCACTTATTATTCATAGGTTGTTTCATTATAAAGTAATAACATCAGTATCACTCATATACTGATATGTTATTATAAGTATGAAACAACCCAATTTTACCATCTATCCATCCTACAGAAAATGAAATCACCGTGCATGCGTACGTACGGAATACCGTCTCCACGCCGTGGTGCAATCTATTATCCACCACCACCTTACTTGGATGGGTATAATGGTGTAAATAATAACTATATATGATTATTGAAAATTGATATTGATTCTGAAATAGTATACATACACTCCAATGCAATTCCACTATCATGAGAACGATATCATCGCTCGTGCGTACGTACGGACTACCGTCTCCACGACGCGATGAGATTCATTCTCCAAGTTAACCATTCATGAATGATTATAAAGTATATATAATAAGTAATCATGAAATATATGACCTAATAATGATACTGGAATTATGTGTATATATATTTATGTCATCTACTTAATTCTATTCAACTCAATAAGGAAACGAAAACAGCGTTCTTGCATACGTACGACCTACCATCTCCATGAACGGTGTATGTATATTCTGAATATATATTATATATAAATCATGTTTTATATTCTGGAATTAAGTAATCATAATCTAAGTAATCATATGAATAATTACAAGTCAAAACACGGATGACAAATGAAACGATTTTACCCAAAACACTCTTTAACATGGAATTTACAAAAGAATGGGTAATATAAAGTCATAAGTGAACCATAAATGATATCATAACAATGAGTATGATTCTGGAATAATTTAATGTCATTATTTAAATCATTATACAGGAGGTTCGGACACTTATGAAGAAAATCGGACCTAAGGTAAGGGAAATATCACAATCTCATTTTTATCCGAGATTGTTTATACATCGGTATTTACTGGGGTGAATTTTATCATCCACATCCATGTTTCCACAATATGTAATATTATTTCCATCCACCTACAATTGTTTAAATCCAATTTTACCCTTCTGTGAGTTCTTAGTAAAAGATATGAAAGGATCTTTTGTCATTTTTTCGTACGAGGTACTTTTTGACTTTTCCAACAAGAGTACAGGAATAATGTTTTTTTAACTTATATGGCATGAATGGATTTTTAAAAAATTATTTCCAAAAATCTTCCTTTAAAATATTTCAAGATTATTTTTAATCAACTTATTTTAGTTTAAAATTGTATGACATGTTATGAAAGCAAAATGTTTTTGAAGTATAAAGGATATTTTCCTCAAGAATGGAGTTCAAGTGTTTTATCAAAATTATTTTTCCATCTAAGATAATAAAGGGTTATGTTCTATCCCTATTATTACATTAATTGGATTATGTTGTGAAGGAATTATTTTTATAAATTCCTTTATCTTATATGAATTGTTTTATGATGTCACGATGTTTAAGATTCCCATTTTTATTACATGGGTTATGCAATGATGTATGATTTATGATTTTGTGGCACACATAATAATGGTATCATTATGAGATGGGTGGGACCTATATCTCCCTACAATGCATTGGGTAAAGATTTTATATCTCATGAGATAGACATGGCTAGAACGGCAGGTTAAACTGGTTCAGTGAAACAAGACTAAAACGAGGAGTGAACTCGGTTCAGAAATGGACTTTTTCTGCTAAGATAGTCTTGGCAATGAGTCTTGACTACTAAGAAATGATTCTCTATGATTATGTGTGTATTCCACAAAGTTTCATGTTTTATGTTATTATTATTGGGATTAAATTTCACTACCATTATTTATCCCGTGTTATGAAATTATGATCTCTTTTGCAGGTTAAGATTTCCAAATTGTTATGTTCTTATGAATATGATGCGATTGATATTTCTTTTGTTTACCCTTACTGAGCATTTGAGCTCACCCTTTTATGTTTTATTTTCCCCAGGATATAAATAAAGGTTTTAGGTAATAAAAATAAGGGAAGATATTTATGGGAGATGTTGAAGATCTTTCACCATGATTAGAAGATTATATTCTGAGTTTCCAAAGACACTAAACTATTACGGTCCTTGTGTGTGTGTTTTTGTAATGTACTATGTATTCCGAAAAAGTAATGTAATGTCCATGTAAATCAAGCTTCGGGTCTCTACAGTTGGTATCAGAGGAAAGGTTTAGTCAACCTTTGGAAACTAGGATGCGAGAACTTTAGTGAGATCCTTAGAGATATTTCTAAGGTATGTCTAGGAATGTCCCTAAGGTTAAGTATACGTATAGGTTATAGTCCTAGAATTCTGCTAACGATCTTAGAATTAAACCTAAGATGTTAGATATTGAAGGTACTACCCCTTTATTATGTTGTTTTCCCTAGCATGATTTTTGCCTCTCACACTATTCTTTTTGGGTTTTAGAAAATGGCTGGAAACAGGAAGATTCATGATAATGGAGGATATGACGGAGAATGTAATGATATTATTCATGAGAAACCAAATGAAACGGGATTTAGAAGTCCAAATATCATTATTATGCCTAATCATCAATATCATAATATGATCAATAATCTCAACTTTGGTAAGTTTCCCGACTCACATAATAAGAGAAAGATGGAGTTTCATGATGATCATAGAGGAAAGAAAGTTAAATTTCCCTCATGTAAATCATATGGGAAGAGGAATCGGGGAGATTGTTTCAAGGGAACTGGAAGATGCTTTGGGTTTGCAAAAGAAGGACACAAAGCCAGTAAGTGCAAAGGAAAAGGTTCAGTTAACACCATGGATGAGGATAATGGTATTTCTACGACATCAACAATGGTTGAATGTTTTAAATGTGGAAGGGACGGGAATTATGCAAACCAATGACCTAAGGGAAAGTCTCATGAAGAGAATCAGTATGGTCGTATGGGTAGTAATTATGTTGATGATGATGAAGAGACTACAAATGATGTGTGAGATGAAAGAATTATTGAAGCTCGGTCAATGGATTAAGAAGGTAGTGGAATGATTACATGTTTATCAAGTGTAATTTTGTATAAGTAATCTCATGGTACTATGGAATAAAGACATATCTAAGGATTGTTACACTGTTGTCTTTCCTTGATTTTTGAAAGTGTATGATTAATGGTACCAGTATCCATAAAAGGTTATTCAGATATTTTTGGAATGTAGATGATATGCGCATAATGAAGGGATAAGGAGAAAATTAAATGTTTGATAGTATTCATGAGCTCATGACTGATATAAGGAGAAGGTTATATCATGGTTTGAGTATATAGAATTTTTGGATTTTGGTATGAGGATAGAGTTAACTTTTGACAGCATTCATGTTTTCACTAATGTTTAATGGGTTTTCATTTTTCAAGAGAATACATGATTCATGTATTCACAGGATTGGAATGTGACCAACAAGATATATGGGGGATAAATGATGGTATTCACATGCTTGGTTGATGACATTTCAAGTAATTGTTTTCGTTATACTATGATCATGGACCGAGGTATTTTAGATAAGCCTAAAGATTGGAATGGATTATGTTGGACATAAGTTAGTATTCTTTAAGGATAGAACTTTTTTTCGATATTATTTATGGGATGTTATAGTAATGTAGTTTTAGAAAAAGAACAACCTGCAGGACGGGCGACAGCCCATCGCGTCGGACAAGGCTGTGGGAATCGAACCCACAACCGAAGTGCAACTCACCTTTATCGCCTACCACTGTCCTACAGGAAGTCCCTGTTTAGTAGAAATTAGTTTTATTATATTAAGTAGTATTATATATGAAGTATAAGTCCATTTTAGGAACCATATATGATTAATCTCACTATAGATGGACTTATGTATTTTTTGATAACTTTTCTAACCTTTTGTTTGAGACAGATGGAATGACCCATCATTCTATGACATGATCTGCTAACACATCACGAATGACAAATTCAACTTCATTTCTTTAAGAGATGAAGTGGAAATTGTCCAAATAATGACCAATGGTGAGACTATACCAAAATCATGAAAGTATGTCTTCTAATTCCAATTTCATCAACTTTAGGGACATGATCTTGAAAACAAAAAATGTTGTCCAAGTGATCTCATATCTGATGAATCAGATGGTACCTTAGATCGTCAAGAATTTATGGCGTTGTGATTTCTGGATTTTCCATAGCCATGTTCTCTACCACTCTCCATCAGAACATGATGGTTAGATTTCTCTTCCATATCCATATTTTCACCTATGTGGAAACCCAGTGATTAGTTTATTTTGGTAACCGTTACGTTTCATACTTTTGTTTTTAAAGATTGGTTTTGGTATTCCTTTTTACGATGTGGGTTTCTATTAAAGAAACTTTCGAGTAGTAAACCATTTATAACCCCGACGAATTTCGAGGGCGAAATTCATTTTAAGGGGAGTAGAATGTAACACCCTGAGATTTTATGAAAAATATATTTTTTTAATTTCATTAATGACTTGTGTTGTACGCTACACCAAAAGGTGCTTGCACAACACGCATCCTTGACTTTCCTTTCATTACACGCAATCGCGACCTTCCTCGATAGCGTGTGTAGTACGCAATACCGAGTTTCACTAAACAACGATATGCTATTAAAATATTATTAAAACTAGATGTTATGAATAGTAATAACCACTTTTTGAAATTTTGTAAATTTTATTTATCAAAATGGACTTCATTTTTGGATTTGGAATATCGAAATTAGCTTATGGTGAAATTTTGGTATTTTTCGGATAACATTCATTTTCTGATGAATAGTGAAAATTAATAAATTTTAATTAAAAACAACCTCTTTAATCGAAATAATTAATAGTGATAAATTATTAATTTTAGTGGTTTTAAAGTATATTTAGAATATATTTTTACAATTTAATACAATGTTGGTCATTGGATGTAATTTCACATTTAAACCAGACATAAACAAGTGTCAATCTTTTGATACTTATTATCTCTTAAGAACATGCTATTTGTTTTGACGACGGGAATTAATTTTTAAATTAATTAACGCAACTGATATGTTTTGAATTTGGTAAAATAGACATCATTTTTGAGTTCATAATAACAAATATAGCTGAGGCCTAATTTTTGGTATTTTTCTGGAAACTTTCATTTTTTGATGAATAGTGAAACCACTAAGTGGTAGTTAAAAAAATGAATTTTTCATAAAACTTAATTTTACCACTTCTGTGAGCGGAATTTCAAAAATCTTAGAGACACGGTTGATTTCAGTAAGTAAAATTTTGTTCAATGAGATGAAAATAATTTTTGGTGAATAGTAATTTTTTACTTTTTTTTACCACGGTTAAAATTAAATAGGGTAATTAATGGTAAAAATGATATTATTATTACCCTAACACATGTCCTAATTCTATTGGATAAGTGTAATTCGACCAAAAACAACCTTAGAAATAACAAATGACCTTTTAGGCCCACTTGGATTAGATTAGGACATTTATTATTAATTTATTTAAAGAAGGGTTAAAATAGTTAAAATCAATGTTTAATAAGTATATCATTTTTAATATCGGCTTATACATAAGATAAATTCGAATATAAATATTCATTAGAAATATAAAAAGATTTCCTACATAATTATATTTTATTTGTAATTTTTAGACTTTAAATAAGTAAATTTATTTATGACACAATGATGATGCAGTAATTATCTTAATAATGAAATATTGACATAATTGATGTTATAAATACCCAAATAAATGTAATTTGAGACTTTTTATGAATTCCACTACTTTTATAGGTTAATATGACATGTTAGTGTTGATTTAATTAATGTTTTTCGAACTAATAATTCTGTTATGATTTTCACAAAAAACAATTATTAAATAGTGTCAAAATTGAAATAAAATAGTTTTTAAAAAAAATATTATATTATTAATTTTTATTTTATTCCTAAAAATCTAAGGTTCGGACAAATGACTTAGATCATGTTATATATATTAATAATAAACAACTTGGGGATCGTTTGTCTTGTTATAGTATGTTTGTTAACCTTATAGTGTAAGAACACAAGAAGACACGGTAAAAGTAAAATTATTTAACTTAATGTTAAATCTAAATGATAAGGTTAAAATAGGAATATAAACTTGCCAAAATTATATTAGATGAGAGTATTTCGACCCATCCCCACCTTAGCTTCTAAATAAATCAATTTTGAGCTATTTAAAACCGAATTTGGCTTTATAATAAAAAAATATTTTTAGTTATTCCAAAGGTGCCCCTCTCCTCCTTTATAAAAGGGCATCTCATCCCTCTCTTCCTCACACCACATTGAGCCTTCAAGCTCGGTCAACCCCTGTCAAATTCTCTTCTCCACTTTCCTAACAACATCCTAGAGGTTCTGGTATTCTTCAAAGACCAATTTTAGTACCCTAAGAGGAGGACTCAAAGAGGCACTTCAAAGAAGAGGTAATATCTGTTACCGATTCTTTCAACTTTATTTCTTCTTCCATTTTTTCTTTTTAGGTTGTTTAATTATGAAGTAATAACATCAGTATCACTCATATACGTATATGTTATTATAATTATGAAACAACCCTATTTCACCATCTATCCATCCTACAAAAAATGAAATCATCGCGCGTGCGTACGTACGGAATACCATCTCCACGCCGTGTTGTAATCTATTTTCCACCACCACCTTACTTGGATGGGTATAATGGTGTACATAATAACTATATATGATTAATGTAAAGTGATATTTATTCTGATATAGTATACATACACTCCAATGCAATTCCACTATCATTAGACTGATATCATCGTTCGTGCGTACGTACAGACTACCGTCTCCACGACGCGATGAGATTCATTCTCCACGTTAACCATTCATGAATGATTATAAAGTATATATAATAAGTAATCATGAAATATATGACATAACAATAATACTGGATTTATGTGTATATATATGTATGTCATCTACTTAATTCCATTCAACTCAACAAGGAAACAAAAATAGTGTTCATGCATACGTACGACCTACCGTCTCCGTGAAAGGTGAATGTATATTATGAATATATATTATATATAAATAATGTTTTATATTCTGGAATTAAGTAATCATGATCAAAGTAATCATATGAATAATTACAAGTCAAAACACGGATGCCAAATGAAACGATTTTACCCAAAACGCTCTTTAACATGGAATTTACAAAAGAATGGGTAATATAAAGTCATAAGTGAACCATATATGATATCATAACAATGAGTATGATTCTGGAATAATTCAATGACATTATTTAAATCATTATACAGGAGGTTCGGACACTTACGAAGCAAATCGGACCTAAGGTAAGGGAAATATCACAATCTCATTTTTATCCGAGATTATTTATACTTCAGTATTTACTGGGGTGTATTTATTTCATCCACATCCATGTTTCCACAATATATAATATTATTTCCATCCACCTAAAATTGTTTAAATCCAATTTTACCCTTCAGTGAGTTCTTAGTAAATGATATTAAAGGAATCTTTTTTCATTTTTTCGTACGAGGTACTTTTTGACTTTTCCGACAAAAGTACGGGAAGAATGTTTTTTAACTTATACGGCGTGAATGGATATTTAAAACATTATTTCCAAGAATCTTCCTTTAAAAGTCTTCAAGTTTATTTTTAATCAACTTCTTTTAGTTTAAAATTGTATGACATGTTATGAAAGGAAAATGTTTTTGAAGTAGAAAGGATATTTTCCTCAAGAATGGAGTTCAAGTGTTTTATCAAAATTATTTTTCCATATAAGATAATAAAGGGTTATGCTCTATCCCTATTATTACATTAATTTGATTATGTTGTGATGGAATTATTTTTATGAATTCCTTTATCTCATATGAATTGTTTTAAGATGTCATGATGTTTATGATTCCCATTTTTATTCCATGGGTTATGCAATGATGTATGATTTATGATTTTGTGGCACACATAAGAATGGTATCATTATGAGATGGGTGGGACCTATATCTCCCTCTAATGGATTGGTTAAAGATTTTATATCTCATGAGATAGACATGGCTGGAACGGCGGGTTAAACCGTTTCAGTGAAACATGGCTGAAACGAGGAGTGAACTCGGTTCAGAAATGGACTTTGTCCGCTAAGATAATCTTGGCAATGAGTCTTGAATAGTAATAAATGATTCTTTATGATTATGTGTGTATGACACAAAGTCTCATGTATTATGTTATGATTATTGGGATTAAATTTCACTACCATGATTTATCCCATGTTATAAAATTATGATCTCTTTAGCATGGTAAGATTTCTAAATTGTTATGTTCTTATGAATATGATGTGATTGATATTTCTTTTTTTTACCCTTACTGGGCATTTGAGCTCACCCTTTTATGTTTTCTTTTCCCCAGGATATAAATAAAGGTTTTAGGTAAGGAAAAAAAAAGGAAGATCTTTATGGGAGATGTTGAAGATCTTTCACCATGATTATAAGATTATATTCCGAGTTTCCAAAGAAACTAAACTATTACGGTTTTTGTGTGTGTGTTTTTGTAATGTACTACGTATTCCGAAAAAGTAATGTAATGTCCATATACATCATGATTTGGGTCTCTACACGACCTCTCCGCAAATCTTGTATTTAATTGTTGTGTTCATTGCGATGGAGGAAGATGGCAGCCGACCTCGGTGGGGCACGAGATGGCGACCGACACCACCGTCAGCCGTGATGAAGGCAACGATGCAACTTCACCACCCCGTGGCCACCATGCCGCCCGCAGCCTCCCCCGCCCACGGCCTCCGCCGCCCCACGGCCTCCGCTGCCCCGCAGCCTCCACAGCCCCCGGCCTCCGTAGCCCCCGGCCTCCGCCGCCCTGCGGCCTCCGCCGCCCCATGACCTCAGACACCCCATGGTCATGCCCCACCCAGGGCCCCGCACCTCCTACGGCCCCATGCCGCTCGCGGCGCCGCCCAGCCCGCGGCCTCCGTCGCCCCCGTCACCGCACTGCCCCACGGTCGTGCTCCGCCCGCGTCCTCTGCCGCTCCATGACCTTCATCACCCCGCAGCCCCGTGCCATCCGCGGCCTCCCCCGACCGCAACCTACCCGGCCTGTGGCTGCTGCTGCCCATGACCTCTACCGCCCGCAGACCCCGTGACCTTCGCCGCTCTGCGGCCCCCGTGGCCTCGTTGCCCCGCGGCCACACTCCGCCCTCACAGCCTCCACGCCGCCCAGCGCAGTTGGGTCGGGCCCAGCAGGTCGGGCTGGACCCAGCGGGCCTGGCCAGACACAACAGTCTGGACCAGACCCAGCGGGCCGGTCGACTTGAATCTGGTCGGGTCGGCCCAGGCCGGGTTAGGGTGGGTCAAACAAGATTCGCGCCAACTTCGAACTTTTCGCTCTATCAGCCATAACTTTGGAACCAGTCGTCTGTTTGACAAACTTTAAGTGGCACTAGAAACCTTGGAGAAAGACGGTCCCTTTGAGTATACCCCACTGCATATTTGGATAAATTTGTAGTATGGTCAGGTTGGATCGATCATGAATCCAACCGGGGCCCTGGGACTAAAAAGCTAATAACTCACAAACCGGGTGTCCGATTGACGTACCGTCTATTCTGTTGAGGCCCTTATGACATGGCGGTCCTTTGTGATACTTCTTTGTAGGACATCATGGTAGTTGGAGTATCGACCAGTGGCTTGTGGAGATGACCCTCCCTAAGTCAAGTGAGCGTAGTGCGTGAACCCTGTAGCTGGATGTGATGTGAAGAATAATAGAGATCCTGTGCGGGTCAGCACCTAGAGATCCTGTGTGGGTTAGCACCGAGTGATCCTATATGGTTTAGCATCAAGGGATCCTGCATGGATCCAGACCAAGCGATCCTATGTGGGTCAGCACCTAGAGATCCTTTGTGGGTCAGCACCGAGGGATCTTTTGTGGGTCAGCACCGAGCGATCCTGTGTGGGTCAACACCGAGCGATCCTGTGTCTGTCAGCACATAGAGATCCTCTTTGGGTTATCACCTAGCGATCCTATATGGGTCAGTAGAAGATCCTCTTAATAGAATAATATGATCTAGTGTTCGACTAATCATCTTTACTTCTATACTTATGTTATACCTGGTGTGAGCTGAGTCTGTACTTTGTGGTATTTTCCTTTGTTGTAATACCTTGGTGGTATTCTTCTATGTGGTGTACATGTGTGGTACTTATCGTCGCGATATTCCTTACTTTGTGTAATAGTTGAAATTTGGGCTTTGAGTTGGACTCTGTGTTTTTTTCATGATTGAGGTGGGTATACTTGATAACTTAGGTATATGTATGGTAATATACCTAAGTAGGGTTATCAGTTGATTTCATGCTTTGTGGTTTATCCTTTGTGGATTTTGTTTGACCATGAGGGTCTTAGGGTCCCCACTGAGTGTCTTTATACTCACCCTAAACGTTATATGCCCTGAACATGTTGTGTTGGGTGCATATGACAAACTACATTGATCAAGGATGAGGGTACTAGGCCTGGAAGGTTCCCAGAGGTGGACCATACGACATGTCAGTACGCAAAGGAGACGGGCGGGCATGGACTGTTGAGGAGGCGATTTGTACCTACCCTTCAGGTAGGATCCGCAATGGAAAACCCAATAGTTGTATTTCTATTTCTTCAGTTGTATTGTATTTCTAGTTTTACATGTACCTTTACTATTTTTCTTTTATTCCGTCCACTTTTCCTTTCAGTATGCACTCTTTTTTACTATACAGTTCACTTGTGTTCGTGTCTTGTGGTGTGCTTGGTTGTATGAGTTTACAGGTTTTAAAAAAATGCATTCCCAGTATTAGGGAATACGCCTTTGGTGTTTGTCGCCAGCCCCTGGCCTATGGACGGTGGGCTTGGGGTAGTCACGGCACGGGCCCCAGGGGACGGTTCGTGACAAGGGCCGCCGTATTAAGTGGACTCCACCTCTAGGTATCCTAAAGTTGAATGTTGATGGTTCCCTCATGGGGGGCTGATGAGGGGTGGATGTGTTCTTTTTGACTCATGGGTCTCAGCTATTCTAGGGATCATCACATTATATGGTCCAAGATCTTCTTTTTGTGAATAATTTAAGGCTCTTTAATCTGGTATAACATTCTCCATAGAATACGGTTTTGGGATGGTAGAATTTGAGTCTTATTCTGAGGTTCTTGTGAGGTCTATATAGGGGTATCATGATGTGCCCTAGATCATGGTGTATTCAGTTCGTAGGTGTTCTTTGGGGACCATATTTTGGAAGAATGTTCATCACATTTGGAGAGAGGATAACTTTGTGGCGGACTCACTAGCTCGGATGGGAAGCACAGCTGATCAACTGATCATCTATGATAGATTTGGATCGCTCCCGCTTGAATGTAAGATTGTGATACAAGGGGATTCCATTGTTTTTCATCAATTTTTACCTACTTGGGGGCCTCCTATTATTTTTTCCTTAGTCACTTCCTATTTAATAAAATTAATTTTCAGTTATTCAAGGAGAAGATATCAAGACGTAAAAATACTCTTTCATTTCCTTTTAAATTCATTTCAATTCTTTTTCATTTCTCATACTCTCTTAAACTACACTTATCCAGAGGAATAAAAGCACCAGTATCGTATATATACTATTATTTTAACATGTTTATGGAGAAATTAATAATAATTATTCTTCTTCTCCCCCTTTTATTCTAAAAATAAAAACATCATACATCATGTGTCGAAATACCGACATCATGGATGATGTGTTTTCAATTTCCATTACTTCCATAAAATATAGTGATAATATAATTTTAATGGTTGAAAAATATTTTAAAGTTTATTATATAAACTCTTTCATTTTCTTTAATTAACATATATACATAATATTATGTTATACAACTAAACTAGTTCATGATTGTTGACGAACTGAAAAAACGATCAAAAGAAATATCATTAGTGATTTATCTAATAATTTTTCATCATATATGGAAAAATGAATTATGAATTCATTTTATATTATGGTAACATATTAATAAATTTTTATTCAACTTATGAAGTTTCTCATCAATTCATAAATAAAATCCTTTACCAACTGACCATATAACCCATGTAAAGCACGCACCTAAAACAATCGAAATAACAAAATATTATTAATAAATGTGTGGAATTATGTTATAAAATGATCATATATGGTTTTATGAATATTAATATGTGTCTATAAAATATTAATAACACTATTTTATTAATTATATAGGAGGTTTAAACATGTTTTAAGTAATACAAACCAAAGGTAAGGGAATTCTTAACCCAATTTCCATTATTTGGGTTAACCTTCGACTTCATTGATTATGTGGTACTAAGATTATTTTTTGTAAAAAATTCAGTTTATATTTTGTTTTATTATGTGTATTTATATTTTATACACATATTCGTTTCATTATAAAAATTCTCACTTCAATTATATGATATTTTTACAGGACTTTTCATTAAATATCCTCTTTTAAAATTCTATTTTACTAAATTCAAAAGCATGGTTTCTATTAAATTATTCATGTTTTATGATTATGTTTTGGTTATTGTGAACTATTTATGATTAAGGTTGTTACCTATATATTATTCCAATTAATGGGGTATTTGTATGTTTGAGGTTGTCCATATGGTTACTCCAAGTATAACTCCAATGGTTACACTATAAGGTAGCCATGAGAGTTACATTGTTAGTAAGTCATGAGGGTTACAAATCATAAGGTTAACAAGAGGGTTACAATAATAATTATTTAATTCACCATGACACCTTTCTAGTTTTATTTATGTTTTCTAAGGAAATCCCATATTTAACAATGTAATTATATGTTACATTATTGGTAAGAATGATGTCTTTGTGAAAATGATTTCATAAGTTCATATGTATTCATGGACTAATTTTTTTTCCTTCTTTTTATATCATTTACTGATCTTCTTATGTGAATCCCATGTTTTGAAATGTTTTCATAGTTTATAAATATGTGTAAGAGAATGAAGGATATCATTTTAAATGTTATGAGGATTTTTTAAATAAATAATGTCATGTTTTTTATAGTTTTATGTTTTGAAAGAAATAGATATTGTTTTTGTGGTACCCAAATTATTTTCACGTGGGTTGATATGTATGAATTATGTCCTTACATTCTAAATATCTAAAACAAAAATATATTTTGGAATGTAAATAATTTAATTATAAATAAATTTACTTGATTATTAAATGTTTAAGGCTTGGTTCCTTATAATAAATACTTCTTATATTCTATGTGTGATTAAGGATGGTGCATTGGGATGATTTTAAAATGGATTGGAAGGATGGTACTCAATGTTTGATGATAGAAATTTTCAAACAACCTCATATTATCATTTTATGGATAGATGTTTCAAAGTGATGGAATAGTCAATAGTGCATGAAAAAGGTCATACTTTCTATGAAATCCTATAAAACAAGGCATGTGTTCCTTAATTACACAACATGTGGGAACCCCTTGATAGATTTTATTGGGTTTCTACCAGAGTTAAATATCACACTTCTTATGACCAATTCAAACATCATCTTGCCAATGTTAGTGCCTCGATTTTTTTTCAGAAAATATATGGGTAATGGAAAGCCAAGGCTCATGGATATAGCTAAACTAAACTACTAGGTGTAAATGTGATTGTACAAGAATATGTATAGACTACATAGCAAGGTGAACGTGGGTTGGTACATGAACACAACCATAGTAAACAAACATAGTTTCGTGTACACTATCATGGGATGAACATCAATCCATGTTCCAGGGAATCATCTACATGCCATGTACCTCAAATAAACACTGTGTATTGATAAACAGTTCATGTCATGTGAGTTTGATACTTGAGAAGTTACAGGATTTGTGAGACACACCATGTACCCCCAGGGATACTCCATGTACTGCTTTCTGGACAGTTTGGACTCCTCTTTCTTTATAGCCTGGATTTGTTGGGAGCTTCTATAGGATTTCTTAAGATCTTAATGTTTGAGTATGTAACGTTGTTCCATTATTATGAGGGTTTTTTATGACATCTCATTCTCATCATATAGGGTGACTGATCTGCATATTTCTAATGATCTACACAGTGTAGGAGAGTTCCCTTCTTCTGGAGTGAGTTTTCTCAGATGGCTTTGAATATTGACTTTTGTGGTTTAGAGTATGTATCCCTCTGAGAGGGATATAGGGATCCTTAAATCCATTGTGTTTCCTTATATGGGTTTTTTGGAATTGGAATGACCAATATTTACATAGGAACTTATCCCTAATCTTATAGGATGTTCCATTAGGTTTTAGTGTCCCCTAATGAGCCCTAGGCTTTTACCCCCTATTTGTTTATCTAGATCTGATCTTTCTGATGAGGTATTAGCATAATGGGGTGTATATTTCATATGTAACCTCTCAGTTTTACTATGTGATTCTTCATTTATAGACCTGATGAGAATGATATGTGAGATGATTGTCTTCGGTAGTAGTATATCTTAGCGAGCGGTTCCTTTCGGACAAGTGTTATCATGAAACCTCGCAGAGGAACTATGGATGGTAGTGGTTGATACCTATGAGACTCATATCCTTTTATGAGTATATCTATATGTTTATTTTTATGTATCAAATTATGATTTACATGTAATGGTATGCATTGACTTCTCCTAATTATTTTTTTTTGGTTATTTTGGGGTGTCCAACTAGGTATTGTTATACTCACCTCTGTATGGGATCTACCCGCACATGTCATGATTTTTGCAGATGATGGATATTTTTAAAAATTTATTTGTGGAATTGGATTATTTGGAGCTATTTTGGGCTACATAGACCAAGGTGTGTACTGGTGTAACATTTGACAACATTCCCCTCTTATTGATTAGGTTAGACATTATTTTCCAGTTTTGGGTGGGCTTGTATTTGGGACCTTTATGTTTACCAGTACTTTTTTCACACTCTAATTGTGGGATTATATATTTATGCATGAATTTATATTAAATTTGTTATATTTGATCATTTTATGGTATTGGAGATGTGTTTGTATGTATAATTACGTTAGGGAAATTTCTGTCATATTTGTGATATGTCTTCTTGGTGCCAGTCGCCAACCCATGGCCTATTGGAGACGGGCTTGCTGCAGTTATCTCTCAAGCACTATCAAGTCAGCCCATAATACAATGGTATTATAGAGGTTATTCAAAATGATGTTTTTTGAAATCGCATTTCTTTAGGATGAGATTTTTTATTTTTCATTTCTCTAGAAATGAGTGTTGGTTTAGGAACTGGGGAAACCATCTTAAGATGTTTTGAGATTGGCTCTCAAAACATGGTGTCAAGTGTTGGTGTTTCATCCAATATATCCATTCACTAGGACCATAAAAACCTATTTATTGACTTCGTACATGTAAGAAATATTTTCAACACAAAAATTAGTAAAATCATCATATTGGAAGGGGTTGTGATTTCTATGTTCTTCTTGATTCATCTCTCCAGATAGACTCATGGATCATGGCATGTCTTTTCTTTTTCTCGATGTTTTCATGATTATACCCAGTCATGTTTCCATATAAAGGATTATATTTCAACCTGATGGTTGATGATGTCTCCATTCAGGGTCCATTCACGAGGTAGTTTTTCTTCCAAGTGGACAACATATAGAGTTTTCACCCACTAAGAAGCATGTAAACCTAAAATTGATGATTTTGGTGGATATGGCTTGTTAGACCGATCCATTAATCATTTTTTTGGTTCAATATAATTAAGAGTATGTTTTGAGTGTGTATCATGTGATTTTGAGGTAGGTATTTCCTAGGATTCATGGTCGGTATAACCTATGGATAGCAGTCTTGTGATGTAATTCATGTAACAAAAGGTTTCATTGGAGATATCGGGGATTGATTAGTTCTATGAGGTCAAGGAATCTCTATAATTTTCATGGGAGAATATATATCTCATATATTATTTCTTCCTATTATGATTCATTCATAGAGATACCCAACGAACTACCTAGGTTGTGGTAGTGGTTAGATCAGGGAGGTCTTTGGTGAAATACACATGTTAGTGGATCTAGGGGAGTGGTTGGAGGTGGCAGGTGATTCAGCTTGATGCTACCACCACCACCACAAATGTGGACCACCCTAGGCCTGATAATCTTGTCTTTTGAATCACTGAAAGATATAGGCAATGGAGTTTCTTTACCAAGAGGCCTTGAAAGTGGTTTTGGTACAATCTTTTCTCCCTCAACTCTAGTTTTAGTATTACTAAAAAAGGTTATGAGAAACTCTTTTTCCTCCTTTATTCAAGTAAGTTTTAAGGGATAAGTAGGGAATCGGTAGAGCCTTGTGTTTATAATGATTAGTGTGACATTGGATGTGCCACATACATGAATTATTTTGAAGTTAAATTTCATTTATTATCCTTTCATTCTTTGTTTCGGATGGTTTCCAAAGGTTTTATGGAGAGATAGATGAGTTTTCCTGAATTGGGCCAAACATGAGCCCAATTTCAGATTTAAAAATAAATTTTGTATCCTTTATAACTTTATAATTTTTTAATATTTTTCCTTCATTACAATTCCTAAATGGTCTCCTCTGACCTATTAACACCAAAATATAAATTTGGAGCCTTTATAAATCCATAATCATGGTGGATATGGGTTTTTATTTAAGATATTGGGCCTGCCAGAAGGCTCATTTCCTGCATTAAAAATAATGTTTAATGTTTTTTATATCTCATTCACTATTTGCGTTTTTTCGGTGATTCCACCTCCCACTCGACCCTAAGAAACCCTGGAGCGCTCCCATTGCCTTCCCCCCCTCCTTGGAGCTCTTTAAAATCGCGAATTAGGGATGATCTTCATAGGGTGTATCAAATCGGCCAGAATTGAAGAGGTAACTTCATCCCTTCTTAACTCTCTCAATTCTTACTCTTTTCCCTCCCTTACAATTCCCAAATTACCTCCTATATCTTGTTCGAAGAATCCCTGAATTTTGGATGTTTTCAATTTCAGAAACTATTGTTTTTGGAGTGATTAATTAAGGATACTTCAAGTAGGTGAGTCTATTTCTTTCCTCTTTCAAATTGCTTAGGGTTTCTTCCCTAATTCTTGAATTATAAAAAAATTAAAGAAGTTAGGGTTCATGCATAGGTTCTAAATTAATGTATTGTGGGTGAAATATTGAGGTTTGAGGTTTCTTTTAACTTCCTTGAGGTGAGTGGGTCATGCGGTTGATGTTTCGCCCCAATATTTGAGGGTTTCGACACATTCAGTAGGTGATTCCGTGGATAACCATTTAATGATGAGTTAGTTTGCTTGATTAAATAATTTTAAATGTTCTTTATGTGCTGTGAATTATGAGAAAACCATTTTTGGTAGCAATAGTAAAGCATTTGTTTTTAAAGTTACATTTTTTCTTGAAGTGTGTATTTTTCAAACGTATTTCATGTGTTATCTTTTGTGGTAGTTTTGTAAAATGTAGAAGTTGTTTATTAGTTGTTGAAAGGGGCTGAAAATTATGGTTGGGAAATGATATAGTTCCATGTGGGCCTAAAAAGGGGGTGTATTTGAATGGTTTTATTTGTATAACCTTGTTATACTCCTTGAAAGTGTTTTATGGATTTGTGTGTTCTCATGGGTATCTTTTGTGATTTTATTCAAGGTGATTATATAACATTTGAAAGTGGATTATTACATGTTGATTGGGCTTACAATTCTGTTTTGGTAGGGTCTTGGTGTGCTTTTGGCTTAAAAAGAGGTTTTTGAAATGGATTTTATGTGCAAAGTTTGGGTATACTCTTTGTAATTGTTTTATGAAAGTTTTGAATGGTTTATTGGGTTATGTAATAGGTGAAACTATATCAGCAAACTGTTTTGGTAGGTTTATATTTTGAAAAGGTCCATTTCATTTGTGAAAATGTTGTTATGTGATATGTATCATCCTAGGAATATTTTATTAAATTGTTTGAAGTAGATATTGAGGAGTGAAAGTGATTTGAAAGTGATGTGGAGTGTTTTGTGTGAGTGTGATGTGAAAAATTGAATTTTTGATTATGAAAGAAGCGTTATAGTCCATGTTTGTGGGCTGTTATATGAGTTTTAATATCTTATAATTGTTTTATAAAATTGTTTAATGGTTTTGTGGAAGTGTTGACGAAATGTGAAACCTGTTGTGGGCTATTTTGGTGTGATTCGGATTTCAAAATCATTTTGAATGAAAAATGGATTTTTGTGACTTGTGTGGTATACATATGGGATGTTTGGTGAATTTGTGATGTGGAAATGATATTTTCATGTTCAATGTATATTAATTGACTTGTTGAACTTGTTTGAGCACAAGGGGAAAACCTGGGTATCTAAGTGGGTGGACGTGTACCAGTATGCTAGTGAATCCGTGGGGTTTGGCCTCAGTTTCACTTAGCAAGATTGACACTTAAAACTCTAACTAAACTATGATGATGTTGATTGGGGACCACTAGGTTATGGGTATGTTCCCTACTAGTGGCTCGTGCATGAGAATGGATATTTGTGATGGTTACTCTCACCGAGATACGAGGTACATGGGACCCATAGCTAGCTAGTGCCTAGGGTTACTTCCAATTTCTTGTGCTCATTATTTACTTTGTACTTACCGTCGGCATATGGTATAGTTGGCTGGAAAATTCAGTAGTGTTGAAATTATCTTTAAAAGTGTTGATTCTTAATGATAGCCCACTTGAAAACTGTTTTTATTCAAATTTGCATCTTTTAGAAATTGTAACTAGCTTTTCATGTTTTTGAAAACTTGCATGCTTCTCATCTTTAAATGTTTATCACATGGAGTCTCTTAGTGGTGGTATCCTACTGGGCACTGGATCAAACCCTACTTACACCCTTGGGTGTAAGTAGACATGGTTATTTTTGTTGTCGTAGGTTGGGTACAGTTTTTTTTGTTCCAGTGGTTCGGGTTCCTAGTAGGTCCTTGGTGGTGAAGTCTTGTGGAGGTGGCTTGAGGGTGGTTCCCCTTGCCATGAGGGTTCTTGGGCTGTCCTTATTTGGATTTGTACCTTTGGTATAGACCTTTTGAGTTGTTTTAATCCATGTAATTCAGTTCTGAATTTTTGTAAAAGATTGTTTGGTTTGAAAAATCTAGATTTGTTTCATTTGATTCTTTTGTTGTTTTATGTTTATAAACTTGGGTAAATCGTTCCCAATTTTCATTTTATGATACCCGGGCACTTGGTCCAGCCCGTGGGGACCGGGAACGACCTTTGGGTCTTGCCATGGACCGGGTCGGGTGCTGATTTTAAAGGCAACCAGATTCGGTTCGTGACAAAATGGTATCAGAGGAGGTTCAGGTTAACTCTTTGGGTCATGTTATTTGTGGAAGAGTCAGGATAGACTGGAGTTAGGATCGTTGGGACATGGAATTCTCGTTATGGGTAGGGTGCCTGATCACCACACCTCATAATTGGATTTTAGTTTCTAACATAAGTCGGTATTTATCTAAGTCTTTCGGTTTTCTTGGTTCGATGATGATTAAGGGAAATGAAAAGAGAGTTGTGTTAATTGTCCTGGTGAGATCGCAGGGCCTGGCAAGCCATGTGGAGCCAAGGATATTCCCTAGAACACTCTCTGTGACAGTGAAGTGATTGGAATATGTCTTCCAATCATATTTCCAAGTCACCCACTGAAACTAGTTTCCTCTTGCACTATTTTGTGCTTAGGTTTTGAAACCTTAGCACTTTGGTTTTAAGAAGTGTAAAGTTTTTGTGAAATGATTTTCAAATAAAGAGGGGATGGTTTGGTTTATGAAATGGCGGAACTTAATTTTAAGAATTGTTTTGAAATGTAAAATGGTGTGCTTACACCTCTTTGAAATCAGGAACTATATTGAAGTTGGTTTTGAAAAGTGTTTCCAACAGAGTTTTCTAAACAATCAGAGTGTGTTTTAATGGGATGAGATGTTTTGAAATTGATGTGAATATCTTGAAAGTGAGTTATTTTCTAAATGTTTGTGACTTTATGAAAAATTTTGTAAGATGTGAGTTGGGATTTTGATCTCATGGTTAGCAGTTATGAGAAAAAACGATGTGTTGGTTGACCGTTTTGGTTTTGAAAAGTGGAAAGAATTATTTGTTTTAACCTTTGGTATTTCCATTAGCGATCACATGCATGGGGTTATATGGGATGATGTATGGTTGATGGCACGACTGGATTAGTGTCGCGATGGATATGAGTAGGGTGTCTGGTGTGGCACAAAAACATGCATGTGTGAGGCCCATGGGGTACCATTGGTAGATATTCTTACTGCTAAACTGTTTGTTCTCAAAGAATTACTTTTTAAGAAAAACACGATGTCTTGATGAATATTATTGTATGGTTTGTATTATGGGCTTTTGAAAATGTTGATGTTATGGGATGTTTTGATTCCAAGAACCCCTTCTGTTTGAACTGTGATTTGGGTTTGTGTTTGGTCGGTAAGCTGTGTTGTAGGGACGGTTAGTGGTCTCTTTTGAAAATATGTTTTGGGATGCCTTTACGATAGTTCCCTTCATGTGTTTGGAGCTGGTTTATGGCTTGTTTTGACCAATGGACCAGATTGGTTGGGTCCATGGGTTCTCTTATTGGATAAGGTACGCCCCCATTAAGGGTTAATGCACAATTGAAGTGAAACCCATATTGTTTCACCATTGGAAAATCCTCAAGTTGATCAATATAAGGAATATTTTATCGATCATTGTTGATTGTGTCGACACCCATTTATTTCATTGATTTATGGATCCTCTTGTAGTGGTATAGTGCTTGTGGAAGGTTGAAAGAGACCTTAGTTTCTTAAGTTTCCTGATTCATCGATGATGGAAGTGTTCTTTCGTTGTTATTGTGGATGAGTATTTGGATAGTGTCTAAGAGGAAATCTCAGTCCTTCATAGTCTCTTCGAAGAAGGAGTTCATGTTAAACTACTGGTGTGGGAAATCTGGCCATGACAGGATATTATGGCCACTTTCTAGAATTGTGTGTTGTTTTGGGATGTTGTACAAGTTCCCTCTCTATTCATTGTTTATATCAGTCACAATGGTCATGTTCGGTGATTCCTCGTGATGTCATGTGCTCGATTGACTGTAAATTTGAAAGTTGGGAAATCATCTGAGAGTCTCTATTATGTTGGGAGAATGTCTCCCTTGAAAAAAACATAAAAAAAATATTCCATTTTATAGGAAGGTGAGTATAAGTATTCTTTACTTCTATTGTTTCTCACCCGAACAAACAAGGTGTGATGTGTGTACATCTTCTAATCCCTTGTTTCAGTGAAATATCGATTTAGGGTAAAGTGAGTTTGGAATGTGTTATGTCTTGAAAAAAAACATATCGGGGGGATTATGGTGTAGTTGTTGTTTGCAACGAAAGAATAATTCTCATTCAGGTGTTTTCCAAAGCCTAACTGCGAGGCCGAAGATGCTTCAATATTTTGAGCTCCAGCCATAGGCCCCAGAGAGAAGCTGGCACGTAGTCAGGGGAAACCCCAGTGTCATTTAAACCCTTGTGCAAAGTCTTATCCTCAATATGAAAGATAATAAGAGTTTAAACCTATTGTGTCATCATATTTCTTCTGTTGTTCCCGTTCAGAGGAAATAGGTGGAGGTCTTGTACACATGTCATCACCCAAAGTTATTCCCTCCCACTTTGGTTTCCATTGAGTCTTTAGAGAAAGGTATGATGTTTGGCTAGATAGGTTGACCACACGGTTTGCACTTGGTTAGTAGTGACCATGCCCCCAAAAAAACCATGTAGATAGAAGAATCTCTACTGTTAGTTCATGGTTTCCCAAACCGTGTAGACTAACCATGTGGTTGTCCCAACACTTTATATTTTGGGGTCTTTCTGTACCGGCCCATGCTGGTCGATTAAGATTGTTGGTTCTTATAGTGGGGAGCCTATTTTTTTCCCCGTACCAATAACTTAGACTTATCCATGGTCAAGGATTGGTGGTAGGTAGTCTTATTCAGATCTATCAAGCTACCCAAATCTTCCTTGGGTAACCATTGATATTGGAGAGTTCCCAATGGTTTAGTTATATCAATGTATGTGTAACCTTGTTCGATGTTGTTGTTCGTTTGAGTGAATTGCTTGAGTCTTGTTCGGATAGTGTTTGAGGAGTTTTCCTTTGGGATAAAGCCTGAATGTGATTGATTGTTTCAGAAAAGTGGTGTATTATTTTGTTGTGAATTATTTCTTCCTTAATTGATCAATGGAGGTGTTTTGGCCTTTGGGGGCTAAACCTGGAAAGGGAGTACATCTTGGTTTATCAGTTCGGTTTGGCTTTCGTATCTGGCCTTTCTGTAGCTTTCCGGGGACGGAAGGTTTTCATGGTGGGGAGAATTGTCACATAAATGACTTATTTTGAAGTTAAATTTCATTTATTATCCTTTCATTCATTGTTTTGGATGGTTTCCAAAGTTTTTATGGAGAAATAGATAAGTTTTCATGAATTGGGCCAAACGTGAGCCCAATTTCAGATTTTAAAATATATTTTGTTTCCTTTATAACTTTTTCATTTTTTAATATTTTTCCTTCATTCTAATTCCTAAATGGTCTCCTATGACCTATTAATACCAAAATATAAATTTGGAGTCTTTATAAATCCATAATCATGGTGGATATGGGTTTTAATTTAATATATTGGGCCTTCCCGAAGGCCCATTTCCTGCATTAAAAATAAATTTTAATTGTTTTTATATCTCCTTAAATATTTGTGTTTTTTCGGTGATTCCACCTCCCACTCGACCCTAAGAAACCCAGGCGCACTCCCATTTCCTTCCCCCCCTCCTTGGAGCTCTTTGAAATCGCGAATTAGGGCTGATCTTCATAGGGTGTCTCAAATCGGCCATAATTGAAGAGGTAACTTCATCCCTTCTTAACTCTCTCAATTCTTACTCTTTTCCCTCCATTCTAATTCCCAAATTACCTCCTATATCTTTTTTGAATAATACATGAATTTTGGATGTTTTCAATTTCAGAAACTATTGTTTTTGGAGTGATTAATGCAGGATACTTCAAGTAGGTGAGTCTATTTCTTTCCTCTTTCAAATTGCTTAGGGTTTCTTCCCTAATTCTTGAATTATAAAAAAAATTCCAGAAGTTAGGGTTCATGAATAGGTTCTAAATTACTGTATTTTGGGTGAAATATTGAGGTTTTAGGTTTCTTTTAACTTCCTTGACGTGCGGCGGTCATGCAGTTGATGTTTCGCCCCAATATTTGAGAGGTTCGACACATTCGGTAGGTGATTCTGTGGATAACCATTTAATGATGAGTTAGTTTTCTTGATTAAATAATTTTACATGTTCTTTATGTGATGTGCATTATGAGAAAACCATTTTTGGTAGAAATAGTAAATCATTTGTTTTTAAAGATACATTTTTTCTTGAAGTGTGTATTTTTCAAATGTATTTCGTTTGTTATCTTTTGTGGTAGTTTTGTAAAATGTATAAGTGGTTTATTAGTTGTTGAAAGGGGCTGCCAATTATGGTTGGGCAATAATATAGTTCCATGTGGGCCTAAAAAGGGGGTGTATTTGAATGGTTTTATTTGTATAACCTTGTTATACTCCTTGAAAGTGTTTTATGGATTTGTGTGTTCTCATGGGTATCTTTTGTGATTTTATTCAAGGTGATTATATAAAATTTGAAAGTGGATTATTACATGTTGATTGGGCTGCCAATTCTGTTTTGGTAGGGTCTTGGTGTGCTTTTGTCTTAAAAAGAGATTTTTGAAATGGATTTTATATGCAAAGTTTGGGTATACTCTTTGTAATTGTTTTATGAATGTTTTGAATGGTTTATTGGGTTGTGTAATAGGTGAAACTATATCAGCGAACTGTTTTGGTAGGAGTATATTTTGAAAAGGTCCATTTCATTTTTGAAAATGTTGTTATGTGATATGTATCATCCAGGAAATATTTTATTAAATTTTTTGAAGGAGATATTGAGGAGTGAAAGTGATGTGAAAGTGATGTGGAGTGTTTTGTGTGAGTGTGATGTGAAAAATTGAATTTTTGATTATGAAATAAGTGTTATATTCCATGTTTGTGGGCTGTTATATGAGTTTAAATATCTTATAATTGTTTTATAAAATTGTTTAATGGTTTTTTGGAAGTGTTGAAGAAATGTGAAACGTGTTGTGGGCTATTTTGGTGTGATTCGGATTTCAAAATCATTTTGAATGAAAAATGGATTATTCTGACTTGTGTGGTATACATATGGGTTGTTTGGTGAATTTGTGATGTTGAAATGATATTTTCATGTTCAATGTATATTTCTTGACTTTTTGAACTTGTTTGAGCACAAGGGGAAAACCTGGGTATCTAGGTGGGTGGACGTGTACTAGTATGCTAGTGAATCCGTGGGGTTTGGCCTCAGTTTCACTTAGAAAGATTGACGCTTACAACTCTAACTAAACTATGATGATGTTGATTGGGGACCACTAGGTTATGGGTATGTTCCCTACTAGTGGCTCATGCATGAGAATGGATATTTGTGATGGTTACACTCCCTGAGATACGAGGTACCTCGGACCCACAGCTAGCTAGTGCCTAGGGGTTACTTCCTATTTCTTATGCTCATTATTTACTTTGTACTTACCATCGGCATACGGTATAGTTGGCTGGAAAATTCAGTAGTGTTGAAATTATCTTTGAAAGTGTTTATTCTTAATGATAGCCCACTTGAAAACTGTTTTTATTCAAAGTTGCATCTTTTAGAAATTGTAACTAGCTTTTCATGTTTTTGAAAACTTGCGTGCTTTTCGTCTTTAAATGTTTATCACATGGAATCTCTTAGTGGTGGTATCCTACTGGGCATCGGCTCACACCCTACTTACACCCTTGGGTGTAAGTAGACATGGTTATTTTTGTTGTCGCAGGTTGGGTACAGTTTTTTTTGTTCCAGTGGTTCGGGTTCCTAGCAGGTCCTTGGTGGTGAAGTCTTGTGGAGGTGGCTTGAGGGCGGTGCCCCTTGCCATGAGGGTTCTTGGTCTGTCCTTATTTGGATTTGTACCTTTGGTATAGACCTTTTGAGTTGTTTTAAGCAATGTAATTCAGTTCTGAATTTTTGTAAAAGATTGTTTGGTTTGAAAAATCCAGATTTGTTTCATTGGATTCTTTTGTTGTTTTATGTTTATAAACTCAGGTAAATCGTTCCCAATTTTCATTTTATGATACCCGGGCACTTGTGCGAGCCCGTGGGGATCGGGAACGCCCTTCGAGTCTTCCCATGGACCGGGTCGGGTGCCAATTTTAAAGGTGACCAGATTCGGTTCGTGACAGGATGTTTATGTAAGAGGGGAAATTCCCCCCACCAAGATACATTCTTGAGATGTGATCCAAAACCGTGTAGGATATCCACTTCCACCCTTAGCAGATAGTTTCGGGGTTATGAGGATGAGTTTCTCTAAAATGTTATTTTGAGGTTTTTTGATATACTTTGGTGGTTATGTAAGCCCTCATTGTATTAAATAGGTGTGAAAGTGAAACGATGATCTCCAAGGAGTAGGATATTGTTGAGTCTTCAAGCATGGGTCAATTTATGACATGTGTATTCACGTCCCCAGTAGAAATTTTCACATGGAGTTATGAGCCACTTTTCCTTAAATGTATAATATGTTCTTGACCTAGTGATACTAGTGGAGCCCTTTTTTACCAACTCTTATATTTAAGGATCATGTAGATAGGATCAATGATTACACACTTCTATATACAATTTTCCCTATCTCTAGGCAGAGGCATAGAGCATCACATAGAGTATCTTTGTATTGGCAGTGAGACCCTATGATTTTTGTTGAAGTATGAATTTTTTTACTACCTTCAATTATCAAATGTTTCTACTAGTGAGAGTATAAGTGCATCTGGTTTGTTGGGATCAAGTTTTCTTCCTTTGATAAGAAGGTATACTAGATAGAGTAAGTTGATCTTATGTGTAGGATATTACAACTGACTTCCCATCAGTTGGCTAGTGATGTATTTGGAGAAGAATATTATTTGGGCTTCAGGTTCCTGAAATGGAAGATGAGAATGAGGGAATCCTTCTTGAGGACATATCAGGTTTACCTCTAAATCGTTAGTAAGCTTTCAATAAGGACAAGAAAAAATGATATCTATGATTTTTATGATTTTTATGATAACAAATCTGATGGATTATTTTGTGATTAATAATCATAATGTGATGATTAGAGTTTACATAGAAAGGGACTTTGTAAGACCTAGTGTTTTCACTTGGTAATCCATGAATTTGATTCCTAATGAGGGATGAGTTCTTCAGGTTGAATGTATATTGGTGTCACTTAAACCAGATAACATGAGGGGAAGTATTCAATTCTGAGAATCGATGGATTGTTTGACCATTATTTTTGGTTGAAGTGATTTTCATATTTTTACCTCAATACAAGTTATCACCACCTCTATTTTTAGAGAAGGGTATAATAGAAGTGGATTTCCAAATCCATTGCTATTGTTTAGAGTTTTTACTGATACCATTTTGTGATTATTACCCCAAAATAGAATCCTGAGACTTATGGAATGGATCCTAAATCCTTCTTGTATTAGTTCATGGTAGTATTCTTTGATGATATCCATGTGTTCTTAGTGTTGAGTTGGATCATGCGATACAAATGATGATCATGCATTGTACCTCTAGTCAATAGTTGTTACCCTTATCTTCTTCTAATATATGGGGAGGTACGTCATAGGTATATTAATTGTGATATTTTGTGTGACTAGATATCCAATAGATATTTTCTTGATAGAATCTGTGAAGGAGGGAATCACATAATCCTTTTTCCAGGAACAAATGGTGATTCTAGTCTCAATGTGAGAAGAGGTGCTAAGGGGTAATTATTCCTTAGTTGTACATATAGAAGAGGTTATGATGTGATAGAATCTCTTGGAATTAGTTTGAAAGACAAGGGGGTTATATAAAGTTTCTAAGTTAAATTATTTTTTTCTCATCTATCTGGGGGTGAGGACCAACATTGATTTTTGGAGAGTTTGGGACACTTGTGCATGCTGGAGGTAGTCTTTCTTCATAGTATTCCCTAGACAATCATTACTGAATGTGATGATCACACAAAAACATGATTAGGGAGAGTATGTGGTAATCCTTAGGGGACTCAATTGTATTTGGGTGAAACATTTTACCACTACCATCTTGCTAGGTAAATTGGACCATTCAGGTTCTCATGTACCTGATTTGGGTTTTAATATTGGTTTTTGATCCAGAGCTGGGAGGATCATCTACCATTATAGGGGTTTTTATACAATAATTATTACCACTCCACCACTTGATTTTTTCCATTTTGAGGTGATGTGTGAGGGACCTTGAAGAACACTATTGTAATTTTTAGATCCAGTGGGTAATAGGGCTTAGGTGTTAGTTATGGTTCAATTAAGAGTTATATGGTGTGTATTTTAGCGTGGGGAGGATGAGGACAATCTGGTAAATGTTAAGAGTCCTCATTGTATAGAAGACAGAGGCCTGTATAGTTTATCAATTTCTTTTCCTAATATTTTATCAATTTCATGAGGTTATAAAACCCCATGTTTCCATAGTACGCTTCATTTTAAATAATTTTATAGCTTAGACAATACACAACAACAAGTTTGATCACACCATGACCTATCAAACTAGCCATTTAAAAAAGAACTTATGCCTAGTGTTAATCGTATTAAAAAAATTATTAATTTTATTTTTCAAATTATATATAAGTTTGGAATACGTAATATCAAAAATAGATTAGGGTGAAATTTTTGTAATTGTTTGTAAAGTTTCAATTTTGATAATTAGTGAAAAATACAACATTATTGTTAAAAAAATGACTGTCTCATTTAAATACTTATTTTAATTTATATTTATTTTAAGTAAAAATATATACATAATAAATAAATTAGTCCAATTTAGGTCATTGGAATCATTTTAATGAAAAAAATAGATATAAAAAATTTATTGAACTTTTAAACGTATCTTTTACCTGCCTTTTAACAACATCTGCATATTAGAAGTAAACGTAATTTTACCACTTTAGTGAATATAATTTCAAAAAACAGACATACATGGTAGTAATAATTATGATAAATGTGGTCTAATATGATCAAAATAATTTTTGGTGGATAATAACTTTTGTATTTTTTTCCATGGTTAATGGTAAATAGGGTAATTAAAGATAAAATTAATATTATAATCATATAAAATTACCCTAAAACTTTCCATAAATTCATTGGATAAATATTATTCGGTCAAAATCAACCTTAGGTCAAAAATATAATCCTTTTTACAAAAATTTTGTTAGATTATGACATTTATTATATTTTATTTAAATAATAGTTAAAAATGACATATTCAAATTTTAATAAGTATATCATTTTTTATATTAGTTTATATAAGTGATATTATTGAACATAAATATTTTTTGAAAGATAAAATAATTATATAAATTATAGTAATTAAGTTATAATTTTTATAGATGATATAATTTAAATTAATTTTGACACAATAGTGATGCAGAAAGTATATTATTAATAGAAATACAAAATAAATGAAATTAAAAATATTAAAATAAATATAATTTGACATAATTAATGAAATCTATGAATTTTATAGATATTATAGACATTATTTTTACATATTATAATTACTTTTTTGAAGTTATCATATTGGTTTGATATTTTTTAAATATGAATACATTGAATAGTATCAAAATTGACAAAAATGATACCTTAAAATAAACACTTCTTATTAAATATTATAAAAATGCTAAAAATATAAGGTTAATATAACAAACTATGACATTATTAAATATTTTATTAATGATCCAATTGGAATTCTTTTTGAATTTTATAGTAACTATATTAACCCTATCGTATAAAATGTCAAGTAGACATGGTACGAGTTAAACTGTTTAACTAAGGGTTTAACCCAAAAGATAAGGTTTCTTTTGTGACCTAAACATGTATAAAAAGTATTAGTTGTGAGGATTTAGAACCATCCTCTTATTATACTTGAAATAACTCACATTGGAACTTTTTTAAACTGAAAATAAATTTATAATAAATTAATAGTTGTGGACTTTCCAAAAGATCCCCTACCCTCTATTATAAAAGGGAACCTCTCCTTATCTTTTATTTATACCTCTAAGGAACATTATCTAAGAAAAACATGAACATTTATCCTTCAAAAATCCATAACATTATCCTATAGGAAATAATTTGGGCAAAAATCCATCCTATGGAGTCCCTTTGTTCAAATCAAAATGATGAACCTAAAAAAGAGGTAACTGTTTTATAAACTATTTCAAAGTTATTTTATTATTATACTTCCTCTTCCTATGTTGTTTCCATAAAAAAGTAATAAATATAGTATAATATACATCATTATATGTTATTATAATTATGTAACATCCATATTACTCCATTTATCCATCCTACGAATAACAATATCACCATATCTGCATAAGTACGACTTACTTTCTCCAAGTCGTGGTGTAATATGTTATTCAAAACTACTTTATTTGTATGGTTATAATGATGTGTATAATTGATATAAATAATTAATATAACATTAAAATGATTCTGTATAACTAATATATCATCCAATTCCATGACATTTAACAATTAAAGGAATGGTACTGTCACCCGAACGTATGTATGTGTCTGTAGTCTCCACGATGTGGTGAGATTAATTTTCCACTTTAATCATTAAATAATGATTTAAAAATTTATATTATGAGTAAAAATAATAATTATGAATTTAACATCATTATATATGTGAATAAAATACATCCTATGCTAAAAAAACATGACTTACATAATAATACACACATAGGAAAATGAAGTAGTCAGCACCAAAAACAATGGTAATACTAAAATAGTATTAAAAATGATATAAGAGGATCTTATATGATATCATAAATATGGATATGGTTCTGGAAAAATTTATTAACATATTTTAACAATTATTCAAGATATTAACATACCCTTTACTAAAATAAAGCATAAGGTAAGTGTTAATTTCATTGCATCCTTATTATCTGGTGTTTTCTATACATAAGTATCTACTGGGAAATAATTATAATCCTTGTCCATGTTTTATAAAATATATTTCAAATTATGATTGAAAATTGTTTAAAGAAATTTTTACCCATGTTTCACTTTTTAAAAAATGTTTTTAATGGAATCTTTCTATCATTTTCCAAACTAGGTACATTATGTTATTTTTGAAAAATTAACGAAAGAATGATTTTTCAACTTATATGGAATTAGTGGATATTTTTTCCATTTTTATTCCTTAAAATTTTAATATTCCTTTATAAGCTTTAAATATTATTTCCAAAAGAAATGTTTTTTTTATTTTCACTGATGTTAAATGATTTCAACATAAAAAAGGGATATCTCTCCCATATTATTTTAATGAGTTTATTAGATGATTTTAATCTATTCCAACATCCATTGTTGGTTTTTTCTTAAGTGAGGGTTGATTTATTATGATATAACCATGCATATTTTATTGAATGGTTTATGATATGTTTGATTGTGGATTTTCTATTTTGATACCATTCATGGTTTATGGTTAAAGTATTAACATTTTGTATTCTATTATTAATACAAATGTTTATGTTGGTTATGTGTCACCCCTGTCATATGAGGAATGCATTAGACATAGTATGTGATGGTTTGGGGACTGCTTAATGAAAGCCCTAGGGGTTGGGTACCGATTAATAAAATCCCCTCGATGCATCGGTAGTTCTCATGGGACAAACTGTTTTAGGTTTTTACTAACATATTACCCACAAAAGTATGGTCTTGGAATGATTACTTGAAAATGTTATTATGGTGTATTGAAATAGGAATTACCTCATTATGAGATATTTAATGATAAGACATGTGATTATTCAACTAGATTAATATCCATGTGAAAATTTAAATGTCATTATTTTATTAGTTATTTCCATATTTTTCTCAAGATTATTTTTAAAAGGCTTGGGTTTCAGTTTTAATACATTCCTTAAATTTTTTTACTTATTTATGATAGCTTCCACTATATTGTTTACCCTTACTAAGTATCTGAGCTCACACCTTTCTTATGTTTCATTTTCCCTAGGATATGAAGAAATATATTATGACTTACCTACAGGGATAGTCTAAAGATAATGAGTTGTTTAAAAGGATATACTATTTTTTTTCATTTCATGATGTAATGTAAAATGTATTTTTGTATCTATTTTTTCTTTGGCTAATAAATTGATCGGACCTTTGGGATTCAATTTCTTGTTATCATGCCAATGTTATAATATAATGAACCGACTCTGAGTAACTCAGTTTGGGGTGTTAATGTTTCTATCATAAGAAGTTTAGTACAAAGCATTCAAACTATAGTTATAAAACCTTGATTAAGGAACATTTACCTAAGATAGACTTTGAGGAGAAGTATAGAATAACATCTTATAATTTTGGTAAAATAAAGATTTTGTGGGTATTCCAAGAAACTAAATCATTTTCAAGATATTACATGTGGATGTGGTTCAGGTAGAGATGTAAATAAGAGTAGTAACTCCGAAAATTGGTTCAGGGGATAACTCAGGGTAACCTGGTACACAAAACAGGCCTTACTACACACCTTGTTTGAAATTCATTGGGGATATTCTTAGGATAATTCATATTTTATTTAAAACCTATTATAGAGGATTTAAAGGTAAATATGTCCCCAGAGAAACCATTTTTATGATTATGATATTATATATGCATAAATTTTTCAATTTATCTTATGTATTTTACAAGTTTGAAATTATGAATTTGATTCATAACCTAGTCTAGTGTATACCATTGTTTTGAAATGGTGACTTGTGGAAGAAACAGAAACTGTATCAAAGTACGTAATCCATGTAGGGATTTTCCTACTATGAAAGATAATGATATTGGATCTTGTGATACAATTGAAGATAAATAAGTTATATCTATACTGGGAAATATAACTTGGGTTATGAATAAGAACCATACCCATTTTGAGGACCATGATCCATAATGTGAAGGATTAATGTTATACCAATTCATGAGACAAAAACCTCTAATATTCAATGCGACTAAAAATCAATTTTCATTTGAGTGATGGATAAGTTTAGTAGAGAAAATATTTTTTACTTTAGGTAGTAATGAAATGGAAAAATTTTCATTGCAATTTATCATCTCTCAGGAGATACAGATCAATGGTGGTAATTAATTATAAATGTGAAGGATTATTAGGAAGTAAAAAATATGTAAGGGATGGATTTAAAAAAACGTTTCTTATAAAAAATTATCTCTTCATGATCGGTGAGAGGATATAGAGATACAGTATCTAATTATAAGGAAGAAGGAAGATAAGAATATTGAAAAGAATGTATATAACTTCACAAGGTTATCAAGGAATTTTTCTTAAAACATATTTAACCCAAGAAGTAATATAGATTAATTCATTGATGGTTTAAAACCATTCCTCCAATGGGCACTGGTCTCACAATATTTCTCATCATACAAAAATGTAGTCTTATATGTTATCAAGACATAAATGAAATTATCTAATTCTTATCACTTTAAAGGAAAGTAAGATAAGAATAGACATGTGTAATACTCTATTAGAGGATATATGGTGAAGAAGGTAAAATTTGGCCTTCCACCTTTCAGTAATTGTGGGAAGAATCACTTGTTACTTTCTTAAAGGAATGGGAGTTTACTATGACTGTGGAGAAAAAGGTCACCAAGCTCATGATTGAAAAGTTGTTAAAGAATATATAAATTTTCAATGCTCTAATTGTTAAGATATTGGACATTATTAAAATGATTATCCTAAGCATCATGGAAATTATCTCCATTAAAGGCCATCGGATAATGTCTATGTTTATGTGATCACAACAGCTAAGGTTGAAACTCATAATGAAGTGGTGAAAGGTACTATAATCACCTTCTCAAATTTTTTCAATGATTTATTTGATTATGGACCCTAACATTCCTTCACATCATCCTGGTTTTCTTAAAAAATTATATTTTTCCAATTTACAGTAATATGGGAGTTTTTAGCCAAAGCCGTTAAGGGAAGTATCATTTCAACAAAGATGTGTCGGGTGGTTCACATTATGGCATGTAAATGTACTTTATCTACTGACTATATCAACATACCTATGGTTAACTTTGATGTAATACTTATTATGGATTGGCTATCAAAATATGATGCTAAAATTTATTGTAAGAAGATGGAAATTAGGATTTATAGAAAATATGTAGATTCCATTATCTTTAGAGTAGAAACTCCATCATCAGATTCTTATCTATATCCACCCCTAGTACCTCTTCTAAATAAAATTATTGGAGGGTAAGAAAAATCATCATCCATGGGTAATGAAATAAATATTAAAATTGAGTATGTAATTATTGTATAAGAATACATTGATGTATTTCTAGTTGATTTACTAAGACATCCTCCAGAAATTCATGTTGCATTTTCTATAAATTTATTCCCTGATACAAGCATAATATCAAATATTACATATAGAATGGACACTATGGAATTAGTAGAGCTGAATAAATAACAATATTAATTGAGTAATAAGTTATTTATTCTCCTGAGTGTTTATCCATGGGGTGCCCCATGTCATTTTGTTTAGAAGAAATATGGATCAATGAGATTGTGAATTAACTATAAAGAAATTAATGCTATTAAAATAAATAACAAGTATCTTCTTCCTTGAATCGTTGATTTGTTTGATCAACTTCAAGGAGATTAATATTTTTCAAATATTGGCCTTCATTATAGATATCATCAGTTAGGTGTAAAGAAGGAACACATTCCTAAGACAACTTTTTAGATGAGGTATGGTCACTAAAAACTTACAGTAATGCCATTTAGATTAATAATGCACCCTCTGTTTTCATAGATCTAATGAACAGAGTTTTCGCAGAATTCTTCATGATTGGTTCATAGTATTTATTAATGATATTTTTATATACTCCAAAATCTAGGAATACCATGATAACCACTTGATGATTGTTCTGATGAATCTTAGAAGAATTTACCTATATGTGACGTTTAGAAATTTTGAATTTTGGATTTAGGAAATTTCATTTCTTAGTCATATTCTCTCGAATGATGGGATCTCTGTTGACCCTACATAGACAAAGGCAATCCATGAATGGACATCACTGATGAGTATAATTGAGCTACACCATTTTATTGGTTTAGTATATTACTATCATTTTTTAATCCAAAATGCTACATGATTTGCTAACCCACTAACCAAGATCACATGTAAATGGCTAAATTTTTTTGGATAAAATAGTGTGAAGAATGATTTGAGTAATTGAATAGAATATTAGTCAATTATCCTATCTAAACCATACCATCTTCTAATTATGGGTTCTTTATTTATAGTGATGCAACAAATAAATGACTTGGTTCTGGACTTATATAGCATGATAAGGTTATCGTTTATCCATTAATGAAAATAAAAAATCACAAAAAAAAGCAACCCAACCCATGATCTTGAGTTACCTGCAGTGCTCTTTTCTCTGAAGGTACGGAGACACTATGTATACGGTGAAATATGTGAGATATATACTGATCAAAAGAGTTAGAAATTTATTATATCATTGTAATAAATCAATATGAGACAAAGGATATGGCTTGATCTACTCATGGATTATTATTTCTCAATACACTACTACCCAGGGAAGGAAAATAAGGTAGATGATTCTTTGACAAGACAAAAGCATCAAGTTATAAGAAAAGTGAGAGTTGAAAATGATCCCGTGTTCACAGATCTAGTAAATATGGATCTTTGAATTATCATGGAAGGTGAAGCATCTCTAATTTTTAAAATGGTTTCCAAACCCTCTTTACAGGAAAGTATAAAACATTCTCAGTCTGGTGATGAGGAGTTTCAAAAGGAAATTTATGTTGTAAATGATGGGAGATTGAGTGAATTTGTATTTGAAGATGGAATTTTGAAAATTTGGAAGAGGCTTTGTGTTCCATATATACCTAAGCTAAAATGGGAATTAATAAATGATTCTCACGAATCCAATTTCTCAATAACCCTTGGTAGCACTAAGATGTATAGATAATTGAAGGAAACGTTTTTGTGGGACAACATGAAGAGTGATATTATTGATTATGTGTTGAGATGATTAGTTTTTCAATATGTGAAGGGTGGAAGAAAACATACAAGAGGATTCATTAAACCTCTTCCTATACCTATGTAGAAATGGGATGATATTATGATGGAATTTTTCATTCGGAAACCAAAGGTTCCAAGAAGAAATGATGTGATATGGGTTATTGTTGATCATCTTACAAAATCATTACATTTCCCTGCTCTAAGAGAACATTTATCTCCTTAACGTCTAGAAATACTTTACATTAATCATGTTTTAAGACTTCATGGTGTACCCCTATCAATTTTTTTACTATGATCCCTATTTTACATCAAGATTCTAGAAACGTATTCAGAAATCCCTAGATACAGAGATTCATTTGAGTGTTTCATACCACCCTAAAACTAATGGACATTCAAAAAGGAATATTCAAACATTTAGAGACTAGTTGAGATATTTCCCACTTGACTTTAAAGATATGTAGGATTAGTATTTACCTTGGGTAGAATTTTATTATAATAATATCTTCCATTCAATTATTCAGATAGCACCATATGAAGCATTAAATAGAAAAGAGATGTAATACACATACTTGTTGGGATGATGTTGGAGAAAGAAAACTCATAGTCCTAGAACTTGTTGAGGAAATAATGAAAAAGGTAGAAATAATTCCGAACCATATCAAAATAGATCAATGTAAGAAAAAGAGTTATGCTGATAACTGATGTAAGGATTTGGAATTTCAAGCATGAGATTATGTTTTCTTGAAGATATCTTCATGGAAGGGTATTATAAGATCCAGTAAGAAGGGTAAATTATGTCCCAGGAACATCGGACCTTTTTAAATTCTAGAACGAATTGGAGTTGTAGCATACCATTTGGAAATGTTTCCTACTCTCTCTAATGATTATGATGTATTTCGGGTATCATTGTTAGGAAAATACATGCCACACCCAATTCATGTACTCACAGAAAAAGAAATAGACCTAAAAATAGATCTATACTATTCTGATGAGCCCATCAAGATTCTTGATACTAGAGAAAAAGTGTTGAGAAATTGGAAAACTCACCTACTAAAAGTTCTTTGGAGAAACCATCAAATGGAAGAGGCCACATGGAAACCTAAAGAACTTTTGATGAAAAATAACCTGAATCTTTTTAAATTGTGATATTATAGAAATTTATAGGATGAAATTATTTTAAGGAGGGAGGAATGCAATAACCCAAGTATCCATAGTATGCTTCCTTTTGAATAATTTAATAGCATTCACTATACGTAGCAACAAACTTGGTTGCACCATCACCTATAAAACTAGCCATTTAAAAAGATGTTATTAATAGTGATAACCACATTACAAAATTTTATAATTTTATTTTTCAAATTATAATCCACTGTTGAATTCTAAATATCAAAATTAGATTAGGGTGACGTTTTGGTAATTTTCTGAAAAAGTTTCAATTTTTTATGAATAGTGAAAAATACTACATTATTATTTAAAAACTGACATTTTCATTTAAATAATTATTTTAATTTAAATTTATTTTATGGTCACAATGGATACATAATACATATATTATTCCAATCTAGGATATTGGAATTATTTTTGTAATAAAATTTTATATAAAAATTTTACAACTTCGATTAATTGAATTTAGAAAAATGAACAAAAATGGTTATAATTAGTATACAAAATGTGGTCTAATATGATCAAAATAATTATTTTGTGAATAGTTACTTTGGAATTTTATTTACCACGGTTCAAGATAAATAGGTTAATTAAAGGTAAAACTAATATTATAATAATATAAAATTACCCTAAAACATGTTCGAATTTCCTTAGATAAGTGTTTTGTACCAAAATCAGCCTTATGTAGGAAATGTGATCCTTTTTAAGCCTCTTGTGTTGGATTATGACATTTATTATATTTTATTTAAAGAAGAGTTAAAAATGTCATATTCTAGTTTTCATAAAAATGTCATTTATAAATTATATTATATAAGTGATATGGTCGACTATAAATATTCTTTAAGAATATAAAGTAATAATCTACATATTATTAATTTATTTATAATTTTTATAGATAAAATAATTACCATTAATTATGGAAGAATAGTAAAACATAAATTGTTTTTTAAATATAAACACCAAATAAATGATATTTAAAATGTTAAAATAAATATATTTTTAATTAATTAATGACATACACAAATTTTATAGACAACATAGACATTTTTATGACATATTAGAATCATTTTTTTTTTGTTATCATATTCGTTTGATTTTTTTTTAAATTAAAATATTGAATAGAAACAAATGAGGTTTTAAAATAAAACATATTTTATTAAATATTATAAAATTAATAAAAATATAAGTATCTTACAAATTGCTTTTATAGTGTTAAATATGTCATAAATGATCCAATTGTTTCTTGTTTTTAATTTTATAGTAACTATATTAACCCTATAGTTTAAAAAGACATGTAGAGAGGGTAAGAGTTAAACAGTTTAACTAAGGGTTGAACCCAAAAGATAATGTTACTTTTATGACCTAAACCTATCTAAAAAAATCGTTTCTGTGGATTTAAACACATACTCGTATTTTCATTGAAATAAATATCATTGTATCATTTTGAAATCGAAAATAAATTTATGATAAATTAATAGTTTTGGAGTTTTAAAAAGTTCCCCTCCCCTCTATTATAAAAGGAACCCTCTCCTTATCTTTTATTCACACCTCTAAAGCCCATTTGCTTGACCATAACCTACCCAATTCTCCTAAAACACTCTCTAAAATCATCCTAGATTCCATAATCTATGAATAAATCCATCTTAAGGAGTCCTTTAGATCAAATCAATGATGATACCCGAAAGATAGGTGATTTTTTATCAACTCTTTCAATGTTCTCTTTTTCTTCTACTTCAACTTCCTATGTTGTCCCCGAACCAAGTAATAACTCCAGTTTCAAATAAATTCTAAGATTATATTATAATTATTTAATAATTACATTCCTCCTTTTATTCATCCTATGAATAATAATATCACTATGGGTGCGTGCATACGGTTTACAGTCTCCATGACATGGTGTAATTTTTTATTCAACACTAGTTTATTTTGGGGGCTATAATGATTACTATAATGGATAAAAATAATGAGTATAACTTGATAATGATTATTTATAATTAATATACCATTCAATTCCATACCATTTAACCATTAAAGGACTGATATTGTCGCTCATGCGTTTGTACGACATATCGTCTCCATGACGCGGTGAGATTCATTCTCCATGTTTACCATTCAAGAATGATTATAAAATTTTTATGATAAGTAAAAAAATAATTATGAACTTAAAATGACTCTATATATGAATAAAATATATCCTATTCATGGAAAACATGACTTATATAATAAACCATGCATAGTAAACTGAATCAATTAACACGTGAAATAATGGTAATACTAAACTATTATTAACAAAATTATATAAGAGGATCATGTATGGTATCATAAATATGGATATGGTTTTGGAATAATTTAATAACATGTTTTAACCATTATATAAGATGTTAACTCACCCTTTATTAAATAAAAGTATAAGTTAAGGGATAATTTTACAACCTCATTACTATATGAGGTTGTTTCTATGTAAGTACCTAAGAGGGAATATTTATCATCTTTGTCCATGTTTCTTAAAATGTATTTCAAAATATTATCAAAATTTATTAAGGACAATTTTATCCATTTTTTACTTTTTATAAATTTCTTGAATGTAATATTTCTATCATTTTCCAAACTCTATACTTCATAACCTTTACTACAAATTAAAAAAGATAGTTTACTAACTTATATGGTGTGATCGGCTATATTCTGTCCTTAAGACTCTTTAATGTTTTTATGATTCCCTTATAATCTAACAAAGTTATTTTAAAAAATAATTGTTTTCTTTTTAATTTTCATAGATTTTAATTGATTTAAAACTAAAAAACGGATATCTCTCTCAATGATTTTTAATGATTTTATTATATTATTTTCATCTATGTCATCATTCTTTATTGTATTTTATGATCAATTGATGTTGATTTATTATAATACAACCTTTCATATTGTGTTTAATGGTTTATGATATATTTGACTATGGATGTGATATTTTGATACCATTCATGGTGTATGGTTAATGTATTAACATTACATAAGCTAGTTTTAATATGAATGTTTATGTTGGTTATGTTTAACCCTTTTCATATGAGGAATGCATTGGATATATAATTTATGGGTTGGGGGACACTTAATGAAATCCCTATGGGTTGGGGTACAGTTAACGAAGTACCCTCGATGAATTGGTAGTTCTCGTGAGACAAACCATTTTGGATTTTGACTAACATCTTATCCATGTTAGTTTGGTCTTGTAAAGAGGCCTTGACATTGGGATTATGATTCCCGAAATTATGCATTCCCTTATTATGAAATTAGTTAATGATAATGCATGTGATTATTTGACTATTATAATATACATTTCTAAATTTAAATGGAATTAATTATTTAATTATTTCCATATTATGATCTATATTATATTTAAAAGTCTTTGGTTTGAGTTTTATACCTATCCTTAAACTTTTAGGATTATTTATGATAGCTTCCACTATATTGTTTACCCTTAATGAGCATATGAGATCGCCCCTTTCTAATGTTTCATTTTTCCCCAGGATGAAAAATATTTTATTATGACGGACCTATAGGGATATTCTAAAGAATATGAGTTTTCAAACAGGATATACTATGTTGTTTTTTATTTCATGATGTAATGTTAAACTTATTCTTGTATCTAGTTTTTCCAAGGCTACTAAACCGATCGTCACTTTAGTATTTTATTTCTTGTGATCATGTCAATTTAATAAAATAATGCACCAACTCTGGGTAACTGGGGTGGGGGAATTACAGAGGTGGTGTACTAGTTAATCCTATGTCCATATTAGTTTTTGTTGTTTAGTCTTATATTCATGTCACAACTGAGGATCTTTTTGGATGACCCATTGTACGATATCGAACAAGGTAAGCTGGATAGTGAGTTTAGAGATTATTTTATCAATGATCTGGTGACTTTGAGGACTGGTAAAATAAATACCCACAGTGATAAAGTGTTTTCCTTCAGGGAATGTTTGTTGAAAACATAGGGGCTATTTGGAGAGCTCACGGGGGAATGAGACCCAATTGGGAACTCAATATCCCATCATTTTAACAGTTTTTCTTTTAAGAGATGAAAATCCATGATAGAGGGAGTAATTTAAGATCTATGTTCTTGTCATGTAAGAAATTAGAATATTTTTAGGAATATTTATCACGATAATAATTAAGATGGCGTGAGACTCTGAGTACCGGTGTTCTTGTAATTAATTTTTGAAATATATTCAATATCACAAAAGTGTAGTTTTCCAAAAAAACTGAAGTTACTACTGTACGGGATCCTGAATCAGAAATTGAAAGGGAACCATTGATTTTAAAATGTGGGTTTTACCCTAGACATGACATAATATATTTCGATAATAACTATTTGGTTAAAGTTCATTCGCATGTGAATAAAAAATATTAATAAAAATAATTATTTTATTTTCCTTATAATAGTGACCTAAAATGATATATAAATAAATAATTATGATGAAATATTAGGGTTGGTTACGAAAGCCTGTTAACCTGGGGGACTATTAGATGATAGAATTATTGTTAGATGACATTAGATTAGATCAAATCAAGGACTGTGGACCCACATAGCTCAAGGATCTCACCAATAACAACGACTCAAATTCTTTCTTCATCAGCAACTGATCCAAATCAAGGTAGGATGTTTTCATTTTGTGGATTTATCCCCATTTATGTATTCTTATGATGAATAGAAATAAATAAAATAAGGCATTTATACATGGATCATGTGCATTTCATGTACGGGATAATTATTTTATGGAATTGGGAGCTCTTTATTGATTATATTATTTTATCTTTGTTCATATTTCTAACAAAAATGAATTGATTCTAATATGAACATTGGTCATGTTCTATTTCTATTTGTTTTTTTGTTCATTTCTTCCCCCATTATTCATTAATTATTGGAAATTACTTTTGCCTACTATTTGACGAATACCCAAAATTGAAACATTGTGCACCCGTTCCTTGGTGCAATTGATTGACATAGAATATTTGGGTCTATATTGATGATTGAATCATGATATGATGCTAAATGATCAATCAGGGATAGATTTAGGGAAACATGATCTTCATATCTTTGACATGTACTAAAGGATGGCACATTTGGTGTTTTTTAAACAGATTTGATGGCTGGAACTCATTGGTCAGTGACAGAAAGGGTGAGCTGACCTCAGATTCACATTTTACATAATGATGTGTGGTGGTGATGGTATAGTTAGAATTTAATGAAGTGGATATTAATTTATTTGGAATACCACTAAAATGAAATTTAATATTTAATTACATTCCATGTGGGACCCCCTTGGCTATGGTTATAGGATTTTATTTTTTGTAAAGTATCACATGTCATGTAACCATGTCACATGACATGTGACTCATGTTCACTTCCCAACATGTATCACAATAGAGACATGGCCATAGGCATGATAGGTTACATAGTCACAACTATACTATAGGATCATGTTACATGGGTTGGTACATTTACATGTCCGGACTACATGGAAATGATTACACTGGTTGGTACATGATCACAACCAGAGTACACTAACATGGTTTGGTGTACATCAGAATGAGAATAATGGAAGTTCTAGGGCCTAGGTGAGTTCTGAAGCCATGTACCTCAAGAAAACACTTTGAACTCCGAAAAAGTGCATATCATGTGAGCATAAGGATAGGGTAGTTCATGGATTTGTGATAAACTCTATGTACCCTTAGGGATACGTCATGAACTCCTTTAAGGATGGGTTGGATTTCTCTTTATTATTTTCCCATCATCATTGATGGATTCTATTTTCTTTCTTTGGCCATTATTGGATGAATGTACTCCCTTAGTCTATTCAAATAAGGGTTATATGTGTCGTCCTTTTATTTTCATGGGGGGTGAACCCTCAGCAACATCCTAATGATATGTGTTTTGGGAGTGAGTCCCCTTATTCTATATAGGCTTAGATTAATCCCCATATAATAGTTATTTCCATAAATTGGGTTGTTCTAAATGTCATGAAAAATATTTAAACAGGAACTCATACCCTATCTATGAGGTTTTTCCAGTAGTGTATGGTGTCCCCCAATGATCCTAATGTATTGACCTCCAATCTATGTATTGAGATCTAATATTTCTAATTTGATATTTTCTTATTGGAGTGTGTATATCAAATGTACCATATCAGTTTTCCTATGTGATTATTCTTGGATATAAATGACGAGAAAGACCTCTAGGATGAGTGTAGTCATTATCAGTATATCTTGGATAGAGGTTCATCCCAGGGAGTGTTATCATGAAGCCTCATAGTGAAACATCGGCTGGTAGTAGTTGAGACCTTTGTTACTCTGAGTCATTTATGAGTATATATGGATGTTTATTTGTATCTCTCGCATTATGATTGACATTTATCGATATGAGATAACTACTCTTGATTATTTGTGTTTAGTTATTTTGAGGTTTCCTACGGTGTTTTGGTTTACTCACCCCTGTATGGTATTTTCCTGCACATGTCATGTCTTATACAGAAAACATAACTTTTCATGGATTCATTGGTGTACTAAGTGTAGGTGGAGATATTTTGGGCTATACAGACCATGGTGTATACTATTTTTTCATTCAATAGTATTCCACTCCATCTAAATATGTCATATATTATTTCCAAGTATTGGGTGGGCTTGTATTTTTCCCTTTTTATGCTCTCTAGTAATTTTTCCACACTCTGATTATGGAATTATAGTTGTATGAATGAATTTCATCAGTTGATTTTCATTTTATCATTATAAGGTCTTTGAGATGTGTGTGTGTATGTACAAGTACTTTATCACAATTTCTTTCATGTGTTTGATGTGCCTTCTTGGAACTAGTTGCCATCCCAAGGCCTATTAGAGGCAGGCTTGGGGTAAGTGCATCTCAGGCCCCATTGGGTCAGGTCATGAAAATTTTCAAGTCCTTGCATTGTTTGGGTTGGAGATTTGGGTGGAGTAGCTTGATGGGTATTGATGATAGGATTATTGAGGCTTAGGAACAGTAGTAGGACTATTGTATATTTCCATATCCTATTTATATTATATATGTGATTGACCGAGCATGCGTTTAGTTGATGTATGATTGTTTTATTCCACACGGTAAATTTTTATATCATTGTGTATACCTGTTTACACATTCTCTAATGATTCATTGTTGATGATTTTTGTTGTTTTACTCTATTTTTTCACTCTGATTCAAAGGAATAGTCTCCCAATTATATAGATCCAGACCTCACTACTATTCGATAGACTATAACATATGGGGAGGCATGCCTAAGGCCAAATTTCTCAACATCTGAGGAACTATCTAGTTTCCCTTAGGTGAGGACATTATAACATGATATTTATATCAAGTTTCTCAAGTAATAAACCATGAAAAACAACCATGATGATCATATTCCAAGTAATTGGGTGGTTAATAAAATCTGTGAAAATATCCCCAAAGTTCATATTTTCATATTTATAAAATCCAGTCACTACCAACCATGTCATATACCAAACTCTATAGTAATATTACACCTTTAGTTGATTATAATTCATATGGGAGTGAAACATTAGATACTTGGCCAAATTAATCACACTTTTTATATCACAATATTGCATGTTTATTTTATAACTCCATTTGATATAATCCAATAGAGTATTCAGCCATGCTAAATCCTTCCCTACTTCTATAATTGTAGTGTACTGAGCTTATAAGGTTGATAGTATAACTAAATTGAAACTTATACATCCAAATAATGATAGTTCCTCTTAAAGTAAAAAAAAATAATTGGTTTTATTTCATGAATATTTATCTGCATCAAACACAATATCTTCAAACCCTTTTATTGGATCTTGTCTTCAAAAATAGTGTGTTAGATCTTTTATGACTTTGATAAACCAATAGATCCACCTAATATCCGCACATTCTCCTTTTCTTAATTTTCTATAATCCTACTAACCATGCTTATTTCTATTGAAATATCAAGACTTACAAAAAGTATAGAATATATTAGGATTCCCTTAGAAAATTCATATGGAACCTTTTCTATGTAATTTTCCTCTTCATTCATTTTAGGTTCCTTATACATAGACTGTTTGTAGTCTTTGTATATGTGAGTGATCACAGTTTTGGACTCTCTTATTTCAAATGCTCGATAACACCATCTAGATATAATTTTTATAGGAATGGAAATAATTATTGGATCTCTTGACTCTTCCAAATCACATTACCAAAATACTCTATGTGGAAAAAATATCCTTTATCTGGAAACATATAGAAAATTAATAATTCGACTCTTCCAACCTCACCATCACAATTCCAACTAAGATTAAATCACCATCATAGTGAATAATAATGAAAAAACTACCATCTTCATACACCTTCTAATAGCAGCAATGATCCACATTGATTCAGATGATTTTTATTTCATTAGTCGGCAAATAAAGCATTCAATAACATTACTTTATCATGTTATAAATCCCATATAGATTTGGATTGATCTTATAAAACATTACTTGATTATGTTTTAATATGAAACCTTCTTTGTGCTCTATATTTATTTTTTCATCTATTACCGTGAAGAAACAAAACCTTTAAATCAACTTGATTATGAAAAAAAACCTCTTATGGAAACCAATATGAGAATTGTATGTCTCACTGTGTTCATAACATAAAGAATTAAAATATCCCCAAAGTCCACACTACTAGACTAATAAATCAATTCACAACATGCCACACCTGATACCAAACATTACCATCAAGTTACTCATTCATACAATATTAACACCTGTTTTGAATTAACATATTTCCAGGTGGTAATTCCATTAATTTCCATATAATAGAAACATATTAGGAATTCTACCAACAGTAAATTTCTAACTCCCACTCTGATGAGTGACTTAAACATACTATATTGCAAAGGATTTTAGATTCCCACCACCCATAAGTAGAAAAAGTGAATTCTAAAATCTAGCCACTATAATTGTCTTCTGATTGTGGTAGACCACCTTATCTCCTTCAAGACCTTGTGATTTTGAAAATCTACCCCAATCTTCTATTCTAATTTAGACTTATTCAATATTAGTATATACCATTTAAACATCTTTTTTGTTTCTCTATGGACAAATTGAAATTAATTATCCAATACTCAAATCAACCTTGACATGCTTTATGGGTTCCTTAATACAAATAATATCTTCCACCTAGTTATAATCATTCCATAAGAATTCCTTATCGAATAACACTCCATATAATAAGATAAAATAAGATATATTGCTATCATGGTTATGAAACCCACTTTTTCACTATGATCAACAAAAAAAATTAAGAAATAGTCTCTAACTTATTATTTTCCTTATCATTGACATGGATTTTAACAATGCATAAAAATATATTATATGAGTAAAGTATAACCTTTTTCCAGACTATATTTCTTCTAAACGTTTATGCCCCATTAGTTTGGATGGACTCTAATTCAAGGGATTTTCCACATAGTTAACCAATTATTCCCAAAAATCCTTTTAGGAACTAGGAATTAAATTAATACTCCAAGATCATTCATTTATATTTTAATTCACATATTCCATGAAACTATTTTTCTCAATAATTCTGAGAATTGTCTTCTCTCTTTGAACCACATGTATCCAAAAAAATCCAAAATTTTGTTCCTCAATACTCACTACCATTATCAATCTGAAGAAATTATTGCTTCATTCTAGTCGTACCTTTCACCATGGATCCCATTTTGAGTAATTTTATAAGGACTTCAGGGTTTTTTTGAGAATAAACACTCACATCAACCATAAATAATCATCGATGAATGTAATTTGGTACAGTTCACACTTGTGAGACTGAATTGATTTTTGCCCCATATATCCATATATACTAACTCAATGACATGATTATTTGGTGTGTTTCCATCCAAAATGAATGAAACCATTAAATATGTACCTTGGATTCAAACCTCATATATTTTATATTCCACATGATCCATATTCCGTTATTCTTCATATACTAATTTCTATTAAACTTTCTAAAAAATATGAAAAATATTATATTCCACCAACATCAAATTTCTTGAATTTTCTTCCCTATCTTATAGTGAAACTTATGAAACAAATACTAGTTATAATATTACATATTTAACACTATAGTAAACCACCATGGAACCTTTTCTGATTTTATATGCATTGATCATAAATAAAATAGATGATTCTATAACATAAATTTGAATAATGGAAATCATATTCTTTGATAAACATAATATATTATAAACCCTTTATAAATGAAGAAAACAACTATTATTTATTTCATTTCTCACATATAATTTTTTAAAAACCTCAAGTTCCTCTCCATCCATTAGGATAACTCTTTAGAGTATTCCAAAAATTTATTTGTCTGTGAATAATCTTTTATAATTTGAGTTAAATAAGGCTCTGGATTTAAGGATATGGGACTCCATAGAACTCATGAAACTTGGATTTAATGTTTTATTCTCCCTTTTGATTATGTAATTTTTAGATAAAATGGAATCATAGTTTAAAGGGTTATTAAATATCTCATTTTACTCAATTCATATGTTTCTCTTCTTTCCTCCGTACTAATATGAAATATCACCAGGACCATCAATCATCCCATGGATTCTACCTCTTCATATTTTCCCTCTCATATTATTACATCATTAAGAGGAGAATCATATACCTTATATTCTAAAATAACTTGTGGTTTAAATTTAAACCTCTTTATTTTGGATCTCCTTATCAAACATTAGATTTTTGATTTCACTCATGACCAATCCATATTTACCACTAGAATTTCCAAAAATGGTAACTATCGTGTACCATGATTTGTGAAGTGATGATAGAAGTATTAAGTCCGTCATAAATTTAATGAAATTTAGACAAAAATATCCATATGTCTCTAAATAACATTTATACCATTTATATGATTATTCAATCACCTTCCTTCTAGTATCCTCATGCCCTATTTTTAACATAATAAGAACTCTACATTCATTGCAGATTCTATATTATAAATTTTAACAAGTTTCACTACAAATTCATTATTTTTCTTCATATTATAGATTTAGAAGGCCACATTATAGTATAATATCATCCAAAATACACCTAGTTCCTTCCTATCAATAATTTCTAATTTCCTTTTCTTCATTTCTTTTGGATTTACTCTGATAAAATAAAGTGTAATATCGTTATGGAATATGTAATGCACCTCTTATATCATCTAGAACCCAGAGAAAATACTATAAACAATATCAACTTTTACATTTACCTCTTCCAATTCCATCTACCAAAAAATAATTCTTCCACTAAATCAAATAATAGAAATGTGCAATTAATAAATGTTCTCTGAAAATCATTATATAAGATTCCATTTCGAAATCATCACCATAATCTAATACCACTTGTTTTGTTAGAAATTAAAAATAGCAATACCTATTAACTAATCATAAGTAGAACATGGAAATTTATATTTTCTAAATACATTACCGATCATTCCATAATTATTTATTTTTTATTTAAAGATATTTTTAGTGTTTTTAAATCTTTTACCTTTAATTATAAATAAATTACATAATTATAGGACCTTTATTTATTTTGTACATTATTTTAAAAATACTTAAATCAATATTTTAATATATTAATTAGTTTTTATATCATTATTAAATCATTTTTTAGAATAATCCTACATTAATTTAGTTGAATTTTTCTGATCATAGATGAAACTATTTTCCAAGTGAGTTGAGTATGAGTAGAGTGGAGGATATGTGTGGCTAAATTAAATTTTTAGGAACTTTTATAAGAATAACCCTTTAAGGAAGGGAAATATGTATGATTATCCTTCGTATATGATCCTTAACGATTCCCTTTATGATCACTACATGTGATTAAATTAATAATTCACATGGCTATGCATGAATAAATTTATTCCAATAAGAGATGTGTAGAAATGACGGGCTAAATGAACATGTTGGAGATGACTAAACCCCACCTATAGGTTACTATATAATAATAAATTTTCCAAGGAAGTTCTATGTAGGATTAAAATGTCATAGTAAAGTCTTTATACATGAATAACCTATATATAGAATTGATATGAAATATTATCTGACCAAATATAAAGCTCACATATTATTAACTCGGTCACTACATGGGATGTTTATGGTTAATTAGTAGATGTGAAATATTAAATACCCTTTTCTATTGATATAATGATTCTTCATTTTTAACCTTGTGTATTAAATAGTAGATGACTCCATTCATTGAGGGACAACTGGCTATGATTTAAGATATCATTCTTGGAGTCTATAATGGCATAATTTTAAATCATTTTACAACTCAATCCACCATAGAAATTTTAGTTTTATGCCAAAATAATTAATCATCATTCATAGGAACTCTGATAACTTGGGATGTATTAGAGAAGGGTCAAGACATACATTTGAAGTTGTTGATGATGAAAGAGACTTTAGGAATTGCATTCAAGAAAGATGGGGGAATAAGAATATTATATTCTTGATACCTACCCAAATAATTATAATACAATAATAAACATATAGATAGAAAAAAATCCTAGAGAAAGAAGGATTAAATTGGGATAAAGGGAATTTTTTATTAATCCATCCATTCATGGAAATTCTATACACGCCACGTTGAGGAGATAAAAATTTTCACTTTTGTGTACAGATCATCAATGACTTCTGAGAATCTCAAAAACATTAATTTTTATTCCTTATAAAGGGAATTCATCCCAATATACAAGGGCCAAATATTATCACATTGACTTTAATTTTTCGATGTATCCTTAGTGATGGTGTCCTAATCTATTATGGGTAAGGTGAAAAGACTTCCATTATCATTAACTTTTGAATTAAAAATAATAATATTTTCTCTATCTATATAGTTAAATGTCATGAGTAGTTGATATAATACATGAATATTTTGATGTATTTCAATGTTTTTGTGTGTTTTAATATTTATTTTCTCATTATTTTATTAACTCATACACAACCCCTTTATCTCCATATCTTCTAACATTGTGTAGAGTTATGATTTTGATCAGAGAGTTATCCGAGGGTTTTTAATCACTTATTATAGTTTAAGGATGTTAATAAAATTGGTATTATATGACTCTAAAAGAAGAAAACCCACAAGATGATAGTAAGTGGTTATTGTAGTATGCATTTAGAGGGAAAATAAGAGGGTATTTATAGGGATGAATTATGATATATTGATGCTTTAAGAGAATATTTGAGGTTAGACTACTACCACTCATTGATTTAAAACTCTTATTTTATTGTTCTAGAAAACACAGACATAGATCCATCAAATCCAATCATTTGCTATTAATTTCATCACTCGATCCTTTACATGCAAATGGAAACTCTATATATAACATCATCCTTATGAGATAACCTAGGTCACACCACAATAGTATGTTTTATATTACGTTTTAATTTTTATTTATTAATCAAGTTATATTTATGCTTATGAATGTCCAAATTAAAATCTTGAAAATGTTCCATGATTTGGTAGCAGAAGTTCCCAATAAACACTTTAATGAAATTAGTAATGCTTGCACCAAGTTAATGGGGAGAGGATCCAAAAAATTTCAAATAAAGTTGAATTCATTCCCATTCTTTCTAAAGGTCATAGATAAAGAGTGGATTTATAATATTTTTTTGGAAAAAGGTACTAGCTATGATGAAATCTAGAGAAATTTACATCATAAGTTCTTCCAAAATTCAAGGAGTATAGTATTGAATAAAGATAGTCACAATAAAATTCAAGCTATTAGATAAATGAATCTAGTAGAGAAAAAATTTATTAGCAATGGGAAAGGGTCAAAAAAACATTACATGCTTCCTACATCAACTCATATAGGAGAAAAACTTATTTGGTTCTATTTTACCAAGGGCATACGGTGAATGAAAAAGAAATATTGGACTACTCTCCAAGAGGGTCTCTTATGAAAAAAAAATCAACAAATGGGGTGTAAGAATTGATTGAAAATATGTCATCAAACTCATGTAAATTTGGTACCAGGACTTCTCACATTGGTGATCAGGAGGTGAAAACATTAAATCTTTTTTAAATGAATATAGAATTCAAAAACATATTGATCCCTATTTTTTGTGAGTTGTATTTTTTTCAATGGTTGTTATTGATTTTCAATGTGGTCAATGAAATTGAAATATTTCATTGATTTCAGTGAAGAATTCAGGAAAAAATTGGTGTCTAGAAGTATCAAAGATATCCAAACTGGACATAAATTTATCTTGGATAAATGGATGAAGAAGAATATACTCAAGTATTTTTATCTTAAGGATGTTATTTTGATTAATTTTAGAGTACAAATATGACAATTATTTAACTCTTCATAAATTTCAAGGTCTTATTCTCACATTTGCTACAAAAATTAAGATGAGTGATATCCCATACATTTGTGGATGAAGATATGTTTAGGGCCAAGAAAATAGTTATTTTCATGAGGTGTTCATGTTAGAGTATTATTTAGGATTTATATTCCCAAAAGAGAAGAATAAGTCAAAGGAGGTCATATAATATTTTGTTATTACATGAGGAGCTTATTTGAGGAGTTTGAAAATATTAATTTTCTTGAATAATAATTTAGTGAAGATCATGAAAAGAATAATCACAAGAAAAATGTAATTTTTTATGACGGTTTGTGGAGAAATGAAAATATTTGGTTGTGTGGAACATATGTCATGGAATTTATTTTCAATATTATCTATGTATTTTAGTTGAAATTTATCAACAAATATTCCCACACACCAATCTAGACAATGGGACCCCACAACTGATGCTTATGTGGGTATGTTCAACCCTTAGCCATCCATCATGGTGGTAGAGTGGAGCTAGAGGATGGAAAACAAGTGCTTGTATAGGAAAGATGATGTGTGAGTGGTCACATATCATGCCTGAAGTGGTTCCTTTGTGGGATAGTATAATATAGGCGTGTCTCATGCAAGGCATGTGTGAAGAGAGTGTTACGGGTGTTGATCCCCTACTATTATGGAACAAGTTATCATTCTTTTCACATCCAATATTAAGTGTTCCTAAAATACGAAGAGCACCTATGTGGGATGAAAAAATGGATCGAGTAATATTACTCCACTAAAATGATATAGACATAATGTGTCTATCTGGTCTGAAGCAATCCAATGATCACCAAGCCTCCGGGTAATCATCTCCTACCTCTCAACTTGAGAGCTACTCAATTGCATCCTTTGATGATTGGCCACCATTGTTGATTAGGACATCCACAATGAATCAACAATAAGGATAAAAACAAGCTTGAGTTTTTATGAAATCTTTATTAATGATATCTATGATTTTAATATGATCAGGAGTATGAAGAACATGATTATGTGAATTAATAATAATGTTTTAGAGGTTTTGTGGTGTATCCATTGTTCACACATGAGTTTGAGAATGAGGAGGACTATTCAGTGATTCACAACTATGAATTGAATCATTTGTGATTGGATCCCCTCACAAAAGGTCATTTGCAATGGGGTCCCCCGCAAATCACCTATTGCAGAAAATGGTGTCGTAAATAGTTTAGTGGGGTTTTTAAAAAATCCTTTTTGTGACATGATTAATTACCCATCACAAAAAACATAAAAAATAAAAAATAATAATACTACATCATATTGATAAATGTTTTTAAAATAAAAATAAAAATAAAATAATAAAAAAGTAAAAAAATAAAAACCTAATAAAAACTTATATAGTTAATAAAAATAATAGTTTAAATTATAAAAAAATAAAAAATAAAAATAAAAAAACACAATAGTAGTGACAATACTAAATAATCATAATAAAAAAATAATAAAAAAATTATAAAAAAATAAATAAATAATAAGAGAATAAAAATAATAAATATATAATAAAATAATAAATAAATAACAAATAAGTAATAAAATAAAAAAATTAAATAAAAAAAATTAAAAAAAATTAAATTCATAGCAATATAAAAACGCACTATATATAAATGAAAATATATGGATTAAAAAAATCTTGAAAAAATAATTATAGTCAAATGTTTATTAGAAAAAGTATATAAATTGTTGAGGGAGAGGGTCATCTGGAGGAGTTGGATTAGCTGGTGGTGGGAGATTCATCCCAAAACTAGAGTCAATTGTCTCATGTACTACATTTTCAACTCGTGTTTCTATTCCTTTCATCGACACGTCTCCTCCTACTACTTTTGAGAATGCACTTCCTACTCCCTACACATACTCACCCTAAGATATAAGTTGCTCTAGATACTATGAAAATGATGATGATGACTCTCCGCGATCTCCTCACGAGCTACATAATGATATCATAGTGTTGTCATAATAAATCATTGGTTTCAATCGATAGTCGATACCAACAACTTGGCCTTTCTCAAAGCCATAATTGGTCTCCTGCATCCATAAATCATCATAAAATCCAACTACACAAAAAGTATGATCAATAGTCTCAGCCTGACACTCATCCCTTTTCTGAGACAACGCAGCCTCATATGGCCCCATAAATTACAATTTAAAATTAATATAGTAGAAATATTATTTCCAATTAATTTTGAAACTCAAAAAGAAATAATATTGAGAACAATATGATGTTAGAGATCACCTTTTATCTCTCCATTGATTGGATCATTGTAAATCATATTATAAACATCGAAATACAAAATATCTGGTTATTCAACAACCCATATTATTATAAAATAAATATTTTACATTTAATGTTATATAAATTATTAAAAAAATTACTTACCAAATTTATTATATGCATACAAAATGTATGAACACCTGCTCAAAGTGTCACCTACAGTCTCCCCAAGTTCTATCAACACAATGATACTCTTCTCTAAAAAAGTATCTTCCATATAATATGAACATAATCCATCCCAAAGATTCTATGAGATTTAATCTAGTTAGTGGGTGTAGAAAGACTAATCAAAATCTGTGACTCCTTTCCAAATTGTTTTCTTCCTCAGATTGAGCATAAAATAACGTCAATGGTCACACATATATCCCTCCTATTCCTACTAGATATAGTCCTACATGATATCATCAACAGGATACAGTAAACCCTAGAAATAATTATTATTATCAAGTTATTAATAAATTAAATTTCAAAATAACTATTTGTTATTTATGTACCATCCAATGATCGGACATGCGGTGCTGAGCATCAATGGGAATCTGATACCATGTAACCCATGCTCTAGAAAAATAATTCATAAATATAGAACATCCCTATCAAACTGTTACATGAGAAAATCTATGAAAAAAGAGAAAAAATTATCAAATAATTAGTTTATAAATAAATTAATGAAAATAAAAAGGAAACTATAAAAATACACAACTGAACATACATCCACATGCATAGATCGAACTTAAAACATGGATGTCACTCTCAGATATAGTCAGGAATACTCAATCTCATAAGACCATGACCCATATGAGTTGTTGATTAACCAATAGTAGTATGAGGGTTCGAATATGTACCCTCATGCTCGTCACTAGGTAGTATAACATCATCCAACTAATGAATACTATTATAGAAACAATCTTCGTCCATTTTCATTATGAAATGAATATTATCAACAAGTAACTGAAAACATGTATTATATATGGATATATATTATTTATGATTATAACCAATATTTAATTGTGTCAATCTTCATTGTCATCAACATATATGATTCTATCAATATATTCAAATTCCTCCTTAGTGTCATCAATTTCCACGAGAGTTTCATCTTCATCATCTCTTTATATTTCAAATCCAATTTTTACATCACCAACATCATCGCCTTCATCGACCAATAATTATGGGTTTTTATCATTGATATTTGTTTATATTCAGGTAAAATAAGGATTTTGGTGTTTTCTCTAGAAAAATTTCAATTCCTTTCACTTATGTGGAACCACATTCACTTTGGATAAATTTATTTTCATGATATTTCATTTTTATTATGCTCAACCAATCACTTAACTCTCATAAAGCACCCAAATAATTATTATAATAAATTATATGTTCCTAATGATCCAATAAAAATGGTTCATTTACTCTAATAAGTATTTTATATTTAATATCAATGATTCTATCGTGTGCATAAACACACAAGCCTCTATCATTATCCAACCAATGACATTTAGACATCATTATGTATTTATGTCCTAGATAACATAGTTCAATTATTTCATCGAACATGTCTTAAATGTAAAGTACATTTTCTATATGATGATATCCTCCCAAGAAAACAACAATACTAATTTTTGTATTCCCTATATGCATGTATATGAAATCAAAAACCATTCATCACATATTTATTATAAGATTTAACCATTTTGGATAGTGGGTTACCCAATACACACAATCAATTATCAATTTTGTCATCATGTTGAGATATGTAAAAATTTAAAAAACAATTATCAATATAACATGTAATAAATTTATATTATACCATAAACCACAAACAATTTACATTAATAGTTTCTAAAACCAGTAGGAATAATTATTTCTCTGATGTTCTTCAAGAGAAGCTACTGTAGTTTGTGGAAACCATTTCTTGATATGATAACCATATAATATACATATAAAATAACATTAATTTATATAAAAAATATATTGAATAAATGATATGGGAACTCATAGTACCAATGGTTTCATTTATTCACAATTGAGTAGAAAATTTGTGTGAGGAATGTGATTTTTATTATCTAAAATCAATCATTCATGAACTCCACAAAATCCATGTTCAATCTAATTAAAAAATGATAATTTATTTCATATTTATTCATCAACACTTAACGCATTACACACAATTTACTTATTTAATGATGGATATTCTGATTGAAAATATTGATAGTAGAAGAATAAAATTTCTACATTCAAATAAGCGTTTATAATTAATCCTTCAACCAATGCTTTGTCACATACCTTTTTCCTCAATGTCTGCCTGCATCTCTTGAATGGGTTCATCCATCATATTTGTATTAAACCTCCTCATTTTGATTCATGTGGAAAATGTAATATCAAATGTTCCATTTAATCAATGAAAGGGGGTGGGATTTGTTTTCAATTTACACAAATATTTTTAAAAAAAATCTTGTAGTCTACTTGGTGCATGTCACGACCCGTCCTGGGGGGCCCGTGCCATGACTACCCCAAACCTGCCTCCCATAGGCCAGGGGATGGTGATGTTATTAATATTTTCATGACTTATTATATTCCCCATTTACTTATTTTATATGAAATGTGCATACTTTGTGTGAAATATTAATGTTTTAATATTAAGTATAATTTTTGAGCATTTTTAGAAGTAGTCCAATTGAGTCAGTTTAATGTTTTAATAATAAATGTCACTATACTGATCCATATTTTGTGGTTCTTGTTTTTTATGATTATCCTTTCAATATACAACATTTCATTAGAAGGTACCATGAACCAATTCTTCCATTTTAAGGGTCATATGGTCCTCACAAACAAGACCAATGAATCTGTGAACAAACTGGACCAGCCTTGAAGATTGATTTAATGGGCTCAATACAGAAGTCCAAAAACATTAACTCTCCACCATGATTTGGGGGACACTACATGTCATCTCGGGTAAAACTTTCAAGGCCCAAATCAAAGTATAAGGGGCCCAAATAAATCGTTGATGTCCAGCCCACCATTCTGGCCGAGAATTAAAATTAGTATAGTATGCATGACATATCTCATGATTTAAGAATAAAATAGAGCTGATATGTTTCAGTGTGAAATAGGAGATATAGGTGGCCGACTTTGTTTAAGAAACCATTCGGATTTGAAGGCATCTTCATATTCAAAAACCCTTTCACATTATGGACTTCAAAAAGACTGGATTGAAATCGACAGTTTAATTTTGTTTAATCAACCGGCCATAACGTTTGATCCTTAAGTCCAAATGACTCTACATTTGGAGCATAGTCGGCCAACATTATTTTCTACAACTTTGAAGAAGGAATATTTGATGATTCGGCTGTCTGTATAGCCAAATTTGCGATACAAGTGGAGGGACAGATTCGGAATGCAAACAGTCCACTCCTTGGGATATAAATACTCTCCCCTTCTCTCAGTGAGAGGGGTTGGCATTTCAGAAGATAGAAGATCATATTGGCATGACCAAAGCTTTTCCAAAGGCTTGGGAGGACCTGCCATACTCAAGTTTTCACTTGAGAGACATTTCCTCCTCTCTTTGTTTTCACTTACTTTTGTGTTCTTCATTTTTGTAATTTTGTAAGTCCTTTCTATTGTAATTCTATTTTAATGAATGTTTCATCTTCAATATCTCTGATTATCCTCCACCTTATGTATTTTAATATTAATGTTATTAAAATATATTAAATTCAGTTGAATCCCCTTCCCTTCTTTTGCTTCCTCATTCAATCGAAAATCCGTTTTTAATTATCATCATCGTTCGTGTGTGTGTGTCAACGTACCACTCTTTTCTAATCCCTTTATTTTTCTTCTATTCTTAATTTATCATCTTAATTATTTTAACCAGAATATTAAACATCCAAATGGCTGAGTAAATATCTCATTGGGGTGAGTTATAATTCGGGGATGTTAAGTGATTGAGAGTTTTGCTCGATGAGTATTCTTTAAATTAATATTGTGTATGTTAAACTTAATATATCATGGATTAATGATATGTTTTGTTTAATGAGTGGTTTCCATGGATTATTGGAACCATAAATACACTAACATAAATATGTTTTGATTGAGATTAGATCCCTAAGTTAATTTAAGGCTTGGATTATAGCCTTCACACTTTGGAATTCCAATCAACGTCAACTTAGGACATGGGTGATAATTTAATTCAATACAAAGTAAGGCTCAAGGATATCACATGCTTAACTCCCCAATGATGAACTCAACCCAATATTTATCAATTTGGTAAATCAAACATCATCCATAAATCATTTCAATTATGCTCTGCAAAAAAACCCCCCCAATCAAAATACAATCAACTAAAAGCAAACGACTATTACAAAGTATCATTGCCGAGGATTCAACCCAAGTGCTGCTATACACATTAGCAGAGCACCAGAACTTTTACCGGTCGATAGGAGACAATAGGACGTGCATTGAAAATGGCGCCGTTTTCGGGGATAGTGCTTTAAGTAGTCATTCGTTTCTGGTTATTTTCAAAAGAACCAAAAAAACAACAAAATTTTAAAAAAAAATTGAAAAAAAATCACAAAGAAAAACCCGTCTTCTCATAAAAATCATAAACTAAAAAAATACAAAGAAAAAACCATCTTCCTCTTTCTTCCAAAATCTCTCTGAATGCCCCCGTATCCTTCCAAACAATCCCTCTGATTTGTTTGACCCTGAAATTGAGCGAACACTTCTCCAACATAGGAGGAACATAAGAGATACTCAAATAATTCAAGAACCAGTCCTCATCCAACTAGATGAAATTGAAATGGCCAATCCTAGGGAATAAACCCTAAAAGAACTCGCTGCCCATGATATGAATTTCCAACCTCTTGGTATTCAATATCCAAACATTGAAGCAGACATCGAACTCAAATCAGGTTTTATTCATCTTCTCCCTCATTTTCACGGGCTAGCTGGTGAGGATCCACATCTTCACCTTAAAGAGTTCCATGTAGTATGCTCTACCATGAAGCCTCAAGGGTTTTATGAAGAACAAATCAAACTCCGAGAATTCCCTTTTTCCCTAGCTGACACTGCTAAGTCATGGCTCTACTACCTACCTCCTGGTTCCATAACCACATGGAATGACATGAAGCAGCTTTTCTTAGAGAAATTCATTCCTGCTTCTCGTACTGCTTCTATCCGAAAAGAAATAAGTGGTATCCGTCAATTCCCAAGTGAATCACTCCATGAGTACTGGGAGAGGTTCAAAAAGCTTGAGGAAACCTGCCCACACCATCAAATCCCTGACCAACTATTGATCAAATACTTCTATGAGGGGTTATTGGCTATGGAGAGAACCCTCATTGATGCCTCAAGTGGTGGTGCTCTTGTTGACAAAACTCCAGCAGCTGCAAGAGATTTCATAAGTAACATGGCTGCAAACACACAACAATTACATACTCGAGCACATGATCAAGTCAAACAAGCCCAAGATAATCAATCCATAGAGCCTAACAAGATGACTGAGTGGATGAGTTAACTTACAGGTCTTGTGCGTCAACAAGCGGTGGCTACCAAATCCCCAACCTCCTCTTCTCCGCAATCAATGTTTACTGGACCTGTCAAAAACTATGGAATCTGCAACTCTTCATCTCATCCTACTGACACATGTCCACAACTTCAAGAGGATCAATCCGATTCATCTGGACCAATGGAGCTCAATGTAGCATATGCTCAGCGGAACCCCAACCCTCAACAATCAGGTCAGTTTGTTAGAAACTTTAACCAACCTCACTCTGAGCCCCTCTCTTCTTCCTTTAACTAAGGTCTTAGGTATGGTAATCCCATATCTCATCCCCATCAATTCCCTCCTCAAAATCCAAACCAATTTCAATATAGTCATGGTGGTGGTAACATCCATCAACCTTATCCTTTTGTTCCTCAACCTCAAAGGAACAATCCTCCTCCTGGATTCCATTATCCTAGTGAGCCTTCCCAATTCCAAAACCAATACAATCACTTTCCCAAGAACCAAAGTCAAGGTAATCCCAATCTGGGACAAGCCTCTTCTTCCAAGAAACCATGGGAAAGTGCAGTGGATGATCTTGCCTCCTTCACCCGTTCTAGCCTTAAAAACATTGAAACTCAAATAGGTCAACTTGCATCCCACCTGAGCCAGCAACAACAATAAAATTCTTCCCAACTCCAAGCTCAACCATTACCCAACCCCAAGGGTAATGTAACTGAAATTGCACTTAGATCAGGAAAGCAACTTTCTATGCCTCAAGAAAAATCTTCAAACCCTCCTTTGAATTTTTACCTAGAAAATGAAAAGAAAAAGAAAATTGAAAAGGAATCCGAATCCATTCCATCACCTCCTTCCATTCCACTTAGGAATCCAATTCTTTTTCCTCAAGCCGTTTCTAAACCAAGGAAGTCCTTTGAACCTGATCCGGAAATGGTTGGCATGTTTAGACGTGTTGAAGTAATCATTCCCCTCTTAGATGTCGTAAAACAAATTCCTAATTATGCCAAGTTTCTTAAGGAGTTGTGCACCCACAAGAGGCAACTTAGGACCTTTGAAAATGTTTCCACCCAGCAGTCTATTCCCATAAAGTGCAAATATCTAGGGACCTTTACAGTCCCATGCCAAATTGGAAGTTCCAACTTTGATGATGCACCCATAGGCCTAGGAGCCTCAATTAATGTCATGCCCAAATCCATATTCTCCAACCTTGGTCTAGGTCCCTTTCACCCAACGGGTGTTGTCATTCAGTTAGCCAATCGAAGCACAACCAGTCCTGAGGGAATAATTGAGGATGTCCTTGTCCAAGTCAATGATCTTATCTTCCCTGCTGATTTCTATGTCCTTGACATGGAAGGTGAGACAAACTCTTCTCGATCTCCCCTAATTCTAGGATGACCATTCCTCATGACTGCGAGAACCAAGATTGATGTCCATTCAGGCATCTTATCCACAGAATTCGGTGACCAACTGGTCAAGTTCAACATTTTCCAAGCCATGCAATACCCATCTGAGGATCACTCTGCATTCTCAATCCATGCTTCTAAGGACACTTCTAAGAGTCAATCGAACCCCAGCCCACCATGTTCTTCATGTTCTAATGATAAAGGATCTTGTGAAATATGCACCATGATTAACAAAGTCATAAATGGTGAAGTTGATGTGGACCTATCATTCATAGACTCCATCAATCTAGAGGAACTTGAAAACTCTCTTGAATCCCACATCAACTCTGCTCTCTACTGCTCCACCTTGGACAGCATTGAGAAAAATGAATCTGAAGAAACTGAAGTCCCTTCCTCCATTTCTGAGTTTTCTAGCCCAAAAGTGAAAGATGAGATTGATCTGAAACCTCTTCTTGCACACCTGAAATATACATTCCTGTTCCATGATCACTCATATCCTGTCATTATCTCTACCACACTTACTAAAATAGAGGAGTCCAAACTTGTTCAAGTGTTAGAGGAAAACAAAAAGGCCTTAGGTTGGACCCTAGATGACATACCAGGAATCAACCCTGCCCTTTGCATGCATCACATCCATCTTGAGGAATCATCCAAACCAATTAGACAACCACAAAGAAGACTCAATCCACTCATCCTTGAGGTAGTTAGGGAAGAGATCACCAAGCTTTTTCAAGCTGGTATTATCTACCCAATTTCTGATAGTGAATGGGTTAGTCCAATTCAAGTTGTACCTAACAAGGGTGGGATAACTGTTGTCACAAATGAATATGGAGAGGTAGTCACAACTCGAGTGAAGAACAAATGGCGTGTGTGCATCGACTATAGGAAATTGAATGTTGAAACCCGAAAAGATCACTACCCTCTTCCATTCCATGATCAAATTCTAGAAAGATTGGCCGGAAAGTCACACTATTTCTTTCTTGATGGATACACCGGCTACTTCCAAATCACAATCGCACCTCAGGACCAATAAAAGACTACTTTCACATGCCCCTTTGGAACATATGCATATATAAGAATGCCTTTTGGCCTTTGTAATGCTCCTGCAACATTCCAGAGGTGTATGATGAATATCTTTTCCGAATTCATAGAACACTGCATGGAAGTCTTCATGGATGACTTTACCATTTATGGCGAGTCATTTGAGTCATGCTTGCATTCACTCTCTCTAGTCCTTCAAAAGTGTGTCAAGTGCAACCTTGTGTTAAATTCTGAAAAAGGTCACTTCATGGTAGCTAATGGGATTGTTCTAGGGAAAATAGTTTCAAAAGATGGTATTGAAGTTGATCCTACCAAAATTGAAGTGATCCAATCACTTCCTCAACCCACTTCTGTTCGAGACATCCGATCATTCATCGGTCATGCTGGTTTCTATCGGCGATTCATCCATAACTTCAGTAAAATTTCCCTCCCACTCACTCATTTTCTCAAAAATGATGTCACTTTCCATTTTGATGAGGTTTACAAGAGATCCTTCATTGAACTCAAAACTGCTCTCACATCTGCCCCGATAATCCAACCCCCAGATTGGTCCTTACCCTTTGAGTTAATGTGTGATGCTTCTGATAGAGCTGTTGGGGTAGTTCTTGGTCAAAGAAGATAAAAAATTCCTCATGTCATCTATTATACCTCAAAAACATTGGATGAAACTCAATCTCACTACACTTTGACTGAAAAGGAACTTCTAGTAGTGGTTTTTGCCTTAGATAAATTTCAGCCCTATCTCTTAGGTGCCAAAATCATCATCTTCACAGACCATTCTGCTATTAAGTTCTTACTCAAGAAAAGTGATTCCAAACCAAGGCTAATAAGATGGATTCTAATGCTCCAAGAGTTTGACCTTGAAATCAAAGATAGACCTGGAAAAGAAAACCCCGTGGCTGATCACTTGAGTAGAATTCCTAATTCTCCTCATTCTGAAATCATTGATCCTAAATTTCTAATTGAGTACCTTTCATCTCTCACTCCAAAACTACCATGGTATGCCCCATTTGTAAATTACATGGTTTCTGGTGTTTTTCCTGAATTGTTTTCAAAAGAACAAAAAATGAAGTTGAAAAGTGATGCAAAATACTATTTTTGGGAAGAAAATAAACTTTGGAAAACTAGGGCAGACATGGTAATTTGGAGATGTGTTGATGAAGATGAATATTCTTCCATCTTAGAATTTTGTCACTCAATGCCTGGTGGTGGCCAATTTGGACTACAAAGGACCTCCTGAAAGGTCTTAGACTCTAGATTCTTCTGGCCTTCCCTCTTCAAGGACTCACATGAGTTCTGTCAATCATGTCCCACATGCCAAAAGTTTGGCATAATCTCCAAAAGAAATGAAATGCCCCAAAAGCCCTTAATCTTTTGTGAAATCTTCGATGTTTGGGGTATTGATTTCATGGGACCATTTCCCCCTTCCAATGGATTCTCATACATTCTTCTTGCGGTCGATTATGTTTCAAGGTGGGTTGAGGCCAAACCCACTAGGAAGGATGATGCTCATACTGTTAGTGAGTTCCTAAAGACCCACATCTTCCAAAGATTTGGCACACCATGTGCCTTGATCAGTGACTTAGGAACCCATTTTTGTAATAGAACCATGGAATCTCTTCTGAAAAAGAATGGGGTTGTACATAAAACTTCAACTGTATATCACCACCAAACAAATGGAATGGCTGAACTTTCTAATAGAGAAGTGAAAAGAGTGCTTGAGAGAATTGTAAAACCCACCAGAAAAGACTGGCCAGAAAGACTTGGTGAAACACTTTGGGCTTATCGAACTGCCTATAAAACACCCATTGGGATGTCTCCTTTTCAGCTTGTTTTTGGTAAAGCATGTCACTTACCAGTTGAAATACAACATAAGTCATTTTGGGTAGTGAAAACATGTAATTTTGATCTTGAAAAATCTGGTGAAGAATTATTGTTGCAATTGGATGAACTGGAGGAGCTTCGACTTGAATCCTACGAGAATTCCAATATGTACAAAGAGAATGCTAAGGTACTCCATGACAAACACATCCTGAGAATGGTATTTCATGAAGGTGAAAAGGTAATGCTCTTCAATTCTCGATTTCGGCTTCACCCAGGTAAGCTTAATTCTCGTTGGGAAGGTCCTTTTGTTATTACTAATTTTTACCCATTTGGTGCAGTGCAAGTCCGAGAACCCTCCTCCAAAAGGAAATTTATGGTAAATGGACATCGGTTGAAGCATCATTATGAGAGGACACAAAATCCTTGATCATCATCTACTTCCATTGGATCCACAATAGACCCACCACTGGATGGAGATGGAAACCCACAAAATCCAAACCAGGGGGCCCCTCTTTCCCTTTAACTCTCTTTATATCTTCCTCTCTCTACCTCTTTCTTCTTCTTCTTCTCTCCTTCATTTGTTTTACCACTTTTTTTTTCTTTTCAAACCCTTTTTTTTTCTCTTTCTTATGAGGGTGTTTATTTTTCAAAAAAACCTTAAAAACTAAAAAAACCAAAAAAACACAATTACTTAAAAAATTACAAAAAAAAGAGTCATGCTTACTCACCATCGAGTTTTGAAATTTTGTCCAACCATTTTGGGGAGTTAACAGACATGTTTTCATCTCAAAAATTTTGTATTTTCATCATGACTTCGGATAAATAATTTTGTGTCAAAACCAACACATTTTGAATGCTCAATTTTTGATTTGGAAAATTCTTTTCCCAAACCGTGAGAACAAACAATTGCTTTCATGACAAGGCCACCTATGACCATCTTTTCAAAATGTGTGTGTTCACCCCCATTTGTGAGTCTTGAGTTTGTGGACCTTCGCGCTGAATTTCCTGCCTTAGTGTGCATTAATATGATAGAGGAATTTTCTGAACCACATGAGAATCACAATAGCCAAATAGCCTCCCATAACCCTTACATTAATCCTCCTTTTGAAATCCCCTTCAAGTCTATGAAAACATTTTCTTTGATAGCCACACTACAAGCCCAATACCTTATCCCACCTAATATCAACATGCATTTTCAGTGCATAAGTTTTTGAAATTTAAGTGTGGGGGGGAATTGATTTCATTTTTGGGTATCATTTCCTTACTTTCTGGTGTGTTATCATATGCTTGAGGGCAAGTATCCATTTCAGTGTTGGGGTGAGGTTGTCATTCAGTGAATGTATTGTACAAATGATATTGAAAAGTGTTCAAAAAAAATTCAAAAAAATCAAAAAAAAATGAAACAAATGGGTTGTGTCTTGGGTGGGTCAAAAATCACTCTTCCTCAACCTTTGATCTTGTTATAACTATTACAAGTAGTGTTGTGAGGAGATAAATCATGGGTTGGGTTATGAGTGTGAGATCTATTACAAGGTCAACTTTCGAAAAAACAAAGAAAAAAAGGGAAAAAAGAACACTTGCATTATATTCTTATATCATTGGGAGATGTTTGGTGGTTTGTAAATATTTAATCTTCTCATCCCCTTCATATTTTCACCTCTATTGTGTCTTTCTTCACACAATCATTCCCTTGTAAATATGTGTTTTCATTTCCTTCCATGTTTTATTTCAAAAAAATGTGCATTGTTTTTCTATGTTGGTATTTTAACCGTCTTATTCTCTCTCTTGGACATTATATTCCTACCGTACCATAGCCACAGAAAAACCCCTTAAAATACCTCTTGATTATTGTGCACTTTGGAGAGGGATTGGAAGCTGAGATCTCTTTTCAAACTCTAAGATTTTCACTTTTGGTTGGTGAAAGAGTGAACTTCCACAAATGAATTTTATCATCTTGAGAGGTGTGAGTTTTGAGTGTCCACATTCTCCATTTCTAAATTTGAGCATGGAAAAATGAATTATTTTTGGAACATTGTTTCTGTAACAACTTGTTGTGGAATTCAAAATGGATGAGTGAAATAGTCTAAACCTCCACTGATTGGAGAAAACAAAATTTCAATTTTTGTTGGTGAGTGAAAATGATTTTGTCATGTTTTTATATTTGTTGCACATGAGGACATGCACAAAAATAAGTGTGGGGGAGTTTATGTTATTAATATTTTCATGATTTATTATATTACCCATTTACTTATTTTATATGAAATGTGTATAATTTGTGTGAAATATTAATGTTTTAATATTAAGTATAATTTTTGAGCATTTTTAAAAGTAGTCCAATTGAGTCAGTTTACTGTTTTAATAATAACTGTCACTACACGGATCCAAATTGTGTGGTTCTTGTTTTGTAGGATTTTCCTTTCAATATAAAACATTTAATTAGAAGGTACCATGAGCCAATTATGCCATTTAAAGGGACATATGGTCCTCACAAACAAGACCAAAGAATCTGTGAACAAACTGGATCAGCCTTGAAGATAGATTTACTGGGCTCAATCCAGAAGTCCAAAAACATTACCTCTCCAACATAATTCGGGGGACACTACATGTCATCTTGGATAAAAATTTCAAGGCCCAAATTCAAGTATAATGAGCCCAAATAAATCATTGAAGTCTAGCCCACCATTCTGGCCGAGAATTAAAATCAGTATAGTATGCATGACATCTCTCATGATGTAAGCGTCAAATCGAGCTTAGAATTTTCAGTGTTAAAGAGGATATATAGGCGGCCGACTTTGTTGAAGAACCCATTCGGATTTGAAGGCATATTCATATTCAAAAACCCTTTCACATTATGGACTTCAAAAAGACTGGATTGAAATGGACAGTTTAATTGTGTTTAATAAACCGGCCATACCTTTTGATCCTTAAGTCCAAATGACTCCAAATTTTTAGAGTAGTCGGCCAAAATTATTTTCTACAACTTTTAAGCAGGAGATATGTGAATCTTCGGCTGTCTGGATAGCCAAATTGGCGATACAATTGGAGAGACAGATTGGGAATGCAAACAGTCCACTCCTTGGGCTATAAATACTATCCCCTTCTCTCCTTGAGAGGGGTTGGAATTTCCGAAGAGAGGAGATCATATTGGCATGACAAAAGCTATTCTAAAGGCTTTGGAGGACCTTCCATACTCATGTTTTCACTTTAGATACCTTTCCCCCTCTCTTTGTTTTCACTTTTGTGTTCTTAATTTTTGTAATTTTGTAAGTCCTTTCTTTTGTAATTCTGTTTTAATGCAAGTTTCTTCTTCAATATCTCTTATTATCCTCTACCTTCTGTATTTTAATATTAATGTTATTAAAATAGATTAAATTCAGTTGAATCCCCTTCCCTTATTTTGCTTCCTCATTCAATCGAAAATCCGTTTTTAATTATCATCATCGTTCGTGTGTGTGTGTGTCAACGTACCACTCTTTTCTAATCCCTTTATTTTTCTTCTATTCTTAATTTATCATCATAATTATTTCAACCAGAATATTAAACATCCAAATGGATGAGTAAACCTCTCATTGGGGTGAGTTATAATTCGGGGATGTTAAGTGATTGAGAGTTCTGCTCGATGAGTACTCTTTAAATTAATATTGTGTATGTTAAACTTAATATGTCATGGATTAATGATATGTTTTGTTTAAAGAGTGGTTTCCATGGATTATTGGAACCATAAATACACTACCATAAATAATTTTTGATTGAGATTAGATCCCTAAGTTAATTTAAGGCTTGGATTATAGCCTTCTCACTTTGGAATTCCAATCAACGTCAACTTATGACATGGGTGTTAATTTAATGCAATACAAAGTAAGACTCAAGGATATCACATGCTTAACTCCCCAATGATGAACCCACCCCAATATTTATCAATTTGGTAAATCAAACATAATCCATAAATCAATTCAATTAAGATCTGCAAACAAACCCCCCTAATCAAAATACAATCAACTAAAAGCAAATGACTATTACAAAGTATCATCGCCGAGGATTCGACCCGAGTGCTGCTATACACATTAGCAGAGCACCAGAACTTTGACCGGTCGATAGGCGACAATCGGCCGCGCATTTCAGATGGCGACTAGCACCAAGGCGTAAATCATGATAAAAAGGGGGAAGGAACTGGATTTATAAAGTAAACAAACACCATAGAGTAAGCCAGAAAAAGTAATCACTAAGTAAAACTGGGTACAAAAGAAAGTGAAGAAAGTAAATGGGCCAGAATACAAACCCAAACTGAAATTAAAGTACAACTGGAAATAAATTACAAAAACTAAAAGTAAATCAACAACGTCAAGCCATCCACTGGAAGTCCCACCTGAAGTGTGGGTACAGATAGCCACCTCAGCTCCTCAGGTCCAGCCGTCCGATCCGTGTACGTCCTGCCCAGTGGTCCACCTCCAGGTATCGACCTGCTCCACAAGTCTCAACCAAGATCAGTGCTCTCTGTCGTCTTTATCCAACACAACGTAGTACAGGCATAGCCCGTGCAGGGGTGAGTATACACTACTCAGTAGGGACCCCGAGACCCTTGAAGGTCTCCCAGAATCCACAAAGTATAATCCAAAAAGGAAAGATACAATCATGAAGTAAAAACCAACACTACTTAGGTATATGCCCATACATATACCTATGTCATCAATTCATGTTCGGCTCTAACATCCGAGTCCAAGTTCGATCACGTCCACATAGGATAGTACAACCCAATCCACACTGGATAACACAACCAAATCCACATAGGAAAGCAAGTCAATCATATTGAAATTATTGATTGAAGGTCAAGACTCAACTCACATAGGTATACTTCTTTGTAAGGTGATAGAGATGATCAGATATAGCCACTGATTCATCTAAGCTGGGACCCACGTAGGATACTAAACCAGCTAAGCTGTCGGACCCACGTAGGATACAGACCAGCTACTCTGCTAGACCCACGTAGTATAGCAAGAACAGAGTCATCACCGTTGAACCCACAGAAGATTTCAGTACGGTCTTCATTGCTGCCAAACCCACAGAGGATTTCAGTGCAGTCTTCATCGCCGTCGAACCCATGGAGGATTTCAGTATGGTCTTCATCACTGCCGAACCCGCGGAGGATTTCAGTGCAGTCTTCATCATTGTCAAACCCACAGAGGATTTTAGTACGGTCTTCATCACTACTAAACCCACAGAAGATTTCAGTGCATTCTTCCTTGCCGTCGAACCCACAGAGGATTTCAGAACGGTGTACAGAGTCGCAACCAGCTCTAGGGTTCCCGCACTCAGCATGCTCGTTTCTGGGAGGGTCCACTCCACGAGCCAAAGTGGGTTGATACATCAACTGAAATGTAGTCTGGATCTGATGTATCCCAAAGTTCCGTCTCAACAAAAGGAACTCAATGCGACAGACGACACGTCAATCAGATTCATGATCTGAGAGTTATTGGCTTTTTTGTTCCAGGGGCCCTTTTGGTTTTTAAGTAAAAACCAACCCGACCGTACTCCAACTGCATCCAAACCTCGATCGGAGTAATCCAAAAGTCCCATCTCAAAAATAGGAATCCAACAAAGTTGACGGTACGTCAATCGGACGTTCGGAGCTCAAGTTATAAGCATTTCCGCTCTGAGGGCCCGGTTGGTTTCGTGTTCAAACCAACCCGGCCGTACCCAAAGTTATTTGAAACCTTGAGTGTAATATACCGAAATGACCTTGTCGATCCAAGGATATCATCAAAACTAATGGTGCATCGATTGGAGGTCTGTATCCCATGATATGGGCAAAAGACCAGAAGTGATCCGAAAATGGGGGGTCTGGGCCCGGTCCGACCTGGCCCAGCTGGGCGCGGCCTGGCCCGGTCTGCGCAAGCTGGCCCAGCCCGGCTGTGTAGTACGCTGGCCCGAATAGAGAGCCGAGTGGGGGACGTGGTCCCCCGTGGCCTTTTCGCTCCGCGGATGCGGTGAGTACCGCGTTCTAATCCCCCGGATCCCGCACGGCTGTAGGATCCGGCCGCCTGCCGATGTGGCTTCAACCACGGCAGTTCGTCCTGGCGGCATGTCGGGGCGCCGGCGCCGCCATGCTGCCGGTGATGTCCACAGGCCACCGGAGTTGCTCCGGTGGTCCGTTTTTAATTCCTTATGTGCCGATGTTCATCTCGGTTCCCGTACTTTACTGCGGAAACATCAAATCGCCTATGCGGCCCATTCCGTCATCGCCCGTCGATCCGCACGTCAAATAAAAAATCCGTAGAGTATTCAAATCACCTCTGTGGATAGACTCCGGTCGGGGTTTCATTCGACCTCAACGGCGTGGCGCAACGGCATAGCGCTTCTTCACCTGTTCTTCTTTGTTTCCGCGCGGTGTGGTTGCACCGCGCTACCTTTGTTCGTGCCGTGACAAACACATCATCAAAAGGGGGAGGAGGGTCGGCCGTGTTCGTGTGGTCCTTCCCCCTCCCGTTAATTCGATATCAAGCGGTTAAGGAAAAGAAGTTTGGACAGTCAAGAAAATTCATGAACCAAAAATCTAACCCCTACCTCGATGAAGTCGTCGAACGAGGTTTGTCGCGGGAGAGGGACATCGCGGAGGACAGAGTCGCGGAAGGAGGATCATCGGCATCACGGTACACGGCGTCGTAGGGAAGAGGACTGTCGAATTCTTGGTACATGACGTCGCGTCGTCGATCTCTGAGGAATCAACGTTATTTGTCGTCCTTCGTCGGAGGTAGGTGTTCTTCGTCGGTGACGATGTGTTCTTCAAGTTATTCAATGAGGAAGAAGATATTCCTCAAGAGCGCAAGAGTCATCCCTTCCTTTCGCACAACTAATCAACCATTAATAAAATAAGTCTTGTCTTATTTTATTAACACACACACAAGCCATTAATTTGAAAATCAAACAGATCTCATTCAATTAATTGAATTAATTAAGGACCGTTTAATATTCAAATTAATTTTGAGGGTTGACTTGCCATTAATTCGGGGTGCGGGTGAGTTACATATTAAAAGTACAAGAGGGAGGTTAAAAATGGATTTGAAGGGGTGGGGCTCATGTGGGCCCCACTTCACTAATATCCTACCTAGTGGAGTTAGGATATTAGTGGGTCCCACTCCAACCACCAAGCATAGGATTAACTTCTTAGAATAGAAATAAAATTTGTAGCACAATATTTTATTATATTCTTTAGTTAACCCATTTAATTAATAACCTCACCCAAGAAAACGCAACTCCGGAAAAGGTGTTCTTAAGCAATTACCAATGCTACAGTTTCATCGGTGTCCTCAGACATTGATTCCGAGCACCGGTTCAAAAGTTAGGAAAACCCGCTCGTTCGTTTACTAAACATACCCGAGCTAAATTTCAGAACTAGATTCCGGGAACACCGGGCCTCGGAATCAGGTGCCGTCAGAAACTGTGCCCTTTTAAAATCCCAAGGAAAAAATATTTCCCTTGAATTTTACGGGTCTTTACATTACTCCCACCTCAGGGGTTTATGTCCTCATAAAGATACATCAAAAACTAGGGAAACAAATGTGGGTACTGAGCACGCATCTGAGCCTCCCGCTCTCAAGTGCTCTCCTGGAGGTTCTCATGCCGCCATTTGATGCGCACTAGAGGAATCGACCACCCACATAGGACCCGTGCCTATCGATCCTTGATATCCACCGAGACCTCCTCAAAAGATGCCCCATCGTCAAGGTCTAGCTCCCCATGGTCGATGATATGCGTCGGGTCATGCACGTATCTCCTCAGCTGAGATACGTGGAAGACGTCGTGCACCCAATGCAACTGAGGTGGTAGAGCCAGGCGATACGCCACCTCACATATCCTGCTGAGTAACTGAAAAGGTCCGATGATGTTCAGAGACAACTTGCCGCCCCGGCCAAATCTTCGTAATCCACGTCGAGGTGAGACCCGTAAGAAAACGTGGTCGCCATCCTCGAACTCTAGTGGCCTCCGCCTCCTGTCAGCATAAGACTTCTGCCGTCTCTGAGCTGTCCTCATCTACTCCTATAAGACCTGGACCTTCTCTGTCATGGCTTGGACCATATCTGGTCCCACAAGTGCTGACTCCCCATGGTCGGTCCAACACAGAGGTGATCTGCATGGCCGGTCGTACAATGCGTCGTATGGTGCAGTCCCGATGGTGGAGTGGTAGCTGTGGTTATACGCAAACTCCACCAAGGGTAGGTGGTCCCCCTAGCTACGACCGAAGTCGAGGACACATGCACAGAGCATGTCCTCGAGAGTCTGAATGGTCCTCTACATTTGACCATCCATCTGAGGGTGAAAGGCGGTGCTCAGACGTAGTTGCGTCCCGAATGCCTCCTGCAACCCCTTCCAAAGCCATGAAGTAAAGCGGGCATCTCAATTGGAGACGGTAGATGATGGCACACCATGAAGCCGTACAATCTATTGAACGTAGAGGTGTCCCAATCTCTCCACTGAGCCCTGCTCTCTGATGGGTAAGAAGTGATCCGACTTGGTGAGTCGGTTGACAATCACCCAAATGGAGTCGTGACCTCTAGAAGTATGTGGAAGTCCAGTCACGAAATCCATAGATATGTCATCCCACTTCCACTCTGGGACCTCCAAGGGCTGTACCAAGCCTGCTGGTACCTGGTGCTCCACCTTCACCTGCTAACAGGTGAGGTATTGAGAAATGAACTCAGCTACAACCTTCTTCATACCCGGCACCAGTGCTGTCGTCAGAGATCCTAGTACATATTCTCCACTCCTGGATGTACCGCTAAAGGGTAAGTGTGAAACTCCCTCAGCACCTCCTCCTCTAAAGAAGATGATACCATGGTACGCCCTATGAAAAGGACGACGTGATCTCCTCCCACAGAGAATCCATCTGTTTCCTGTCCTGAGGATATCTGTGCACGCCACGTCTCACAGTCAGCGTCCCCTCGCTGTGCCTCTCTGACCCACTGTAGTAGTGGAGGAGCGACTGTGAGTGACTGAAGAAAGGATTCTACATCTCTATCCACAAAGGATATATGCAAAGCGGATAGGTGCTTCGTCGCCTCCGCGAGGAGCTGAATGCCCATCCTCCTGCTGAGGACATCAGCTACTATGTTCCCATTTCCAGGAGTATAGAGTATCTCAAAGTCATAGTCCTGTAGGAACTCAAGCCATCGCTGCTTTCTCAGATTCAGGTCCTTATGCGAGAAGATATACCTGAGACTCTGGTGGTCAGAGTAGACTGTAAAGCACTCGCCCATCAGATAGTGTCTCCACATCATCAGAGCGAAGACCACTGCTGCTAACTCCAGGTCATGGGTAGCGTAGTTCTGCTCATGATACCTCAACTGAAGTAATCCATAGGCGATCACTGCCCACTCCTGCATTAGGACACATCTGAGTCTGGTCCCTGATGCAATGCAGTAGACTACGTAACCAACTCCCTCCTACGGTAGCCTCATGATAGGTGCGCTGGTCAATCTCCGTCTCAGTCCCTAGAAGCTCTGCTGACATCTTTCTGACCACACGAAGGGTTTACCCTTCTTCTTCAAAGTTGAGAGTGGTGTTTCAACTCTGGAGAAGTCTGGAACAAACCTCTGGTAGTACCCATCTAGCCCCAAGAAACTCTTCACCTCCGTCATGCTCCTGGGTGGCTCCCAAGCTAGCACTGCCTCGATCTTCACAGGATCCATCGCAACTCCCGCCTCATAGATGGCGTGTCCCATGAAGTGGACCTCAGGTATCCAAAACTAAAACTTTGAGAGCTTTCCATAAAGCTGGTGCTCTCAGAGTGTGTCCAGTACAAGCTGCAATTGGTAGGCGTGCTCCTCCTCAGTGGTCGAGTATATCAAAATGTTGTCGATGAAGACCACGACAAATCTATCGAGTTATGGATGAAATATCCTGTTCATGAGACCCATGAACACTGTTGGAGAATTGGTTATGATGAAAGGCATAACCAGGAACTCATAGTGGCCATACCGACATCTGAAGGCCGTCTTCTGCACGTCCTTGTCCCGAACTCTGAGCTGATGATAGCCTGATCTAAGGTCTATCTTCGAGAACCATCGTGCTCCCTTGAGATGATCAAAGAGGTATTAAATACTTGGTAGTGGATTCTTGTTCCTCACGGTCACCTGGTTTAGGCAACGATAGTCGACACACAGTCGCAAGCTCCCGTCCGCCTTCTTGGTGAACAAAATCGGGGAAGCCTAGGGTGAAACACCGGGTCGGATGAACCCCTTGCCCTGCAAGTCCTCAAGATATACCCATAGCTCTTGAAGCTCAGCGGAAGCCATCTGATATGCTGGAGTGGATATCGAGGTTGTCCCGGGGTACAGGTCAATATAAAAGTCTACCTCTTTGCGAGGAGGTAGTCCTGGAACGTCATCAGGGAAAACGTCCGCATACTAATCCACCACTACAAGAAAACTAGAAATACGTATGTAAACTGCTCCTAAGATGAGGCTAGCCAACTGATTAGTGATGGGATGTACTGTCCTTTGCATGAGTCCATACTATGCGGCAAAGGCTCCCTTCTCGCCGGTGAAGGTGAACCTTCTCCCATCTGTGCGAACACACCGCACCTTGCACCTAATACAGTCGATCTGAGCATGGACTACCGATAACCAATCCATGCCCAAGATGACGTCGTAAGGCCTTGAAACCTCTACATGAAGATCTCAGTCGAAGCTCTCGCCTCCTAAAGTAAGCTCAAACTACCAGCACTAGTGAGAAATCATCGAGTCTGCTCCCGTAGGATTCTCTAGTCGTAAGGATCGAGCCAACGGCTCTGTCGGAATCTCTGAGCTCCGAACAAGGGAAGTGGCAATAAAATAATGACTCGCCCTTGTTTCTATAAGAACTGTAGCAAGGGTGGAGTAGACACAGATAGTACCTCGAATCATCTCTGGCGCGCCGTGGTCGTAGGCCTCTGCTGCCTGAAGTTGAGACTGTCTCTTCCCGCCAGCTCCCTGTGGTCGGGGTGGACCTCCTGGTGGTGGTTGTGGTAAATCCTCAAAGCGTCGCCCACCTCCTGCTGCTCGGCCAGCTCCCCTGCCTCGTCCTCCTGCTCTCGGCGGACTGCCACGGTCGACCCTCTACCTCTGCCTAGGTGGCCCCTCAACCATCTACTACTCCTCTGCATGGCTAGTCGGGCAGTCATGAGCCATGTGGCCCTGCCCGCCGTATGCATAGCAATGTCTGCTCCTAAGAAGGCTAGATCTTCGCCGTGTGCCCCGCACCTCTGAGCTAGTGTCCTATGGTCATCTGCTTGGTGCTCCAGTCCCCCTAAAACCCTGTGACGTCCATCGACTTCTATATGCAGATGACTCTGCTACATGCCGCCCTGTGGTAGGTCTTCCTGCTGGTGTAGGCTCAGCAAGAAAGCCCTCAATGAGAAGGGCTTGCTCCAGTACTCCTACCTACGTCGGAATACTGAGGGAGATCATTGATGCCCTGATCTCATGCCTCAGTCCTTGATCGATGGTCCAGGCCCAGAAGAATGGGTCTCGTACCATATCCGTCGAATAGCGCGAGAGATCGGTAAATCTCACAGAGTACTGGCCGATCGTCATGCTGCCCTTCCGTAGCTATAGAAGCTCTTGAATGTGCACCGCACGGAGGGTGGCTGGGAAGAACTCTGAGCGAAAGAGGCTCTCAAAGTCCATCCAAAGGAGGGATGCCTCATCGTGCACCTAGAGCATCAAGCTCCATCATCTGTCTGCTGCCGCGTGTAGGAGGCTCGCTGCAAGGATCACCATGAGGTCTGTTGGTGTCCCCACTAACATGAATGCTCGCACAACCGCCTCTAGCCAATCCTCGGCTGCCTGAGGGTCTGTCTCCCCACGGAACCTAGGCAGTTTCTGATGCTGACACTGGTGCAGTTCACTAAGGCGATGTTCACTCTCAGCGGCTGGGGTTGGTGGAATCGGTGGCTCGGCGGGTAGTGGTATCGCCGGTGCCTCCACTGAAAAAGGGCCCTACACCGAGGCCTCGTCGCTCGGTGGGCTATCATCTCACACAAAGCTTGGAACCCTAGCTGGCTGCCGTCGTGGGGCCATCCTGAAAAGAAACAGGTGAACCACGGTCAAAACAGTATACCTGGTAAGCTGACACAAAGTAAACACAAAGAAATCTTTTGAAACACACATGCAATCAATGTTTTGGTGCATTAAGTCGGAAATCAGAAGTCAGGGTCTTGGTGTACGGATACGTCGGCCGCCGCACCAACAATGGACTCCCTGGACTGATAACCACACTCAATACCCTTAACATTATTGCTTCACATACAAGAAAGATCAAAGTCTTGAGTTCTGCGGTAGAACAAAACACTTATGATACCAATTTGTCACAACCCGTCCTCGGGGCCCGTGCCGTGACTACCCCAAGCCCGCCTCCCATAGTCCAGGGGCTGGCGACTAGCACCAAGGCGTAAATCCCGACAAAATGGTGAAGGCATTACCTTTATAAAGTAAACAAACACCACAGAGTGAGCCAGTAGAAGTAAACACTATGTAAAATTGGGTACAAAAGTAAGTGCGGAAAGTAAATGGGCCAGAATACAAACCCAAACAGAAAGTAAAGTACAACTGGAAAAAAAGTACAGCAATTGAAAGTAAAAAAGCAACGTCAAGCCGTCAACTGGAAGTCCCACCTGAATGGTGGGTATAGATTGCCACCTCAGCTCCTCAGGTCCATCCGTCTGCTCCGTGTACATCCCGCCCAGTGGTCCACCTCTAGGTACCATCCTGCTCCACACGTCTCAACCATGATCAGCGTTGTCCGTCATCTACATCCGACACAACGTAGTGCGGGCATAGCCCATGTAGGGGTGAGTATACGCTACTCATTAGGGACCTTGAGACCCCCGAAGGTCTCCCATAATCCACAAAGGATAATCCACAACGGAAAGATACAATCATGAAGTAACAACCAACACTACTTAGGTATATGCCCATACATATACCTAAGTCATCAATTCTCGTTCAGCTCCAACATCCGAGCCCCAGTTCGATCATATCCACATAGGATAGTATAACCCAATCCACATTGGATTACACAACCCAATCAACATAGGAAAGCAATTAAATCATATCGAAGATATTGATTGAAGGTCAAGACTCAACTCACACAGGTATACTTCTTCGTAAGGTGATAGAGATGATCGGATTTAGCCACTGATTCATCTAACCTGGGACCCACGTAGGATACTAAACCAGCTAAGCTGTCAAACCCACATAGGATACAGACCAGCTACTCTGGAAGACCCATGTAGGATAGCAAGAACAGAGTCATCACCGTTGAACCCACAGAGGACTTCAGTATGGTCTTCATTGCTGCCGAACCCAAGGAGGATTTCAGTGCAGTCTTCATCACCGTCGAACCCACGGAGGATTTCAGTATGGTCTTCGTCACTTCCGGAACCCATGGAGGATTTTAGTGCAGTCTTCATCACCGTCGAACCCACGAAGTATTTCAGTACGATCTTCATCACTTCCCAACCCATGGAGGATTTCAGTGCAGTCTTCATCGTCGTTGAACCCACGGAGGATTTCAGTACGGTTTTCACAGTCGCAGCCAGCTCTAGGGTTCCCGCACTCAGCATGCTCGTTTCCGGGAGGGTCCTTTCCATGAGACAAAGGGGGTAAATACATAAACTGACACGTATTCCAGAGTTGATTTATCCCAAAGTTCCATCTCAACAATAGGAACTCAACGCGACAGAAGGTGCATCAATCGGACACCCGGTCTGAGAGTCATTGGCTTTTTCGTTCCAGGGGCCCGGTTGGTTTTTAAGTAAAAACCAACCTGACCACACTCTAACTACATCCAAACCTCGAGCGGAGTAAGCCAAAAGGCCCGTCTCACTAAGATAAATCCAACAAAGTCGACGGAACATGAATCCGACGTCTGGAGCTCATGTTATAAGCGTTTCCGCTCTGAGGGCCCGGTTTGTTTCGTGTTTGAACCAACCCTGCCATACCCAAAGTTCTCGTAAACCGTGAGTATAATATACCGAAACAACCATCTCGATCCAAGGATTGCATCGCAACTGGAGGTGTATCAATTGGAGGTCAGTTTCCCACGATATGGGAAAAAGACAGGAAGTGATCTGAAAATGGGGGGTCAGGGCCCGGTCCGACCCGGTTAGGCGCGGCCCGGCCCGGCTGGGCGCGGCCTGGCCCGGTCTGCGCAAGCCAGCCCGGCCTGGCCAGGTGGCACGCTGGCCCGGCCAGTGAGCCGAGCAGGGGACGCGGTCCCTTGCGGCCTTTGCTCTCCGCCGACGCGGTGAGCGCCGCGTCCTGCTCCCGCGGATCCCGCGCGGCCGCGGTATCCGTCCGCCTTCCGCTGCGGCTGAAGCCGCGGCGGTTCCTCCTGGCGGCGCGCCGGGGCACCGCCACCTCCAGACGGTCGGCCAGTGCCCACACCGCCGGTGATGTCCACGGGCCACCTGAGTTGCTCCGGTCGTCCGTTTTTAATTCCGTCTGCACTAGTGTTCATCTCGGGTCCCGTACTTTACTTCGGAAACATCAAATCACCTCTACGGCCCATTCCGTCTTCAGCCGTCGATCCGAATGTCAAATAAACAATCTACGGTGTCTTCGAATCGCCTCTGCGGCCTGACTCCAACTACGGTTTTGTTCGGCCTCAACGACGCGACGCGACGGCGCTGCGCTTCTTTGCCGGTTCTATTTTGTTTCCACGCGGTGTCGTTGAACCACCCTACCTTTGTTCGTGCCGCGACAAACACATCATCAAAAGTGGGGGGATGGTCGGTCATGTTCATGCAGTCCGGGCCCCTACCATTAATCCAATATCAAGCGGCTAAGAAAAAGACGTTTAGACGGTAAAGAAAATTCATGAACCAAAAATCAAACCCCTACCTCGATGAAGTCGTCGAACGAGGTTTGTCACGGGAAAGTGACGTCGCGGAAGACAGCGTCCTGGAAGGAGGATATTCAGCATCACGTTACATGGCATCATGGATAAGAGTAACGTCGGTGTCGTGGTACACGGCATCGCATCGTCGATCTCCGAGGAATCAGCGTTATTCGTCGTCCTTCGTTGGAGGTCGGCGTTCTTCGTCAGTGACGGTGTGTTCTTCGCGTTCTTCAAGGATGAAGAAGTTATTTCTCAAGATTGAAAGAGTCTTCCCCTCCTTTCGCATAATGAATCAACCCCTAATAAAATAAGTCTTGTCTTATTTTATTAACACACACGCTAGCCATTAATTTGAAAATAAAACAGGTCTCATTCAATTAATTGAATTAATTGAGGAGCACTTAATATTCAAATTAATTTTGAGGTTTGACTTGCCATTAGTTCAGGGTGCGGGTGAGTTACATATTAAAAGTTAGAGAGGGAGGTTAAAAAGGGATTTGAAGGGGTGGGGATCGTGTGGGCCCCACTTCACTAATATCATACCTAGTGGAGTTAGGATATTAGTGGGTCCCACTCCGACCACCAAGCATAGGTTTAACTACTTAGAATAGAAATAAAATTTGTAGCACAATATTTTATTTTATTCTTTAGTTAACCCATTTAATTAATAACCTCACCCGAGCAAACACAACTTCAGAAAAGGTGTTCTTAAGCAATTACCAGCGTTGTGGTTTCATCGGTGTCCTCCGATTTCGATTCCGACCACCAGTTCAAAAGTTAGGAAAACTCAATCATTCGTTCACTGAACGTACCAGAGCTAAATTTCGGAACATGATTCTGGGCACACCGGGCCTTGAAATCAGGTGTTGTCAGAAACTGCGCCTTTGTAAAATCCCAAGGAAAAAAAATCCCTTGAATTTTATGGGTATTTACAGTGCATCGTAGTATGTATTCACCACAAAAATGACTTATAAAAAGTACTATACTTCAGTTAAATCATCCTAGATCATATAATTTAATAAACCTCTAAATCCAATCAAGATAATTGATTCCATTATAACATGAAACCCATGAATTGTTAATCTATAAATTTGACCTATTCTGACAGAACTATCAAAATTTGAATCATAACCATCTGAAACCCTCAAATTTTCAATCCACTGACAAAATAATAAATGATTTTCTTTCGGAACTGTATAAGACGCTTTTGGATGAATTAACTTACATGAATTGTAATTTTTAAACAGTTCAATTTATAGTCACCTACAAAGTAGATCAAGGTCTAATCATACTTTTATATTATCTATGGTCTTAAAAAGTGTGTCCAAAATTGCATAAATTATATTATAAGAACTATTCTTCTCAATATCCATGGCATCCAACATATGATGGAAAAAAAATCAAACAAATATGGAATATCCTAAAGATGCATCTTTTTATCCAATTGTTGTCTCCCTAAATCCATCTATTTTTTATTGGTTAATAGCCAGTCCCAAGGTAATGGGAGTTAAAAAATATACAACAGATCTTAACTCAATGCCTGAGATCATTTTTTAAAGTCCATCACTTTCAATTTTACCACTTCTAAAATGATTTTTGTTCCTCTGAAAAGTATAATCGGTTGGAATAAATTGGTGATAACAGTAAAAAAAATGATTTCCTACATTAATGAGGATAAATTGTTTAATGTATCTCATAATGTATAGACATGATTTTGGACCATATGTACACCAGCCAGATAACATTCTATATGATGGGAAGTCACTAATTTTCCACATCAATGAAGCATTCAGTAAGAAATTTTGTTTCTCAACAACATCATATGTAATGACACCCTTACTCCACAATAAATTTAAGTCGTCAATAAATTACATCAAATAAACATAAATTTTATTTTTTGGATGCCTTGGAATTAATAATGTAATGACCCAGAAATTTATAGGAAATTTTTTTCTTAAATTCTTTGGAATTTTACAAGTCCGCAGTTTCTGAAGGCTCCTGATTTCGAGGCCCAGAGTGCCCGGAATGATCCGTCGAAGTATTGTTAGGCTTAAATTAATGCACGTTAGAAGTTTTCTTAAAAAATTTGAATAACACTTAAATGGTTACTCGGTTCAAAAATCTGAGGGCACCGTTGCGCTCAGGATGTCGGGCTTACTCTAGGCGCGACTTATGTTTAGTTGGCGTGAGCCTCTAGTGAAAAATCCTAAAAATGGCATAACCGTAAATAAAATAATTAAATAAAATATTTTTTTTTTCAAATGCTTATAACTCACAAACAGTAGCTAGGATTAAAAATCTGAGACCATCGCTGAACTCAAGAGGGCATGCTTTGTTTAAGAAGATACTAACTTTGGACGGTGTGGGCCAGTAGGAAAAGTTAGATTCTGGCTGAAAATTAAATAATTAAGTGAAAATTATTTTATTGTAAAATTCATAAATTCTAAATGGTGAGTCTGATTAAAAATCTGACAGTACCATTGGGTTCGTCGGGGTGTGTTTCACCTAGGTAGAGCCTAACCTTGACTGGCGCGAGTCAAGGGTGAATGATAATAATTTTTCCAAACTTTTTTTCGGGTACCTTCAGTAAACGTACATTCGGGATTTTATATCTTTTGAACCAGTTCTCATAATTGAAATCTGAGGGCACCGTTGAACTCGCAATGTCGGTAATTACTTAGTGAGACCTTCACCGTAGTTGCGTTCTTACGAGTTTGGAAGTTAGTTTTTGGATTTTTATTAAAGAAAATAATAATAAAATAATGTACAAAACTTTATTTTTTTTAAGCTGTCATGTGCTGTGTGTGCAGTTAGTTAGTTAAAATCTCCACTTGGGAGTTGGTGGTGGGACCGCCACACCCTAACCTCCCATAGACGGATAATTGGGGTGGGGACCACCCGAGCAGCATAACCTCCCACGAGAGGTTATGACATGGTGCCCACACGTGGTTTAACTCCCCATTTAATGGGGAGGGAGAAGAAACCTATCAACCCCCCCATCAAATAATTTTTTATGTCGATGTAAAATTAATTGATGTCAACTAATTTTATGTGTTGACATAATATTAATTGCTGTCAATTAGTTTTATGTGTTGATGATAAAGTAATTGTTGTCAATTAATTTTATGTGATGACGTAAAATTAATTGCTGTCAATTAATTTTATGTGTCGATGAAAAATTATTTGTTGTCAATTAATTTTATGTGTCGATGTGAAATTAATTGCTCTCAATTAATTTTATATGTCAACATAAAAACTAATTGTTGTCAATTAATTTTGTGTGTCAATAGAAAATTAATTCGTGTCTTTTGTTTTTACTTAGGCTAGGTTGGGGAAACTTCTTGGCATCCTCCTTTTTTTTACTACGCCAACAGACCTATTAAATTATGCCAACGCAATTTAATTCGCCCGACCCCCCTTTTTAATTAAGTAACTGCATCTTTGAAATTTATGAAGGATCCTAATATTTGAACCGTCATAAATTCCATCATGGTTACATACCTCTCCCCCTCTCCTATATATAGGGAGCATGGGAGAGGGTTTTGGGATGGCTTCACCAAGAAACGAAGCGCTGGTAAAGTATCGTGATGCCCAACACATGGAGAAACTTATATTCTCCAATGAATAACGCAAAGACACTGATGCCGACGCTACTTCCTCGGCTTCTTCCTTGGAACCCCCTTCCGAAGAGGGACCTCTCTGATGACCGTTATTCCTTCAAATGATACCAATTTATCGCGACCCGTCCCTCGGGGACCGTATCGTGACTTCCCCAAGCCCGCCTTCCAAAGGACAGGGGATGGCATTTAACACCAAAGGCGTAATTCCCTAAAAACTGGGAAGGTATTGCCTTTATAAAACGTAACACACACAACCAAAGTACAAGAGGAAGCAAACACTAAGTAAAGAAATATAACAAGTGTGATGAAAGTACAAAGGGGCTGAAAATACAAGCCCTACAGAAACGTACAGCTACAACTGAAAGAAAGTAAAACTGAAAGACAAACAGCTGGAAGGTGACTAGCAGCTCCTGGATCGTTCACCACAGATCATACCTAAAGGGTAGGTACAGATGTCCTCCTCATCACTCCGCATCTATCGGTCTACTCTGTGTACTGTCACGCTGAGTGTCCACCTCCGGGTACTGTCCAGTTCTTGTACACTCTGCCTCAGTCAACGCTGTCTGTCATCTGCATCAAACACAACGAGGTGCGGGCATAGCCCATACAGAGGTGAGTATAACGATACTCAGTAGGGACCTTGAGACCCTCAAGGTCTCACTAAATCCAACAACGATAAACCACAAAAAAAAAGATCTCAATAGATAACCATTACTTATGTATATTCTCATACCTATACCTAGGTTATTAAGTAACCCATCTTAATCATGACAAAAACACAAAGTCCATTGACTCAGCTCAAATCAGGTGCTTCAATCAGACGCTGTATCAGAGGACGTCGGTTCTACCACAGAACTTTGGACTATGATATTTTCTTTATGTGAAGAAATATTCTTAAGGGTACTAAGTGTGGTCATCAGTTCAGGGAGTCCAGTTTTGGTGCGGGCGGCTGACGTATCCATACACCAGGACCTTGTCTTCTGATTTCCTACTCAGTGCATGGAAACACTGATTGCGTGTGTGTTTTAAAAAGTTTCTTTTAAATTAGATCAAACCAGGTCATCTCACCAGGTATAGTTTTTGAATGTGTCGCATCGGTTTCTTTCAGGATGCCTCCCCAAAAATGACCAGCTAGAGCCCTGAGAGTGGTACATACTGACATCTCATCGAGCGATGAGGCCTCAGTAGAGGGCCCTCTCATAGTGGAGGAACCCACATAGGCACTAGCGGTATTACCAACTTTTGGGAAACTGATGCCACCAGCCCCAGCAGCAGGTGATGCACGCCGCTTGAACACGCTGCCCGAGTTCCAGTGCCAGAGGCCACCCAGGTTCCGGGGAGAGATGGACCCACAGGCGGCTGAGGATTGGCTGGAGGTTGTGGTGAGAGTCTTCAGGCTAGTATGGACGCCAACAAGATTCATGGTGATCCTTGCTGCGAGCCTCCTTCAGGCAGCATCATGCAGACGGTGGAGCCTGATGCTCCATATGCACGATGAGGCGACACTTCTATGGGCACACTTCGAGAGCCTGTTCCGAGGGGTGTTTGTACCAGCCACCGTTCGATCCGTGCAGATACAGGAGCTACTGCATCTTCAATAGGGTAGCAGGATGGTTGCGTAGTACTCAGCGAGGTTCACAGACCTCTCGGGCTACTCTACAGATACGGTATGGGACCCATTCTTTAGGGGCCAGACCTCCGAGAAGGGGCTTAGGTGAGATATTAGAGCCTTAGTTGTTTCTCATAGAATCCCGACGTAGACATGGGTGTTGGAGAGAGCTCTCATATTAGATAGTTTCCTTGATGAGCACACTCTAGCAGCGGGACCCACCACTAGTCGACATGCAGTGCAGTCTTCTGCTGCTGGCAGTAGACCGATGAAACAGTGGTCTAAGAGGACCAGACCTACAAGTGTTCGACCGCACGACTCATGATCAGTAGCGCAGGGCACCCATGGTGGAGACAGAGCCATGCATACCAGGAATGGGCAGTGTTACTCCTGCAGAGGGCTTGGTCACATGACACGTGACTGTCCAACCGCCGTGTAGATGATCAACAGATAGATGAGGGACCTCCCAATCATAGGCATAGGTTCGATCAAAATGGTCTGCAGGGCGAAGGAAAATGTGGCATGGGAGCTGGACGTGCATTTAGCGATGGACGATGCTTCGAGGTGTTGCCACCACCACCACCAGGAGGTCCACCCCGACTGCAGGGAACTGGTGGACATGGGAGAGCACAACTTCAGGCAGTTGAAGCATATAACCATGGTTCCTTGAAAGTAGGTATAAAGGAGCGAGACTAGTTCCATGCATAAAGGCCTTTGTTCATGATACTTCTAGCTTTGTAAATGTTATTGTTTGTGGTTGCTTTGTGTATTTGTACTTTGAACTGCAGTAATAAAAGACGCTTGTCCTTATGATGCTTGCTTTCCTTCCTTTTTGTGGACTAAGAGGTTCCGGTTTAAAATGTTGACTTGACCCTCACTTTCTAGATTCCTACTGGAGGAGACCCAGTGACCACTCATTGATGCCGACAGTGTGACTCGACCTTTAGAGGTGAGAGTAACAGTTTGATCTCTTGGTAATAGTGTCGAGGCCTTACGATGTCATCCATGACATGGATTTTACTATTCATGTTAGGATTGACTAAATTAGACAAAGAATGTGGTTCATCCATGGGATGAGACCATATTTTCCTTTTCAGCAAAGGAGAAATCTTAGCAACTCTTGTAGAACGTAGGCGAGGTGGCATACCACCTGGCCCTTCCACCTCAGTTGCACCGGGTTCACGACGTCTTCCACGTACATCAGCAGAGGAGATGCGTGCATGACCCATCCCACATCATCGACCACGGTGAGCTGGACATTGATGATGTGGAAACATTCAAGGAGGTTCTAGTGGAGATTGAGGATCGACAGGAGCAGGTCCTGCATGGACGATCGATTCCCTTGGTGTGCATTCACTGGCAGCATGGGAACCTCCAGGAGAGCACATGGGAGCGGGAGGATCATATGCATGCTCAGTACCACATTTTAGTTTCTCTAGTGTGTGTTTTATCTTTACGGGGTCATAAAACCTTGAGGTGGGGGTAATGTAAGGACCTGGAAATTTCAAGGAAATTTTTTTCTTAAGTTCTTTGGAATTTTACGAGTCCGCAGTTTCTGACAGCGCATGATTCCAAGGCCAGGAGTGCCCAGAATGGTCCGTTAAAGTATTGTTAAGCTTAAATTAACGCACGTAAGAAGTTTTCCTAAAAAAGTTTAATAACACTTAAATGGTTACTCTGATCAAAAATCTGAGGGCACCGTTGCGCTCAGGATGGCGGGTTTACCCTAGGTGCGACTTAAGATTAGTCGGCGCGGGCCTCTAGTGAAAAATCCCAAAAATGACATAACCCTAAATAAAATAATTAAATAAATTATTTTATTTTTCAAATTCTTATAACTCACAAACAGTATCTCAGATTAAAAATTTGAGACGATGGCTAAACATGTGAGGGCATTCTTTGTTTAAGAATATACAAACATTGGCTGGTGCGGGCCAGTAGAAAAAGTTAGTTTTTGGCCGTAAATAAAATAATTAGGTGACAATTATTTTGTTGTAAAATTCATAACATTTAATGGTGAGTTAGATTAAAAATCTGAGAGTAACATTGGGTTTGTCGGGGCATGTTTCAACTAGGAAAAGCCTAATCTCGACCGGCGTGAGTCGAGGGTGAATGATAATAATTTTTCCAATCTTTTTTTTGGGTACGTTCAGTAAACGTACGTTCTGGATTTTATATCTTTTGAACCAATTCTCAAAATTAAAATCTAAGGGCACCATTAAACTCACAACGTCGGTAATCGCTTAGTGAGACCTTCACCGTTGTTGCATTCTGACGAGTTTGGAAGTTGGTTTTTTAATTTTTATTAAAGAAAATAATAATTAAACAATGTACAACACGTTATTTTATTTTTAAGCTGTCATGTGTTTTGTGTGTAGTTAGTTGGTTAAAAGCTCCACATTGGAGTTGGTGGTGGGACCTCGACACCCTAACCTCCCATGGCAGGATAATTGGGGTGGGGACCACCATAGCAGCATAACCACCCACGAGAGGTTATGACATGGGGTCCACATGTGGCTTAACCCCCCATTTAATGGGTAGGGAGAAGAAACCTCTCAACCCCCCATCAATTAATTTTTTGTGTCGATGTAAAATTAATTCTTGTCAACTAATTTTATGTGTCGACGTAATATTAATTTCTGTAAATTAATTTTAAATGTCGACGAGAAATTAATTTCTATCAATTAATTTTATGAGACGACGTAAAATTAATTTCTGTCAATTAATTTTATGTGTCGACGAGAAATTTATTACTGTCAATTAATTTTTCTGTGTCGATGTTTAATTAATTACTCTCAATTAATATTCTATGTCAACATAAAAAGTAATTGTTTTAAATTAATTTTGTGTGTCAACATAAAATTAATTCGTGTCTCCTGTTTTGACGCACACTTGGTTAGGGAAACTTCTTAGCATCCTCCTTTTTTTACTGTGCCAACGCACCTCTTAAATTGTGCCAACACAATTTAATTCGCATGACCCCCCTTTTTAATTAAGTAACCACAATGTTGGAATTTATGAAGGCACATAATAATTAAACCATCATAAATTCCATGATGGCTACATACCTCTCCCCCTATCCTATATATAGAGAGTTTGGGAGAAGGTTTTGGGATGGCTTCACCAAGAAAAGAAGCGCTGGTAATGTATCACGACGCCCAACACTTGGAGAAATTTATCTTCTCCAACGGAGAAGTCGAAGACACCGACGCCGACGCTACTTCCTCGGCTTCTTCCTCGAAACCCCCTTCCAAAGTGGGACCTCTCCACCGACCGTTATTCCTTTCTCTTCATCGTCAACGGACCGGCGCACTAGCTCCGAAGTGGAAGAATACGCCAAACGACAATAACATCATCTTCCCTCACTATGAATGAAATCCTGAAAATTAAAGATGTAGGGGTGTGGTTTAAGTTGTTTAATTCCTAATTATCTCTTGTTAAATTAACTTCTTGAGCCGCTTGCTACCATTATAACGTGGAGGGTTCAGGCCGCATGATCACGGCCCGACCCCTCCATAACCTTTATGGTTTTGGATCCACGGATCGACGATGACGTAACATCAGCATGGCAATGTGGCGGAGGCGATGAAGACGGAAAATAGAGGTGGTGCTTCCCTTGACCTCTGCGAACCGCGCGGCCGGTTGAGCGGCGCCCGACCGGCCTACCTGCACGCTGCCCGGCGAGCAACCCGGGCTAAACCGCGGCTAGCCGGCCCACCGACACTCTGCTAGCGTGCCCCGCGCACGATCAGTATGCCCCGTGCATGTCTGGCGCCCTCATGGCGCCTACCCGGTGCCCCCGGCACCCAGGCCGCCCTCCCAGCGCCTGCCTGGCGCCCCCTGGTGCCCAGGCCGCCTGCCCAGCGCCTACCCAGCACCCCATGGCTCCCAGGCTGCCCTCCCAGTGCCTGATCGGCGCCCTCCCGATGCCTACCCGGCGCCCCTGGCTCCCAGGGCACCCTCCGAACACCTGCCCGGTGCCCCCAGCCATCTGCCCAGAGCCGGCCCGGCTGCCCGGAGCCGGGCCGGCTACCCAGAGCACCCCACACCCTTCCCAGTCCACCCGCGGCCTGCCCGCGCCCTGCGCGACTCGCCGTTGGCCTCTTGGGATAAGCTTTCCGAGTCGTGCCCCTCACGGCACCAGCCGGACCTGCCATTGACCTTCGGGCCGAATCGCCCACGTGGCGACTTTGGCCCGAATTGCCTACACAGTCTGCTGGGCCGGGCCCAGCGGACTCGGCCAAACTCAGCGGGTTGAACCACCCAACGGGATGGGTCAGACCCAGCTAGTCTGACTGAGTCGACCCTGACTGAGTTGGGTCGAGTCGGTCCGACTTGGTCGGACCAGACCAGGGCCCACTTATGACCCTTTGTTTGCGTTGGCCATATATTTGTTACCGGACGTCCGTTTAACGAATCGTTAGCAGTGCTAGTAATCTCTTTGACAATCTGTCCCTTCAAAAATACCCCATGGGAATTCAGGGTATAGTTGTGATATGGTCGGTTGGTTCATACACAAAGCCAGCTGAGCCCCTAGACAAAAAAGATAATAACTCACATAAAGGGTGACCGATTGATGCACCGTCTGTTGAGTTGAGACCCCTATGACGAGGCAGTCCTTTGTGATACTTCTACGTGAGACTTCGTGACACTTGGAGTATCGACCAGTAGCTCTTGGAGCGTATCCTCTCAGAGATGAGAAGATAGAGTGCGGAGACCTAGTAGGCGTAGACTAGATGACTTCTTGACTGATTTGACTCAGAGTGATTCGAATAGATCAATGGAAGGAGCACCCAGTTTGGATGTAGACCCACGGTGGACGGAGCACCTAGTTTGGTAGCAGACTCGTGGTACTCGACAGGAGGAGTACCTCTGACGACTATTAGGGGGAGCCCCTGGTTTGGCGGCATAACCACAGTGGGGGAGTGCCTGGTTTGGCAGCAGACCTGCGGTACTCGACAGGAGGAGTACCTCAGCAGTCTAAGGTTAGTGAGTAGTGCCTCAGAGTCATGACAATGCCATTCTACTCGACAGAGGAGGAGTTCTCCTGTAGTTGTGGTTTCATTATTTAAAATCCTGGTTTGAGCTTAGTCAATGACCTTTGTGTTTTCCTCATGATTGAGATGGGTTACTTGATAACTTAGGTATATGTATGGGCATATACATAAGTAAAGGTTATCTGTTGAGATCTTTCTTTGTGGTTTATCCTTGTAAGATTTAGTGAGGCCTTGAGGGTCTCTGGGTCCCTACTAATTATCTCTATACTCACCCCTACATGGGCTATGCCCGCACCTTGTTGTGTTGGATGCAGACGATGGACAACGCTAACCAAGGAAGAGTGTACGAGCACTGGATGGTACCCGAAGGTGGACACTCTGCGTTACGGTACATGGAGCGGACCGATAGACACGAAGTGATAAGGAGGAAATATATACCTACCCTTCCCTTAGGATCCGTGGTGGACAATCCATGAGCTTCTAGTCACCTTCCAACCATTTGTCTTTCAGTTGTACTTTCTTTCAGTTGTAGTTGTACCTTTCTGTTGGGATTGTATTTCTGGCCCCTATGTACTTTCATCACACTTGTTATACTACTTTACTTAGTGTTTGGTTCCTCTTGTACTCTGGTTGTGTGTGTTATGTTTTATAAAGGCAATTCCTTCCCAGTTTTTAGGGAATTATTCCTTTGGTGCTAGACGCCAGCCCCTGTCCAATGGAAGGCGGGCTTGGGGTAGTTACAATACGGGCCCCGAGGGACGGGTCATGATAAATAAGGTCAAAAAGATATATGGTTTATTCGGTAACATCTAAGGAGGTAAATTATATGGACCTATAAAGATGGGACAACAAGAATATTGACTACCATAAGAACCAAATGGATATAAACCACCAATAGATAGATCAAATCACAATTTTTGAGCTTGTGAAGAAAAATATGGATATACATGATCGAAATTTTTCCATGAATCAATGTCTACAAGATGATTTAAGCTTTTACCATATGAAAAAATGATTTTTTATCATGACATCAATGATGATGTGTAAGGGTAAATAAATAAACACATCAATATAGGTTTAAGTAGGAAATACCTCAACTATTTTACAAGAATCAATCTAGACCTCCCTAGTTTAGCATGTTTGACCTTTATTTTCCGCATGTAGGACAACAAACTAATAATTCACTTTCACTATAATATAAGATGAAATCATTTGAACATACCTGAATCTTCTGATAACCAAGACCCAAATTACAAACTGTCCTCTTTATCTCATGAAAATTCATAAGAAACACTTATTTATTAAGTAACAGTTCTTTAATCAAAGTGAATATCAGATTATAATAGGTATTTTAAATTCCATTATCTAATTTAATAGCTATAAATTTTTCAACTGCTCCAAATTTCATTATCTTACAACCATGATATAAGTTATTCTCAAAGCACTTCAAAAACATGTAAGATTTGGATGGTACCAACTCTAAACTTAAATCAATGTCATCATTAGCATATGTTTGTCGAAAAGATGGACGTACCACATCATGTACTAAATTTCGAAACAGTTATGGATTTGGAACCAAATTATTAGTATCTTCTTCAAAACTTCATTCACCTTGTTGATACCAAAAAAATTATCTTTTTTAAAACCAAAACACCATAGATGAACCCCAACATTTTCATGTTTTTCAAACAACCTAATATCACATTTCTTACAAGGAAACATAATTCTCCCTTCTTAATAGAATTCTGGTTTTGATGAGTAAAATTATAAAAAACCTTCAACACCATAAAAATATATAGGATTTATACCAAAACCATTTTGATTTCTATGAAGATTTATCCAATCACGATCACCTAATAAAGACTTTTGACGATTCCATGTTCCATATTTTGACGAAAAATATAAAATAAATGATTTTTTATGATTAATTTGATATGAGAAAAACACGATCCAAAAAGGGGATGTAAATTAAAAAATTAAAAGTTTCTTGTAATTACCACTAATTGTTACTAATTATTACCAATTATCACTAATGACAACTAATTATTACCATTTATTACTAATTATTTCTAATTATTACCAATAATTACTAATTAACGCCAACTAACACAAATTAATACCAATTAATACAAATCAAAGCAAATTAATGCTAATTATTTCTAATTAATTCTAATTAACATTAAAAATCATTGATTATAATAAAGTATCACCAATGATCACTAATTATCACTAATTATCACTAATTATCACTAAATATCACTAATTAATACTAATTATCACTTATTATCACTAAATATCACAAATTATTACAAGTTATTACCAATTATGACTAATTTCCACTAATTATAACTAATTACCACAACTTACTACAAATTATGACGAATTATTACTAATGATTAATATTCATTACTTAATATTACTAATTACCATTAATTATTACAAAATTATTCTATTTATCACTAAGATTTTATAATTATTACTAATTGTAACTAATTATTAGTAATTGATACTAATTATTACATATTATCATTAATTAATACTAATTAATACTAATTATTTTAAATTATTTTAAATTATTACTATTTATTAGTAATTAATACTAACTACCTCAAATAAATACTAATAAATACTCATTACCAATACTTATTTTAAATTACCACTAATTGTTACTAATTACCACTATTTATTACTAATTTCAAATAATTATTGCTTTTATTAATAATTATTACTAATCATTATTCATTATTACTAATTAGCACTAATTATAACAAATTTTAACTATTTATCAATAATTTTTACTAGTGACCACTAATTATCTTTAATTACTTCTAATTATTACAAATTACTAATAATTATTACTAACTACCACTAATTACTACTAATTATTACTAATTACGACTAATAACTATTAACTACTACTAATTATTACTAACTATCACTAATTATCACTAATGTTTACAAATTATTTCTAATTACCATTAATTATTACTAATTATTACTAATTCATACTAATTATGTCTTATTATTACTAATTATTACTAATTACCACCATATGTTATTAACTACCACTAATTACCACAAAATATTAATAATTATTACTAATTATTTTTACAAATTATTACTAATTATTTAAAATTATTACTAATTATTACTAACTACTACTAATTATTACTAATTATTACCCATTACCTCTAATTATTATTAATTATTAAACATTACCACTACTTATTATTAATTACCACCAATTACCCCTAATTATTACTAATTATTACTAATTGTTACTAATTATTACTAATTATTATTAATTATTACTATATTCTTAATAATTCTTAATAATTATTAATAATTTGTACCGAATAATGATAGTTAAAACTAATTGTCATTAAATTTTAATATTAATGATAGTTTTACCTAATTAGCAGTAATATTAACTAATTACCAGTAATTTAACTAATTTCAAAAAATGTTTATTGATTACTGCTAATATTTACTAATTTTTTATCATTATTACTAATTACAGATAATTATTACTAATTAATACTAATTATCCCATAATATTATTATTTTTTAATAACAATTTTCTACTAATTACTGCAAATTATTACAAATTACTACAAATGTTTTCTAATTACTACATATTTTAAATAATTATATTGATTTATCGATATTTTTTTAATAATTACATCAAATTAGTACTATTTTCCACTATTTTTTACTCACTAGCATTAATTATTAAAAATTACCACTAATGTTTTCTAATTATAGGTAATTTCTTACTAATTACCACTAGTTATTACTAATTACGGCTTAATGTTACAAATTTCTATTAATTGAAAAACAAATTAACTAATTCAATCTAATTTTAAATAATTATTTTAATTTATCGCTAATTTTTACTAATTACCACTAACTAATAATAATTACCACTTTTTTACTCATTGCCATTAATTATTACTAATTATCATTGATTATATCTATTTACCACTAATTAAAACTAATTACTAAAAATTAAAGGAATTTACTATTAAATTACAAACATTACTTGTAATTAAAACTAAATAAATCTAATTAAATATAATAAAATCTAAATAAAAGTAATTATTTATAATTATAAATAATTACTTCTAAAAGACTCCAATTAAAACTAATTAATAATACTTAAATCTAATAAAAAAAATCAAATAAACTAAAAATTTTAAACATTACATAAATACCTAAAATATTAAGCTTTTATAGGCTGTAAAATTCAAAATATCCTTCCCCATAAAATTGTATACTTCTACCCAAAGGAGGGGAAAACTAAAGAAAAGATAGGTGAATTGGTGAATGGAGATAAAGAATTCGACACGGGGGGGGGGGGTATATTGGTTATATTAGTAACGATGAGACAATTTATGATGGGGTCCCCTTGCAAATAGTTCTCCCCAGAAATCCATGAGGTGGTGGTTAAAAAACTAATTACGACAGGACCCATTACAAATGTGCACCTACAAACAGATTATTTGTGACGGGTGAATGATCCCATCATAATTAGCATTATTCATGAGAGGTACCATCACTATTAGTTTCTGAAATAAATGTGGCAATTAAAAACTAATTGTGATGGGTCCCGTGGAAAATAATCACCTACTGACATAGTATTTATGATGGGTGAATGATCCCATCATAATTACCTTTACAATATCGAGGGTATTTGTGACGATACATGGTTACTATCTTAAATACCATTTCCCACGTTTTAGCGGGAAGGCATGCCAATAGTATTTATGACGAGTTTGTTTACCAGTTGTAAATACTTGTTTATTTAATAGTTTTTGTGATGAGATTCTATCCCATCTCAAATAGTTAGTTTAGGAGGACTATTTGCAATGGGCATAGATCCCATCGCAAATGACCAATCGCAAAAGGTCATTTTTCCCGTAGTGATTATTGTAATAATGTAAGGAGTTCATATGAAAACATTCATAAAAAAAGATCACCATGAATATCGACGTACATATAGAGAGAAACCCACCTTGGGAGAATTAAAATGAAGAGGTATTTACGAAATAAAGATTTTTATTTACACTTTATTTTCCAAGATTTTATTTGGTGAATGCTAATATATGGTGGTGATGGAACTCACCTATAAATATCGAGCATCAATGTCCAAAAGGGCTTTCTCCAATTCAGATATCTCTTGATTTGTCACATTTTTTTTCTAAAAAACAGAGCCTCTCCAAGTGTTCTTTTATGTGAGAATGTAATAAGATCTGTTTTCCTCCTAGGCTATGTGAAGAGGGGATTTATGTGCTATACTTGTGCAAAGAGGAAGAGTCCCAAGACTATGGTTGCATTATATAATCCCATTATGCTTTATGAAAAAAAATCTCTATGCTTTTGTGTTGGGAAAAATCCTTCATGACTACATGATGAATTGATCCACATATAAAACATTACACAAAGAAGGAAAAAGCTTCTATGAAGCACACATTATTTCAAAAAACTATAGTCATGACAAAACCTATGTGAAGTAAAACTAGTATTCAACCCTTATGAAGAACACAATTTCACATGACACACATGTGTGAAGAATCTTACCAGTTTCTGTAAAGAAGGAAGATGAAATAAACAAAGTAAAGTGCATTCATTACATGCACAGCATGCATATATAAATGTTTAATCACTTAATATGTAAACCCCACATGATTTTAAAATAATTTTAATACTGAATGCCTGAAACACTAATTCTATAAAAAACAACAATTTTTAATAACCTAGCCAATAAACATAAGTTCACCACTTCCAAGATTTGAATTTCAAAAAAAATGACATACACAGTTGTATTCACGATGATATTTGGAGTCTGATAGGATCACCATAAATTTTTGTGAATATTAACTTATCG